>OY735203.1:46058870-46108870 GCA_963457665.1 Thysanoteuthis rhombus | reverse complement strand
TTTTGCTGTCCGAATCAAATTCTAAATAATTGAATAAATAATTAAGACCATTTTGGAATTTGGCAAAAGATTCTCTCTATGCAAAAAAGGAAAAAAATGAAAAAAAGAAAATAACCTCTTATTAACATTTTTTCACACTTGAAAAATATTTCAGTTCAACAATATTTCTTGCAACACATTTCCAAAAAGCCTTTTGACATTTAATCTAAAAGTGAATTGCTTTCAAGAAATTCACTTCATCTTTCAAGATGTGTCTGACTTGACCAGGACTTCCTGAATAATTAAAACAGTATGTTCGTTAAAAGGGAGGAAGTATACAAATGTAAAATTAAATAAACAAAATTCCACTTGCTACTTGTTTTGACACTTTCCCTTATCATTAGCTTATTAATTTATTCAATTTTTTTTTACCCCCCAAAAATAGCAACTCCCCCGCCCCGAAACCGAGTTCTTTCTCTGAAACAAAAGTAGACGAAAGAGCTGCTTCCCAGAGAAAAAAATGCCAATATAAATACTTTTATTTTTCAATGTGTAAAGCTCATGTGTAAATTAAAGTTAAGGAAGAAAAAATATTTTAATATCTTGCTCTTTTTACTGATGCAAACACTAAAAAAAAAGGGTTATACAACAAAATGCTGTTAAACAATGGCTGTAAGCAGAGATCATTCATGTTTACAAGCATATATTTTGGTTTCTTTTTGGCATCCTAGTTTGTTTTCTATACTTTTTCTTAAATATTTTACTGATTTCCAAAGCCTTACCTACATAACTTCTTTGTTTACGTAGACAAATTACTTATAGATGATTTTGAGTTTGTTGTATGATGGAAGGATGATGTCTTTGTGCTAAGATAAAACAAATTTATATCAAAAAGAATTCTGACAGAAAAGATATGAAACTGAAGTGATGTACAGATTCAAATGATTTTCTGTCAAAGAGCTTTTTCTCATGATTGTTCAAATCTACATCAAGAACAAACAGAAAATCTGCAGATATTTTCCTTTATACAGAGGAAGCCAATTGTTGTGATCACTTTGGGACAGGATCTTTTAGATAACAATAACTAGCTGATAACACTAAGCAAAGGATGATAAAAATTGAAACCATTAACATCCATTGTTAGAAATTCATTGTTATTAACAATGTTACATAACAAAAAAACTTATGTGAAATTAATGTAAAATTTATAAGAATTTATTAATTCATTATAAATGAACAATTTTGGACCGACTGTTTTGATAACAATAATCGATTGATAACATTATTTGTGATTATGATAAATAGCTTCCTCTGTAGTATGTTTTATTTTTTTTGATTTAAAGAATGAAGAAATTTTTTGAAATGTTTTTAAATTTTTAATTTTGTCTAATTTTTATTCAAGTAGGTTATGGCCGAGGTCAAAGTTCAAGCGTATCTCCCAGAGGATATGGATCAAATGGTTCCACTCCGCATAGTAGTAGTAGTAGCAGCTATAGCACAACTGGTATGAATGGATACCATGGAAGTGCAGGAGGACTGGGCAATATGGGTAAGATATCTTTTAATTCTGATCATTTTTTTTTCTTCTTCATTACTCTTTCAATCCTTTTTTCAATACATTTGAAGCAAAAAAAAAATGGAGTTTAGATGACTGCACTTATAGACATATCCATGAACAGCTCAGAAGTATTAGTCACAATAACACAAGATATCATTTAGGCTCCGCTTGGTTACTGTGATGACAGTACATTCCCAACCGCAATCGGTTCAAGCCCAGGTAGAAACCAGAATTTTAAAAGCTGATTTTCAAGACAGGCAGGCCCTTCCCACATTGAATACTGGCACAACACAATATTTATACACTTGATTTGTCTCTATGTCCAGCTTAGCTTAGAAAAAAAATAAAGATAAAATAAGATTTTTTTTTTAAAATATATATATATATATATATATATATATATATATATATATATATATATACACACACACACACACACACACACACATACATACATGTATTGCTGTTAACAAGTTCATCTGGCAAACTACTGTTAATGAGGTTGATCCTCACCAAGTGGTCTTATGCTAGATTATGTTATGATTATGAAATATCTACACAATTAATCCCATTATAGAGTATTTTCAACAATATGTTTATTGCAAACATCACTGGGTGCTCAACTAGGCTGGCCTTGTACCTATCAAAGTTGGTGTTTCCCAACAAATACTGACATCTGTATGTAATGCGTATTCTTAAAAAAAAGTTGCATAAAATTACAAGGTCATTTATTTGTTCATATCATGCAGGAAAAGTTTTGATGTGAGCTTTTTCAAAAAGATTTCTAAGACATCTTAGAGTTAACTACAGACATCAGGGAATGCAATGAAGAAATGAAGTCTCACTCAAGAGTGGAATCTGAAGACCTTAAGGATTATTACCTTCGGGTATGCATAAGTTATGTGTCACTTAAACCATTCCTCACAGAATTGAGACATGAATGCAATTATCTTGTTTATTCTTTGCAGACCTTAAGATAATTCATTCCAAATGTAATTATTTAGAAATTAACCTCTTGGAAGTAGCTAACAAGAAATATCTTTGTTCTTAGAGTAGATATGATAAGATATCTCACAAGGGAATTAATAATTCTCTATCTTTTCTTGTTCTAAATTGGTATACTTGTGAGGAAATAAAACATGATTTGAATTATTTTTTTTTAATCATATAAGTCAAATAGGAATTATCCCACATTTCATTTTTCTATGATTATCAAAAATTACCGATACACACTAACCTTTTTCTCTAAGAAAACGGTTTAATAAATATCAATATTCCAATGGAAGAAATGTTTAATGTATAATATTTTGTTATTTTATGCTATTTCATATTTTTTAATTGTATCTGTCAAGGTTTTGTTTATAAATTGATTATAATCCTTCTCGAAGACTGAAAAAGATTATATGCGTTAACATTGTATCTAAATAATTCATTCTGAATGCTGGAAATATACAATTTTGTTTTTGTCTAAATATTTTCTCCATCTCACTGTGCACTAACTGGAATTATTGAAATGTCTCCTGGTAGATGGAATATAGAAAAGGAGGGTTAACATGAAAATATTCCATTAACTATGCAGTCACAATGTGGATTTAAGGGAAAAAAAAATGACATTACTTATAGGACGGGCATTCAAAAAGATATGTGAAAGGAACAAGAGAAAGAAAACTCTCTCTACATAACAACACAGAACACATATTTTGCTTTTACAAAATTTTGTATATTATCTTTAATGTTTGTTTAAAAGTGTTTTTCTTCTTCTTGATTTTTAAAAAGATTATAAAAATGAAATGTTTATACAGAAAAAATATTGCCGAAAGATCTTTTATTCATCAAGAGAATGAAGAATTAGTTTTATTTGATTTAAAGAAATCTATGTAACCAAGAGTTGAACGGGGCAAAAAATCGAGCCGAGACTTATGCTAGGTTTTGGAAATGTGTTCAGATTAGGAGTTCTAATCCTATGAATGGTTAATTTTGTATCAAATAATTATAGATTCAATTAATTTTCTTAATTTTGAATGAATGAAAGATTATTCTAAATGCAATGGGTACATTTTTTTATCAAATTAAAAATGCATGCTGAAGTTCAAATTAGAAAAAAAAGACATTTTGAACATAGATTTTATTCTTTTCATCCTGAAAATGAATTGGGCAAAATCTAAATATTGTATTTGTTTTTTTTTTTTTTTTTTGCTTTTTGAGGAAAATTCATCAGTGTTTAATATCCTTATACATCACTTATTTCCATAAAATAAGTTTGTACCTTTTTAAGAGAGAAAAATGATATTTATTTGAAACTCTCTCCAGCCACTGTTTTCATAAAAGTTGAAATTTCAAGTAGATTCATCCTTCATCATTTTGAGAAAAATATTTCAATAAACACTGGAGAGGAAAGTAACAAAAGATACCATATTTGCCAGCCTATAAGACGCATTGTTAACAAGAGTATTTCGAATACAACCACTCACAGCGACTCATCCAAGAAATATTGCAGTCTATTTCAAGCTTCAGTACATGTGCCCCTAATCCTAGTACCTGTGCATTGGATTCAGTGTGATAGATAGAACAATTTATTATTCAAACGCGCATCATGTTTACCACCAAATGTCGCATATAAAGCAATCAAGTTCTTTTTATATAGTATCATCATTAAGAGATAATGATTTAATTAATAATCACTACCCAATATTCACATTCCTTGTTTCTCCAGTTATTTACAAAAAAAAGTGAATAATGCTTGTAGTATCGTACGCAATTTATAGTAATATCTTCGACCAGCAACCGTGTAATTCTTCTCGGATCTCTTTTGTACACATCAATGAAAATCTGTCAACATGTATGAAAACAAAAGCTCAAGCATGTATCTATCAATGCATCTTTATACTTGGTTTTATATATATATATATATATATATATATATATATATATTATGTAAAGTATAATGGAATTGAAGATATCCACAAACAAATGAGGGGGTTTATAATGTATATATGGATGCTAAATTGTAAATGTGTGTGTGTGTGTGTGTGTGTGTGTGTGCATGTATTCTATTATGTATTAGTAGACAAACGACCTTCCAATCATATTGATATTGCTCCTATACAAGATAATTAATTTGATTAGATTAACAAGCATACACTTACAGGATATCTATTTGGCTGCCATTTACTTCAACAAACTGATCTCCGCAGGTTAGTTCCTACTACCTTAGGATCCTTATGAATTTTGGGTAAAATAATTCCTATTTTTAGGAATCCGCATGGAGTTTATTAAAACAACAGATGCAGATTTCATCTTTTAGCCTAGAGACTGGAATTCACCATTTTTCAACCGTAGCAAGAGAGTATTATGTATTAATGTTAAACATTTCATCTTTGCTGAAGAGTTAAATTAGGCAACAATGTGTTACCTTAAAAGAAAAATAAATGGAACTCTGAAAGATTGATAAAAATGCTTTTTTATCTCACCGCTTATCTTATTCAAACTGGAACATCATTTCTTCGTAAAAAACGTTTAATATTCAACTTATGATGACCATAAAATGGAAAAGAGAGAAAAATAGTAAACCCTTTTAAAATTTTCATGTTCTATCTCTATAACAATTCATTTTCAGTTTTGTATGAAGTTATGTACGTTTCTGTTATACATTTTTCTATTATTGTAAAAAGGCGAGACTTTTCAGAATTTTTAATAATGGGGTATAAAAATTTGATAGGAATAGTTCATATATTCTAAGCCAGTTGAGGCATCAGACCACACTGTCCTAAGTCACTAGTTTTGTTCTGAGATTGAGAAAATTGTATGATCCATTCTTTTTCAGTTTAGATAATCAACTTCATAATTTGATCAATGCTAAAAGGTTAATGTTTCTTGTATTGTATGATTTTATGGATCCCCTCTAAAGGATGCATGAAAAAAAAACTGACTTATCTGTGCATATTACACAGAAATTACTACTCATAATCATGAGTGTATGTGTGGACTTCTGTTAGTAAAACTAAAACAATGTCAACAAGGAGATCAACATTTTAACAGATGAAGGAATAGAAACACATTAGTTAAAAATCATTTGATAAAAATATGCTCATGAAAGCTAAAAAATACACCTATTTTCACAAGACTAGATACATTTATTTCATTTTCATTAAGCACTTCATATAATTCCTTGAATGATCTAATGTCAGAATATCATTTCAAAAAGGAACACTCAATTTTGCTTAAACCCCATTAATGTTTTATTTTTGCCCATAAAAATTTATTTTCTAATTCCTACTCCCGACCCAAATAAACATTTTTTACTCTCTAACCTCACTTTAAATTCTTTCTAGCATATATGAAAAGAAATGGTTTTGCCTCATCTTTTCTCCTTTAAAGTCTTAATTACTTCAAACTAGACTTAATTTGAAAAACATTTTTTGTTTAAAATTGCCACTTATTTCAAACTTCAGACCAAAAATAATATTAACTTAAAACGGTATGAACCCTCTGCTTTGCTGAATTTTTTTGTTACTTCTGGAATTATTTTACCCTCCCACCGGTGCAAAACGTTGACTGCAAACTATTTACAAGAAGAAACATACAGCCAGATTTATCATTCCATCATCTGAAATTGAAAGGCTACTTTTAATGTATAGATAATTAGAAATGTTAATTCATTCTTTTTTGATCATTCTCTTGATGAATATAAGAACTTGAGAACTCAATTCGAGATGCACTGTAGTCATTGAGAATGCATAAACAGTTTTATATTCCATACATATTGATTATGCAATGTTCGAATTATTTGTAAGAAGTCCATCCAACAGCCACAAAGCAGATGTGTATACACATCTATTCACATGAACATTATAAGGTATTTTTAAATGCCTATATATCATCTGTGTACATTCCTTTCGAGAAAGTTTCCATTTATGATTAAACTTCTAAGTTATGTATCAAATAGTAATAAATAAATTAGGTATCCATAATTACTAAATGCCTGCATATTTCTTTTGTTTTTAAATGAATTATCCAGCTAATAACAAATCCATACCTTAAAAATATAGTTGAGATATTAATCTAAAAAAATCATGCTCTTATTAACCTATGTAATTTTTTGGTACCTTTTCAGGAACTTGGCCTATGTATGGATTTTAAGTGAACACAGACTTGCATCTTTCAAATGAAGACACTTTCTTCCTCCCCACAATGAGAGCTCTACTGTTGGTCTCTCACCCCTGCCCTTCCAAAAAAAGAAAAGAAAAAAAACAAAAAGAGAGAGAGAGAGAAAGAAGAAAAAAGAAGGAATATTATTGGACCTAATCAAATGGTGGACAATCATGTTTTTATTAAAAAATCATTGTCATGTAGCCACTTGTTTTTCTGTATTATTTGCATGTTCTTATTTATAGTTTTCAATTAATTGTCCGAAGAAGAAAAAAAAAAGAAAAAAGAAAGAATTCTCCTTGTAAATATTAAAACCTCAATCAACCACAACACAAAATGGACATGCAAGCAAAACAGTTTAATGAATGAGACAGAAGATATTATTACTTCTACTACTACCACAAATCTGTACCACAAGTTACTGTTAATGATGGATTACATTTTTAGAAGTACCCCGAGTGGTATGTCTTATTCACCAAAAGAGAAAAATGAAAATCCATAAAAAGGAAAAAAAAAAAAAAAAAATTGAAAGAAAAAGACCTATTGATTATTATTAAAAAGAAAAAAGAAAAAAAACCCCACAAAAAAGACCTGATTTTTACAATGCTGATTTAATGAAGAAAAAGAATTGAAAAACATACACAAGGATTTTAATGGTGGACATGAAAGAAAAAAGACGAAGAAAAATCGAAATTCTTAATACTTTTAACATGTATTGTCCCAATCGAAAGCTTCAATTGTACATATGTAAAGTTTGGCACACACACAAAAAAAAAAAAAAAAAAACTCAAAACAATTCAAATCAAAACAAGATAATAAAAAAAAAAAAATAACATTGGCATGGACATACGGGTCGTTCATAAAATAACTCAAGAAATCGAGAAAGAAAATTTGGACATTTTCAACAATATCATCCCCCACTAAAAGTCAGATGTGATGTACTTGATGGTATATTTGGACTGACTTTTTTTTTTCTGCCGAAGAACATTAATCATGGTGAGAGAGATGGCAGAGGAGGAAAAAGAAAAATACATGAAAGATTAAAGACAGTGGTGAGATGAAAGCACAGTTGAAGATAACACCATTGATGATGATGATGATGATGATGATAAATATGTGGTATGATTTCACCCTAAACAGTTTCTTCAGCATATATATTTTTGATGATAATTAAAGATTCAATTCAAACAAAATCCAACTAATTGTTGTCCTGTTTTTGTTTTCTATTTTTTTTTTTTTTTTACTTTAAAAAAATTTTTTTTTTTTTTTTTCTCAAATTTATTTTTCCGTTATTTTGGCTTCATGCTTTCCCTGCCCTCTATCAATTCTGATCCCTTACCCCTCAACAAAATAAATTGTAAAAAGTAAATAATGATTCTCGTTAGTTATTTGGCAAAACCATTTCAGAACTGAAAACTAAAACGCAGACTACTAGATTGATATAAAGTAAAAGTATTAGGTTGTTATATATGAAATGTCATTTTTTTTTTAACAGTAGAATGATATAAACAACAAAAACAGTGCATGTTTAATTAAAAAGAAAAAATATGACCCATTTGAAGCAGTAACCTTTTTCCAAAAATCCTCTTATATTGATCAGCCATCTCTATAAAATTCCTTTGGTTTAGTGGTCATACATTTATTGAAAACACTAATTATGGCTTCCCTATTATTAAAATTTTTAATAGTACTTGAAATGATGATAATCCAGAGGGGGATGTTAGCTGAGTATGGAGGATACTATAAGACTTTATATCCTGATTCTCTAAGTCTAAAGTCAGCTGGAAAGTGTGTTATGGTATTGTCACAGAACCTTTCATTCATTTCATGTGAGACCAATTTTTATTACTCTTTAACATTCCCTATTGCCTTGAGATAGCATGATGGTCATTGTTGAACTTCTAAAATCTCCAGAGAGGGCTTAAACCATCGGTCTTGGATTCCTGACCACTGCTGTCAATAGGTTTTAATAATTAATAACAGCTTTGGGTTGCCATCAAGGTTTAACATTGGTATCCGTATTTCCAGATTTTAACTTATTAAACCAACACGGAACAGTTTGTATTACACTAATGCTTAGTCCAAATGCTTTGTTGACATTATCAGCAGCTTGAGCAGCATTATCTCCTAATCTCAATTCATACTTGAAAATTACTCCAACTGCTTCGATAGACAGCACTGATGTTAAGGGCCCCCAAATCTCTAGTAGTAACAAATTATATCTATTTATATGGAATCTGAACTGAAATGTAACAACATTCATAAATCATTCACTTTCAGTATTAATCTCTCTGATAGAGAGAGAGGGAAAAAAAAAATGACATTTCATGAGCGACAAATTTATAATTTTATTTTCCCTAGTAAATTAATAAAGTTTCTTTTTTTTTCTTTTTAAACTTAAAATGCTAAAAATAAAATCAATATGCTTTAATCATAATCATTCTTTTTCTATAAATGATTTTTCTTTTTTCCAATTTTATGCATTAAAAAAGCTCTAATTTTTTAGTTATTATTTATACTTGATAAAATTTAAAGTCTAACTAAAAAAGTAAGTAAAAGAAATAGAACTTATTGGAATAATAAAAAAAATATCTAATGATTTTAAGCTTGATTTTCCAATCATTAAGGTAAAAAAAAATGGATGACAATTCAAAAAATTCTTTCAATAATAAGAGCTATGGCAACATTATAAAACCTATTTGCATGATATTTTTATTGTATATTACCGGATCTCAATAATTCTCACTTGTTTGACTGTGATAATGTATCAGTACACTTCTATTTCTTATCAACTAATGAGATTGTAATTGTCACTTGAGTCACCAGCTACGGCAGGATGGCTAAGAAGCTAGTCTCACTAAACATAGAAAGTTTTGTAAGTGCTAACCCTCATTGGATGCCCCACAATTATAATCTTGTGCCAAACTAGATTAAACTTGGTAAATATATACCTAATTGTCAGTGGTATCCCTTCTCATGATTATTATCACGTCAATGCTTAAGATGTCATGACTAAAATGGACCATATTTTTTCAAGATATACCATATATGCTGGATTATAAGATGAAGAGTTCATGAGGGTATTTGGTGGATTACTAATTACCGCAAGTCATCAAAGTCCCCATAGTTGTCCATATCGAACTTTGGTAGACTACAGCCTCCTAGTCATAATACCAGCAAGTTGGATGCAGTGAAATATTTGCTTCTTTCTTTTTTTTTTTCTTTTTCTTTTGTTTCCCAATTAAATGGCTGTCTTGTATACTGGCATACATGGTAAGATACAATAGAAAGTTTATTCCATTTTGTTAGAGCTTTAGCTGCCTAAACTTCACAATACCATTGCAATTATTATTATAGTTATCACCGCCACCACCATCACTATTAATGATGATGATGATGATGATTAGGCTGTTGCAAAATTTATCAAGGTATTGAAAGAAAATTATTGTCAATACACACTCAATGGAGTAGTACCAGCAAACCCTGGAGAAAAGCACGAAGTATTTAAAGAATTGAGCAAGTAATTTGAGTGACCATTACCATGGTAGCTACTTCAAGGGGTACCTTATCGTGATGTAATGGTTTGTGCACTTATCTCACAGATGATCAATTTTGAATAGTGAGTTTGAACTTCAGGGGGTGCTCCATTACCTGAAGCCTTGTACCTAAGCTAATCTTAGCAAATCAATAACCCACATAGTGAGTTCAATTTTTACTATGTATTAGATCTCAGATTCCTGTGACAAATGATACAACACTTTGATATTACTACTTTCGTTCATTACCCTAAGAATTAATGGCAAGCTGGTCTCACAGATGATTAATTTTGAATAGTGAATCTGATTCTCACTGGGTGCACTATTTCCTAACAGAAATCAAGTCAACCATAGGTCCTCAAAGGTAGAATGTAGAGATACATAATTATGAAGAGTTATCTTTGATCATTCAAATTCGAATAAGCTAATCTCAGCAAATTCATACCTTCTGTAGTAAGTTCAATCTTCACTGGTTGGTTGACTACTACAGCCTTAAGCCAAGTCAAGTTTAGTAAATACCTATTCAGGGATATCATATGCTAATTAATTATATATTAGTTTTCAGCTTCCTATGACAAATGATACAATACTCTGCTATTATTACATTTATTAACCTAAGAATTAATGGCACTCCAAGACTAAAGGCAGCAGTGGTAGATTCCTTATGGAAATTAAAAGTTAATCATGAGTACTCAAAAGTAGAATGTGGAGATATATAATTATGAATAGAGCTATTTTTGATTATTCAAATTTGTATTTATAAAATAAGAAGACAGGGAAAAAAAAAGGATAAATATCTGAAAAAGTTTGACTTAAGTACATTATCCAAATACTGTAAATGCCTAAATTTGCTCCCTGTTACCAAGGTAAGTTTATAATACAAATTATAATTTACTAGTTTACTCATGTTGTCAAAAATGACATCATATATGAATACACATTACATTTTATACATGTATATATTTTTAATAAGTATATGATAGTGATTTGCATTGCAGTGAGCTTGGAGTATAGTGTTCTGTTGACCAAAAACCGATTTTTGGGGGCTTTTTTTTTTTGTTTTTTTATATCTTTATCATTTTGTAAATCCAGCATTTTTAGCACATCATCAGAACATAAAATTCTATTTTACTACATCAATTGCATCCCTTAGCATGACAGAGTACAAACATATGTTGCTAATTATATATGTGAATTTGTACAGACATTGTAGCTCTTTGAAATACTGTTTATATACATAAGAAATAAACCATATATGTAACAAGAGCTGTGTCCGTCACACTTTTGGTATCAGTAGCAGCCATCAGCTGATCCTTTTGTTGCCAGGCAATGCCAGTTATCATCATCAGTCAGCAGCAGATTAGACTAATGGGCCATGGATTAATATCACTAAAATATCATCTGATATTTTTTTTTTTAAATTGTTTCCTGAGCAATACAGCCAATAAGCCATTTTCACTTTTGATATTTGATCATGGATACTAATGAGCAAATGTCTTATCTAAATAAGTGGATATTGGTTTAAACCTATAGGTGGATATTAATATTGCAGAGAGTTAGAATATCAAGCTTATTAAAGCAGAATAGGAAATGCATTACAATAATTTGGATTTTTGGTTTGAATTAATTCTTACTTTTGTCTATTTGTTTGCCCTTGGGGAGCATTCACAATTATACTTAATATTTATACATTGACTTCAAGATAATGTCAAAATTCATAAAACATATTCAATTTATATAAATAATATCTACCATTAGCAAAATATATACCGGTCATTCTATTGAAAATCTCATCGGACAGATTCTAAAAACGTAAGCTCATGTTTGAATTGCAGTGGTAAAAGTTTTATAATTCTTCTTTTTCTCTTCTCAGTAAACACATAACTTTTCTCTCTTTTTGCACATTATAATTGGTAGTGTATGACAGTGCAGTAGTGCCCCTTAATAACAAAGGTGTTGGGGTCCAAGAGGAACAACCTCAATATAATTGAGCCAGAGGTAATCAAAAGCCTACTACATGTGCCAAGCGACTTCACGCGGGAACAATACGTAAATGTTGGTGGTTTGCAAATTAAAGAAATTTAATATTTTAGTCCTCTAATCAAGAGCAAGAAAATTAAAAAAAATGATCCAGCATTTTTTTTACTGACATTTGAGTCTTAGCTTTTGAGCTCTAAAATTAACAAAAACTTAACTAAAAAAAAAGAAGAAATTTACCACAGAACCCAAAGAGAAATTCAGCAATAAAGAATAAGACAGAGAACACCTTACTTATTTTAGATGAAAAACGAAAGAGAATTTTTTTTTTTTTTTAATTAATTAATTTTTAAGTTAATTTATGATAACCTGGAATTATTTATATGATATTCTTGAATTTAGATTTCTAGAGAGAAAAAAAAATGATTGCCGCTCATTCAGTATTGAAGACCAGTGACAAGTTTTCTATAGTAAAATTATCTCTTTTTTCCAATTCAAGTATTGAAAAGAAAAGACGGTTATTATGGGAGGAGATCTAGAGTACCAATAAGTATTTGCAACATTTAAAAATTTTGTATATTCCAGAATAGAAAAATTTACATGGGTCAAATTTTTTTGTTTTTATTCAGTAAATTGAATTAAGGACAAATGAAAATCAATTTGTCCTTTCATTTGAAAAAGGTAAGCAGTACATTTGAGAATATTAGTATTTTAGCTTTGTACCCACAAGAATAAAAAACATGCATACAGATTGTCATTTCTGTCTGGGAACAGAGTGTCTCTCTTTGGCCTACAGGATCAAAGTGTAGTATTAGTGCACTCATTGAAAAGTGTTATGCACAGTGATAGAAATGGGTTTTAGGAAGTAAGAGTATTCTTAGGTATGTAAGGCTGAGGTTGGGAAGGAAGTGGGGTAGACACTACACCCCCACCTCCCCATGTCATCTGAAAAGAAAGGGGAATACCATCTCCCTGCATACCTCTCCATTTACATCACTGGTTAAATAGGAATATATATATATATATATATATACACATTGCAGATTTTATATGTCGATGTTATATGTTCCCTATCAATAATGGTATTTGTTTGGTGGCACCGCTCTCTTCTCCAAGTAACATGTAACAGGTTGTATTAGGATACGTGGTAGCAGCAGTAGGTAGTAATCTCTGACTTATTGGGATAAGCAGATTCAGGCTTTTCTCAAGGGCTTGGTGCAGAGTAAACAAAAACCACCATAACAGGCGTTTGAACCTGGGATACTGATTCCATTTTCTGGGCTGAAAACAATAAGGCCAACTCTGCAGGGATTTTTTCTCTTAAATTCATAAACCGCTTGTAACTGACAGTGGAACTCTTCTGTGAATTGGATAGAAGAAAATATTTTTAAAATTCATTTAATAGTCATGGGGAGATAATTTTAATCAGATTTTTTTATCCCTTGAAATCAACAATTCTTTTGATGAATTTAAGGTTGAAAGCAAGTAAACATGGATGTTATAAGTTGGAAATCTATTTTTCACAATCCATAGCATATTTGGTGAAGCAGCTGTTGTACTAAGTATTGACTTCTTAGAGAAAAAGAAATACAAATTTGAGAATTTGCTAGAGGCTTATTCTCTATTTCCAATCCATGTTACTGACTAATGGCCATGGAATGATAATCCGAGAGTTACAATAAAAAAAACAGCTGAAATTAGGATGAAAGAAACGTAAGTTGAAAAATCAATTATATTAATCTTTGTATTCCTTAGTATAAGTTTTAGTATAATTATCTAAAGATGGGAATTATTAGATTAATTTTGAGGAAAAGATGAAGCTTATTGAATCATCTCAAAGAAATGCATTGTGGCACATTTAGCAGATGTTGCAAGAAGCATACCACTGCATTGAAATATGTTTTCTCTTCCTATATTAGATGGGACCTCAGTAAAGCAATATGTTTTGCACTGTTCAGTCAAATCGCATTGAATACATCAGTTCTTATACAATCACTAAAATTAATCAACATTGAGAATGGTTAGTACTGAGATGGATGACCATTTAGGAATACTAGATTCCATAAGCAGCGGCAACAACAACATTCTCCTGCAGCTGTCTCAGCCATGTGCCTCCAAATAACAGGATTTCTTTCAAAAGGATGCTACTTTATGCCGAGTAGCACCAACATCTTTGGATCACCTTCACATTTAAATCATGGAGATAGCAAATAACATACTGTCTACATGTTAAAATGAGTCCAACTAATTTGAATCAAGGCAAGTATTTTTTTTTCAGCATTCCATCTCTTTTTGAAAATTTCTTGTGTCATTGATTTAAACAGAATTACTGGTTCTGTGGTAAATTTCTGAGATCAATTTTTTGGGGATATACTCTTTTATCAAATCTCGTGCTAAAAAGCTATAACTCAAATGTATGCTCCGAAGGCCCAAGTCTAGAAATGGCCAGACTTTATGGGGTGTGAAGCAACTTGCCGCACTTGTCATGTAAATAGATCTCTGTCTGACGTATGAAACTACGACTTCAAAGAATATTGGTTACTTATCTCCAATGCTGCCAATCTAGAAATTTTATATCTAAATTTAGGTAATTCTAAATTAGATTTCTTGAGAAACGCTGATCCAAAAAAAACTTTGAACTTGACATTACCCTCCCTGATGGATATACTTGGTGAATGTCAACTTTGTACAATTTCATACAATGGCCAGTTGTTGAGTAATCGCAAGGCATCCTCTCAGAGATGTACAGACAGAGATTTCTTCAGTTGGAGTTAGATGTAGCTTGACATCATATGACTTCTGCAATCAAATATTACTGATTCAGTCATATGTCCTGTGCTGGTAATTACATCTGTTGGGGTTTGTACATACCCTTTTGCATTAAAATACTTGCTTTCATGACTGGGAAATGGTTTTAAACTATTTTTAACACCCCAAAGCAAGTGTTATTTTGCCCATTCATTTTTCTCTTATTTGATGTTTTTTCCGTAGGTGATGGCATTTTTGCTATGATTCTTATCATATAGACAACAATATTATTTTTACATAATATTCAGGGTGTATCAATTAACACTTCATTAGTAGTGCTATTTTGAGCCATTATTTGATGATTGGTTTACATTATTTTACCAACTGATAAACATTACGAATTTTCTCCTGTCTTGTCTTCTTATATAACACTTCCAAAATCAGTAAATTCCTTTCTGAGATTCTGGAACAGAATCCACATTCATTGGCCATTTCATTTTGACTCATTCTTTGTAACGAGACAATAACCTTTATGATACTTTTTAAAACCTCAGAAGAATCTCAGAAAAGTTAGAGCTAACAATTTACACTAAGTAAATACAGGCTAAGAACAACAAGTCCTATGGTTACCAGTTCAATACTCTCACTACAAACATAATGAAAGCTTACTTTGGAGTATATTCATGTTGTAATAAGTATAAAAATGTTAGTTAAAAGTATGGAGGAGAGAAAGTTGTTTGATATACTTCAGGCAATCATTACGAGATACTTATTAATAACAGAGTCAAATGAGCAACTATTCTCTATTTGTTTGAATGATATTAGTGATCTGATGGAGTGTCTCTTTCAATCAAAAATCAAATCTGAGCCAGGAGCAAATAAAGTAGCTCAATTAACCATGATTCACAAATGATCAATTCTTTTCTACCTTTCTCCACTTCCATTTGAGAATGTGCACTTTCTCGGGTTATGGAGGCGTCAAGAAAATCATTCTGGCGCAAAAGTTTCAATTTCACCAAAATGAACAGAAGTAATTTCTTTTCTCAATTTCCAATCATATTTACTAATTAATTTAAAGAGCGTTATTTCTTTTTAATGATTTTCAAGTTGGCAGGAAAGAAAGATAAGAATAAATACATAGCATCAATGACACAATGCGGCACAGAAAGTCTCCAGCATGAATAGATGCACACACATGATACTAAAACTGATGTATATATATATATATATATATATATATATATATATATATATGTGTGTGTGTATATGTATATATATATAATATCAGAACTAAACACACACATACACACACTCAAATATATGCATGTATATATACACACAAGATATCAGAACTCTGTACACATTCACACACATATGCACACTTACATATACAATTCCAAATCTATATATACAACATATTTTTATAAACACAACAAGTATATATACTCAATAACTATGTATATATATAATATACCCATGCATAAACATATACAACTATACATAAATAGAAAATAACAAAACTATATATATATATATATATATAAATTTTGTTATTGTAAATATGTATATATGTATATGACTATGTATTGCGTTATATTACATAGAAACTCTTATTTGAAATGGACTCCTGTCATAACATGGTTAATATATCACTTGGCCTTGACAACATGAATATTTAAACAATCAAAGAACATGCGGCTGTCTCAGGAATTGAATCTGCAACTGATAGGGAAGCCACTTGAAGCTAGCTTTACTCTTACCATTGAGCTAAACAGCTGCTGGTAATGCAAAGCACCATTTTCTTCAATTGTTTATTCTATTTATGTTGTCTAGGCCAAGTGATATATTAACCATGTAATGATGGGAGATCATTTCAAACATGAGTGTCAATATAATATGACGCAATTCATAATCATTTTGTTGGATTATCTATCTATATCTCAATACATATATATACTTATATATGTATATACAATAACAAAATTTATATATGCTCACAACAACAAAACTATTTATCCATGCAGACTCAATATACCAAATCTGTATAAGAACACAATACCAAAACTATATGTTTTTATGTATAAAGATATACAATACCATAACTATATATGTACACACACACACAATACTCAGACTAAACACATAAACTTACACACACACACACACACAATAACAAAAATATATATGCATACAAAAAAAAATACCAAAGCTATATAGATATATATTAGACAACCCTGTGACCGGTTGGGTCATCTTTGAGTCAAAATCAGAGCAGTCAAATCTGACCAGAATGAACCTGTATTTTTTTATGTATTTGCAAACAAATTAATGAGAAAGGGAGACTATTCTTTGATTATCACTTGTTTAAGTATCAACTCAGATACCACATTATCATAATTGAGTTGCAAATCACCCAAATTCTTTTAGCATTCCTTAAATTTAGGGGTACCTTAAGTCACTCTTTTGGTTTTATGCTTTCAAGGCATTCTTGAACATTAACAAGGAAATATGATTTTTCACCTTTAAAATCTATACAGCCCCAAAGCATCTACGATGTTATGTCATGCAAGTCTGTTATTTTCCAATTGCCTTAATGTACTGAGTTCAGAGTTCACATGTTCATTGCAGAATTTGATTTAACTTCTATTATTCAAATTTCGATCCTAATGTTAGAGCTTCAGTTTCATTGTAGGGATCCTCAGCTGTTTTCACTATGGACCTGCTTTAAGAGACAGTAAAATCATTATACCATGACATCCCTTAGCAGTGATGATAGGACACAACTGTCCCACATATATGTTGATGTTTAGATCAAAAGTATTACCATAATTTTTGATACATAGATCTTGTTTTCTTAGGGTTTTCTTTCATTCAGTTATTCAGATTAGTATATTATATTATGTTACTATTTAGATTCCGGGTATTATTATAATACATGCTAAATGGGTGTTGTTTATTTGGGGATTAAATATCATGATATTTGAACTGTATGTTTCTGTTGGATACGTAACTCAAAACTTGAAACTATGGATTAAATTCTACAGGTCTACTGCTAAATTTAAATGGACCATATAAAGACTATATATGTATATATATATATATATATATATATATACGGTATTCACATCAACATAGTATGGTCCTTATCATTGAGCTAAACAGTGGCCAGTTATGCAAAGGAACAAATAATTGTCTGAAATCCGAATTCCCATCTTTTTTATCCACTGTCTATGTCTGTCCTATCTGTTTCTTTCAACCAGGACGATTGTGTTATTAAGAAATGGAGGTATGATCTGACAGAATAATTATGAATTGCGTTATATCATATTGAAACTCTTATTTGATATGATCTCCTATCATTACACGGTTAATATATCACTTGGTCTCAAAAACATGAATAGTTAAACAATTTGAGAAAATGGGGCTGCCTCAGGAATCAAACCTGCAACTAATAAGGGAAGCAGCCTCAACATAATGCTACTTTTGCTATTGAGCTAAACAGCTACCAATGTAGTACTCAGCTTATCCAAGGGTAAAAAGAACCTCCAAATCTGAAAACAGTGAGAAGCAAGTGATATTTTGTAGACGTTTCATAAACTCTCGCAGGCATTCATACCACCTCTTAAGATCTTGACATTTAATTTTTCTGAAAACTGAGAATTCATTTGTTCACTTTTCGTATTATTACTTTGCATGACAAAGTGGATTATCAGATTTAAATTATGCAAATGTTATATAGTTGCACGTGGGTTTTGATTAGGCTTAGAAATTTGGTAAACATCTTTGCTCTGAAAAAAAAAGTTTTATTGTCAGTTTATGGTCAGATTCCTTAAGAAATTCAGTCAAACTGTCATGTGCACTGAGATAAAGAGAAATTCACATCCATGGTCGCCTATGATGAATGGAATATAAGAGTGCAGTTTAGAATTATAACTACGTTGTAAATAAAAAACACTCTTGCAAAACCTTTAAATATTTCCTCTCTGAAAACTGTCAGATTTCCAGAAGAATTGAAAACACATGAAATTAAAAGAAAATCAATTGAAATTAAGTACAATATATAACAGACACAGCAATAATTATATCAGCAGAGAGAAAAAGAAATCACATTCACAGTTTTCCACTGATGAATGGAAAGTGAGGGTTCAGTTTTGCATTATAACTACATTGTAAATAGAGCCTCCTCTAAAACCTGAAGAAAGTTACTCCATCAAAACAACAAATTTCTGCTGGGTTTGAAAGCATATAGAATTGAAGGGAAAAAATAACTTTTCCTTAGAGTTTGAGCTTGGTCAGCCAATTCCTTTTGCTGTAAACCACATGGCTATTGAACCAGCATGATTTTGAGACAAGGAATTATTGCCCCCAAATAATTTTTTTTTAATACATTGCCCCCACTCCTCGCATGTGAGTAGGTTCAATTGAATGATGGAAAAAACATGATGCTGGTTCAAAATATATGCATAGTTTCATTTTATGGATCTGAGTCGAATAGTTTTTGAGAAGATCGAAGTGAAGAAAACACAAAGAAAAAATATTTTTCCGGCAGACTAGTTTTATGAAAGCATGAATGCAGACCCAATAGAAAATCTTGTTTTTGTGAAATTCAACTTTGAAGTTTGTGCTGTGGGCCAATTATGACTTGCTGATTTTGGATATGCCTAAAGTGAGTGTCCAGTCTAGCATTGTAACTACATTGTAAATAGAGCCCCCGTCTAAAACAACAGAAAATCATTCTATCAAAACTGACAAATTTCTAAGAGACCACAAAAAAAACAATTTTTTTTTGCCAAAAAATTTGAAGAGAAAGGATGTTAATCCAACAGGATGTTGTGAGGAAGTTGACAATAAGAAAAAGAAAAAGACTTGAGACTACTTAGTACGTCTCAATTTTTTTTTTATTAATGAGTGTAATAGTTAACATACGTTTCACCCATCCTGGGTTTCATCAGAGCTTTAATAGCAAAAGTTGGTTTGGGGAAAAATGGTGAAAATTACAGAAATGCTAGGATGGGTGGGTATGGGTGGAGACAAGTGGGGGCTTGATTACAGTGTATTATAAGGAAAGGGTTTTTGATAAATGTAATTTGGGTCTAAAGACAAGCGGATGTCCTTTTTAGTAAATGTGGATGGTGTGTGAAAGGTTAGTGTTTTTTGCGGGGAACTTAGGTGTTGGAGGGGATACATAAGAAGATGTGCATAAGAAGAAAAAATGCATAGAATCATATTTTGGGAGTTTTTGGCCCATCATCAAATGTGTCACTGTCCTTTGTATGAGGTGTTAACACCTAAGTTTCCCCCCCGAAAAAACTCTCCTCTGCAGACCTACGCCAACCCTCAAACAGGCCGTGTGGTGCCTCTTAAACCTTAGATAATTAATTTTCCTCAAAGGTGAGAAAACATCTGCTCACTTTTGGAATTAGTAGTTTGCATGTCAGCAGACCATCAGATTTTAATAGTGTCCATGTTTTATCATCATGCTTAAGTTGGGGGTTAGGGTTGTGGATGAGTTTGGGGTTTTTGCTCAAAAAACTTTTCTCACAGCGGACAAATTTTCAGAAGGCTTGAAGGTCTAATTGCTTGAAAGCAAATAAAATCAAAAGAAAAAATCTTATCATTTTCTCCGTTGGAGTTCAAACTCCGCACTTGACTGTTACCAATAATTTTTTTTTAAAATAAATTGATCTTTAAATGGGAACTTACGAATCCAGACAGAAAAAGTAGTTTTGACTCTAAATTGACCTATGAGATCAGCACTGTTTATCAAAAATTAATTTTGGGGTCAAGTTACTCCTATAGACAAATTTGCAGCCCCTAGGGTACAGGAGTCTGTTAGACATATGCATGCAAGATGACAAGCATTCATCCTTATTATAGTATTAGATATATATCTACGAAGCAAACAATACAAAAACCGTACATACACAATACACTATAAATTTGTATTACCTACATTCAAAATACCAAAACCATTAGTATATATATATGCAGAGACAATGCCATAGATATATATATTCACACATACAGACAGAAAGTACAAATATATATCCATACCTCACATAAATGAATCACTGTAGTCTGTGCATGTACCAGAATTGGTTATCTAGAAAAATAGATCCTTTATTTATATATATATCTAAGAGAAATACTAGCACAGAAGAATAGGGCATTTTTGATCCAAAATGACCATACAGACCCAAAAGAGCAATTACTTGAAATTCCAGGTTGTAGCAGTCCAGAAGCAGACAGACATATTTACACATATACACACGGATGAGCAAAGAGAGAATAATCTTTAGTTCACTTGGCTGGTTAGTCAGGCAGGCCATTTGAGGAGCTATGGTCAATCAATAAACATAGCAAGACAATACTAAAACTATAAACGTATATATATATATATATATATATATATATATATATATATATATATATATATATATATATATATACATATATGTATATGCAGATAAAATACCAAAGCTATACAAATACAGACACACAAATGGTAAAAATCAAATGTATTATTATAGGTGGGTGTGTGTTTGTGTGTGTATGTGTGTGTGCGCACATGTGTGCATTTACAAAAAATGTACCCCCCAAACATATATATACACTACATGTATAACTATTACTACTACTACTACTTCTTCTGCTACAACTATTACAATAACAACACAGCCCTAGAAATACTAAAACAAAGCTAGATATTAAAATCATAGCTTAAAGGGTGGTTTGTTTGATCAACACTTAGTTTTTAAATACCCAAAACACTTCAATGGTAAACAACCAATGATCCCAAAGATGAAAATTCACACACTATACCATAATATCTTATTTTCTATGAAACATAAAACCTTTTGAAAAGCTTACCTTAATTCAATTGACAAGATATTTGGATATAATTATCTGAAATGACACAAATTTTGAAAAATCCTTTGGCATCTTTAGTATTCAAAACTGTGGAGTTCTCTCTCTCTCTCTCTCTCTCTCTCTCTCTCTCTCTCTCTCTCTCTATATATATATATATATATATATATATATATATATATATATATATATGTATATATATATATATAGAGAGAGAGAGAGAGCTATATATATATATATATATATATATAGAGAGAGAGAGAGAGAGAGAGAGAGTTATATATATATATATATATATATATATACATATATATATATATATATATATATATATATATATACATATATATATATATACATATATATATATACATATATATATATATATATATACATATATATATATATAGAGAGAGAGAGAGAGAGACTGACAGAGAGAGAGAGAGAGACTGACAGAGAGAGAGAGAGAAAGAGAGACTTATCCTGAGTAATATCGCCCACCAGTGGGTGATATTAACTCATGGGTGGGCAGTGAGCAACTGTATAGAATGGTGGGCGTTAGGAAGTGTTGGTTTCTGGTATAGGATTTTGAGTCTTAAAATTCGTAATTGAGTATAAAAAATGAGTCTGCAGCAACATTTAATTATCGTTAATTTACCAACTGGCGCTGTGATATCGCACATTATGTAAGTGCGTTGAGAAATGTGTAAATGTTTGTGTAGTCGTGCATACATCTCTACTACACCCTTTGTAGGTAGGTATGTAGTACATAAATACTTGTAATCACTGTTGCCAACTTTACTTTCAAGTTTACAAATAAAATTGAGTCAAAAACATCTTAAAACACTTAAAAATGTCTAGATTTTCCAGATCTATATCTAAAACCTAGATGATATATTACATGTTATTAATGAATTAAATATGACTTCATCAACATTTATTTTATTAAAATATTACTTAATTTATTATAAATATTACTTTTTTTTTATTGCAATAAATTAAATAAAAGTATCGCTTATTTCATTAAAAAATCATCTAAATAGCAATTTCTGACATTTAAACTCAAGCGAAAACATCTACATTTCGATGAAAAACATGTAAATTAGCAACTCTGTGTATAACTTTCAAGAAAGTGTAAGAGTTATGGGCCCTGTCCACTGATATGCAATATGCATGCTTGTATACACAGGGGCCATTTGGAGTTCTTAGATTTTACAGAGTTGCTGAGTGAATGCAACTCTCTTCTATTTTCATATCCGTGGATCATTGAATATGGGCTTTGAGTAACAATACAACTTGAACAAGAAACTAATGCGTACATTTTGCGTTTTCACAATGAGCAAATCACTCATGCAGTTAAGGAATGATATTTCAATTGCCTGTTGAATTTGCAGACAATGAAAATTTTCTCATCTGTTGTTGCTGCTATTTTCATTGATTATCATACAATTTTCAAATATCCCAATGTCTCCAATCTTATGGTTTTATTGCACAAATTACCTATGAGTCTTCTTCAAAACCAAGTTCAAGCAACAAAGCCATGAAACCTACTGGCTTGTAGTATCATTTACATTCTGAGTATAATGACCAGAAGGACCAACCTTTACCATATTTCTTGCTACTTGAGACATCATTTGAAAAACGGAAAATATCGATGTTGATATTTCAGAAAGGAACAACATAGCAAAATAACAGCCTGATTGTGTTGTGCAACATTGCGTTACTCGTTGATAAGTCCCATATTATAGAAGAAACATTACTCCGATTTGTTATGGGAGAAGTTCTCTCGACTGTAATGCACGAAGGACCTGAGACCATTATCAGGTCAATTCCTTTTAGTAATCGCACAATTTTTTGATATATAGATGAAATAGCTACAAACATCAACTCATTCATCATCTCCAGTGGTTTGGATTTCCCCTCGAAGTGGGTGAGTCAACAGTTATGGTCAGTCAATGCTTGATGATGGTATACGTTCAGTTTTTCAATGAAAATCTTCAACTATTTGAGGAAATGTTGTTAACTGATCAATTGCTACTTGACTCAAAATGTATGTTTATTGTAAGATTCTTGAAGCTATTTTTTAATAAGCATAGCATCTTATTGACCAATGTTGTTGCCTGTGATGCAGCACCTGCTACGGTAGGTAGATCAACTGCTTTCTCTTCTCTTCTAAAACTTGAAATTTAGTCTCCTCTTTTACAGTTCACTGCATAACTCACAGCATTTAGTAGCAAAAATATCAACAATTGGCTCTATTGTGTGCAAGTTGGAATAAAACTCTTTGTCTGATCGAATTTTCCATCATCAGTCCCTTGATAATTATAGGGATTATGGGGAGCTTTTGTACCATTCTGGAGTATGCTGGTTGTCAAAGGGCAACTGTGTTATTTGTTTTGTTGAACTGTTAGATACAATTACAGAATTTTTCGAAACCCTTCACAATCCATTTAGCTAATTGTTGCAAAAGATGATATCCGTTTCCATCGTGGCATATTCACCGAAACATAATGATCTTAATACATTATTTCAAGGGAAGCAAGAAGAGAAAGACCCTACACATATTTCTTGATAATGTATCCATTACTGCATTCATTTCTGAATTGGTGTTATATAAGATGATCATTTCCACATGTCAACTTCACCGATTCAAACAACTGGATAGCTTGAAAGGTGAATTGGTTAATGAGTAAATAATTGCTTATCAGGACGATTCACAATCATTGAATGGTAGAGCAGTTCTAAGATATGTTATTGCATCATCCGTGCCAGAGAAGCCTGAGCAGTCGATCATGAAGCCAAAGCGCAAGAAGAATCGAAAGAGTAAGGGTATGACAATGATGCAGCAATTCAGAATTGGCTTCATGACAAATAAGGTTTATGGTATCATCAAAGTAAATTGAATTCTAACTCCAATCTTTAGAAGCACTTTAAGTTGATTATGGTTGCCATCTACTAGGTAGAAGCTGGTTTCAGTCACATCAGTACCTTGCTAACTAAAAGTGGAAGCGGGCTGGATATAAGTGAGCGAGGTGACTTGCACTTAAAGATAGCAATACATAAGGATGGCAAGCCTTTGGTAGAGCAAGCTCGACTTTCAAGAACAAGAAAATCCCATTAGTTCTGAAAAAAGAAGATTGTACAACTGGTGCATCTACCCAATAGTCACCTATGCAGCTGAAACATCGAACCTTACCATGAGACTAACCCTCCAACTATGACCCATGCAATGTGCACATAAAAAGAATCATGCTCAAGATCACAAGACAGCACAAGATATGAGAGGAAAAACAAGAATCCCAAACATCATAGAATCCATTAAGAAACTCAAATGGCAATGGGCTGGTCATGTTGCAAGAATTGCAGACAACTGATGGACATCAGGAATCAAGACATGGTCTCAAGAGATCAAATACAGAACCAAGACTAGCAGGATATGAGATGACAACACGACTAAGCAGGTTCTAAAAGTATTGCGATGCCCATGATAGAGAGGTGTGGTAAATCTTGGGGAGGGTCTATGTTCAACAACGGATGATAAAAAACTGATATTGATGAATTTTAAACTCATTGGGTCTACATCAATTACATTGCCCCAGACACAAGGGTCACGTAGACAATATCTCAATGAAGAATCTTGTGACATGGAAGGTATTCATATTAATTGTTTAGTGAGGGTTTGAAATACTTGGTATCCTTTTGAATATCTATTATACAGGCAGGTGGTAGAAAGATTTCCCGTGTGATATTGGACAATGATGGGAAAAAGGTTGGGAAACCCACAACAAACAATACCTATGCTACCCTTTTACACAAATATCTACACAATTCCAAAACTCTCTCTATACATACATACAAAGCCAAAACTATACATATATATATATATACATATATATATATATATATATATATATATATATATATATATATATACATATATATATGTACGAAGACACAAAATATCAAAAATATTTATATATATATATATATATATATATATATATATGATATATACATATATATATATATATATATATATATATATATATATATATGTTAAAAGTCAAATATTCAGCAACAGCGCTATGCTTCTATTTCTGATTCCAGTGTTCAGTGGTCAATCATCAATTGTTTCAATTTGTATTCCTTCTGAAATGAAAATCCATAAGAAAATATCTCTGGCAATCTTGATGAAAATCAATGAAAATCACATCCATAAACAATATATCAAAAAAATAGAGCTGCACTCAAATAGACCAGTCATCTGGGATCACTGTAAAAGAGATCATAGTAAGGCTAAAAACTGTTGGAAAACCATCTTTTTATGTAAATATATATATATATATATATATATATATATATATATATATATATATAATTCATGATATATATATACACATAAACATGCAATACCAATAATATATATATATATATATGTATATATATGTATATATATATATGTATATATATATATATATATATACATATATATATATATATATATATACATATATATATATATATATATATATATATATATATATGTATATATATATATGTATATATATATATACACATATATATATATATATATATATATATATATATATATATATATATATATATATATATATATATATATATATATGTAGATGTATATATTTTAAATGCATTATATTACTTCAAAACTCTATTTGAAATGACCTCCCCCCAAGTTTCGAAGTAATAATAATATATAATGTATTTATAATTATTTTCGGTTGGATTATATATCCATCTTTTAATCATATGTATATATATATATATATATATATATATATATATATATATATATATATATATATATATATATATATATATATATATATATATATATATATATATATATATACATATATAAATATATATAAATGATACTAATTTGAAAATAATCAATACCAATAATAAAAGTTGTGTAGTTGTAATTTTGAAATTTAATATGTATTAAATAAAGTGTGTTCAGTGTATTAGAAAATCAAAACAATTTTTAACAATCGCAGTCAGGCAGAGAGAAATACTCTACATGTGTTTCATGGTTAATCCACTTTCCAAAAGTTTATATATATACACACACACAATACCACTACTTTATCTCTGTATACACACACACAATGAAAAAATTCATATATACATACATGATATGAAGACTATACACATATGCACAGGCACACACACATTACAAATACCAAAACTATGTACATACACACATACAAAAATAAACACATGCATGTATCATCTGCTGGGCAAGATAAATAAAAGAATTTTTTAAATGTTAAATTCCAAATCTCTTTTAAAGAAAATATTTCATTAATATATATACATCGATGAGTGTATAGCCTAAGTATGAAAAGAGCATTTTTTTCACACAACAAATATTTCCAGCTTAATCTCTTTCCTTGCCAATTCGCATGATTTAGCTGTGAATGTTAATCACATAGATTGAACAATATACTGTAGAATTTCCAGATCAAAATTCAACTAATTTGAAATGATTTGATTCCCGCAGCAGCACAATTTCCTTTCATTGTTTATTCTATTCATGTTGTCTAGATACTTCTTATCTTGGAGTAGAAATTGGTTAGCTCCAAATATAATATCATGCCAAACACCCAATTCTAAAAGTGTTTTGTTATATTTTTTTAAGCAATCAACATTTTGTGCAAAAAAAAAAAAAAACATTTGTAAAATCCATATGTTTTATAGTATAGAAACTGCATTGTCTCCCTTTATTTCCAGTGAAATTTTTCAAATATTTTTCTGATTGAATTAAAGTGTTTTTAAAACACAGTTAAATTTTGTGAAAAAACAATTTGATGGACATTTTTTGTTTCAAAACCATTTTGCAAAAATTGAATCAGACTGTTTTCTTATTATACGAATGAATCAATTTAAAACAGGTTCGGTTAGTCACTCAAGAGAAACCGTCCTGTAACAGACAGCATGTGGTTTTTTGGATGGATCAATTAAAAAGTTAGAAAAAGATGTGATCAATTAATAAGCTACGTCACTCTCTTTTTGTTGGACAGTGATCTCTAAAAAAAGTCTGAATTTTTTGAAAAAGAAACATGGATGCTGCGGGACACCAACTAGGGATTAATATATCATAAACTATTTAGAGGGTTTAAAAAAAAGTTTTTTCTAGACATAATAGGGAAAATTTTCAAACTTTCAGCCCTCTAGCTCCATTCGTGCAGCCTATCCCCACAATATATACATACACAGTCAGTCAGCAAGCCAGACTAATTTTGAAACTAAAGAGACCTATGTTGACAGTTTCATGGTTAATGGTTTCTTATAAGCAAAAGCAATTGTATTTTTCTGTAGAGAACAGCATTTCTCTAAAATCTATACCAAATGTTTGCAATTAAATACCAGTCAATGAGAAATTTCAGATGAAGATTTTTTTTTTCTACATATAATACGCCTGAAATAATAATTCCAACCCTAATTACTTTGTGGCAGTCAGTCTTTTTTCCAGGACATTCCTTCAACATTTACTGTTCAAGTGTGTGGCCCCAGTCAGTGCCTAATTTCAATTGCATGAAAACAGCTAAATGTCCACTGCCAACCAATGGGCTGAACCCTCTAGTAAGACCAGAACTATCTTATTAATTTGATATTATTCCCTGGGGAATTACTTTTCTTTTTATTGAAAGAAATCAGGGAAGAAGGGCGTTTCTCTCTTAGTTCTTTTTTTTCACAAGCTTTTTATTCAAGTTGAGAAAAACTGTGATAATATCCCAAGAGAATTACATGCCTGACATCTGACCTTAAACTCTTCAATATCAATCCTAGTGAGCAGCGAGATTAGTAAGATTCTCCATTTTTACTTTCTTCATATAAAAATTTGGGCAAAAAAGCTTTCGGAATGTTTAATCAGATAATTACAAAATCTACCATTTTGAATATCACAAGAACTGGTCGAGCAGCCTTGATGTAACTTGGCAACCTGACCTTCTAGCATACGCATGAACAGATACTCGATCAGAGGTGAGATGCCATTCTCAGCTTATGTACTGTGTGACCATCGCTTCATAGGTGCAGGTTTTTGGGGCAAAAATTTGCATCAGGCAGATTTGTCAGCCAACCCTGTTCCCCACACATTGTCCAGATCTGGCTCCCGGCAACTTCTTTCTTTTTGTTGTTAAATTGGAACAGATTTCAAACTGTAGACAAGATATAAGCAAATACAACAAGGCAGCTGATGAGAATCATGAAAGAGAATATTGCTGACTGAAATAGTGGAAAAGATCCTGGAATAGGCATGGGATCTCCCCAGGGTTTTACTTTCGAAGAGACTAAGGTGCCATTGCCCGAGGTAAGCCATGTTTTCTGAACAGACCTCTTAAATGTACAGTTCACTGATTCAGTTTATGACTTTCAGTTATAACAATAACTACATACTGCTGATTAGAAGCACAATGAAATTAATCAAGACTCTTCAAAGTTGATTATGAGAAATAATTAGATGTGTATTTTAATGTTTAGCCTATACAACGGACTCTCTTTATGTAATAATGATGTTCTCTATGAATGGGATACAAACCATCCTAACAAAAGGGGAAACATATGTTCATTTTTATTGCCATTACTTTATTGAGGTGTCCACAATAGACATATTTTCATTTTGGATGATATTCAGATCGACACAAAACATCTACCATGGTATTTTTTGCATTAAAATATTGTCTGAGATTAAGGATCTGAGGAAAGTGTACATGAGGAAATTACAATAAATGAACTAGTTACTATGATAGAGGCTAATATATATACAAATATATATGTATATATATATATATACATAATTAATTGGTGAATACCTGTATACATTCATATATATATATATATATGTATATATATATATATATATACATATATATATATATATATATATATATATATATATATATATGTATATATACATATATTATTGTATCATCCATAGACAGCTGTTTTGATGTAACAGAAGTGAGGAACCAGTTTTGCATTATAAAATCTCCAGAACATTTGAAAATGCTTTGTTCCTCAAAACTTTTCAATTTAATTTTAATCTAGGAAAAAGTTTCCTTCACTTTGTCCCCTTAAAGGGGGAGAAGTGTTTGTGTGTTTGTCTGTTTGTCTTTCATGGTATAAAAAGTACCTAAACATGGGTGTATCCCCACCAATTTTGGCAACACAATGAATCTAGGGAGAGGTTTTAAGTTGAAAAGTTTTGAGAAAAATATGTTCTAAAGGGTTTTACAATGTGACAAAAAGACGAAGTCGAACCCACTTTCCACCTACACATATATATATATATATATATATATATATATATATATATATATATATATATATATATATATATTATAATTCTTTAAGGGGTATAAATTGTGTAGAGAAACCACTCTTCAAGAGGCAAAAAGTGAAGGAAACTTTTTCTTAAAATAAAACAAAATTAAATCAAAAAGTTTTGAGAAAAAAAGCATTTTCAAATATCCTCAAGAGGGTTCTATTCATTATGCAACAATAATGCCAACGTGGACCCTAACTATTCGTTCAATACATATATACAATCTACTGGCCGATTAAACCATTTATGGTAGGGGTATTCATCAGTGTTCATTTGAACAAAATCTCTCCTAAAACTCAGTTTTTACTATAAAAAGTCATCGAGCACTCTTAGTGATGATTTTGAGAAAAATTATGAAAATACTATATAACTGCTCACCCATGTGAACAAACACTTCCCAGATTTAATGGGTAATTATTCTTATTGCTCATATATATATATATATATATATATATATATATATATATATATATATATATATATAAATACAATATATATATATATATATATATATATATATATATATATATATATATATATATACAAGCAAGGATCAATGATTCCTAAGCCTGTCATTAAGTTATTAGCTGAATTTACATCTCAGGATCGCACAGTATAATGTTCAATTTAAATGGTTAGTATTCATGTATAGATTAAGAGAATTGATATTGAAAAATAAATATTCGTTAAAAAATAAATGCCTTAGGCCTAGACAACATGAATAGAATAAACAATTAAAGGAAATTGTGCTGCTGCGGAAATCAAATTATTTCAAATAGAGTTTCAAACAATATAATGCATTCATAATTATTCTGTCAGATCATATATCCATTTCTTGATTATATGAGAGTCCGCATTGAGAAACCAGAGTGCAGATATGGACAGTGAATGAACAAGACAAGAATATGGTGCTAAAACAGTTATTTGGGTCCTTGTCAACGGTTGGACTGTTTAGCTTAATGGAAAGGGTGGTGTTCTGCTAAAGTGGCTACCTTATCAGTTGCAGTTTCAATTCCTGCAGCAACCCCATTTTCTTTAATTGTTCATTCTATTCATGCTGTCTAGGTCAAGTGGCTTATTCACAATGTAATCAGAGGAGGTCATTTCAAAAAGAGTTTCAAACAATAGAATGTATTCATAATTATTTTGGCGGATTATATATCCATTCGTCAATAAATATATTCATATATTTATCCGTCAGAATGTGATAATTGTTGAGACATTTTATTAGGAAACTTATTTTGTCTGGCACTGGAATTATCTAAGTAGCAAATCAAATAGCTGACCACATCAAGAAATAGAGAAATGAGTGCCATCTCAACACGACTCTGCACCAACAACCAAGCTAACAGCACTCTTGGTAAGAACAAGTTTGAAATAGAAGACCCAAACCACCTATCTCTCTACTCTACTATATATCTCTTCCAACATGGAATGGAGCACTCTGGTGGATGGGGAATCAATGCGTTGATAAATATATCGCTTAAATTCAACCTTACTGACTGTCCAGTTCCGTGGCGCAGAGGGAGGATACCAGCCTCTGGATCTGAAGGCTAAGGTTTCGATCCTACCTCATGGTACTGGATGGGATAATGGATAGTCTATAGCCACAATGAAGAGTTGTAATACAACCAAACAGCTGTCTATGGATGACACAGTAATATATATATATATATATATATATATGAGTGTGTGAGTATGTGTATCTATATATTATACACTATTTGTATAAGACATATTTCAAAGAGAGTATTTTTTTACTACTACCAAGGGTTTGTATGCCATGGTCTACCAAGATCCCTAGGTCATAAGTTTTGCTGGAATTTCCTTCTCATAGCAGAAGCCCAACCCAGCTGTAAAGGTCTGCCACTACTTTGAGGGAGTAATCGACAGTGCACCGTTTTGTAATTAACATTATAAAACTTTATGAGTATATAATTTGTATGTATAGGGATATTTTGGAATTATTCTTTTCAAGTTTTTCATAGTAGCTAGAAATTAAAAGTATGCAAATTACCTATCTCTTCTTATTCATTTTGAATGGATTTTTGATTATATACTATTGTGTTTGAACTGTGGAATTAGTTGTGCTGTGGATAAGATTACAGTCAGAGGTGTGTATTCTATCATTTGCTGCCTTTCCTCTATTTCTATTGTTTTAGAACTTTGGTGTTTCAAATGTTCTAAATGTCGTTAGTAGAATCCAAAGAGACAATTTTTTTCTCTCCTTGTGATTGCATACATCAGCCATCTTTCATACATCTGTTGACTCTCTCAAACATGTGCACACTCGTACAAACACACGTGATTTATACAACTAAAATTTTGAGAGACTTTTGACAATACCAAGCTTATGGTGCAAGTAGTTGAGCAGATTTGAAGACATATGAAGTTTAGAACTACTTACATCATAATTATTTGAGTTAACACCCAAAAATGAAATGTAGATATAACTTGATTATATTCACAGAAGTATCATCATCAGTTTTTTAATGTCCGTCGTTGGACATCGACCTTCCCCAGGATCCACCACATTTCGCTAACATGGATGTATTTTCTAAATATGTCTAGTTCATCTCTCCATCTTGTATTCTGTCGGCCTTGGTTTCACATGTGATCTCTGGGGATCCATGTTGTGAGTCGTGATATCCATCAGCTGTTTGCCATTCTTGCAACATGACCTGCCCATTGCCATTTAGATTTTCTAATAACATTCTGTGAAGTTTTGGACTCCAGTTTTTTTCCTGATATACTGTGCGGTCTTGTGATCTCTCCACTTGAGGTTAAGCATGATTCTCTCATGTGCGCGTCACATGCTTCTCAGTTCGTGAGACTGTCTTTTGGTTAGGTTCCATGTTCTAGCTCCATAAGTGACTATCGAGAAGATGCATTGGTTGTATACTCTTCTTTTTTCCCGGCAACATCCTGAATCTGTGATGAGATTTCTTTTGATATGAAATAGCATCAAGCTCCCATTTTATAATCCGCCTGTTATCTGTGTGTGGATCACTTCTTTTCCTGTTTATATAAATGTTCAGTTGCACATATTCATTATTTGTACTTATTAATTTTGTAAATCCAGTCATCAACAGCCGGAGGAAACTATTTCATCTTGACAATTTAATTAATGATAATTATCTCAAGTTACCTATCCTTTCGATACATAAATCTTTACAATGTTTTGATTTGCGAATAAACAACCTTTTTCAGGAAAAAGTGTGGAGTTCAATTAGATATGTACCAAATAGATAAAAAAGATCTCCATTGATTTAATATATATTGCTTATGATTAAAAAAGAAAAGAATTATTTGTGTAATTGATATATTTCTTTTAATCTGCACCTGCTAATTTATGGCTTATATTTGAATAAATAGAGGAATCGTGTGCGAAGTGAATATGTGAGTGTGTTTTCTTATATCTAGCTTATATGCTTTCATTTATTGAAGTGATTATCCGATATGAAATACAATATCTCTATCAATACATATTTCTAAGCAAATCTCCAAGGTTCAACCTTTATATCATGGCATCTGATTTGGTTTAACATTACCCTTACTTTGATACTTGTTCACGTTTTTTTCTCTTAACTTCTCCTTATACTCAAACTGTCCTGGGGAGTTGGAATGGCATGTGCTTCATTTAGTCAGTTTGTTTCATTCTCTATTACTTTAATTGAGCAATTTATTAGAATCCACTTCCAGCTCACTTGGCTATTCAAAGCTTCATCAGAACCCCATTAATCATACTTTTTAGAAACACATTTCCTATTCTGTCTACTGCCTGACACTCACAGCACTGGACGAGGGGTTGGACTTCCCCAGTTTGAATCCAGAGATGTCATATCTCCTAGACTGTTTTCCAACCAAGGCTGGAGAGCTGTGTCTACTTTGCAATTCACCCATAGCTGGGAAGGGAGGAAATAGATTCATGCCTTTCCTAAGTCTCAGCCGAAGTGTGAATTTAGTTTTGCCAATTGTATCTTCCACACTGCTAACAATGAGGCAATTTGTACTTTCATATTTATATTCTAAATCAAAATCTCATTCGAAATGATATCAAAATCTAGTGTCACACATAAAACATTTTTGATGCGATTTCCGATATTTATAACAAGGTCAAAAGAGAGAAAACATAGAACTATAGTTTTCTCAAATCAAAAACTTACATCAAAGATACAAAAATCATAGTAAAAACATCTGAAAAGTCACTATTTCTGTAGTAAGGAAATCTTATAATTTATTTACTAAATTTTAGTTTCTACATTCATTAATATAAATGTCAATAAAAGAGAAAAAATAGGTACAAGGAGAATCAAAGCATTTCTTTGTTCCTATTACATGCTAATAGCTGCAGAAGCAATTATTGAATATAAAATACAATAATTGTATTTAGATATATTCTTAAGCAAAATTTCCCCCTCTGCAAAGTACAGTTTATTGCTTACCTTGATTTGATATTCACTTATGTAATTCTGAAACTACAATCATTTTATAACATCCTAGGAACTAAGTGATTATATTTTACTTTTAATATAAAAATATTCAACAAATATATAGATTTTGATTAAAACTAATAAATAAATGAGTTAGATGTACAAACGAATCTCAGAGAGAAAAACTTTGATCCCTTATCCATAGCAGTTGAGTTCTGAACTACGACACTAAGTTGTTACAAGTTTGCCATTATTGGATAGAAACAGGGAAATTAATGATTATTAATTATAATGGGAAGAGCATAAAATATTGATACTTTAGTTAACATTTATTTATAGCATTTTTGTATTACAGATTCAACAAGAAGAAAGCTAATTATAAGCAGAAAAGAATTGTGAATTTGTTTTCAGATCAGTTTTCCCCAACTAAAGAGATGTATACATTATAAAATCAATGTTAAAAAATCACCCTTTCAATCAAATGAAGTCTCAGTCTGATTCAAATAAGTGCCGCTTTTTTATACTAAATTTGTTTAGTTTTATTTTCTTTAATCTTACTCTAAATTCCATGGAAAGCATTCTCTTTCTGTTTTTCTTTCTCTATTAAAGCAAAACACTTGCTGATATATTTGCTAAGCACTTATTATATCTACAGATAAAATTATTCTATTAAACCACTTCATTCAACTATTATTGAACAACTGCAATCATCGAAGATGATCAAGAGTTCTATTCTCTTTTATATGTGTTTGGGTGTTCCATCACTCCTGGCCATACTGTTTTGTCAACAGATTTGAAAATTGGCATCAGTACTCCACTAGAACCTTTTTTTAAATACTTTTTTTTTAAATTTTTGGAAAATAAGCTTTTTTGACCTTTTTGGGGCCATGTTTTGATGGGTATATTTATAGCATCTGTATTTTCCAGAATCAAGATGTTTGTAGTTGTTTTTTTTACTCTTTTTTTAGATGTTTTTCAGTGGAAAACACCAGTGATGTCATAAATAGAATTTATTCTGACCATGTTTAAGCTTTGATAGAATTATTTTACATGACTTCAAATTTTGACGTTACGCTCTCATTCATCTTTAACTTTCATTTGGTTTTTATCACAACTCACTCAGGCTGCCAGTCTATGGCAGTGAATGAACAGTGTTGTTCATGGTAAATGCTCATGTCCTCTTGGCTACGGAGAAGCTGCTCTTCAGCTTAGCTATGAAAACCTTGCAGGTGGCAGAAGAGTAAATCTAATCTTCAAATGTACCCTTCATTTTTTCCCTATCCCTTATGGCACCATATTTGTTATTGTTTTTACACTAGTAGTATTAGTAGTAGCTATAATATGGTTATTTAATTTTTATTAGCAAGAGCATTGTCAGTCATTATCAGTAATTTCTATACCAGTATTTTCTTTCATATTTTTTTTATATTCCAATCCATTGTTTTCTCTCTGCCATAGACTAACGGGCAGAGTAAGTTGTGATAAAAAGCAGAACAAGAAACTAGTCAAAAATTACTTCTAATGATAATAGAAATAATAGACAAGCTTTGTTTTATATTAATAAAAAGAGTGTAAAAATTCTTACGTTTTTCATTCTATTTCTAATTGATTATACTGTGGACTAAAAAAGAACTTACTAAAACAGCAAGATATTAAAGGAAACCTTTCCCATATTCACACACAAAGGATATGGGCACGCACACGTTGCTCCAGTGTGCACACATGTTAGGAATTTTGGTAACTAGCAATTTAATTTGCAATTTTTGATCTCGATCTCTCCCTCGTTTGTTACCGTGGAAACCACCGGAGCCGACCAGTTCCCACAGGCTTCTGTTAATCTCCTGGGCGTGGTGCCCAGGTTTTAGAAGTCCTTCTCTATTTTGCAATGGTGGAAGGACCTTTTGAACTTCAGGAGATTTACCATGAATTGAAACGAAGATTTCAGAGAGAGGGTAGAGGGGTGCAGGGAATTCTTTCGGGTGGAGCTTGGGAAAAAAAGAAAAGATGGGGTGGAGTACATTCAGACTAACATTAAAGCACCAATTGTGGGAGAGGATTGGACAAACTAAATATAATAATGAAAATATATGTATTCATATTTATGAAATGTATACAAGAAACATGCTTTTTCAAGAAGAGGAAATAAAAATTCCATCCCATTAATATTGTGGGAATTCTACCATTTTGGACCAGGAATCAAACTTTGTCTCCTTACATCATATGCGCAGCCACCTTTACCATTCAACCTTTACCATTCAACCTTTATCATTCAAGCATGGAAAGTTCAAATCATGATTTTTGCCACACCCTCAGTGACAGTTTTATCCATTTTCCTTGATTTGCTTTTGCTGCTGTTCTACCTCAACAAAATTTCTCTTTTGTGAGAATAAAAATAAAATCAAAAGGAATCAAAATAGAGGAAAAATTATTGTAGTTAGGGAGACGGGAGAAACAGTAAAAAAAAAAAGGCAAGTTCACATCATTAAACACCATTTTTGAAATCTCTAAAAAATTGGAAAACTAACACTTGAATATTATCATTGGATGCATTGTTGAAGAAAAAGTCAGGGATGCCTAACCAAAAGGTGAAGTAAAAATCAGGGATGCCTAACCAAAATGTGATGCAAAAATCAGGGATGCCTAACCAAAAGGTGATGCAAAAATCAGGGATGCCTAACCGAGAGGTGATGCAAAAATCAGGGATGCCCAACCCAAAGGTTATGCAAAACAGGGATGCCTAACATTCTGGCTTTTATACCTAAGGCTTATTTTTTATTTTCTGATCAATGCTGTTTGCTCACTACCAAAGAGTAACTAATAAATTAAGATAAGTAAAAATCAGTCATAAGAACAAAAATGAAAATAGTTTTCCGTTTGTGCAATACATCATTTTTTATCTGCTAAAAGGATTCAGAAGTTAATCTAAACCACTGGACTTGGATATTTACAGCTATTAAAGAAAGGTAAAGTCAACAGTTTCTACCAGAGGAAAAAGTGACCATTCATACATGAACATTGCAAGTCGAACTGGTCTAGCAGAAGCAATTGTATATGCGAGTTGGCTTAAGAAGGGACATTGTAGAGTCAAACCACTGTATGTAGTTTTTCATTGATACATGCTTTCAAAATTACCAGACTTTCATATGTATGTAAAATTCAATTGCAAATTTCCTTATGGGCTTTTGATTCAACTAGCTCCATTCTTGGTTTGGAGTTAGAGTTTTCTGTTTCCTTGATTGGAAGCCAATCAAAGCCAGAAAATCTTGTCTACCCTATGGACTCCAAATAGATAATACTTGAATAAACAAATAGTCACATTTTTAATTCCATCAGAAAGACATCTCAGTCAAACTCCGAACTGTTGGGTGAGTGAAAATTTAAAGAAGATGGAGGCAGTAAAGTTAGCGGCAAACTAAGGATACCAAGGCTTAACGTGTTAAGAGATTGATGCATTAAATGTCTTAAAGGATGCAAACATTAGAATATTGTGGATAGTTGAATCTAAGCTATGGTTATGATATTATCTTTATTAATAAGTCAAAACTGAATGCCTTTTGTATATTTTTGTGTAACTCAGGTAAATACTGGCAGCCATCTTAAATTCACATTATTTAATATGGCAAAGTAAATCAAAGTTGTAACACTTGTTCCAGACAGGAACAAAATTACTGAACAAGTTGCTTCAATACAACAAAAATGAATTTCTCACTGCCATGCAAAGAAAAAAAACTTAATACTCTAAGATTAAAAAAATAGAAAACACAAACCCATATTGATTCACTGTCTGTCAAAGATGCTAATTTTTTTTCCATATCCAACTGATTTGATGTATTTTGAAAAAGTTATCCAGTTATATATTCAAGTTTTGATTGATAATTTGTAAAGTTGGAAATATCCTTCTATGGCAAAATCAAAGCGTAAAATGCTTTCCTCAAAAAACAAAGAAATTGATAGGGTTTTTGTTTCATATTGGGAGTGATTTCAAGAGGTGTGTCAAATGTTCAGTGAGAAATAGGAAATGCTGGATAATGCTGGACACATAAATGGATTGATTAATCTTTTCAAATTCCCTTAACTTTTGGGTAGTACTTTTTATATTACACAGTAGTCCAAAATTAGTACATGTTTATTTTTGTTATTTTTATTTTACAAAGTATTCAGGGCCAAAAGGTGATTAATTTTGTTAAGATTGTTTTTGAATAAATAAAGTAAAAAGATTTGAGGAGACTTTTTTTCTTTCTTTCTTCCTCTCTTTTGGAAAAAACCAATAATTTAATACCTTGGATCCCATCATTCTCCATACACTTAAATTTTAAAATCAATTTAATTTGGTTGTTTGGTTAGTGAAACATTCTTATTTGTCTTTTAATAGGTTTATCTTAAGAACTCCACATACTTTATAATCTTAATTTTGTCTCCCTTCATCAGTAAAAAGATGGTTTGAATAGGTAAATTGCATCTCTGTCTCTAGTTTCAAGTCCTTTACCATGATTTCAGAGTTAGGAATAATGTACCTGTAATCTTTTAGACATAGCTTTTTAGATGAGAATGGAACTATCTTTAACAAGGTCTATGACCTATTTTATATGATCAATTGGCAGTGCTTATAGATATATACTCAATTTCAAGAATATGAAACCTAAATTTGAAACCAGGATAAAATAACCCTCCTTCCTAGCAGTGAATTGTGTGCTTGAAAATCCATAGGATTTTGGGGAGGTATTAATACAGCAACTCTAAATATTTACTGTTTTGTAGATATTAACTTTTGACAAGGACAACTGAACTCTTCCTTTGTTTGTCGATGTTGTTAATAAAATGCTTCAGCCTATTCATTCTGCAGCCTCCTTTGATGTAATAAAGTAAAGGAAAGTGAGAAGTCCCTTTTTTTTTAATGACACAATATAGATATTTGCTGTACTTTCAAATTTGTCCTTTCTTGATCATCATACTGAGTAAGGGGCTGTCTAATAGACCATTCCAGAAATATAGAACAACAGAATGTAAAATAAAATGTAATTAGGGAAGGGAAAAAAAATTATATTATTTTTTTTTATGATTATTTTTGCAATAATTAGCATTTGTGAAAATGAGGAAATAATTTGATTTGTTTAGAAATTATCGTTTTTGTGTTATGCCTTTTCATCCATGGACACTGTTTATTTCTGGGTGGGGTGGGGGCATTTGGCCATTATTTGGAACTATTATTCTGACAGACTTATGGTAAAAATCATTCCTGATATTTTGCAAAACAAAAAGATGAGTCTATAAACACAATTGTACAACCCAGCCTGATAGTGAGTAATTGAAGATCTAAAATAAAATCCTTAGCAAGTAAGCAACATGCAAACCAAGATAATAATTTTCCCCCCGGCTATTTGATAAGATTAATAAATACAGATTGTTCATTACTAAATTCTTCATTCAACCAAGGGTTGCAAAATTAAGTGTGCAAACAAATGCAAAAGTAATTTGCTACTAGCATAAATTCAACTCCAGAACATAAAGACTTGACTTTTACTTACATGTAATGTAACTATTTTTACTTACTCACAGTATAACTAATCAAAGACCATAATTCTTTTAGGATAATTGTCTTATACAAATACAAGGTGCTGACAAATGCTAATATGTCAGTTTCCAACTTTCATCTCCATTGTGAAAATAAGACTAAGAGATTTTCAGATGATTGATCTCCTCCTTAATATATGTGTTGTTGACACAATGTTTCAGCTGATCCATTCTACAGCCTTCTTCAGGTGTACTATCTGAACATGATGGTGGTAAAAAGGATTCTTCTCCAAAGATAACAACGTTATAACTTTGGATTTTCTTTCCTTGATACGCCTGGATTTCTATACCTAAATCCTGTTGAGTTGCAGAAGCCTCATCAAGTTGAATACCACACTCATCTGACTTATACACACAGTTGATATGTCAATGTGTGCTGCCTCTTTGGTTTTCTTGTCTATAATCTGGATTTCTTCCCAGAGAGGATAATGTTCGCCTTTCTCTCCCAAAATATGATCAGCCATCCCAGACCTTTCTATTTTGCTTTGGATTATGACTTTTTTATGCTCATCAAGTTGGACTTGAAGAGCTCTGCCCGTGAAAAAGGCAAACACTTGAGTAAACCTGAGAGTGGCCATAGAATGGATTGTCTGAAACGTCGTTTGGACAACACAAACTACAAGGAGTTCAAAGGTCCAAAAAACTCTTTGAATGTTAATGACCTCACTCAAAACTATAGACAACAAAATAAGACTAGTTTTTCATTCAAAGGAATAGTAATAATCACTGAAATTTTTCCTTCAAATTTGATAGATCACCCAATAAAATTTTTGTAGATATTAACTTTTGACAAGTACAATTGAATTCTCCGTGTTTGTAGATGTTTCAGCCAATTCATATGCAGCCTTTGTCAAGTGAATAAAAAAATATGAGAGAGAGAGAGAGAGAGAGAGAGAAAGAGAGAAGTATCTTTTTTTTAATTTATAGACAAAATAATGGCCTATATATCACCTTGATCAGTTCCTTCCAGCTATGTTAGATATACACATAATTCCATTTACCTATAACCCTTGTAAGTCAGGTGATTCTGATTTATACACAAGGGTGTTGAAGAAGGCTGTAGAATGGGTTGTTGTGATAAATATGACAATGACACTGAGGAGTTCAATTGTCCAAATAAAACTTGGGATGTTAATGACTCTTCTCATATCTAGGAAATTTTGACAAAGACACATGGATCAGAAATAAAGTATCCACCTCTGATGTGATTTAAACTTTTATTTCATACCCTTGGGAGCCTGTCTGACATTCATAATAACTTACCAATTTGGCTATGGAGACCCATCAATTGACAAAATTCAAAGTTAGTCATACAGCCACATTTATCTTTGTCTAATATCCTCTCTGGGATGCGGGTTCAAATCATATCAGAGCCTACTTGTATAAATCCAGTCCATGAAGCTTATTCGACTATATATTAATATAGAATATAAAATGACACAAACATTGCAATAAAAAGCCACAGAAATAAGATGGAAAAAAGTGATGAATAAAAATGATTCATCTAAGAAATTTAGACATTGGGAAGTAAAGAACTTCTGTGCCTTTAAACTTTTATTCTAAAATGTTTGTCTCTTCATTTTTTTAATAATAAAAACCCAGACACCATGGGATGTTATTTCTATTTCAAAAAATGACAAGATTATTCACAGATGGATTCATTATACTAATATGAACTTTAGTATAAAGGTATTTATTACAAACAAAACAACACATACCTTAAACGAAATTTATTTTTCAGTCAATTTTCTTGAATTCTTCATATTTTCTGTTTTTTTTAATGATTTTGAAACAATAAAGCAACAGATTTCAGTAAAAAAAACAAATTTCTGAGGAAAACATCATTTTCAAAATAAAAATTCAGATGCTTCTCTTCAGTGGAATTGTTTTCCATGTTATTACTAAGACTTCAGCATCATCATAAGCAGAAGTAGTTATTGTTGTAGTAATCATGCAGAAGTGAACACAGTGGCAGAAGAGTCTTGCTTTACCCCCTTCCTCTCTTTCTGTTTGCTCTAGCATTACAGAAATAAACCAACCAACAAACAGACAGACAAAAAGTGACATGGGTTTTCCTATTACTACAATTTTCAACTATCCCTTTTCACTGATGTATTAATGTTCGAATGCGTACACTTGTCAATATTTACTAGGCTTAGTTCAACTCCACACAGAAGCCAACAGGAAGGTAAATAGAGGCATGAAGATTGTGTTGCACCAATTTTCCAATTGGGCAGGTTCTGCTCATGTGCCTTGAAAATCAGCACTTGAAATCCTGACTTTTATTCGGCCTTAAACACCAACCACTGGCAATAGTTGAAAATACACAACTATTTCAGCCACTAAGCCAGCTACAAAATTTTGTGGGCACAGACCTTTGCAAAACTTTTAATTGAATGGCTCGAGCTGTCAATGTTGGATTCGGAAGTTTGGTATCTAACTTAATAATCACTTTATGCATTTATTTATGTAAAATTTTATACAAAAATCACAATTTTGATTCATCTTCTCAACAAAAATTTTAGGAAAATTATTTTTATAAACAGCTTTAATTTTCCAGTTGTTACAGAATATTTTTATTTACTAAGCTTGGTTTTGTTAATCACAGTGGCAAATTGGGAGGGGTCAAATTCAGGTAAAGGATAATGTTTTGTATCAATCTTTCAAGCGCTTGCCATGAAAATCAGCATTTAAAATCTTAGCTTTTTCTTGTAGTTGAACACTGACCACTGGTGGGAAATGTGCATACCATCCAGCCTATCATTCAGGCAATGTGACAGAATTATACATATTCTGATTTTGTCAGTAGTGCTCATAATAATTCCTGGCCACTGTCAATCATTTCCTCCATGATTTTCAATTCATTTCTATAGTAAACTCATCAGCAATGTATTTATGTGAAACATGTAATAGCTATATTCTTTCAGTAATGCTCACATCAATTCCTGACAATTGTCAATCACCCCCTTCATGATTTTCAATACATTTTTATAGTAAAATCATTAGCAACGTTTTTATGTTGAACATATAAAGCCATATTCTTTCAGTAATGTTTATATTGATTCCTGACCACTGACAATTACTCTTGATTAGACACGTAAAAATTCCCAAATCCAAGTTTTAACATTTAGCCTCATTAAAAGAAAATCATTTCATTCGTGGCAGGTTATCAGCAGTTTGGTGTTTGTGTGTTCAATCTTCAACTTCTTTGTCTTTTAATCTACAACTCTTGCTTCTACTTACAACGATTAATCCTTTTCCACCTTTTTCTGACTTTCACATTTTAAAATGATGAATCTTAGTCTTCAGCCAGATTTTAAAAAATCCGTTTTTGCTTCCAGATTCACAAAACTCTTTGGAAATATAATTCAAAACTTGCCCCAGTGAAATGTTTAAACCATAAACCTGATTTCTTGCGGTAAAATGCTATTTTCAGGTATAAAAAAAATTATCTGATAGTAATAAAAAATTTCTGTAAGGTTGTTATTGTTGTTGTTGTTAGCAGTAGCAGCAGCAATAGCAGCAGGACCACGATTGTTCACAACTAAGATTATCTATTATCTCATGTCTTTGCTCTTCTCCCACCCTACGCCTGTATCTCTACATTCTCTTCGTTATTCTTTCAAATCTTCTTTTCTGGACGATGATTTTATTTAAATGTAATACAAACATAGACTATCTGAATTTTGTCAAGCACGATGAATTAATCATTGTATATGATATGATCAGACTATTTTCCTCGTTTATAAGTTCATTTGTTCACAGTGTTTCGCCCGTGTACCCTCCAGTCTTCGTAGAGAGTCCCGGGTTCTAGAATGTGGAGTCACTTTCTAGAATTTATGCTTATGACGCGTCACAAAACATGCTAACACGTTCTTATCAAATATTTTTTTTTTTTTTTGGCCACTTTGTATATATACCATTTCGTTCAAAAAAGGTTATTTTCTTAATTACAATTACTACAGATATTGTATTATTCTTCTATTTCTCTGGTGAGCACACTCGTGCACTTTGATTCATTTTTGTCTCTATTATGCTAAGGAATAGGAAAAACTTTCGAACTTTTATTGAAGGCATTGTAACTACAATCACCGACTGGCTATATATCGTACAATGAAAATGTAATTGATTCTCTTATGGAACACAGAATGTAAAGTATATTTGGAAATTTTGAAGTAAAAAGAAAATGTTTTTATCTAGCATTTAATCATGACACCTTCACTCTGAAAGAAGGCCAAGCAGCGGCATCCATTTTGGATAATTGCATTGTCAACTTTGAATAGTGATGATGACATTGCCAAACTTTCTGATCCTCGGAAGGCTTTCGGACAAACAAATAACTTGTGAAGAATCCTTCGAAAGTCAGCGAGTTTGTTTCCCTTCTAGATTTAAGTTTCTTGTAAAGTAGAAACGAAGAAGATATGATTACATTCAGGTGGATCACCCTCCCCAAAGGAGACATGGCGAAAAGCACTCGGAAGGTCCCCGAACACGCGAGGAAGTATTTCACCGGTTGTGAGTTACATCTTGGGGTCTTGGCTTTCTTTGCAAGACACCTGATTGGATTGCAATCACTTTTCTTGATGATAACTGCCTGTACCTTAAGTTCGCGGCATCAACAAAATCGGGAAGATAAAGAAAACGTGTTTATTGAATTCCTCAGTCTTCGAAAGCTTGGCAGGAATCCGTAAATCTCTTGCTGCGCACCTTTTCCACCCATCCTCTTTCACCCCCCCCCTTCATATCTAGAAAATTCGTATGTATTTGCCAGGCTAACCGACCGACCAACAGACCGACCGACAGCCCACCACGGTGAAGTCAGTTTACATACTCAGCGTTAGTTGATTGAAAAACACGACAATGAATATGCATTGAATACGTATTCAATTTCAACATATGTTTCTCTGTGCTGTTTCGCGATCAGTCATCGAACGTGTGGCAGTCTTCCTATCCTTTGAGATCACAAACTGTAAATCCCCTGTCATCCGACTAACAATGCAACTCTTCCACTGGGTAAAAAAGAATAAATAAAAAAAAACAAATAAAAAACATACATACACACACACACACATACAAACACATACACACATACGAAAAAAAAAAAAACAACAAAAAAAACAAACAAAAAATGCCTACACACAACAAAACAATGACACAGAAATGTAAGAACAAAAGATAACTAAATGAATGAACGAAAGGAGAAAACACGCACGAATGAATGACAGAAAAAAAGGGGGGGGGATAAAATAAATTTACAAAAAAAAAAAAGGAAAGAAGCTGAACAAAAAGTCTGAATGAGAAAGTTAGCGAAAAGGGGGGGGGAGGAAGATGTGGTGGTGGTGGTGGTGGTGGTGGTGGTGGCGGATGATGGCAATAATACAAAAAGAGAAAACGCGGGAAATAAGCCGAAGACAAGCATAAGTTTTTTTTAGCTAATAATATATGGCTGCTAGCTTCTGGAGACATTCAAAGCATTTCATCAAGATAATAAAAAGGTTTTACGTTTTGCGAATGTGTGTGCGTGGATATACATGCATATATATATATATAAATATATATATATATATATATATATATATATATATATATATATATATATATATATATACATAAACTCACATATTTATGTATATATATGGTTCCTGTATGTGTGATCATAAATATTGGATTATATATGATTGTGGCCATGCTCGTATCTCTTCCTTTCAACATACACTCGAGTATAAGCACACAATCACATATATCGTTATATATATATATATATATATATATATATATATATATATATATATATATATACGTAAAGTGCCGTACATATTATACATAGATATGCTTGAGTGGTAATGTCATTTCCAAAGAAGAATATATAATTATATTATATCTTCATATCTATAGTCTTATTCTTTTTTTCTTCGAGAAACAGTTAGTATATTCTGTGTAAGTACGATAGTAAGTACGTTCATACGCATACACATACACATACTTATACACACACATATACGCGCACACACTAATCCGGGCGGTAATCTGTGTGCAAGTAAGTAATGTTGTTAGAGTGGAATTGCTTTGTGGATGACTTATAATATATATATATATATAAAAAACTATATTAAAAAAATGAAATAATTCCCATCTACGACAACTTGATGACATCTCTTCTTCCTCCAACCAACATAAAATAACAGAACGGAAGAAAAACGTAAAAAAAATATTGCCTATGAAGAAAACAAAAGTAAGAAAATGGAGAACCAAGAGAAAAAAAACAAAAAAAAACAAAAAGGAAGAAAAAAAAGGATGAGAAAGAGATAGGAAAAGAAACCAAAAATTAGATACATGAAGGTAGAATTTTGGGCAGGTGGGTGAAGTGGGGGGGGGGCACGGTAGGGGGGGGTCGGGGACAGGATAACGTGGGTGGGGAACAAAGCAATTTTTAAAAAGAAGAAAACAGACAATATTTTGCTGGAGGTGGAGGAGCAAGAGTCAGGGTAGGAGGAGAATGGATGCTTTTAAGTTGAGTTGATCAATATAAAGGCAAGTCAAGTCACGTGCCCCTTCCCCTTCCTCTACACTAACACTGCAACCGTCACTGCCTCCTCCCACCCCCACCCCCCGCCACTCCGTCATCATCTTTCCCGCTATTGACCAAGATAAGAAAAATGAAAAATAAAAGAAGAAAAAGAAGAGGCACCTGAGGTTGCAAAGCTGAGTCATTTAGCTATCCGATACTGTACATTTCGAGATTACAGCAGAGAATCAGACTTCTTGTTCTTGTGTATCAATATTGCAGAAAGGGCGACAGCGTCGACTGATAATCCATAAAAATTCTGAGGTGCATTGTGTTCTGGTTTAGCAGCACAAACTACCGCGGAGACGGCAAAGCCCTCCTTGAGATGACGAGTAAACTTGGCAAGGTTGTGTGTCACGGCTTATCAGTTAAAGACATTTGTGAACCCTGGTCCGAACCGAAGAACCAGCATCTAGATCTTGAGCAAGTTATCGTCGAACTCCAGTCCAAGTTGACTTTATTTCCCAACCACCCCCACAACAAGAACAATCTTCGTCAAATTTAGGGGAGTAAACTCTACACTGTTTTTCTTTCCTATCACGTTAAACTAAATCGATGTATAAAATTAACTTTTTCCCTACCTTGATTAGAAATTACGATTAAGTGATTGCGAGACGACTATCTTACCAACCGAGACAAAGGATAAGGTTTATATACCTACGACTTTATATGTACACAAGACAAAAATTACAGTGTAAGAAGTAGGGGGTAAAGTTTGGCCCTGCAGCAGCCAGGCCTTTTTAAATTTCTCTTCATGCTCGTTGTAAGCTATGTACGAATAAAGTCAATCATGCCATGATTTTGGTTATTAAATGTTTATTATATCCCTGCGAATGCTGTGTGTGTTTGCTGATTGGATGACTGACATTGAAGTAAAACTGTAATAAGATATTCAATGCTCACCAAATATTTAAGAATTCAAACGCTTTGTCAGAACAAAAGCACAAACAACATTCTCAAATGAATAGTCATATCTAATTGCGTAATCAATCGATCAAATAAAAGCACCAAATCATTGTATTGACCTCTAAGACCAATACAACAATTTAACGCTATTCGATTGATTGGCTATACGATTAAATGAATTCGTTGAATGATATTCTTAGTTCTATATCGAATAAGTATTGCCACAGAGGATTCAGCTTGATAGGACCACATCAGGGGCCAATAACCGGCTTGTCCAATTAACCGAACAACTCAACACTAGAGTTTGCTTTTTTTTTTTCAATTTTAAAGGAGCGACTTGCATAAAAACCACCTTATTTACTGTCTCCTTATTTTTCTATCTTTCCTTTCTTTTGAAAATTTGAGTCACGAGCTAAAAAAAATATTTTTATGATTTTATCAGATTCTATTTTAAAAAGGTTGGTCCAATTGTGCGGTCAGTCTTAATAAGCATTGGCCATATTAAGCAGATTTCACTATCATATATATATATATATATATATATATATATATATATATATATATATATATATATATATATATATATATATATATATATACATATATATATATATCAGTTTCTACTCTGTTAATAAAGTAGGTATTAATTACTGTCTACTGACAACCCCTATTTCTCATAGTAAAACAGACCAATAAAATTATTATCATTCGTACTGGGGTACGCCCATTAAAAAGTACCTGTTTGGAAGGGACCAGGCTTTATGATGTTTGATATAATCATTTAAAGTGATTAAATATCAAAGTCGGAAAAGGAGAGCATAAATGTTGGAAAAAAGGGGATGGCTCAAATCATATTGATGTCTAGATGTTACGATCGTGTGGTAGTTTTAAATATTTTCAGACATCACAAAGTTTTGTTGAATTTCAGAATGACCTGTTGTCGAATTATTTCGGTACTTATACACAAGAAAACACACAGAGATTTCTCAAATTATTGTTAGATAAGTGACCGCCGACGATCTTCTTCGTCCCCATTTAGACAGACTGGACGAAGATAGAAAATTGGCCCCCACATGAGCTTCAATGAAAGAAACGTCATGAACAACAAACACGTTGAAGACAAAGACACAACAATCGAAATTTGAAAACGCAGAACTGGTGAAAGTAGACCACAACATCTACGTAGGACAAGAAATCCTCAAAAGAAGAAGGAATCAAGCTGAGAATCACACTAGGTTGGCAAGCTTCCGGCGGGGCAAGCTCAACCTTCAAGAACAAAGAATCCCTCAAGTACAAAAAAAAGGGTATACGACCAATGCATCTACCAGATAGTCACCTATAGAGCTGAAACGTGGAATCTAACCAAAAGATTGACATTCAGTCAAAGAACCATGCAACGTGCGCATGAGAGAATCGTGCTCAGCATAACATTGAGAAATCACAAAACAGCACAATATATTAGAAGAAAAACAGTCTATGATACCATGCTCATGACGTGGATCCCAAGAGATCGCATGCGAAACCGGGACCGGCAAAATATAAGATGGTGCGACGGACTAGACAAGTTTATAAAGTACTGGCTCCATGACACCCATGATAGAGAGATCTGGCGAATCTTGGAGAAAGTCTGTGTCCAATGACGAACGCTAAAAGGCTGCTGCTGCTTATGATGATGATGATGATGATGACAATGCACAAAATACAGAATTAGGGCCAAGATCTGCTTAGAAAAATCTTGGGTTTTAAAAAATGGCAAGATTTATCAATTTTTTCCTCCAATTACTAATTTGTTAGAAAAGAAAATCACTAAAAAGAAGCGGAGTAGCGTTCAAGTCAGTGGTGCAGTGATAAGTCCGTGTATACTGGGTTCAAATACAGCCGGTGCTAAATGATGATTCTGGTTACTGTTTCATTTTCACTGAGAATTAAAAAAAACTTGCCTAAGCTAGGATGACAAAAAACGAAGAACAAATTACAATCAATTTATGTAGGAAAAATGGTGATAATGTTGCGGTAGATTGAGTTGTAGGAGGTAACGATTGCTCCTCGACTGAAAGGACTGTTCTCGCTTCTTTGAAGCAGGCGAACTATTTGAATGTTTTTATCGAACGAATTTTCGTGAATTATTAGGATAATTCTGACAGCTTATCAGCAATGCTGACTGTTAATCATGGCAGGTGCTGGGTTGCTCAAATATTTGTTTGATTCATATAGAAAAACACGACATTTCTTTATAATTTCCGTGTAGTTTTTCTCCTCTATCTTCCGCCTACTTTGAAGGCAACTTCATAATTCCATCCTCCTTAAACTTTTTTTTTCTCAAGCAACGTCCTGATTTGAT
>OY735203.1:45971370-46053870 GCA_963457665.1 Thysanoteuthis rhombus | reverse complement strand
TCTCTGCACCCAGGTGCAATATTGTGACCAACAACTTAGAAAATGTGCTAGATATGCCCCCCCCCCCCAAGATGGCATATGGATTGCCTGAGCCGTATGCAATGCAACAAATGGTGCCAGCGTTTCAACTCGGGAAGAAGATCCACCAAAGACAATGCCAAATTTGGATGACCTTTCACGTCAATGGACGACGATCACATTGAAGGGGTGTCTGCCGTGATCCGTAGAAATCGTTGCCTGATTGTCTTTGGGGTTTGCAAAGAGGTAGGAATATGTAAAAGTTCGTCACTAAAAAAAAAGAACGAATAATAACAGGTAAAGAGTGAGATCGGAGGTATGAGATGACTTGGAATCTTGATCGTCAATTTCCACAGCGTCAGTTTGTGTAAATAAATCCCCCTGACGCAAAAACAATTCTCTCTCATGAGAAACAGAGGAAAAAAAAACTAGCGCAAAAACAAGTCGGAATAAACAAGCCAGATGTCATCACACGAGGATGATTGAAATAAATCGAACATCGTTGTCATAAATATGCTAAACGTGCTGGACTAATATCGTTGACAGTGAGTGCAGATCTCACAGATTGTTTGGAGGATGTGGTTTTGTTTTTGAGGTTTTAGTGTGCATATGCCCAAATATCAACCCATAAAGAAAACCTTTGATAAAAGAGACAGGAAAAAAAGAAAGTAAAGGATTACAGAAGATCGTCAATAGAAGTGTTGAGATATTCCAACATCTATATTCAAAGTTGTAATGCTCGTATGTGTGTACTCTTATAACTCGAGAACTACGCATCCCAGACAACAAAAAAGCTACGTTCGAATTCAGCATGTCTCAATCAACCTACAGCACACATTTTTATGTTGAATTTAGATTGGGTGGATTTTCAGTTTTTTATTCAGTAAACCAGTTGATCCAAGTGTTAAAAGAAAAAAAACGGAGCGTTCCCGGACCCCAAAATTGTGAGGATGGTATGTCAGGCTGAGTCATCGGAGATTGTGGTGGTGGGATATACAGCAGACTGTGGTATGGAGAAAAGTGTGTGCTACCTCTACTATATCTTGCTGTAAAACGAAATCTGAACCTTACTTTCGCTTTTTTTCCGAAAGAAACGTTTAAAGAGAACATTCAAAAAGCAGGATAAACCGTATTTTGATTCTATTAGATGATTTCTTTGGGAAACAAGTTAGACAAAAAAAAAAACAAACTCATTTTAATAGATGAGTCCCTTGTTTCAAATCATGAGCAGAAGATATTCTTTATTAGCAAACTTGTTATTCCTAAATAGAAGGCTCCATTGTTGGGGACTGACAACCATATATATATATTGGACTGCGGATGAGGTTCCACTTTTGCGTTATAGTTACATTGTAAAAATACCCCCACCCTCTCTAAAACCCTTCAAAAAGTTTCCCCAAACATTTTATTTTCAAACTTTCCCCTTGGTCCATTGAGTATGCATACCAAATTTGGTGGTCTTTAGGGTAAAGGGCCCCAAGTTGATCTGTACCCTTCCAGCCCTGCCAGTACAATATCCATCGCCCTACGAAAGTTCCCCTTGTGCCGCTCTTCTTCAGGGCTTCTCTCGCCAAGTTGAAGTCAATATGTATGAATATGAAGCTCTCAGGATTATCCACCGATTTTTTCTTTTTTTTTTTTTTGCTTAAGAAGATTGTCTAGTAAACTAATAATCCCTGGATATTACCATGAGCCAAAGATGCTTCAAGACATAAAATATCTCCTTATATGGTTTTGTATACAAGAGGTTTTAATTGTTATTCCCTGATAAGCCAGAGAGTATCAGAAGATGTTTTTTTTCGACAAAGGATGACCTAAAACAATGCTGGGTAGAGACAATCAACTTCCAACTCTGTTTCCCATTTTAAACCTGTGAACTAGAAATAGGAATGTATTTTATCTTGTCTTCTAACAGTTATTGGCGTTTGTGTATGCGTCTGTTAAAAAGTGTAGCTTCAAACTACGTCTGTGAGCATCTATGCTTTATCTATTGTATTCATCAGTTAGAAAAAGTCATAAGACTGAGGTATAGAAGAAAAATGTGCACTGCCTCTACGATATCTCGCTGCAAGACAAAAGCTGAACATTACTTTCGCTTACGAAAGCTGAAAAGGGTGTTACGGTCAACGTAAAACTGGAAGACGTAAAATATGGTTATATTTTGGGCCTGTAGATGCTCAAACTTTCCTATACAAATAAATGCTAAATGATTTTTCGCTTTACGCCATTTTTACCGAGAAAAGGTTTCCATAGGAACGTTCTACTTTCCGAGTGCGAGGAAACCTGTATGTATACATTATACACTGAAATAGATCGTAAGTTCAAGAAAGTGTTGTGAAACACAGGAAAGCGGTAAGATAACATTTTGCTATTACGTGTGTATGCATGCAAACTCTATTGATAGTAAGAGACAAAATGAACCACAGACTCGACGCTGCTATTTATGAAGTGTCCCAAAACCTGCCATAGTCTTGGCACATGAACGTACAACAGGAAAAGATGACGGGGAAGAAAGAAGAGAAGTGTTGCCCCCAGCAAGGTTGAAATGCAGAGAATTAGAAACCCACTATAAACTAATAGAAAGACTGCAAATTAGTCTTGCATTAATGAGTTAAGGAGGGTGGCGATCTGACGGTGCCTCGAGTTATTGGTGCCTGTGTGCGTCTGTTAAAAAGTAGTCACTCACGATCAGCGCTTGGGGCGAGCCAACAACAGCGACGGACGATCACGACAGTCTTCCACCCGCTGCCTCGGCTTGGAGGCGTAAAAATCAGCAACGCTTCTCTCGCCAAGTGGCGTTACAGAGATGCCGCCACACCGCACTTTGTTTCTTCGCCCATGAATCGGGACAACAGCCATGCAAATAGCTTTTAATATAATATTATTCAATCGCAAAAACTGGCAGCAAACGAAGCACGTTGCTCGGAGGCTCGCTGGCCTCATGAATATTGTTCCTTTTTGATAGCGATTCCATTCATAAATACTGAACATTCCAGCCATTTTGCTTAATAGTGTTATCTATTTCGCTTGGAATTGATTTCATTGTTTACCCGAAAGCTGCACAATGAGGAACAGACAAATAAAAGAGAAAGCTGTTGGGTCGGGGGTCGGGGGGGGGAGACAGGTGTTGGAGAAATAAATAAATAAATACGTGATTCTAGCAACAAATTTTATAAATAGAAAAAAGATGTTTCTTTTATTTTCATGACGTTTACGCTTACCCATTTAACAAATCTCAGATAACCGACGCAAGATGGACGCAACCAAGTTGAAGTCCGTTTATTTCAATGAATGAATGTGATTTTGATGGTACATCGACCTTTATATAATGATCATATCGTAACGATGAAGACTTTTCAAGTCGCTAAAGCTTTAAGGATCGTCCATCTTGATTCTTTTGGTTAAGAAGATCATCTAGCAAACTGATTATCCCTGGATATAGCCATGACCCAAAGATGCTTCGAGCTAATAAATATCTCCTTATATGGTTTTGTAAATAAGAGGTTTTAATTGGTATTTCTTGATAGACCAGAGAGTATCAGAAGAGGTTTTCTCTTCGTCAAAGAATGACCAAAAAATAATACTGGGAAGAGACGATAAATTTCCAACTCTATTTCTCGTTTCCCATTTTAAACCTATGAATGAAAAATGTATTTTATCTTGTCTCCCCAGAGTTACTTTTAAATTAAATTTAAACAGAACGTGGACATTTCTCAAGATGAGTTTTGCAGTATAGGTCAGAACAATAATTACAACTGGATATCTAACAAAGTCAAGGTTATCATTCGAACATTTGATGAGATAACAGTAAGAAATGACGGATGTGAATAAGTTCATTGCTGCTGCCTTTAATTCAAAAATGTGTTGAAAATAGTATGAACAGGATGTCCCCGATATGTTAACAACTCAACTGGAGTATATATTATGGTATATGCATGGGCCAGGGCGACTCAGATATTATTAGAGTTTATGCCTAGGTAAGCACGATGCGTAAAAGAAATTTGAATTGACGAAACCAGAGTGAAAGAGATGGCAGATAATGACCGGCGAAGATGCCTATCATAATCTGGTGGGGAAAAAAGACTACCCGGTCAGTTTAGAATCGTAGAGAGGACCCCAAGGCTAGCTCTGTGCAACAGTAACTGATTGACCAGAGTGTGAGGGTGCTACAAACCATTTTAAGTCTAAAATTAATTGAGGTCGATACAGTCTGGACTCTGATTATTGTCAAGTTCCACTAATAATATCCTTTCAAGCAACAGTATGGCATTCATTATATTGCCGGCGATTAAAAAAAGTACAGGAGTCTGTTTATGTAGTCTTCCTCAAAATATGTACATTGCTTTTTTCCTAAGTTTTAGGTAATTTCAAAAGATCTGTCTGTGTTGGTCGTTTGAAGGGGAAAACTTGAATTTAGAAAAAAAATCATCGTTCTTAGTTGTAATGTGACATCTATCACACCAACGAGAATTTTGTAATTTGTCAAAATTAACATAACTTTCGATATACTACGCCTTTTTATTTGAAGGAAGGTAAAAACGTGATTGAATGACAAACAAATTCTGTGCAGCTTATAGAGAATGATTGAACGTACCAAAAATAATTTGCGAAGTTTCTTGCTAGAGATTTCTCGCTGAGCAGGTAGACAAGTTGAGGTTTGTAGCGATCAAAATATAACATAACTTTGGAATAATCAACGTTATACGACTTGGGAGATAGCCACCATGATTGAAATATCTAAATCAAGCGTCGAAATTATTCTTCACCAGTTTGCATATGTTAGTCCCTTAGATATGTGGCTTCCATATAAGTTGTAAAGCGAAAAAAACAACTTGGCCTTTGTTGGGAATCACCCCCTACTCTTAGTTTGGATCAGCCCAAGATGTTGCAAAACTAATATAAATAATTTGCGTATAACAGTGAAAGGGTAATTTTATTCCAAATCCTAGCGAGGCGGATCGTATTACCCCTGAGGTGTGAAACGTGTGAACTCTATTGATTGTAGGTCGAACTCTTGTGAAAATGCAACCTTTTGTCGAACTTGTTAATACCCTATCTTACGTTGGATTTGTTAACACTCAACCAATATTAGACCCAGTGTACTGCTGAGGTGGTATACAATAACTATTTGAATTTTCAGCTGTGGGAACAAATTGTGATGGATGATTAGACGTGGACACTTTATAACGGCGTGGAACACATGACATCGTTGGACAACCTAAATGGACCACCGGTAACTGCACCAAAGACCAGTCTTTATAAAAAATGCAAAATAAAAAAAACCCTTGAGGCTGTGTACATTGCGTGATTGGGAGGAAGTTCTTTACTGTTCGATCCTTCCAGAGTACAAAACAATTGACTCAAAGAAATACTGCCTAAATTAGACTGGTTACAGTAATCGACGAAGAATATCCGAAATTAGTACAGAAAAATGGTGATATATTCTACCGGTATAACATCAGACTGCAAGCTCTTCGGTGACCGAGCAAAAATTGTTACAGCTTCGCCAAAAAGTTTTCATTCATCCGCCATATTCAACAGATATTGTAGCTTAGGGTTACTATCTATTAAGACTTTTCTCAATGAAATGAAATCAAATTCCCTGGAAGATTGCAAAAAGCACGTAGAGTGGTTCTCTGTCGTGGAAAATTTCTGAGGGGATCAGAAGATAGTTGAACAAAACAATGAATGTGTTGTTCAATGAAGTTTATGTCGAAAATTTTAAAAAGATATGTACTTAATAAACCGAACGAACTTCCAACTACATACGTTACACAATTTGTTGAATTTAAACAAGAATTGCATTCTAAAGTTGCTTGAAGATTCAATTATGAATTCTTTTATCCAATGATTTGTTTACATTGATCAAAATTCTGCGTTTATCTGAGAGAGAAACGAAAGATTCAAAATGTTTCCAAGTAAACATGGTTCCGAAGCTTCTCTTCGAAACAATCAATCATTTAAATTCTACCTTTCTGAATGTCCTCCGTGTTGGGTTAACTGCTAAGGAGGAAGATTCCCTAAAGGGAGCAAGTGGAAATAATGTACCGATTGGAGTCTTACTTGAAATGGTGTGACGTACATTTCTTGGTGATTAGTCTAACCAATGACAATTGTGACAGTAGAAAAAATGGAGAACAATCATCCCATTCACTGACATGAAAGATGATGCACCCTGGGTGAAACCTTTGCGATGATCACCAACCAAACAAGATAGTTTGGCATTCTTCCCTTTTCTCTGTTTTTTTTTGTTGTATCAATTCTACTAGATCCGCCATTTGGCCCAGAACCTTGCAAGTTTGCATGAAGACTCCACTAGATACCTTCTAAAAATGGTTCAGGAGATGTCTGGAAATTTTTGTTTCTGGAGCGAAGCGAAGATCTACTAACAAAACCCATTTAGCAAGTGGGATTCGCACCATTCGAAGTTTCTTCCAATGAAGTTGCCTTATTGATTATCGGATTCAGTTGAAATGTAGTACTTTTGAACCAAGGCACAATTTCTATATACATCTGACTATAGAAAGCGCCCTCACGTTCACTACGGCTTCAGTCGTTCCTGCTTAGAAAATTAATCCCGCATCATTTTAAAATGCAGAGACTCTAAAATAATCTAAACTGGCTCTAAGTACGCAAAAATATTTGAATGTATTAAAACCAGACGAGCGCTGATGTGGCGCCATGGTCAATTGGGGCTTTGCATCATGAGGCCTGGGTCTGCTCCGGGATGTCAAGTCCAAGGGGCTCAGGATCCGTCCTGAGATTTCGAGACAAGCCCTCTTATGTTCTTGCAAGAATAGTTGCGAAGACTTAGGAGAATCTTTTAGAAGGTTCAACGCACACGTTCACATTAAATCGACCATGTGTCACATCCTGTTCTCATGGGGCTCGGACGAAGAGACCAATTCTGTAAATAAAACCTGATGCCATCGCGAATGAAGGTTAACTTGGGTGTGTTGTGGCTCTACGTAAGCAATGACAAGCCTTGAAGAGTTTGCTCGGGACTCTTCCTCAGATTTGCTCTTATGTCCCTGCGATTAGTGTTGCAGGGACAAAAGCCATTTTGTGGTCAGCCAGGACTTCACCCTAAACTCGTCAAACTTGCCACCATAGGTGGGGGTAACAGCTTGATTGGAGATTAGTTTTCTTACTGATTATGCAAGTTGCGATATAACTTCGGGGTGGAGCCAAAATTGTAGATTTCCAGTGGTTTCTTAATGGCATTTGGGGGGGGGGCATATTTGATCTTGTTCCAGCGCTACCTTACACGCCATTTAGCATAGGACCTTGCAAGTTGATTGGGAGGATGTTGTTGTTTAGAAAAAAAAAGCTTTTTGGAAGCACAAGTGTCGTTCTTTCAAATGAAACAGTAGCGGTAGAAGCAAAGAAATACTGGACGCATGCCTCTCTAATTTTCCAGCAGGCAAAATCAGGTCAAGAAGTTGACAATAATTTTTTATTAGATGAAATTATGAACCAGGACTCCTCAAAGTCGGAATTTGGACACCTCTGGGGGTCCCATGAATATTATTGGGGTCACTGAATTTTTTTTTTTTTTTTTTTTTTTTTTCAAGAATAACGTTTTGTTTTTGTTTTTGTTTTTTTCGTGAGAAAAGATTTTTGATAGTATTTTTGGACTCTTGAAAAATTCTGTTTGCGCTACCGGACATACTGTGGTGATTCACTTAATAGCTAGTGGGGCGTGTTTGTGTCATATTCATTGTGAAATATTGTGCCAAGGTAATTAACACATTTGATATCAGGCAAATGCTTTCTGTGCCTCTTGGGAAAATTACCTGCAGTTGCTCTTTTGGAGAGGTGCTTTTTCATGACGTACATAAGGATCCGAAAATGTGACAATAACGTCAATTTTTGTCGTGTAATTTTGTATTTTTTAATTTAAATGATAGACACAGTCTTTGTATTGGAGCAGTGTAAAATGAGAAAGTCTCATAAAATTTCATTTAAACATAGTATTGATAAAATTTATCGTAGAATATATCACAACCTAAGATATATATCTCTAACCACCCCAAATAAGACTCCCATTGATACATTATTTATCTCTCATCGGCTCCCATCGGCAATTAGTCTAACCCTCTCTGTTCGCACACGGGAGACATTTACCAAACTGCGTTCACGTTATCAGGAATAGGCTCTCATTTAATCGGAGAGAGAAAACCAGCATTGTCAATGAATTTATGAGATATCAATATTTTCATTAGTAACCGACAAAATGTGAAAAAATTAAGTGCTTTTAATTTGTTAGAAGGAAGGAAATTCGATACAAAACAAATTTTTAGATTGCCGGATATTTATTTTCCGAAGGTTCATTCGCCCTAAAAACAAAGGAAGTCATTTCGACTAAACGAGTTGTCATTCCTTTGACACTGTATCATTAACAAAAACACTTTTTCGTTATTTTTTTTCCTAGATGTAGTGTTTACGATTGAATGATTTTTTTTCCATTTTATTTCAGGTATTCGAATTAATATGAATAGTTAATTGTATTCACAATATTTCCATTGGACGGCGTAAATCATTTTCAACATATTTTGGCGAAATTTTATGAAGTGAAGTTAATCTATGTATTTACTTCTGTTTTTCTTTCATTTCTCATCCATTTTCGACAATTTCAAGATTGGGTGGCCGCGGGGGTGACAGAAAAACTTGATGAAAGTACAAAAATTACTTGTTTTTTTTTTCCTTCATAACACTGTTCAAAAGGGTAAAAAAAACCTTAATATCACATGATCATCGTCTTTTGACAGCAAAAGGGGTGATTAATGAATAAGTTACTTTCCTTGTCTTTTGCTGGGCAGTGATCAGTAAAAAAAGGAATTAAATGAAAAAAATATCCTGCATCATTTCAAATGCAGAGACTCTAAAATAGTGAATGCTGCCGGGTACAAACTTAGGGCCAATTCAGAATAAATTTGCATTGCAAATTGAACTCCCTCACTAAAAACCTATCTGGGAGTCAAAAACAAAAAAAAATTCTCTTAGACATAATAAGGAGTAAATGTTTAATTTTCCAGCCTTCTAGCTCCATTGACGTGGTCCGTATGCATGATACCTAATCAAATAGCAAGCCAACTTTAAAACTGAAGAAACTTATGGTGACAGTTTTGGTTGACGATTTCTAATATACTACTTGAGTAACAGTGTAGTTTATACTATTTAAGTAGTAATAGTAGAATGACACCAGCAATTGTAGTTGTCATAGATTAGTACATCAAACAAATGAATAGCTATTTGGTAGGTTAAACGGTAATGGATTTTTCATGGATATCAGTGGTCACTTTGAAAAATATGACTTCAGATGCTAATTTTCAAGACGCGCAAGCTCTCTCCATTTGGAAGATTGGCATTACACGAGCTTTCTTGATTAATCTTTCAAATGAGCAGAGTATTTTTCAGTTGCGAAATTGGGAAATAAAATTGCGTAATGACTTCCTTTCATGTATATTAACCCTAGAGGCTAATACGGTACAGATCGTAGAGTAGATGGTAAGCTAGTTGGTTTTGCAAACCATTACTACTGAGCATACCCAAACTAAGCTAAGCAAATAGTTGTTTTAACGGAATGAGGGATGAAGGGGGAGAAATATTAAGAGGAGAGGGGAAAGAAAGAGGTAGAAGGGGAAAGAAAGTGAGAGAGGACAAAGGAAGGATAGAGATAGAGAAGCGAAAGGAATGTAGGGGGAAGGGAAAGATTGAGAGGAGGAGGAGAGAGATAAGAGAAGGTTGGAAGAGAGAGGTGAGATGGGGAGGGAAGAGAAAGAGAAGAAGGAGAAAGGGAAGGGCAGAAAAAGAGTGAGGGGAGAGGAGGGAAGCGTTGAAGTAAAGGGGAAGTGGAGAAAGATGGGGAAGTAAGAGAGAGAGAGAGAATAGAGAGTGAAGAGGCTAAGGTGAACAGAGAGGGGCACATTGTGGCAGATTCTAAGAAATAAAAAGAGAGGTTAAGGTGGGGAAAAAAAACGAATTTTACGCGCGTATATATTTTACCTATCAGGAAATGTGTGTCGATAATGTTTTAGCGGTAAAACATTCAGTTCGTTGTTTTTATCTGCCATAAAATTTGCTGATTTAAAACCACCGTAGTCGAATGGTGTTTCTATAACAATTTTTTCCGTAAAGCTTTTTTGTTCTTTCTGTTGTTCATATTGTTTCAATTGTTGTCATGGTTATTTCTGATTATATTCGAAGCTATCGCTTATTTCACAATGCATAAGCGTATCTTTTTCATGGGCTATGTGCGCATGTGCAAGAGTGAACACGTTTGCCTTATGTTATTCCATGAAAATTGATTGATGAAAACACTGTAGAGCTTGATTTGCCGCTGTCAGAAGAAGAAGGATAAAAAAACTCACATTGATATTTCCAGTGGCCATATTACCATCCCCTGGATTGTAAGGTTCCTGATCCTGTGTAAGATTACGTGGACATGGTAGACACCGGTTTTAGAATCGAGAGGAATGGTGGAAAAACGAGATGGAGTTCAGCGTTTCCCTTTCTCTCGTGTATCTGTGAATGTGTCTTCCTTACTTTTTGATATCTGAGGTTGCACCAATCAAGCAAGTGAAGCTTTCAGGGCATTAGAATGCTAAGATAGCTTAGAGCCAGATGCAGTTCTTCGAAACAGGCACAAATCTCTTGAAAACAAGACTTTAATCAAGTCAGAAGTAGTTGCAGTTGGCTAAAAAAGATATGATAGTCATTTTTTTAAGAAATAAAAATCTGTACTATTATTCAATTATTCATTGTGTGTGTGTGTGTGTGTGTGTGTGTGGTCATTTAAAGTACCGAGGAAACCATAAAGAAAAATTAAAACGTGTTTACGAGAGCAAGAAGTAACGTTTTTATTAGGAATCTTTTATAAGAGAAAGGCACAGAGAGTTTGTTTTTTTTATTGTATTTTTAGATTATTGATTTAAATGACAATTATCTGCGAAGGTAGGGTGTTGTTGCTCTCACCTTCATGTTCGAAATATTTCGAGTACCTATAAATCGGTGAATATTAACGAGAACAAAAATAATTAACAAACAATGAACAAAATAACAAAATAATTTATTTTTAACCAATGAGCCTTGGATTGAAAAGAACGAAAAAGTCAAACGTTCTATTTATTTCCTACATTGTACGCATGTATTTGTTTTCATTAGCAAAATAGGTTGTTTCTTATAGTCTTTATAGTCACGCGAGAAAGTCAATAGGTTTCGTTCTAAATTTCCAAGATGAGGTATTATCATTATCATTCACTGATTTATTCAAGTAAGTGTCCCCATCTTGGTTGTTGTCACCAGAATGTTTCGTCCACTGTACTTTCCGACCTTCTCCCGTCGTCTGCTGTACTCTGTAACCGTCTTGGAATATCAAAGCAATACCTTTGTTCAACCCACGACGTAGATTTTTCTCATTCCGTTGTCCATGTCGGGGGGGGGGGAGATCTTGTATAGGTTATCCACTTGTCCATTCACCCCTCACAACAAATGAGAGGTTGGAAAATGACGTTGATTCACCGTGTCTAATCACCTGCGACCCCAGGTTCAATCCTGAAGTGCCGAAAAATCATATGCGTTGGTCTAGTCGGCAGACAAACGACACCACTTGGACGAATTGACAGGAGGGATTAACCGATACGAGATTACCCAGAACCACTGAATGAGAAAAAAATATCTACAATCGGGTATTGAATAAAGAGTTTGGTTCGAAATTCCCAGAAGGTTACCGAGTACGACTGACACCGGAAGAAGCGACCGAATCGTTGTTGCGATTGCAACCAATATGAGGTCACTAGTCCAAATAAATCAGTTGATGATTAAATTTACTGATAGTGTGGATGTGATGTGTTAATAAGTTTGTGTAAATATTTCTTTTTTAAAGTTGATGATAGTATATACATGAAAGTATATAATCGACCCCTAATCAAATTGCTTTTGATTGTAGATCGGTGCAGGGGTTTAAAATCGAAATGGTAAATTATATTCTGAACATTTGTAATATCCCAGAAGTTTGTTACTAAGACAAGAGAAAAAAACCATTTGAAATTTCGTTGAGTATTCGAATTATTAGCTTGTTGTGCTCATCTTCGGGTCCATCCGGTTACTGAAGTTTTTGGTGCCGAAACCGGGTATTTATGGAGAATAACCAGACCAAAATACATCTGTTTTACTGATTAGCTACTTGCGTTCTATACTATGATTCACCTATTCAAATTTTCTTGTGCTATGATCCACCTTTTACACAGATCCGTGCCTGTAATAAATATAGCAATAAAAGCTGTCTTCTACATGCATGACCAGCAAGTTTGCATAATTTTGATAAAATTGGATATCTGGAGAGGCCCGACCTTTATGCATCAATATTCTATCATCATAGGGACGTTTCCATTCATAAAACAACAGATTAGCAAAAACACAAACAACAAACGACTGATCCAAAGTTTTCCGCTACTTCTAGCTTTACAATGTCCTTTTGTGTACTCGTGCTTAAAGCTATATAATTTTATGAGATGAAATCGAATGTTGAGGTACTGTATTGCCCAATATAAAATTGGTCATGAATACATAGAAAATGAATCTTGCTAGAATTATGTCTTTGAGGGCTGATAGTGTTCGTATCAATATCAGTGAATTTAACAATCCCAAGGAAAAATAGAGTGAGTGAATAAGCGAAAAATTGTAACCTGCGTAGTCAATCTTCATAATTTCATATCACTATAGACACAAACGCAGTGATTCTTCGATCTTCAAAAAGGAGCAAAGCTTTCCTCCATAGAAGTAAATTCTTATCATTTAATCAAAAAGCATGAACGGCAAGTTATTGGATTGAACAAAAAGTTTTGTCTATTTTTGTCGTTCGATGCCAATGGGAACGTTTAGTTGTAACTTCAAAACATTTTTATTGTATTGAGACAGCTGTCATATCAGCGTGCTTTTTTTTCAATTGCCAAAATTGACATCTTTGTTTACCGATTTTAACGTTGAAGATGATAGAAAATAAGAAACGTTTTCAGTATATTGTGATTATTTTAATTCCTTTTTTAATGCAACTCGTACGCTAAGAAAAATTGCGCACTTCACGGAGAAGGTACCATGGATGATCAAAAATGAAGATTTCTCGCTGAACGATGTCCTATGGTCGGGAACACCAGTTGAGGTTGATACCGATCAAATGAAATATTACTTAAAATTTATCAAGGTTTTACATCATGGGAGATCACCAGCATACTTTGAATATCTAAACCAAGCAAAATAATTTGCATGGTTATGTTACTCGCTTTGAAGTATGACTTCCATACAAATTAGAGATGCCCACTGAACTTTGTTTAAATGTTACATTTTCCAAGCAAATTCTGGCTGCTGATGGAAAGGGATCATAGGGAGAGCAAATGAAGTACCATAAACTATACTAAAGGCCTGTCTTCATCCAAAGAATGATGCTGTTTATATATACTGGTATTGGAAGTGAGTCTTCACAATGCACTTCTCCCGGAGACCCAAATGATTGATTCGAACAGGTAATGCTAATAATTAGACCAATAGAAAACAATAATGGACGAAAAGTGCCAGGAATTAAGATAAGCCAGTGGCTGTCCCCAAAATAGTGGATCGCAGTAGTTGTTTACACTATAACCTTAGAATTTTTTTTTACTTCTTTGGTCTTTAAAGAAGTTGCCAGATTCAATGAGTTTGCCGGATTAAAGGAGTTAGTGGATCAAAGAGGTTGCCTGATTAAAGGGGTTGCCGGATCAACTACAATTAATACCTACGTGACCATCAAACTAGAGTTAATGCTTACAGGACCATGATTGTCAGTCGGTGTAAATCAAACCGGCGTAAAAACAGAACGAAAACTTAAAGACAGAATTTAGGTAATGACAGTAATATAGCCGAAGGGGAAAATTAGGTAATGAAAGCTATATAACAGAATGAAAAATGTTATTGTCAATAGGCATAAATCCAACCGGCTTAAAAAAATAAAAAAGAAAAAAGAAACAAAACAACTACAACAAAAATCCAAAGACAGAATTTAAGTAATGAAAGCTATATAGCCTTGGGGGGAAATGTGTAAAAAAAAAAAAGCTATAAGGTAGAAAGGCGGGAAATGATTCCCGGATATGTAGTGAACCGCTAACGCGATTCACAATTAGGTATTATTCTATCTGGATTAAACTAGACCACATATTTCTTGGAGACCAGGCAAATATTGTAACAGTGTGCCTTAAAAGTATTCATCCATCCGTTGTGATCACCTGATATAGCACCTTCGGATTATCCTGAAAAAAAAAAAAATTCCCTGCAAAAGTCACCTAGAGCAGTTATTTGCTGAGGAAGCCGAAAAAAGTTCTGGGAGGATGAAATTATGAAGTTGTTCAAAAGTGCCTGAAGATGATAGAACAAGACGGTAAATGTTGTTCAATAAAATTAATTTCGAAAGTAATTTTTAAATGTCTTTTTTGCCTTATAAACCTAACGGACTTATTTCATTGCTCAATATATTTGGCTTCCTGTAAGCAAATCTCAATTACAAATAGAGAGATCATCATAACTTGGAGAAATGCTTTTTATAGTGTCTCTCCCAGACATCTAGTCTTAAAAAGAATACGGTTAATTTTAATGCAGTTAATCAGGGAAACGTTTACATTTCATCACAATAGATAAGTAAACAGGCAAACACTGTGTGATAGTGAATATGAAGTCTTATTGCTACACGAGAACACAAATACTTAGTTTTATTAACAGCAATGAGAAAGGATAGAATGCTCTGAGAATTCGAATGAATAGAATTCGGCTTTGATGTCTTGGGAAGCGTAAAGTTATATCGTTATATTCTCTAGTCACATACGAGTTAACAGATCACCATCAACATCGTCCTTTGAACGTCCGTCGTTGGATATCGACCTTCCACGAGATTCGTCAGACCACTCAATCACGGGTGTCACAGCGCTGATATCTCCTGAATTTGTCTAAATCATCGTGCCATCTTATTTTTTTGTCAGCTGCAATTTCGGATATGATCTCTGGGGATCCGCGTTGTCTAACGTTCTTGTAATATGGCTTGACTATTGCCATTGGAGTTTTATTGTAGATTTTATACCTCTGACTCCTGCTTTCTCTCTTATATACTTTGCTGTTTTGTGATCTCCATGTGAGATTAAATATTATCCTCTCTTATGCAGGTTGGATGGTTTTCAGTTTGAGAGCCAGTCTCTTGGGTGGTTTTCATGTCTCAGCTCCATAGGTGACTTCATAGCTCCATAGGAGGACATTGGTTTTAGACCTTTCAAATCAAATAGGATATTTTTGTTCTTGAATATTGAGCTTGCTCTCACGAAAGTATGGCAACCTAGGGTGATTATCCACACACTGTTATTTAAAGATATGATAAACTGTTCAGTTAGAACACATAAATTGTTGATGCTAACATACTAAGTTGTAAGACTTCAAATGTATTTTTTCTCATCATAGGGAATAATGCTAAAAGTGGAATAATTACGAATTTAATTCTATATCTTTGCAAATTCAATGAAGATAGAGACATAATTCATCATTGTTGGAGGTTTCTGGGGCTTTAATAGCAATGGTGTGTATCCAAGAAGTTAAATCAATTCGCACGCACGATTTCGAATTAGGACATAATACTGCTTAAGCATAACGTCAACAATTATTCAGAGCGTTGGTTCAATAAATTTAGGACTGAAAATATGGATACCAATAAAGAACCTTGAGGGAGGTCTTCTTCTTCTTCTTCTTCTTCTTCTTCTTCTTCTTCTTCTTCTTCTTCTTCTTCAAATGACGTAAGATGATGTTTAGAAAAGAACGAAATGCAAACGAACTTTCGTTGGATTTACTGAATGACGGCAAATTACCGAACTTACTTCTTATTTACCGAACGCTTCCCACCCCAAACGAAACTGAACAAGATGAAACACAACCCAGCCTCTTCTTTTCTGTCCTTACTCTATGACCTGTCTACAATGGAAGTTGTTTAGTTGACCTTAATTTATCATATCTCCCTATCGACAACACTTGTAGCCCATAAATGGTAGTTGATTAAACTTTTTAAAAATCACGGTTGATATTGATTTTGTGTGTGATCAAATAACACATATTTCATTATTTTCTCCTCATAATTTATCAAGTTTATTTTGAGCCCAGATCTATTTTTACTTTTTCATTTATTTTATTTTTCCAATAAATGAATTTCATTTACTAATTGATTATCAGAATCGGGAATATAACAGCCTATGTAACTTTTTATCTGTTTGTTGTTTGGTTTCTGTCACGCTGAAGCAAATAGAAAGAAAGGAAGGAATAAAGCAAGACTTTACTCTGCATGTGTGTTCGCGCAAGCTAAAGCCAACAGAAAGAGAGGACAGGGGTAAAGCTATTGTATCTGCTGCTCTTGCTGATGTGGGGTTACGAAAAAAAATTCCACTGAATATAAGCATCTGATTTTTAATGAATAAAACTGGCTTTTCTTGTCTTCCCTCATATTAAAAAGGATAATTTTTTACTCCATTCTATTGCTAATTGAAAAGTTGTGAAGATCGACAGAAAAATAAATTTTGTTTCAGGTTTGGATTTTTTGGTTGTTATTTTGTTGTTGTAAAAGATACATTTATCCTAAAACGTATATCTATGTAATCTATTCATACATGAATAACTGCACTACTTCACGGGTATTTTGCGTATGTTAAATATATATGCATTTAGTAATTGCATATAAAACTTTTACAGTATATCGCTACTACTATTCTTTGAATATACATACCTATATTATACATGATTTAACTTCATTTCTTCTACCTATCTCCCTGAAATTAATGGAAAAAATATTCTTCGAGTAGAAAGGATTGATTCACAGAAAAACGTTTTTTATTAGTAATCCGAGAAAGATAATCTGGACTCCTTATCTCTTGACATTAATTCTATGAATCAATCTGCTGATTAAAATACCCTGCAATTGAAGTGCATATTAAAAAGATCATAATTGTCAATTCTCTAATATTTTTCTCCAATTTGTTTTCCAATTCGCAGCAATTGTTCCTACGCATTCCACACCCCAACCACCTCCGCCGCCGCCACCTCCACCTTTCTCTAGCAGCACCATTCAAATGTCAACCGTGGCTGCTGAGTGTGGTGGTACACCCACCGGTACTGCTGCGGCCACACCACTCCCAATGGAGAACAATCTTGATGGTAATGTCATGACCACAACCAACACTAATAGCAATGGGTCAAGCGTTGTGAATAGGACTTTCTCTTTCTCTCCAGCCAATATGATAAATGCTGAGACCGAGCAGAAGAGTGCTTTTGCACGTGTGGTGCATAGACCTTGCGCAAGTCCACCCATCATCATGCAAGCAGTCACAAGTTTACAGGGTGCGTTATTTTGAATGTTTTCGTTTTTGTTTTTTTGGGGGGGGGGTCGTAGAAAAGTTTTATATTCAAGTATGTTTTTGTTTTTGTTCTTTTTGTTCTTTTTGTTAGTTTGTTCGTTTGTTTGTTTGTTTTTTTCATTTTCAACAATTCCTGATTTTATTCTTTCCAGGAGTTAACATCAAAAGAATCGTGTAACTTTTTTTGTCGTTTTATAAACAAATATGTCACTTGCGATGACTATTTTTTATTTTGCAATATCTATCATTTGAATTTAAGATTTTTTATTTAAGTACATTAGCTGAGAGTGCCTTGCCTATCAGTTAAAAAAAAAAAGATTGAAGAAGAACCTTAGAGATGGGAAATCTTAGTTCACTTCCGGAAAACCAAATAATAAACTGGTTTGTCATCTCATTAGAAGAAATGTTACAATTAGCTCTACCAATCTCTGGAAATCTCTAGAAATAAAAAGAAATACATAATTTCCTTTTCAATTTTAGCTGACATTTCTTTGTTAAACACATCAAAGATAAAATACAATATGTCTGCTCAGTCAATCAATAGAAACCAACGTCTTTAGCAGCATGTGATGCTGAGGGTGATCAAATAAGAAAACCGAAAAAGGAGGAATAATCAATGAATAAGTTATTTTTATCACCTTTTCTGGGTAGTGATCACTAAGAAAATCCAAATCTTCAAAAACCGAGTCAAAGTTGCCAGAGACGAACTAAATAACCAATTTAGCATAAACTTACATGATAAAAAATCGATTCAAAAATCAATAAAAACAATAAAAATCAATTAAGGTTTTTTGTTTAATTCGTTTTTCTAGACATAATGAGTGAATGTTTAAATTCTCAACCCTTTAATTCCTTGGTGTTGCCCGTACGCGTAATATAAACGTAAATAATCAGCCAGACTAGCTTAAAAAACTGAAGAAACTTATACTGACAACTCTGGTTGACTAATGACACTCTTAAAACTCTGTATCCAATCATGCTTTTAGCCTTGTAAATCATCACAGACTCTCTATTCTCTTCAGGTGAGAACTTCCAAACATTTTTGACTAATCTATTCTTATAAATAACTTCAACATTTCTCATTTCCCGTAAAGCTAATTATAAAATGGCCGAATTCCATTAGATAGATATTGAATTGACAAAGAATTCAAATTATTTGCAAACAATATTTTGATTTATTAATCAATTCTTTCTTATTCCTGTCCCCAGTACACACATATTCAATTACAAGTTTATGACGTGCCTTTTTTTCCAAAAGGTTTGTTCATACTAACAGGAAAACATTGTTGCAAACCTTTTTCCCTAATGATAAATGTTTTCTGATTATTCTCGATTGACAGGACAATTATCGTATTCATTGGGGTAGGTCGATTTGGGAACCTTGGACGTAGACAAGTCCAGATAGTTGGGACTTGATATAATAAATATTGATACAATCTTATTCCTAACTAAATTGATACAATTTTATTCCTAACTAAATTGATACAATTTTATTCCTAACTAAATTGATACAATTTTATTCCTAACTAAATTGATACAATTTTATTCCTAACTAAATTGATACAATTTTATTCCTAACTAAATTGATACAATTTTATTCCTAACTAACCTTTAAGGAAACTACTTCAAAAAGTGGTATATTAGAGTTGTGGGATATTATTGCGGTTTTACCCCCCAAAATAACCAGACCAAAGTATTCCGTGCTATAAAGTAGCTTGGTTTACAAATGTTAGAGTGATTCTGTCCCAGTTTTTACAGTTTTTATATTTATCTCTCTTAACAATCCAATAAGGATGTTATCTTGTGTATCTTTAGTTATCTTATCATTTCTCTATTCTAATTCCACTATTTCAATTCCTTCATTTTTTATTCCGCTATTCCCATTCCTCTATTCCCATTCCTTTTTTTCTTCATTCTACTCGATCCCTTCTTGTCTTCCCAGTCCCTTACCTCATTGTACTATTCCGATTCTTCTATTCCCATTCTGCTATTCAGTAGATAAGACCTTCCTTTTATTCTACGTTCTGATGATATTATGGTTTAAATATCCTAATCTGAATTTATCCTCGATTTATTATACCTTTCCAAAATAAAACAGTGAACTTTATCTGGATTTATTGTTGAAATAGCACAATTTTTCGACCCGATCTTGTGAAAGTGACGGTTTTTCTCCATGTATTTTAGCAGACGATTTTTTAATCTATTGGTGAAAGGTAGGATTGTAAGTATTGGTGTCAGTTTTTATCATATTGAACCCCAACTATCTGAACTTGTTCAAAGTTGATTTTTTTAATAAAAAATCAACTTACACCAATTTACAAACTCTTGGTATTAATAAATTCCTGTCAATGGTCTATGAATGTTACTAAGGCTTAGTACAATTTTCATAACAATCTTTAGTATACGTACAATTTAAGATACCATCTTCAATAGAATAATTTAAGCATATATTAAAGATTAAAAATGCATAAATTTTCATAAGAAATAGACCTTAACTCACTTTAGTTCAACATACAATCCAATCGCCTTGGTTTTATGGCAAATGTCTCGAATATCTTGTCGTGTAATTCTTTTTTTTTTCCGGTCTAAATTGATGAGTATTTGTTTCTTGATAGAAATTGCAAGCCAGTGAAGACAACCATCCTTGAGCCATTGTGAATCTTAGAAATGATTGAATTCTGTCCAAGGTTAAAAAGCTTAATTCATTTACAACCGAAGTTACAGAGTTAATCTGGAAAAGTTGAATCAGTCTAAAAGTTTCAGACAAAAAAAGGCCGTGACAGTACCTAATTACACGACACACGACCGTCACAGTTTTTTTTATTTTGGGGGTTAATTCTTCTTGTTATTATTATTATTATTATGATTGTTGTTGTTGTTAAGATGAAGGTTTAAAAAAAGAGGCAAAATCAATTTTCTTAAAATCCACCACTGATTAACTGAATACAAAAATGAAAATGGGGAAAACCCGGAAGAGTTTCCAGTTGGCAGTTATTGTTTTGTTTCACCAATCAGATTATTTTTTCTTGCCATGTGACTTGATTATGAACAGACAATTAATTCAAGTCAGCTTTTTAACCTATGAAGTTGGAATAAAACTATATTCCTTGAAAAGTAGTGAATTAAAAACCATTCTAGTCTTCTTGGAGATTATTCTTAATAGTTCGTGTGGAAATTAGTCAGCCTAAGTCAAGTTAATAGAAGGACTAATAGAAGCCTTAGAAATAGTCAAAGCTCTTTTTGACAAGCTTTGGGCCCAAGTAAGTATTACAAGTCATGTTAGAAGAACGAACAAAATGGTCTGGGACATTTCTTACTGGTTTGAAATGGACTGACACAGTCGACGTACTCAGGCTGAACCCGACTTGCCCGAATGTTGGAATCGCCACTGATGCCAGTGAACACATTTTTGTTTTCTGGAATTGATTACATCAAATTGATGAAGAATCAATTCTCAAATCAATTGGAAACTGTTTTTATGAAGTCTATCAAGAAAATACCGGAAACTACCAGCAATTAAGTAGCATTTCCTTATATAATTTTCATGAAAAAAAAACTGCTATTTATGCTAGTGTATATTTTGACCCCCAAATGTATGAGTGTGTTGTCTGATTTTGGTCTATATTCGCAAAACAAATCGATTTCCCAAAAACAAGAGTAGCAAAATTTCTATCTGATTCAAGCTCAGAGTGCCCGGATGGACCAATATGACAAATTTAAGGACTATTATACATACCAATACCACAACGACAAATAGCGACTAAGTGTAACAAGTGACACTTATCTACCAATGGTTTGTTTCTCATTAAATCCTAGATTGAAAGTGAGATTACAAGACCCTTTTTATAACAAATCTACGATGACAATAGAATTTCTTATTGATCGGGATTCAAATTACTAATTATTGATGGATTTGGTAAGCTGATTCTGCCAAGGCTGCATGTTTTTAGGAGCATTGTTTCGGCAACTACCAAAGTTTGATAACAGCAGTAAATGGAAATATCATAATTTCCACATCATCATCAGTCTTTTAACGTCCGTCGTTGGACATAGACCTCCCCCAGGATTCGCCACGATTCTTTATCATGGGCGTCGCAGAGCCAGTCCACAACCGAGTCTTTATCTATTATGCGAAAAATAAAAACCTTCAATTATTTTCATTCATTACTCGGTTGTTTCAGTACTCATGGTAACATGTCAAATTCACTTTCAGGGAATTGGATAGGTGTCGTCCAGATGATATTCAAGCTTGCGCCAGAGTTTTATTTTAGACATCATTTATGATTAACCACAGTTTTTTTTTTCAAATAAAAGAACAAAGAATTAAATTCTAGAAAGTGTCCAAGTCTTAGCAAAAATCTTGGGTCTGCCACAAGTATCAATAAGCAGTGGTAATACCATTATTTTCTAGTCGTAGGTATTAAGTCATTGTTCAACCTCTAGTTTGTGAGAATTTTTTTATATTTAAATATGTCAGCTTATACACCTGCGTGTATGACATTTGCTCAAGAAAGACTCACACTTAAATACAAATCCTGGATTGGAAGTGAGATTACAAGACCCTTTTTGTAACAAATCTGCAATGACAATAGAATTTCTAATTAATAGGGATTCAGATTACTAATTATTGATGGAATTGGTAAATTGATTCTGCCCAGAGTGTTTGCATTTTCCATGCAAAATTAATCATGTGCCAAATCTGCTTCTAATTTCATCTTTTTTCTCTATTTTAATCATATTTTGTAAATGACGAAAGACCTTCCTTTCAGCAAAAATAGTTATCAAATATAAACAATTAACTTGATTTATTTTAATTAGATGAAGTATTGTCAACCAGCTTTAATTTTTTATTTGTATTTCCTTTAATCATAGTTTTAGTTTCTGTTCATTACAACCACTCAGATCGTCAGTAAACAGCATAGGTACGGTAGAGGTACAGCATCAGGTCTCTTTAGAGACAATCCCCTAATGGAGTATGACAACTGGGGATGAAGGTCCGGTTTCTGATCATGTGTCAACTGAATGATCCTTGCTAGTCTCAAGTCTGGTCGAGACCAGGACTTTGTACCTATAAGCTTTTATGATCACCTTTTGGCAGGATTCCTGTGGAATACCACCCTGATCACGCAGCTTAGGGTGCACTCAATTAGCCGCTGAGCGCTCGGGGGAATTTGTCCTGATGAAGAGTTTACCCAAACTCATACCGGGAATCCAATCCATGGCCCTCTGTGAGTGAGACAAACAGTTAACAGCATAGATAAAAAGAATAAAATAAAGAATAAGACTTTTCTTTTTCATCTCAGATATTTACTGTTCATTCATTGCTAAAGACTGAGTATTTGCGATGGAAAGCAATTGATATTAAGACAATGTAAAATACCAGTCGAAAATCAATAATTGTTAAAATATTAATCTTTCTTGAAAAAATAAGTTTGTCAAGATGTACTTGAAATTTTCTTTTGAAAGCTTTATCAATTAAAAAGTTTAGTATACAAATTGGTGAGTGCTCACGGGCTGGGTTCTATTCGATGCAACCGACTCGATGCGGCCTAGGACAACTGTACGCCAGGCAAAGTCGATGCCAAACAGCTAAACATATTTGAAAGATAGTTGAGAACTGAAAAATATATTTTTGTATTTCTATCACATTTTTTTAAGTGTCAGTTCGGAAGTATTTATTTATTTATAAAAATATTTTCATAAATTTTATATTTTTATAAAAATTGAATTTATTCATAATTATAGATTATTCCTTGTAAATATTCCAAAGGGATTCTTCTTTTAGTGTTTTAATGTTAAAAAAAACATAACGAAAAAAATAGCTATTCGTACACAAAGTATTTATATAAATTTAATATCTATACGAAAATTAGATTTATTATAATTATAAGCAAGTTTCTCGTTCTTTTGTTCAGTTTGTAACCCTTTTTGTGAAACAGACTATTTGTTCCATTCATAAACTGTCAACATTATACTTAGTAAGTACCACACACTTATAGAAACAAGACGACGACATGTTCCTAAATGGAAAGCACAAACCTTGTGAAATATTGATGTTTTGCACAAAAAATGGCCACTAAGAGAAAAAGACAGGAGAAAGATTTAGATATAAATCTTATTTATGTAAACTATATAAACGGTGATATATTTGTGATCGAAAACTTACCTCAGGCGAAAACTCCAAGCCATTGCACAACAGATGACGCGAAAATGCTGTTTTGCAGAATTTAAAACGGTTATATCTCCGGTTCTATCCAATTTATTCACATAAAGTTTATCGCATATAGTTCTCCAATGACATTAAAAAAAATATCTATATATGAAAAGTTTTATGTGTATATTTACGAACATTTTAGCTTGCTTCCTAGGATACGGAATGGTGAAATTTAGCAGTAGGCTTAGAGTTAAAGAAAGGACCTCTCTAGATTATTTACGAAGAATGGCCAATAAATAGATTAATTTCACTGTCAAAGTAATGTCTATCCATTATTCTTTTTATTGAATATCCTTCTTTTACTGTCATTTAATGAATGTGTGATAAATTTTGTATCAAGTTGTCCTGGCATCAAGTCGGCTACATCGTGTTGTCCAGGCAGTGGGTCAGCTACGTCGAGTGGGTTGCATCGAATCGGCCACTTCGAAATTGATCCTTCCCCATATAAACTGATCTATGTTTTATTGATGCAAATTTAAGCATTGTATTCATTTATATTTGTCAGTGAATAGAGATATTTGAATTAAGATTTCTTTTCAAATTCTATGCCAGAAGCTAATGAAAAATCTTTGTGAACAATGTTTTATGTTGGAACATTCAACTAAGATGTTTATTTGTTTTTAATAATTCAATATTTGTTTTATTTGTATAGGAATGGGAAGCTTGATGTCCTCTCCATTTTCTGCTATCAACCCATTCAGCTTGCCACCCTGTAACAGACAAACGTACAGCAACTCGATTGTCTCTCCAGCCAAATGACAAGAAATATTACCATTGCATCATTGAAGATAATTCAACCTGTGCTTGGCACCCAGGAATCATGCAGACTTCTTTGAGAAGATCTTGGAGATGGTTCCATTCACCATTCTAAAGAAAACATTTTCTGTGGGTGTCTTAACTACTAGAGAAAAAAACATGAGGAATTGTAGTTAAAGAAGTTCTTTATTTAAATGCTTTTCAAGGCTTTATTAAGACTTCAGTTGGTGTTCTGGCAACAGGTTTCAATTACAATGAAGATACTACCAAAACCAATTATCAGGCATCTTTGATATGGGATGTGAACTGATATGGAAAAAAGAAGGAAAGTTGTAAACAAGTTGTGGGATAAGAAAGTTGAATTATACACTTGTCCGATTCATGAATCCCTGGGAGAAGGTAAGTGATCTTGTACTCGGGGGAACAAAAATGAAAAATGATTAATTGTACCAGAAAGAGAATATCATATGAGATGTAGATATTTTTTTTTTTTACTTGAGTCAAAGGAAACAGTCAGTCACGTTTGTTGTGTCATGGTCAAGTGTTAAGATTCTACATTTTAGGACTGCCTCACTAATGTAGCAGAAGGTACAATTCAAATTTAACTTACAAATGAGTACTTTGAGTCACTGTTTGGTACAGCAGATAAAGAAACTTTATCATTTCTTCCACAAATTTATGAATGGCCAGACAGATTCAGAAAACATTTTTAAAACCCTTATTTGAACAAATCTATCCCCAACCAAAACAATTCATCAATTAGAAGTAAAATGAACTTCAATTTAATTAAATGCAAAGTAAAAATATACTTGATAGAATATAAGCATAGTAGTGTCAAAATTTACTAATACTTTTCATCTAATTTCCATTACATTAAAAGACAAAGTCGTCAATTCAATAGTGTTTGATCACATACACACGTATGAATCTCAATCACGAATGGCTCCACCATAGTATCAAATCACTAGAAAAAAAAATAGAAAACAGATCAAAACTTCCTTTTCTATTTTGGCTGACATTTCTTTATATTTAGTTCATCAAATATAGAATATGATACTAAAAACTGTGTATCCCTTAGGGACAACAGTCATATTTACAGCCTTGTAAATCATCACAGGCTCACTAATTCTTTCAAAACAATCGTCTAATTATGTTTTTATGAGTAATTCCAACATTTATCATTTCCTGAAGAGCTAATGATAAAATGGCTTGGCATTTCAATAAATAAATATTTGATTGACAAAGAATTCAAGTCGTTTGAAAGATGCTTTACGTGAGTACTATATTTTTCAGCTCACATCAGTTATTATGTAATAGTCCTAGCACATTTGCTATTTCAAGTTTGTAGTAGGCATTCTTTTAATGGATTCATTCATACAAACAGCAATTTACTTTCCCTCTTTGATAGTAAAGTTTTGATGCTCTGAGATCATCCTCAGTGGACAGAACAGTGATCATTCTCAAATACAAATTCATTGTTTCTGACCCTCAAGTGAAATCAATCGAAATTGCATCATGGTCTTAATAGTTTCTGTCAATCATGCATTTAGAGCCGACTGTTATAAAAAGGCATTAGTCTGACCTGACTGATCAAATTCCCAAGTTCAAGTTTCCTATTAGGATATATATACAGGATATTCATCTTAAAATACAATGAGACAAACATACACTTATTCCAGTGACATTAATTCATGAGAGCCGTCTACAAACTATATTTAAAATTATTGGAAGAAAGAGAAACACATTAGTAGAAAAAGTGTTAGGAAAGAAAATTTTATAATAATTTGGTTAAATGTGAGACAAATATTTTTCAACTCAGAAACTAACAGAAACATTAAAATTTTTGTTTGTTTTTTTTTTTTTTGTTCTGATGAATTGAATTTGGCCAACTCTTTTCTGGTCAATGTGTAAAGATTTTTCATCCATAAATTATAGTCTATAAAAATGTTCATACGTCATGTGGTAGAAATGATAATTCTATATGAAAAATGTTCAGTTGTCAGTAATGTATAACAATCGCAGTTATGAAGAACGATATCAAAGTTCTATACATGTAGTATTGTATTAAATTATCTGCATAAAATACTTCTATCTTATTGCCCAAACTTCAGTTCATTCATCTTTCATCTTGAACGTAAGGAAACTGTCAGTAATATTTGGGTGAGAAGGAGGAAAGAAAGAGACTGATTCTACAAAAAAGAAATATCATTTCCCACCTAAAATGATTTTTTTTCTTCATTTCAATCTTGAGTCTATAGAAAATGAAACCTTCCAGATAAAGCTTGAAGGTAATTTCTAAAACCATGCTTGTAGGTAATCAATATTGGAGTAAGTTGTGTTTGATCTTATATTAAGAACATACATCAAAAAGATTATGATCAGCCACAGCTGATCAGTTCATTAATCAAATATTGATTGCCTGCAAGGATGTTTTTCAGGGTTACTTTTATCCTTTGCTGTGTGCTTAACTAAGCTAAGCTAAGTAAATATCCATGTATCTTTTAGGCAGGGATCTTCATTTCTCATACATTTCAACAATATGTCAGCTGATATGTTTTTTAGCTTTCGTCAGGTATGTTATATACAATGAACTCTAAACCGTGCACATTACTTTTTTTTATCTTAGTTTAGCAACAGAAATTCAACTGAAGACCAATTCTCTGATAAGATTAGACAGGCTCTACTAATCATACCTGAAAGACCCCCTAAAACCATGAGACTTTGATGTTCGGTTCCATCACTTTTTTTAAATATTGGTGTTCTAATAAAATGAAAAAGAGAAAATGTAATAAGCTACTTCCAAAGACACCCAGATGCAACTGACACCTAAGAAAGAATAAAAAATATATTGTCCAAAATATTGCTAAAAAAAGGAGATGTAGATGTAACTCAGAGAAAAAATGCCTGACAAACAAAGCATTATTAATTCTTAACTAGTATTTCCATTCATTTTAAAGTTTTTTAGTTGCTTCTTACTGCAACTTACCCAGACAACGAATCTCCATGAGATCCTCATAAGAGGAGGAAATCAAGCAAAGAATCACTCTAGAATGGTAAGCCTTCAGCAGAGCAAGCTCAACTTTCAAACACCACATGATCCCATTGATCCTATAAGGAAGAGTATTCAACCAATGCATTCTCCTGATAGTCAATTTTGGAGCTGGAACATGGAACCTAACCAAGAGTCAGACCTGTAAACCGAGAAGCATGCAACGCACGCATTAGAGAATCATACTCAATCTTACATGGAGAGATCATGACAGCACAGTATATCAGGGAGTAAATAGGAGTCCGTGACATCATAGAATCTATTAAAAAACTTAGATTGCGATGGGTAGGCCATGTTGCAAGAATGGCAGACAACTGATGGACATCACGACTCACAACATGGATCCCTAGAGTTCACGAGCGAAACTGAGGCCGACAAAATACAAGATGGAGAGATGAACTCGACAGATTCAGAAAATACTGTCTCCGCGATGTCCATGATAGAGAATTGTGGCAGATCCTGGAGAAGGTCTATGTCCAACGACGGACGATAAAAAACATCATCATCATCATCATCATCATGAGAAATGAGGGACGAAGAATAAACTCTTGGTGAGTCTCAGTTGGTAGAGCAGTGCAATGCATAAGAGCTTTTGGAATTAAGAAGGATACGAGTCCGAGTCCCACCTGGATCTCAAGTGTTATTACCGATCTGTGCTGCTTGTTAACAACTGTAGACTGACATTTTCCTTGAAGTTGCAAAAGAGACAACTAAAAGTTCAAGGTGAAAGAAAATACTATTCAAAAATTATTAACGGTTGACAATGTTTCATCTAATTGAGAAAAAAAAAACAAGGTTTTTAGCCTTTACTAAGTGGTTATTTTGAAGAAATCTCATTTTTATTAGCTCATCAAAGTTGCAAAACATTTTTACAAAAATATTTTCATTCTGCTCATTTGTATGTATCAAATGTGAGGAGAATGAATAAGAAAGTATATATAAGCATGATAATTACTCTGCCCTCATGAATCTGAGCCTAAAAATTAAGGTATAGTTGTGGGACATAGGAATTCAGAAAGATAGCAAGTAATCAATAATGATAATAATAGATATAGAACTTTCATTTGTATGTCATCATAATTAATGTAGACTTATTCCATAGGCATCAAATTGATTTAACAAAATTATGTACCTTAATTGCAGAAATATGTATGGGACACAATTGGATAGGATTCATCCAACATTATGATAATGGAGAGAGACAATGTGGAAACGAAGTTAGTTTGTTTTTTAAAGTAAGCCTAATCTCATGACATAGATTTAAGGTCACTGTCTGTGGCTGATAGGCTGGACATGGGTGCGTGTGTATAAGTGTTGGTGCGTGTACATATAAGTATGAATAGAAATCACATACCCATCCCATCAGCTTATAACTTTAAAACAATACAAACACAGACATACATGACTCATTATTACATACAAATCTGCAACTCAAACATAAACAAACAGGTTTAACTAACATCCCCATCAGTATACACACACACACATCTGACATCTAAAATACACATACATCTATTATCATACATAGTAATGTGCACACACAACAACACTCATACACACACACACACCCATGTCCATTCTGTCAGCCATAAATCTACACTCTTTTTTCCAGGCTAAGTCAAGGCATACAGTCTCCTCTCAGATAAGACCACAACTACTAGTCTCCAACCCCATCCCGCTACCCAGCACCACCTACCCCTCTCTGTGTCCTTTTCCACCCTTTTTGTGTTTTCATTACTGCCAGTTTGAAAACGCATTTTTTTAAAGCAAAACATGTCACAAGAATAAAGGCTTACTTCATAAAAAAAAATAATTGGGTCTTTCTCCATCATTAAAGATATACATGTGAGAAGAATGACAATATCTCAACTGTCAACACTCTGGAATTTCTACAGGTCCAGCTAGTTCTTATCAATCTTTGAATTCAATGTAAATCATTTTTTTCTGATTCTTTACTGCATAAAAGAACAAAAATATGTTGACTGCGGTATTGTTTTGTGGAAGATCTTGAATTCAAGTTTGTGATATCAAGAAATCCGATACAACGCTTGGAATTGTGGAAAAAATCTTTCACATACTTTAGCATTTATGTAGAGGAAAAAAATATGGCAAGATCTTGTTTTTTTCGTTTTTTTGGAAGCCACTTAATTTGAGTAGGCTCCAACATGTAATAACTGGTTCATAAATACAAAATGAGATTGTGGACATCTGATAAAATCTTTAAGCATCTTAAAATATTTTTTTTATAAGATAAACTAGTCTACCAACGCTGTCCAAAAATGATGGTAGTATTTGGGTAATTCATTTATTACACTATAAGTAAAAAAATATCAAAATCACTATGTTGCTCAGCATTTTCTTGTTTTGGTCCAATTAGAATGAATTCTAATTTTTTATGCATTTGCAAAAAAAAAAAAATACCTAAATAAGGGGGGGCACTCTACAATTAGCATTTGATAATTATATGCCTTGACAAATATTGCAGAAAGAAAATATAGTTCATCACAATGTGTCTTATATAAGTAAATAAAGGCAGAACTTGATAAATATGTAAGGAACAATTTTTGATCATTTTGGATTGCTTCAATATATATATATATATATATATATATATATATTTACACATACATATGTATATATATATGTATATATATATGAATATATATATGTATATATATACATATATATGTATATATATATGTATATATATACATATATATATACATATATATGTATATATATATATATATATATACATATATATGTATATATATATATATATATATATATGTATATGTATATATATATATGTATATATATATATATATGTATATATATATATATATATATATATATATATGTATATATATATATATATATATATATGTATATATATATATGTATATATATATATATATATATATGTATATATGTATATATATATATATATATATGTATATATATATATATATATATATATATGTATATATATATATGTATTTATATATATATATATATATGTATATATGTATATATATATATATATATATATATATATATATATATATATATATATATACATACATACATACATACATACATTTTGCTAAAAAAAAGAATTCTTCTTCTAGAAGGATTACCCCTGGAAAACAAGTTATTATATACTAGTTGTACTTATGATAATACCATATGTGTTGACAGCTAATTTATCATCATTTTTCTCATATATATATCTATATATATCTATATATATCTATATATCTATCAATCTATATATATCTATCAATCTCTCTCTCTATATATATATATATATATATATATATATATTTCTGCAGTTAAGGTATATCATTTGGTTGAAGTAATCTATTATTTATGGAATATATCTATATTGTTTATGATAACATGCAAATAAGAGTGAAACTAATATATCTTATCGTTTCTATCGATCACTCTTGCTATCTATATTCTGGTAATTCACAACAACTACTACAACTACTATAACTTAAATTTTAGCTTTCAGACTTGTGAGGGCGAAGTAATAAATGAATCACAGTTATAGTGAAGATTGAATCTCTTTTGCTCCCATTTAAGCACAAGCAACCTCTTCCATTATTACTCCTGTTTATTACATTCCAAGGATGGGTGGGGAGAGAGGAGATGAAAGATGAATTGAATAATGGAAAATGAATAATGATAAAAAAGTAAGATTACACAAACAAGCAGAATAATAGTATATTATTTGAGAAAAAATCGATTTGCTTGTAAAGTTTTTGATTTTCGGATGATCATGGCCTGTGGTAAACATCAATTTTTCTATATTTTTTTTATTCATCCAAACATTTTTCTCCTGATTTCAGACTAATGTCTTTTCTCTGAAAACTGCAAATCATTTTGCAAATTTGATTTTAGATTTGGTTGAAAAGAAACCATTTCTCTTGTATATACATATATATATATATATATATATATATATACATATATATATATATACATATATATATATATGTATATATATCTGAACCCTTTAGTCTATGTTATTTTCTCCTGAGCCAAACAATTCCTATGATTCATTCATCCTAATTTCTTACATTGTCAGTCATCTTGAAAATTCATAAAAACCTGTGAACAGTTATTTTCTGCTGATTTGCTCATTGAAATACAGAAAAAAACAAGCAATTATCTCCAGTGACTTGTTTGTATTCATGAAATTTGACCTAGGATGGCACAACGTCAAGTTGGCAGAAAGAAGATCATTTTACAGCCATTTTCCTAGAAGTGGAGGCCCGACTCCCTTGATAATTAGTTAAAACATCAGCATGGAGAATTCTGGATTTTATCTGGGCTCAAACACCATTCTCTTGCACCCGTTGGAAATATGCATCTACAGTTATCCCTTCTTATTCACGGATTTTCAATTCCCACTTTCAATAATTCACAGTCCAGTTTTGAATTATCAAAGGGGAACAGGGGGGGGGAGTTTTGCATCAAACCACAAAATATGTAGTACTATGTAAATAACATGAAATAATAACATTTGAATAATTAATTTATGTAGACAATATAATATAACTAGTGTCTAAAAAGCAACTGACCACTTTGCTAGTGTATAATCTACATTTAAACCATTATGTGCAGATTAAACACTCGTGAATAGGTTAGGTTTTTTTTAGACATTATTTTCTTTCACAATTCATTGTACTGTAAACAAATTTATTTATTTACTTCTTAGTGGATGAAGTATTATAAATCATAGGTAACAATTTTTTTCCATTTCTATCCTATCATTTACCTTCATCTAAATAGTTTTGTTGCTTTTTAATGTAACTTTCCTCAGACCAGATAAGATTTTTGAAAAGTAGGAAAAATATTAAGATGAATGTAAATAAAAAAGGAAAAAAGATTGTTCATAATCACTGCTCTGTACTTTTATAAAATTTATCGTCATCATCATCATTATCATCAGTCTTTGGGCATGGTCCATTGTTGGACATAGACGTTTCTGAAGATTTACCAGACCTCTCTATCATGGGCATTGCGGAGCCAGTACCTTCAAAATTTATCCAACTTGTCATGCTATCTCACTTTCTGTCGGCCACAGCTTCACACCTGATCTCTGGGGATCCACATTGAGAGTCATGATGTCTAACAATTCTCTGCTATTCTTGCAACATGACCAGCCCATTGCCATTTGGGTTTTGTAACAGTTTCCATGATGTCCCAGACTCCTGTCATTTCTCTTACATACTATGCTGCCTTGTGATCACTCCTTGTGAGGCTGAGCATGATTCTCTCATCTGCACATTGCATGGCTCTCAGTTTGAGGGCCGGTCTTTTGGTTAGGTTCCATGTTTTAGCTCCATAGGTGACCATCGGTAGGATGTTTTCATCAATTACCTGAATATTTTTTTTTACTAGCATCTATTTTTTAACAATCTTTTAAAGCTTTTTGCACAAATTAGATATCTTCTTTGAAGTTAGATTTTTTGTTATAACTGCGAGAAAATAGCATGAAGTTAATCAAAGAAATAGAAGAAAAAATGCTTTTGCATACGCATACTCACAGATAGTTCCTCAGTAGATTAAGGTTGTTTTACGTTTTTAACTAAAAAAAAAAGCGTTGATTCTGCCATAACGGACAGATCTTTCACCAGAAAGAAATGAAGTCAAGTTGATTTACTGCAATCATTCATTTAATTATAAATTCACAATTTGGGAATAGTAAAGTGTTTGCTTATTGTTTATGGTACAAGATTTATGGCTTGGGGGGAGGGATCGAAAGGGTTGGTGATGAGGGATCAACAAAAATACTCATAGACTTTTGTATCCGCCTAGCCTCCATAAATATCAAGGGATAACTGTACTTTCCAACTTAACTCCTTTGTATTCTTTATGTGGGTTCCACAATATTTCAGCCAATCCATTCTTAAGCTTTCATCAGGTGTATAAATCCATGAGAAAAGAAGAAATGAAATAGTGAAGGCTGAAGAATGGATTGACCAAAACATTGTGGTAACATTATAAAGACAGAAGGGTTCAATTTCAAAATTTTTAATATTATTGACTCTTCTTTGAGTTATAAACACTATGCATATATTTTAGCCTCAATAAAGTTGTATCTTCACTGGTTTGCCATGTTGAAGTCAACCATCTAACATACGTTTTATCTCCAGAGGTATTCAAATAACTTCATGCAAATAAACAAATTTTGCTTATAGATGGCAAAATGATTTTAAAAAATAGGGATACTATATAAATTCATAATGTTGGCATCAAACTTAGTCTAAAATTTGTTTATATTTGGGGCTAAGATTTGAGGAAGTTTGAATTCAGTTCGTAAGATAACATCAAAATTTTGATACAAGTGATTGAGATTACATATGTGTGTCTAAATAAATAAACAATGCACTCATGTAAGTTATAAATATATATATATATATATATATATATATATATATATATATATATATATATATATATTTATATATATATATATTTATTTATGCACAGACATGCACACACACAGACGTACACACATCTATGCTTACATTCATACTCACACATATATATATACATCCATTTCAAAGCATTATCAGTTTGAGAGAAAATGTTTTCAAATTGTTCTCATCAATGATACATACATAAGCACAAAGGTTGGCCTGCTTTGTTGATGAGATAGTTGAGTATTTTCTGCCAATTCCAGGTGAAAAAACTTTTTGATATTGACCTTGAAATATCTCAAGGTGTATCTTTATGTTTCATAATGTTATAATCAATAATTTCCTTCTTTTTTTTTTGTAAGTGCTTTTATGGATAGGAAGATTGTCTTTATTTTTAACAATCTTTTGTCCTTTGGGGTGAAGAAAAAAAAATCACATATTTTTACCGAAATTTCTTAAATGAAGTATTTTCATTATCAGTCTTCCACTATTCCATCTTTTTTTGTTGCTTTTTTTTTTTTTCACTGATTGGGTCATTTTTACATTCTATGATTGTTAGGTAAGCAGTATGAAGCAGAAAAAAGAATTAGCTCCTACTAAGATTTGAATTAGTATTTTATATTTCTGATCTAAGCTGCTTGCACACTGGTCAGTGGAAAGATGAAGCAACAAAAAAACAAGATGAAAGAAGAACCTGTCCAAAGTTATTTATGAAACTCTTTTTCATTTCAATGGTTGTCATGATATTGCTGTGGACCAGTTAGAAGAATTGGGCATTTATGGTTTTCTCGGTTCCTTTACGAATATACATTTAGAGTCTTTTTTAATTGATCTAATCCCACTAGAGATCAAATCTTTAGGGTGCTTGATTCTTCATGAACCATAAATAGTCGTTTCTTACTTTTGAATGTGAGTAGTTGCCAAGACTAAAACTTCTTAGTCACTTAATGAAATGACTTTTAGGCCGAGGACTTTTTTTTTTGAATAACCAAGATTATTTTCTTCCAGCAAGTCTTGATTATTCCCCTCCCCTTCTTTTTGCCCTCTTACTAAAACTACCCCTCCTCCTCCTCACCCAGCCCTCACCCTTCCTCCCACTTTTCCCTCTCACTCAACTTTTTCTCTTATAAACCCAATCGCCCCAAACAAAATTTTGAATGAAAATTGTAGACTTGAAAATTTATTATCATCATTTCTTGTGTCTCTGAAATTTTCTTCAAAGAAATTGAATCAAAAATGTGTATATATATATATTACGAAAATGTCTTTTTGAAGTCTGTATTCAATTATTTCATGAAGTTCATCATCATTTTACCATCCAAGTTGAGTTACTGAATCATTTACGGAAGGCCAGTGACAAATGTAAATACTAACATTGTCCCCATAGCAACAGATCTTTTTATCATTACTTAATAATGAAATGTTTGAAAATTCAAAAAAAATTTGAGTTGAAACAAAATTATATTTGTAAGATTATTTATGTACTTATTGATATGATTTCATTAATGAATTAATAAAGAAATTTTGAAGGTTTTATTCACTTGCCTTTATTTTTTGTTGAAGCATGTGTCAGACTGAGCCAGGTATGGAATGAAACACATTGAAAAAATCCATTAAAGGTGCCGTCATTCAGAGCTCTATCAAGATGGAATGAACCTCATTGAAAAAAATCCATTAAAAGCGCCGTCATTCAAAACACTATCAAGGTGGAATGAAACCCATTGAAAAAATCCATTAGAATTACCATCATTCAGAGCATTATCAAGGTCATTGTTAAGAATAGAGACCTAGATGAAAAACAGTTTCACAATTGGTCATTTGTCCTAACTCAGCCATGACTGTTCTGAAGATGCAAAAGATGGAAGGGGCCAAACTTTATGGTGTGTGGAGCAGCCTGCCATAATTGTCATGTAAACAATTTTCAACCTGCCTTACGAAACTTCAGCTTCAATGTATTTCAGTCTTTGGTGATGTCATATTTAAATATTTTATGCTCTCATCATTTTCCACATTAATGACAAAATTATTTCTCATACCTTCTTTTCCAACAAACAAATTGAAATAAAAGCAGTTGAATAAGTAGAAAATAGGAGAATATAATTCCTCTAATTGGGTTGTTAAAATGTGAAATACAAGAGAATTTGTTTATGTTGTCATTGATAGCAACAATCAAAAAATGATTTTTTTTTAATTCTGTTACTTCATCTATGATTTAGTTTAATCTTGTTCAACAGAAAGAATTGCCAAAAAAAGCCTGATTCTTTCTTTCTCTCACTCTCTCCATACCCTTGAAACATTTTAAGTCTATTAACATACACTCATGAACACTGTTAACATAGGTGAGGTATCTGGCCAAAAACAATTGCCATATGAGTTTTTATCATAAATCTAGCACCCTCCTCTTATCAAGAACTATAAATCTAAATGACTCCAAACTTGAAACTGCAATGTCCAATGCAAAGTACAACATATCTGGTGAATATCAACTTCATACAATAACCAGTTGACAAGTTATCTTGCAGCATACACATACACATAAACACACAAATGCATACAAATCACAAATATACACACATGCACACACACACACACACACACACACACACACACACACTCACACATACACACAAATCACAAATACACACATACACACATATACATGCAAATCACATAAATATGATAATATGATAATAAATGAGATATAAAAAAACATCTTAGGCAGCCTGCTGTTTTTGAAAAGTTCAACCCAAATATTACCTTAAAAAATGGGGAAATATCATTTCACAGCAGGGTTGTTTTAGCCTTATGAATTTGAGAAAGGTAAATAACTCATCCTGTCCAAGCATTTAAAAGAGTCTCTAATATAGCAAGCCTTTACATTGAAGAGATAGTAAGATAGATGGATAAATAAATAATTACATTGTTACATTTGAATTGTTTTCTTACATCATGAAAAATAATACTAAGAATGAAATATCAACTGATGTAATAGCATTTTTGTGTCGATTCAATATAAATAAAGATGTAATTTATTATTATTGGAGGTTTTTGAGCCCTTAACAGCAAAGTTGTCTACCCAAGAAGAATCTTTACGTGCAATTTAAAATCAGAACATCATGCTGCTCAAGCTGCTGATCAGGTCAACAAAGCATTTGAAGCAAATACTTCTACATTGCAAACTGTCCAGAATTTGTTCAATAGGATTGGTCCTTGAGATATGGATGCCAATGATAAATCTCAGGGGAGGGCCAAACCTGTTCTTAATGATAAAGAATTATTGACTACAGTGACCAATGTTTTCTGAACAATGGTTCAGACACTTTTTGGAAACTTTAAGGCTTAAACAGCAATAATATAATGCCATTTCAAGGCAATAAGAAAAATCAATAAGTCAAAAAAATCATGAACTGAATGGAATATGCCATGACAGTTCCAGACCCCACACCTGACTGTGTCTAAGCTTAAAGAATTTAGACATGAAGTCTTGTAGAATCCTCTATATTCATCTGGCATTACTCCTACATCATATTTATCATTATATTTTCAAACATTTTTAACTTTATATCCTTAATAAAAGATTTAATAGCAGTGAAGCCATAATTGTGACCAATGAATATAATGATTCAATAAAAATGACATATTATCATTAGAAGACCATTTAGAAAAACCTTATTTTTTCAAGTGGGCCATATTTTGATTAAATAGTAATAGATTTTTTGCTGTTAATATCACTTTTCTTCTTACAATTCAAAAAACATTTCATTACAACCTAATAGAGATAGATGAAGTGATAGATTGATAGATAGATAAATACATACAAAGAAATAGGTACATAAATGGATAAATGGTATAATAACATTCTAAATTAGAGAATGATTTCCATTTGTTGAGTTTAATCACTTTCATTGAAACAAAATATTTGTATTATCATTGATTTTGACAAGTTGTTACCTTCATCCTTATTTTTAGGTGCTTTTCATCACAACTTTGAATCTGACCGGAATCCTACAGCAACGATTAAACCACATAATAGGAAATTATAAAGCAAGCCCATGGTGAGAATCAAACTCACACTCTCTAGCCAGAGGGGGTCCTGTATATGCCAGGCCACTTTCACAATACAGCCACAGGGACTTTCATAGTTAAACAGAAACTGTTTTTACACCTTCAACTTAACCCCTTACAACCAATATTCCATACTAATGATGATTCCAATTGAGACCTAGCAGTCTTTTAATGCAACAATATTGTTATTTTTCAAATCTTATTCTTGGAGGAAGTGTTCCAATATTATTATTTGTTGTGATAAAAAGCGACAGAAAATCAGGAAGAAGATAAAAACTAGTCAAAACTAATAATGTTGCAATACTTCATCCAAAAATAAAATTTAAAAAATGCTCATGATTCAAAAAAAAAAATGTGTTACCTCGACTCACTTTATGTTTTAAAGAAGCAAATAGGAATTCAATAAACCTTTCTTATGAAGAAATCATTTGCCTCTTCAGCTACTTTTTCTTTCTTTCTACCACAAAAATTTTGGTTTAGGGGAATCCTGTTTCAATGAATTTTTTTCCATTTGGGGGTGGGTGGGTTAGGTTTTAATTTGAATTTTGTCATTTTCTGACTGCATGTTTAAAATAACTGACAGAAATGTTGACATTTTTAAAATAATTACTTGTGATAGGTAATTGGCTATTTTAAATTGCTTATTTTTGAAAGAGGCTGTTACCACCTCTAAAACATTACTATTTATTTGCAATGATCTGCTGAATTGAGTAATTTGATTATAATAATTTGAAAATAAGTTAATAGAATAAAATTGTCTTTAATTAATTTGATCAATTAATTATACTTACGCTATTGGAAGGACATTATCTACTTTTCGTACTCGGTAACAATTAAAAGAATCTTTGTGTTGCTAATCCACAGCTGGCAAAGCCAATTAAGATGGGATACTGATTACCAACCAAGAAGCATTAATTCTACAAACAAAGCAAATTGGTTTCAATGGAAAATAATAAACCTGTTCTAGAAAAAAAAAAGAATACATCTGTCAATGGTGAAAATTTACTTATCCAGCTGTTTTAACTGATAAGAATCGAAACTTCAATCTTTTCTTTCATTTCATCTGTAGAACAAAGGTAGCAAGGGCCTCGAAAAAAGAGAGAAAAAAAAAACATGCATACATTCAATTCTCAAAAGGAAGAAAATGTTTAAAATGAAAACATGAGTAAAGTTGTAAAATTTGTTTAAATTGATAAAAAAAAAAAGGAGTGTTTCTCTTCCTCCCGTCCCACCATAAACCTATACTCAACTTAACGGTAAGCATAATTCAACATTTTTCTCTTTTCACTGATTTCTCTATTACATACTTTGGATAGCCTTTTTTTCTGTCAATTTATTTTGAATGACAACACTAACATCTAAACAGCATTTAAGTATATCTGTTAGCAGATTTTCACTACATAGCCTTAAAGACCATAATATTGCAGTCCTAATCACAAAACAAATGTCAAATTAACAATGACCAGAGAGCGACTTCCTTTCTCACTCAACATGGAAGAGGTGATGCTCATGCAGTATTCTGATCCAGGAACATTAAGTATTCTTCCAACCTAATCACAAAGCCTAAAGTATACTCAATTAGCTGCTGCATGCACAGGGAAATTTATCATAAGTTTTCTACACAATTCACCCATACCAAGAATTGAACCCAGGACCTTCTGCATGTGGCACAGACATGCTAACCATTACAATATCTAAGCAAACAAATGTGTAAATGCTCTCTGAATTATTTACTTGTAAAATCTATAAAACCCTCAAAATATCAAAATGATAGAAATTTTTTTTTAAATATTCCATAACTATCCATTATACATTTGTATTTTCTTCTTGTGGTGATGATGGTGGTGGCAGCTTGGTGACTGAGTTATTTGTGTACATGTTTCCCACCAGTGCCAGTGGTCATGTCCAGGTAAAAGCCAGGATTTCAAAAGCTGATTTTCAGGGCGGGGAAGCCCCCATCACTTGACCAACTTGGACAATACAATTCTTCAGAAATTGGTTTTCAAAAAAAATCAATGATTGGAGCACTTCAAAAAAAGCCTAAATAATTTGAGAAATAAAATTAAGAACAAATTGGTCTGGTTAGTCACGAGACCAATGTCTTTTGGTGGCATGCCGTGTTGGGGGTGATCATTTAAAAAATTGGAAAAAGGGGTGATAAATTAATAAGTTACTTCTCTCACCTTCTGATGGCCTGTGATCACTAAAAAAGCCTGAATCTTCAAAACAAAAAGCATGAACTCTGCCAGGCATAAACTAACAGATCAGTTTAGCATGAATTTACATCACAAATTTATCCTCCCCACCAAAAAACCAAATTTTTATTTTTATCTTTTTTTTGGGGGGGGGGGGGTTAAAAAAAACAAACTTTTCTCCAAGGTATAATAAGGTGTAATGTTAAAATTTTCAGCCCATAAGCTCCATTGGAGCGGTCTGTATGCACCATTCAAACATACATTGCCAGCCAGCTACACCAACTTGAAAACTGTAGAAATTTATGCTGATGTTGATTGTGGTGATGTTGACAGTTTTGGTTGATGGTCTCTAAAAATGTTAATTATCATACTTCCATCTGAATTATATATATATATATATATATATATATATATATATATATATATATATATATATATATATATATATATATATATCTTACTTACCTTACTTCCTTATTGATTCTAGGCAATACAGCAGACTGGCTCATAGTCTAGTATGGAGACCTTGGAAACTTGTCTTAGTAACCAATTGTAAGCATATATATATATATATATATATATATATATATATATATATATATATATATATATATATATATATATATATCATCCTAACTAACTCATCTAATGTACACATTCATTTATTCAAAAATTGTCCTTCTGACTTTTTAATAAATTGTCTGTCTTTTAATTGTTTAACTTAAACCATGCAAGGATTCCAATTTCTAATGCCAGTACATTTATACAAGTCTCATTATATATGAGAAGATGAGTTAGAGAGCTGAAAATTTGAACATTTACTGCTTATTATGTTTTTGGGGTTTTTTTTCAAATCCTACTCTCAAATAGGTTTTTAGTGGGGGATTCAATTTGCAATGTAAGTTCATCCTGAATCGATCCCTCAGTTTGTGTCTGGCAGCATTTATGCTTGTTTCATTTTTCTTAATTCGGCACTTTTAGTAACCATTTCCAAACGAAATGCGAGAAAAGTAACTTATTCATTGATCACCCCCTTTTTGCAATTTTTTAATTGATCACCCCCAACAGGGCATACTGTCAAATGATGTCAGTTTCTATCAAGTGACCAACCAGACCTGTTTAGTTTTTCGATCGACCGGGCAATTAAAACTATTACTGAAATTATGAAGTGTATTATCATGATAGCAACCTTACTTCCTTATTGATTCTAGGCAATACAGCAGACTGGCTCGTAGTCTAGTATGGAGACCTCGGAAACTTGTCTTAGTAACCAATTGTAAGCATATTTAAAAGTCTCCGCATTAAACAATCAAGATATTTAAAATCTCATCTTTTAGGGTAACACTGGTAGATCCAATTTATGACTATTGAGGTGACAAATATTCGCAGGGTGTCATATATGAGGCAATAGAAGTCAACAACGATACAGAAAGATGGACTTTTAATAGAGGTCTACCAATAAAGACCCAAGAAAGCAGATATGGTTCCATCTATTGGCAAGACTGATTAGACAAGATTTATTGGAATGATTGCTCATGCATTAATCAGCAACTACTCGATGCAATATTATGATGACAAATCCCAGTGCGGAATTTATAAAGTTGTCATCTTTGCGCTAATTTACTTAGACAAGTCTTCAAGGTTATTATCACAAGACTAGATGTCTGCTGTATTAATTAAAATCAATAAGGAAATCCAACTGTAATCGTAAGAACATTATTCATGATACTCCTGTAAAAGTAATAATCTGGATATTCAAAAAAAAACAAACAAATTATCTCATGATCTAGTGGATTTTTGAGGGTACTATGCTGGGTACTTCAAGGCGTCTCTAAGAACAATGGGGTTTACATAGGCAGGCCCATCTCCTTTCCAAATAACATCTGACACATTGTATTTGGTTACATGGTACCAGCCATACAGAGTTATCCCTTGATTGGTGTATCGGTAGAGGTTGATTCATACCAAGAACATTATACGAAATGAACCTGAATCATCCCAGTCAGAAATTGAGCTCGGTTTGCCGGTTCCGTTTTCATGCAGTTAATAGTCAAGCCAACTCCACACTTCCTGTATGAGTGATAACAAGACAATCAGTAAATCTACTAAAACAATGGTATGTATATTTTTGATAAGAAGAAGCACTAGCAAATCGACTATAAGGAAAGGTATTTTTCTGATATTATTCTAAATTATTACATTTTTGTGTTAGTATTTCTTTCTCCTTATTTCTGTCACTTTTCTTTTGTTTACTCTTATATTCAATGATCATTAGTGAGCAGAGTGGACTGGATATAAATAATGAGCTGTCAGAAAATTGTTTTTAAAAATAACTGGTAATGCTTCATCTAACAAATTAGAATAACTGTGCTAGATACCCACTCTAATGGCCAGAGTAAATTGCTGTCCAAAAAAGAAATAGATAGATGGATTAAAATCAGATAATGTTTAATTTATTTTGTTTTTCGAATTGATTTAAAACCCCTCTTTCTTTACACAAAAGAAGGAGCTAATGTAAAACAGGGGTTTCAGCTAATATAAAAAGAAGAGGGTTGGGCTAATGTAAAAACAGGGACGCTAATGTATGGAGATTATTGTAAAAAAGATAAGGGGTCATAGAAGGGCTAAAGATATGAAAAGGGACATCAATGTTAGAAAAAAGGAGGGTTAATCTTCAAACAGAGGGGAGGTAATATTAAGAAAAAAAGGGCTAATACAAAAAAATATTTCAAAAGAGGGATTAATGTTCAAAAGTGACTTCTAAAAATGAAAATATGTTCTCTCTCGATTTTGGCACCTAAAAATGAAAAAAAAATTCCCCTCTATTTTAACCCTTAAAAATAAAAAAATGAGTTCCTACTCGATTTTCTCCCTTAAAATGGCAAAAAATCTTCCATTCAATGTTGAGCTCTGAAAGTGAAAAAACTCCCCCCTTAATTTGACCCCTGAAATTCAGAAAAAAATCCCCTATATTTTGACCCCTAAGAGTGAAAAAAAAAAATCTTCCCCTAGATTTCCACCACTAAAAAATTCGCTTCAATTTTGACCCTTAAAGGTGAAAAAAAAGTCACCCTTCGATTTTGACACCTAAAAGTGAAAAATGAATGATCCCCTTCTATTTCATCCCCTAGAATTGGGAAATGATTCTTCCCTTTGGTTTTAACCCCTATAAGAAAATGAATTCCCATCAATTTCGGACCCTAGAAATAAAAAGAGGTTCGGCTAGATTTTGACCCCTAAAAATGAAAAACAAATTTCCCCTGATACTGAACCTTGAAAGTGAAAAAAAAAACCTCATATTTTGATCCCTAAAAGTGAACAATGAAAGTTCCTTATCGATTTCGACCCCTAAAAGTGAAAAATAAAAGTTCCCCCCGTATAATCTGCTTAAATTCGAATCCTCAAATTTCGTGTTTTGGAAAAATGATTTATCGAAGAAGTGAAGTATAGGTCAATCGTAAATTGTACTGGGATACTTCAACCGTACTACATTAAACACACACTAGTCAAAATAGCACTGTTCAAGGTATTCTTATACAACCAATAAACAGGCATGAAACATGTTAAAAGAAACGTCTTGACCTTTTCTCAAATAACGAACGCATCCTTACGTCATATTTTGATTTCGAGAATTGTTTTTCAAAAAGAACAACCGAACATTTTTTGTCATAATACGTCAATAAAAAGTAGGGGATCAGTCTACCAAGAATATGTACATTGTAAATCGCCCCCCCTCCCTTAATAGATATTTAGGGGTGATTTTCAAAAACTAATTTGCTAAAAACATTACCCGGGGTCACATCCATACCCACAGAAAATTTAATTTCGAATAGTTTGGGTGGTAAGCGAGTACATACATACAGACAGACGGACTTTTGGCTGGCTAAAATAAAACTAGTATATAACCGTCAAAAATGACAGTGTTATTCACAAAAGGATCCGCACGAAGGAGTCTGGAGTTATTTTTAATCGGTATTTTTTTTTTAATAATTCAAATTTTAAGTTCAAGTCTCAACTCAACGCAAGCTGTTCAAATGTGTGATCTGACATAGGGTCTTCTGAGTTTATAAGACGTAATCTTCATTGTTATGTCAGAACAGAAGGTGTCATATTTTTACAACCCTTTTTTCTATTAGCTGTTATTCTATTTAACATGGAACAGTCCATAATAAGTTTTAGATTATAACAGAAATAGGACAATACAGAGATACAACTATACAAGGAATTATATGAGTAAATATAATAATTTACATATATGGTTTTTATATGGATACTAGTATTGTAGAATGCTAACTAAGATGATGGGAATGTATCAAACGTTTGAGGAAAATGGATCTAAATGGGTAGATTTCAATAATTTCGTAGCTTAATCGATGGGGCCGCTGCCACGGAAAGCAAGCCCTGGAGGCTTATTCTTTATTTCTGATTCACGTTTCTTACAAATGGCGGCCTGAGAGTTGCTATAAAAAGCAACAGAAATAAGATGACAGTAATACAAGTTGAAGGTGAATAATAAAACTGTTATATACGGCACATACCAGACGTGTATTTACTTTTAAGCGAAATAATAGCATTCAAGGCTATTACACCTTTCTGCTATTGTAAATAGAATAAGCCTTCATAAATATATACAGGCTGAAAGACGGGCAAGAGAGATGAGATTAGATCTGTTGCAGGTCTTATTAGAGATTAGTTCTAGATTAAAGGAAGTAAATTATTACAGCTTCCGGTTCTAGAGTGTGTTAAGGAATATTAACAATTCTACGATTCAGTCAACTACGGCGCACAACTTCAATTACCTAACTCAGAGTAAAGATACAACCTGACGGCGGAATATTACAAGTACCACCGAAAAAAAATTTACGAACTCACACAAATATACAACAATACCGTACTTTTCTGCTATAGCAAAGAAAAACGTGATACAGTAAGAGTACATATTAACCAAATTTTCATTAAATGGGTTAATGTTAGATAATTTATAAATTCCCAAAGAAAATGTTCGAATTTCTATCTATCTCTGAATATGACCGACCGAGTAGGCGCCATAGATGACTTGGCAACAGATTAACTCCATTCCTCTCTGTACTGAGGTCGTCTGCTCCATACCTGTCCATTATGGGATGTTGTCCTCCTATCTCTGCCTGTCTCTCTTTCTCTATCTTTTTTTGCTGTGCCTTCCACGATTGTCTTGGCAAGCAGGGCAGATCTTGAGATGTATCCTCACCGATTTAGTTAGAGTCTCCTCTGTGGCTAGATCTTCGTAGAGCGGCTGGCCTGATTTCGTTCATAACTTTAATTCTATTCAAATTTAGCTCTGAATAAATCTCTGTTTATCAAATAGTCGTAACAACTCAATAATTTCTAGCAATACATCTAAATTGGAAGTGGAACTCTTAGGCTAGCAATATGTATGCATGAATTTAAGTACGTAAATTGTTTGTTTTTTGTTGTTGTTTTTTTATTGTTGTTGTTGTTAAAATACTATCCGTGTCTTATCGGTTTGAATACAGGTCCAAATACTATAGTCCGACTTCCATGATTCCAGGAACTGACCGAATTATTGAATATCACGAGTCTTGAGGTTACATTACGTAGAAGCAACTGAACAAAATACGCCTGGCTAGCTTATTATACCCTTACCATGGGTCAAGTACCATAGACTGTAGATTAATAGAAACACAAATAGTAAATGTGAATAAAACCTTTTGATTATTTTATTTATTTATTCATGGGGGGGGGGCTAATTAAAGTTAGACGGCTGAACTTCTACTTGTATCGGATAAGAGTGACTCAAAATGTCTCTCAACTGATTCTATACATCAACGTTGCTACCACGATCACCAATATTTTACATGCTGTCAAGTGGCAACTGGTAAAGATGTTTATATCCGTTAGAGTTGCATATTTTTTGCTAAGACTTCGATATCTTAATGCATTTCATCGTTCTAGCTTGGTGGTCCACGTGTACGATAATCAAATCAAATATCTTGGAAGAGATAAGTTCTTTGTTTGGACATCAAGTCGGTAATTAGAGACGTTACAGTACAGAATCCAAAGCTTTCGTAACAATATACCCATTCTTCTATCTGAACTGTTCTTAATACGGCTAACCAGTTTAAATCCGTTTGAACTTCCGACTAAAATACAACAAAAACTTGTCCGATAATCTAATAATAGTTTCTAGTTCAGCAGGACTGAATTTAACAATTAAAATTTTGGGGGGATCCCTCTGTTTTTCTATTTTGTTATTATTTTCAAATAAATCAAAACAAAAATGGAATATTCGTTGAAGTGAGATACTTAATTGAACGTGAAGTCCCTTTTGGATCAATGATATAATGTAACAAAATAAATCCTCAAACAAGTCCAGTTGTGATATTTTACTTTTTAACCCGTTCAAGACATTTCTTGGGAATCCCCTGGAATCTTGGCGCTGTTTGCTGTCACAATTTTCCTGACCGTACTTACGAAAGTGCACCCCCTTAAGTACGACCATGAAAGTTCCTCAGGAAGCAGCGACAACCATCTCAACTCTGACCAAGCATTTTCACAGTGTAGAATTCATATCCTAATGATATAGAAGTGAATATTATTTAAACATTGCCAGATCAGTCCGTTCGTTTTGTAAATTTATCTGATATGGGTGAAATCTTGCAATTTATTAAAGAATGTGCTTTGTTTCATTCACTGTTTTTACTAATAACAACAACAGACAAATACTGCCTTTTAAAAATATATCAGTTGCGTCCATTTGCATCAGACTAATGTTAAAATGAGATGCTAGGATGAGAGGATTCTTTTATTGTAATTAGATAATACAAGTTCATTTAATATTCATTTAATACACATTCGCTTGGCCAACATAAACGGGGACGAGATCAAATAGCTTTCATTTGAAAACAAAAGATAGAAAATAGACTCATGAATTCTCGTCTGAAATTTTCCAACAATGTTTTGTAATCATTGTATTTTGGTCCGTTCGAACAAATTTTCCTTGTCTTGTTTTTCGACATTTCAAAAAGGCGACGGACTCTATGAAGGTCGGAGGGTGTAGCGACAGAAATGTTGCGATAAAGACAAAAAAGAGGAAGTACATTAACGCCACGATACCTAGCATGTTTATGATTTCAGGTTCGAATTGTATGTAGTTTTTTTTTTTTATTGTTCTAAGTAACCTTTTCCTTTATTGGTCGGTAATATAAAGTAACGGCATTTAAGAACCATTTTTTGTGCGCTGAAGCTGAGTACGTTGATGGGGCTTAAAAATAAGATAGAAACCAATAGAAAGAAATAGCTGGGACTTCCGTTAAGATAGACATTATCCATATCCTTGGAATAAGTCCCAAAGTCTTGGAATTGGTTCGGTAATCAGAAGCGGTTAATGTATTACAAATTATGCATAGCAATCAGCCAATCAGAATAATGGAAATGTTCGCTTCAGCTGTCACGTGCCACCAGAGAGCGAATGGAGGGAAGAGGGGTCTGTCACAAGTGACTATTCATGCTTAGATAGTTCTGTTGGCAATAGCAGAATCCAATGAATATTTCACCAGACGTTCTTGCAAGGTTTCAACAAGCAAAAAAAAAAAAAGTATTAAATAAATAAATAAATAAATAAAATGGTGCTCATTAGATAGAAATCGGACAAGACGGCAATATTGGAGACATTTTCGATGAAATCAGTTGATGTATTACGAGAGCCTGCGGTATTTTGATTACGACGGGAGGGAGAAAAAAAAAAGAAAGAATTACGATTGGTTTGGTTGAGGTTATCCGGTAAAGGTGAAGCAAAATTGTCAAAAACATCCAAGGAAGTTCGTAAAGATGAACACATCCTAATCTTTGCGCCAACCCTAATTATTTTAGACTACATAATTTTATTCCTATGATGCGTATCGATACAATTAATACTCTTGTCACGATTATGTCGTGATGCTTTCATTGGTCAATGCACACACACACACAAAAAAAAGACTAATCAATCACAAGGGACAATTAAGGAAGCAGATATTTGAATAAGACTGCTTTGTGGAAAGGGTTCTCTTTGTTCGTTCCTTTGTGACGGTATTACAAGTTTATATAAAAAATGGGTTGAGATTGGTTTTAGCAAACAGAGTATTTTTTTTATTGAAAATGTAATCCTTTTTCACGATAAACTGAATGAATAAAAATATCACTTATTTTGTTTTTAATACTACCGTTTTCTTTCAAATATCAGCTAAGGAGAATCATTAATATTCATTTATCAAATTGAATTGGATGTCGCAAAATTCAAGTTTTTGGTTTCATTTTATTCTATTTTATTTTATTTAAAATATTACTTTATCACTATAAATCATATGAATTAATATATCTTCTATTTAATTTGAAACATCACTTTTTTATTCCTATAAATTGGATAAATCACAGTAATACTTTTTTTTTTCAAATATTTCTTATTTCACTTGAAAATAAAGCGGGGTAAGTTATGTAGTTTAGCGGGTGGATATGAAGAGAGTGGGAGAAAGAGAAGTTAATTAGAGGGGAGGAGGAAGAGAGGAGAGGAAAGAAAGCTTGGTAGTTTGAAGTTTTCGAGTGGGGGAGGAAATATTTCGCCACACCTCTCGATCATGGGTGTTGCGGGGCCACTACTGTCTGAATTCGTATAGCTGGTCACGCCATCTTACTTTCAGTCGGCCACAATTTCCCATATGATCTCTGGAAATCCATGTAGTGATTCGTGATGCCCAATGATTGTCTGCCAAACATGACCAGCCCATTACCATTCAAGTTCCCGTATGGATTCTATGATATTTCAGACATGTTTTTCCTCTAATATACTGTGCTGTCTTGTGATCACTCCATGTCTATTCAAGCATGATTATCCCTTATACACGTTTCATGGTTCAAGTATGTGAGAACAAATTAAAACTGGAACGTTAAAACGAAAATCTCGAAACAATTGGACGGGTCGGAAAATTGTCTTTATCGAAGATGGGAAAGAGTTTATAAAATGGAATGCCTTACTACCTTTCCATTTCTGTAACTGTGTATTTCCGTGAAGAGAGAATCTCTTGAATGTCATGCCATCTGTGAGTAAAAGCTAATAAATGCGTGACCTTGTATTTAGGAATAATTATCAACAGTTCTTCTTCCTTCTATATTATAGATTTTAAAATACCAGGATTTCCGAATCAGAAGCTGGACTAAAACTGTAAATAAGATTTTCTTGCAGGTGTTAAGTCTGTAATCACAGACAAAATGCATCAATGTTGTAAAATGAGTAACTTTACCCCGAATTAATACCTGCATTTCAATCAGGCGAAAACTTACATCTCCACGCAGATTCAAAAATGGCCTCCTCCACTCTCCACAAAAGCCCAGCCAGACTGTTGTTCGTGAGAATTTAAGCATTACTACCCACTGGCGACTCTTCTCATTGACTCCCTGGCCATTCCCTAACCAATCGCAGCCAGCCGGATCCGCTCAGAAAATGATCAATGATAATTTCTGGATAACCTTTCGAGTATCGGTCGCATTTTCCCAAGGAAATATTCTCCAACTTAATTTATTTTAAATCGAGAATCATGGCCCCGAAATGTTATGGATGACACTACCTTCTTTTGAAGTCCTAAATGCATAAAACATATTATCAACCGTAAGAATGTCATCGCATGCTTGCATAACTGCTATCTTCCTTTAAGAAGATTCGTCTTGTGAAAAACTCAAGTCGTCATTTTCTGAGAAAGCGTCGCACATACACACACACGTACAAACAATACATTCCACATAATCGTTATGCAGCCAAATCTATGCATCACGCCCATTTGTCAACACTTATACATCTGATGCGTTATACAATTTTATTGAAAATCACATATTCTATTGCCCATCAAGAAATTGAAGACTTGTTTCGTGATAAATCACCTATCTTTTCCTTAGAAAAAGCAATGAACACCGGGCATGAATTAGGATTGTTCAATACTTTTTCATTGAAAAAAAACTTGAAATAACATTATTACCTACGTTAGACGCATAAAGGGTTGTACGGTTTACTATTCAAACTATGTTGTAATACTGCGTGAGTAAACTACAATTGGACCCTTATTAGGGTTTTGCAGACACAAAACCCTGAGTGTGTACAATGAGAAACCTCTTTACATGTTCTCACTGTACACATGTCTTTACTTTAGGAAAAAAATCACTCGATTAAAGCGATCTATTAGTAATCGACTGAATAGATTTCCATATTCGCAGTTATATGTGTAATACGCTTAATGCTTTGGATTATCACTTTAAACATTGTATTTTAAAGTTGTTTTTTTTTTCTCAAATAATCATACAACTGTATCTGAAGTGACCATTCAGGGGTAGCACTATTTCTGCACTTTTCTATTTTGGTATAATGCAATAACTGACCAGTTAGATTTAATAAGTCACTAGATTCTATGAGAACCTGGTGGCATGTCTTGAAATTTGATGAGACATTATGAACAACTTCCATACCAAGATGACCCACACTATTGCTGCAGAGATATGTATACGCAGGCAATTGTTAGTAAGGCCCAATTCCGGTCGGAGCTTCCTTCTGCTCGTGGCAACTGATATCCCTGAATAGTCATCCAGCCAAACTCGACGTAGTTCAACTTCAGTGATTTCACGAGAACCGGTACATCCAACGTGATTTGGCCATTATCCTTTAGCTTCGGGTAGAGGGTTACACGATCCTAGTTCTTGTGCTGAGTGATTAGCAGAAGTCCATTGAGTACCATTTTTAAAAAAGTATTCAGTATGACTCAACGATGTATTGAACCATAGCCCATCGAACACGGAGGTGGGCACTCTACCCTTGGGCCACAGTGATCAGTAACAGATTAAAACAGTGAATAAAAATGGAAACGACCCAAATGCTTGTACTACTCTCAAGTCAACACTGTTAGCAAAGTAGAATACGTAATTAGCCATTGTACGGCAGTTATTATCATCGATGTATTGAAAACATGGTTGATTTTAGCTCGAAACAGATGGACCAGTCTATTTTATGATACATAACTCTTAAAACAAAATATGAACATGAAAAATCGCCCACGAACCTGGCCTCGTTTTGGAAGAAAGAAAAAAACGGCCTGAACTATCTTGAAAACTTCTGCTATCTCACACCATGAAAATTTGTTATTTTAACGAAAAATGACTCCATAATATTTTGCAAAATGAATTATCAACCAATGATATTTAGAACTTAGGTTATGCTTATTTAGTAAGCCCATCCCAGTCTAGCATGAAAAGTTACAATGAACCAAAGTCAAAATTCGACACATTCGCGGATTGGTTTACAGGACGAGCTCGAGAAACTTTACATCACAATCCATGCCCTACAGCAGCCGTTGAGATGTTTTAATTTTTTTGTCTCTGATGGAAAAAAAGGCCACCGGAGACTATCATTCGCAACGGATGTCTACCGTCATCGTTATCTCCTTTTTCTCAATTGGATAACTTTATTATTCCTCAATATATTCATGTAGATTTCTAAAGAGATACTACCTGGGTGGTGGAAAGTTATGACTGATCCTATTGTTTGTTTATATTCTATAAGCAAAAACGGGGTTAACGGTCGTAATAAACACCTAGTTGCCCCTCTTATATATCCAGCTGCCGGAGACCTTTATATTTTGGATACTCTTTTTGGACGAAAAGTTAATTTGCATTGTTTTGATCGGCGGTATTTTCGAAAAATCTGTTTTTGCAAATATATACCATACCATTACAGTTGTAAAATACTAGAAGAAATTCCGAGATATACCTGTTTCATTTTTTCTGTTTACTGAAAACATGCCTGAAATTGCGTTGCGATTTCTGCACCACGACATTAAAACGCCCTCACAAGTCTGTGAATACAATTTCATAAAATAATGACTATAATTTCAGAAGTCTTCGGTTAAACAGCTAAACTCACATGAAAATTTATTTATCGAATCAAGAAATGAATATAAGAACCAACTCTAATAATTCGCCGATTCCAACAAAAAAATTCTGTCTTTGAGGATGCCATGTGGAATGTAATCAATCTTTCATTTTTACCTGCCTACTTCTATACTTTCCTGGAACCTTCGTATACGAAGTAATTGAAAGCATACTTTCCAGTAGTTTGCAAAAAGTAACCACCCCTATGGAAAAGGTAGATTTTACACTGTCACCATTTTGGAAAAGAAGCTGAAAAGTACAGCTACTCTTACTCTATCATCAGCAATAACAATAGATCTGTCCATTTTGATAACGATCTGTGAAAAACAAACCAATTCATCTGTGAGAGCACGCATGCGGGAATACATTTGTTTTTTTAATATTTCTTTTTACCAATATTTCGCCAAATCTCAATGTAATTAAATAAAGGCAAATAATTACAATCATAATTACGCGAGGTGAAAGATTAATTGCGTTCTCAATAAATGAAAATTCGAATTTGGCCTCAAGTCTTTCAGTTGATTAATCTTTAAGATAAAGTTGATTCAATAAAATCAGAGTGGGGTTGGAGCATTTAATTTAATGTATTTTGTTTTATTTCTATTTTCCCATCACAGCTTTTGTCAGCAATAGGCATTATCTTAAATCGAATTGTTTCTGCCAGCTACAAACAAATTCAAAGCATTCAGTGGACGAACTGAACGCAGACAAAACAACGAAATCGTGTGTCGATTACCAACCAATAATGTCTTGTTTTATTCATGAAGTAGAAAAAGGAAGCTCGGCAATTTAATTTCTCTCTTTTTTTTACACTTAAGGAAACAAAACGGTAAATTCATCTTCAAAAGTGAGACAAGAAAAATATATTTCTTAATAAACTTGTTGGCTCGCTTACAAGGTTTGTTCAGGAAGTATCCGGCTATTTGGATATCTCGAGTTGCGCGTGACTCGACAACCAATCACAAGGCACGTTACTGCAGCTGAGTTAATAGACACTCACTCGTGACATTACTCAGTCCGTAGAGAGACGCCATTGACCGAGCTTGAGTTCTGTGATCTTTGCATCTGGGCAAATCATTCTCCATGTCTTATGCAGGGTTTTTTGGGGTTTTTTTTATCAAACTCCCCAATAATCTGGGATTGGCTCTCTTCGACTTTTAACGTTTTCCAATGAGATTTTAGACCGTGGACGAGATTAGGGAGATTGCTATACGGCAGCGGGTCGTGATTCTGAAAGAGAACTTTGCAGACGCTGGGATAAGTGTGTGAGGTCACAACGGCAGCACTTGAAGGGAATTAAGGCAACTTTGCACTAGTGGGCTAATTTTTCGTAAATATTATTCTCTCCGGACTTATGTTGTATATTTCATCTCATTTATCAACTAGTTCAGTAATTGATTAAGGTATTCATTACAGTGGATTGTGAGATGAGGAAACATGAATCGGTATGAAAATAACATTCGATCGTCTTTAAACTGTTTAGTTCTATGTTACTTACATTAAATGCAGAGAGGTCGGAGTGGCGCAACGGTTACGATCCCCCCAAAAAGGGATCGGTGAACAGAGTTCAATTTCCAGCTGAGGCTGTTTGTATTCACTTTACACTAATGTCCTTTGGAAAGACATGAATCCATATGCTCTTCTCAAGCCATGGGTAAAATAATTGCTCTCCAGCGTTGGTTGATAATCAGTCTAGGAGGAGGAAAACTCTGAATTAAAAACCAGGGATGGAATTAATGATAAACAAGTGTTTAATTATTTAATCTCTGCTAGTGAAGACATCTGGCGAAGTTATTCTGTCAAATTAAAAGTAAATAAGTTTCACCACTGCAGTCAATAATTGAACAACCGTATCGTCAAAATTTGGAATCATATTAAGTAATTTCCAACGAGAATGAATATGGTCAGAATTAATTCTATTTATGACATCACTAACGTTTTCACTGGAAAACATCAAAATACAGTAACAAAAAAGACATCTAATTTTCGGAGAATCAATTAAAGCTGTCAAAATATGCAACTATCCCAGTTACGGTACAGGCCACAGATATTTATTGAGCTTAGCTTATTAGCTCATGTGACCAAGCAGGTTGGGCCTGCTTTGCAAATTAGCTCTCTAAATCCTGGCTTTTCTGTGAGTCTAGCTTACTTAATGACAAACGTCCTCACATTGAAACACAATCTAAGTCATCATAGATAACTGATTACCAAGTTGTTAATTTGACAACAAATTTGGTTTTGCTTACGAACTTGAGACAGTATTTAGTTGCAACTGGTAGTTGGTGCATCCCTATAGTTTACTGACATGCCTTCCTCATTCTGGAAAAAAAGTCAAAGAAATCGATTGATCGAGCACAGCGATTTTCAGTCACAAATCAAAGGGGAAAACACATGCTGTGGGTATTACCAGTATTTTTTTTAACACGTATGTACACTTCCGAGAGCCTATCTCAAAATAAAGTTCTTGAAAGAAGCTCCGAGGCCTCCATAGAAGTTGAATATTGGGCTTGCTTAATCTTTAAGAGCACAGAAAGATGATGGGTTGATTCCTGACTAACTATCCGAGAAAATCTGTGTACAAGTCGATTACTTACTGCTCAATATATATATATGTATATACATATATATATATATATATATATATATATATATATATATATATATATATATGTATATACATATATATATATATATATAGATAGATAGATAGATAGATAGATAGATAGATAGATGGGTAGATAATTTTGAAATAAAATAAACAATTGAAGAAATGAGCTGCTGCCGGTATACAAACATACGCACATACATACATACATATATATATATATATGTGTGTGTGTATGTGTGTGTGTATACATATATATATACATATATATATATACATATATATATGTATACATATATATATATATATATATATATATAATCAGATACCTATGTATATGTATATATGTGCATATACATACTTGTATAAATATTCATAGAAATAACCAAGTATATATACACATATGAATACACGAAGTAGAATTTAACTATCAAGAATGATTACTTTTTAATCGATAAATCAAACAATGAAATATACTTTTTTCAACAGTAGGGTTAGGCGCAATCGATGATCAGAAATCGATAAAGTAAGTGACATATAATGTCAACAATCATTGAAAACATTTAAAGGGTTTTAAGCGTTGAAAGACAAAATAAATAAAATTGGGGTCGACAGTTTCTTTCAAATATAATGAGAGAGAAAATATTGTCCAATTAAAAATAACTATAAAACAACAAAAAATATATTTAAGTTCACCCAAAGCAGTATTTTCTTTTGATTATTTTGAAAAAATAATTCTCGATTGATAAATTTCCATCTTTAACACTAAGTGGAAGAATGAAATAACATTAAAAAAGATTCAGAAATTGAATTCATGGAAAAAAGGAAGAAAATCTCTGTGAACAAAAAATGACATAAATATTTTTTTTTTCTCTTTTTACAAAAAATAGTCATAATTATAAGGTAGCAAATAAAGCTAAGAAGAACAGAATTTTACTTCATTTTCATTTTTTTTTTAGATCTTTGGTGCCGATTACCTAAAGCGGCATTTTCAAAAAGTTAAACAGAATTTATTTTGCACACTTGTGTAACTTTATATGTGTGTAGAATGCATGCATGAGTAAAATTTTCAATAGCAAACATAAATATTTTTTCAAAATCATCAAATTCATTAAAAAATAACCCATAAAAACATCACATAAAAACCTCTTCTCCTGAAATTTCGAATGGGAATTTCATTAAATACATCTCATCCTCTTTTATATTAAAACCCCCAAAATCATCTAAATCCAATGAATATCCAAGTTTTTCTTTGTGTTTTGCTCTGGGAAACTTCGGAAAACTTTCAAATGCAAATCATTGAACTAATTTTTTGTTAATACTGCCATAGCCTTTTGCACTATATGTTTTCAAAATATCTCCTGTGCACAAATAATTTTCATCCAATCTTTCGTCTTACAAATACGACGAAGATTCTTACGATAAAATTAAATTTTATACGATTTTGACGTTTTCTATTCGTAAGGTATTGATTTCTGGTTGATTTTTCAGCGAAGTCCGTGGGTCTGACGACATTTATCTATCTACTTTATCAATTATTCATTCTCTCAGCAATTTACTTCCTATTCAGTCTAATGTATTCACGAATGATATATATATATACATGTACACATGTATATATATACATACATATAAATATACATGTATGCATACATATATACACATATGCTTATATGCAAACATCTCTATATATATATATATATAAACAAAATATACATATACACATATATTTACATACAAATACATATATACATATTCATATACATATATGCATTATGGAGGATTTACAACGTTTGTTGCAGGCCGTCAGGTGTCCAGCCATGTCCATACGGGAGATGCAGGCCTCCCCGCAGTGGTCACCGGAGAAAGTCTGATCGTTTATATATATATATATATATATATATATATATATACTCACACACATATGAATGATTCCCGGGTAGCAGTTGGGAACTGATTTGAGTCTTCGTGAAATAACGAAAGTAACATAGAGGAAATAAGTGAAAATCTGGTAAACATTATCAAAGAATCAGCCGGAATGTTAGACGATACAAATGAAAACAATAACGCAGTGAAATACTTAGAATTAAATAAAAAGAGGAGAAATATGATGATAAAGACTAAAGAAGATGAAAACAAAAGAGCAGAACTTGAACAAATAAACAAAAAAATTAAACAAGAGGAAATAAAGATAAACTTCAAGAAAATAGCAAAAACTATCGAAAGGGTGAAAATCTTGAAACGCGCTCGAGCGGCAGACCAAACTGGCAAACGACAGATGCTTGCATTTAAAAACGTTAAAGCTGAAATTTACAAGAGTCAGTACAAGATATTAAGAATAATTGAAGAATACAATGCATCAAAAATAAAAGTACAACTGACCGACAATTCGGTAGAGAACAGTGATGTTTCAGCTATAGGCTCTGCACTTCGAAATATGTAAAGTAGGAAAGCCCAAGGCGAAGATGACATAATGATAAATCTTTGAGAAGATACGGGTGAGGTCAGAAAAGAAAGTTCCTTAAAACGAGGAATAGTGATCTCAATACACAAGAAACAAGACGATGAAGACTTCGGCAATTACCGAACATTTACAGATTATTCTCGAGAATACTTACAAACAGATCAACAAAGATTTCAGACGATAACCAACAGCAAGAGCAAGCACGCTACAGAGGTGTCAATTCGACAATAGACTACCTACAAATTAAACCAGCCCATCGAAAAGACATCAGAATACAACAAACTACGTTGTTTGGCTTATGTAGACTATGAAAAACATAGAACATATGGCAGTCTTCAACTGAATGCGAGAACAAGGTATAAATGACTGTTATATAAAAGTAATTGAGAATGTACATGAGAACCACACTGCAATAATTAGACTTCATAAAGATACTAATGGGATAAAGATTAGGGAGAAAGAGTGACAAGGGGATATGATATTGCGGAAACCCTTTACAGTCTGTCTTAAAAGCACCTTTCGAGAAACAGAAAGGGAAAACTTGGGAGTAAACGTAGGAGAATATTTTAACAAAATGTGATGATAACGCTTTATTAGCAGAAACTGTTGAAGGTCTACGAGACACGTTAGTTGATCTTCCAATATGCTTAAAACGTAAATCATCCAATCAATGCATAATGCCAACTTGTGACGTATGGGTGCGAAGACCGGAAACTCACAAAACCACTCGAAATAAACTCAGAACTGAACAGAGGGCAATAGAGGAAACAATGTTAAGAATGAAGTGGATCCAAGAGAGGACCAGGGTGAAGGATATCGTACAAATAATTACATAAAGTGGAAATTTGTGGGGCACTTTACGAGAAGAAAGGACAACATATGGAGCAAAAAGCTTATCGATGGGTGCCCTCGGAATTGTAAACGCAGTAGGAAAATACCAGACACAAGAAGCCGAGATGAAATAGAAAGGTACAATGATTAGACATGGTAGAGATTAGCGTAATGATGCTCCCCATGGAAGGGGATGGGAAAGGCCTTTGTCTCCTGGTGAGGATGATGATAATGGATACACACGCATGCGCACGCACAACCCTTCACGTAGTTCAGAAATGTCAAAATGGACCCTCTTTTTTCAATACCAAAATTGACTTTTGGGGCCATCTGAGGTAAGTGCTATATATCTTACGTTCACCCTGGGGTCAGATTACCCTGATTCAGAAATTTGTACTCTTTATGATGCAGCTATCCCCCGATAGGTCTGAAAAAGCCTAAATTGACCTGGCCCTAAATTGACTTCTAGTGAGTTCAGTTCGCATAGTGTGCCAGTCAATTGTGGTCCTATACCAGATAGGCTAATCATATAGCTTCTCGCTGTCGGGTTGAAGAGCTAGCAGACCATTACTACCGTAATTAATTCGATCCTCACCAGGTCATGGCCTTCTCTCAAACTAAGCTCGGTTACAAATATAGAAATGAAAATATCTATCATGCTGCTGGTCTTCTACTTGTAAAATCAATATTAAAGCAGAAGAATTCACGAAGATGATTGAACGACTGACCAACCTACGAGATTTGAACCGATTAAAGACTGATGATTTTATACTCAAAGAACAAAAAATACCCGACTTTCTTTGGATAGTAATTAGTACATAATCACAACGTTCCAAGAGGGATGAATAGATAGAGAAAAATGATATTGCAGTAAAATGCGTTGTCAACTAGGTGGGCAAGGGTGGGCCGAAATAGACATCGCAAACAGGGTTGATAATTTTGGAACTCAAGTTATTAAGAGAGATCATCAAGGCATATGAAAACCTATGCATTAGACAAAGACATCTTTGTATTGTAGACGATGAAGTTGTTGCTTTAAAATGAGAAACAGTTGATTACTATGTCAATAATAATAAGAGAAAGGAAAATGTGAGATTCCTTACATTTTGTTGACGCTCGAGTGTAATGGCAACCGCTTCAAGATTTCTCGACTCTTAATTGATTGTACGGGATATTTTCAATCGCTTACATCAAGAATTCATAGCAGCTGAATTGTAAATTATTATAAAATAGCGTCTTTTAGTCTAGCGAGATATGTCTCTTGCAGTGCAGTAGGAGATGTTGAAGAAAAGATTGATTTTTTTTTTTACTTTTCCCGTTTGTTTTCATAGAAGCTCTTATCAAAAACTTCATTGTTTTTTTTTTCCAAGACGAATATAAAGTTACAAAACATAACTGATTATGTTTTGTTTTTATTTTTGTTTTGTTTGTTTTTGTTTTTTTGTTGAAATTCATTATTTCAGAATTCTTCCTTTGTTCTTTTCGTTGAATGAGTGAGTGAAAATAATATTTATCTTTCTTCATCTGGTTTTTCCATATTCATGAACTTAAAAAAGATTTATATCCAAGAGGATTTTGTTTTCAAACTACTCTGTTTGTGGTTCCCTCAGCATCACATATCTGTCCACAGACAAAACCTCCCCAATGCACTTAGAGGCTAAGTATTCCTTGATTTCTGTAACACAACTGAAATTAATCAAGTAATTTTTTTAATAAGGTCAACATTAAATAATTGAACCTATGCAGCGTTTGGTGTACTGCTCCCCCACGTTAAATAACCAGCCCCGCATCAAGTTTCCCTTTTGCAGGGTCACGGATGAGTATTTTCTGAGAAGATTCGTTTGGCATCGGGGTTCTGTCATCCACACATTGCACTTCGAAAACCATCACATTCGCCATGTTGGCATTTGATAGCTACTGATAATTCTTAAGTTGTCATATTAATACTGACTTCATCCCACATTCTGTATAATATAAATACAGAGTGGACCACTTATTGCGATCACTGTGAGACAAGGTTGTTCACATAACAGTAGCCGACTGATAACATTAAACGAAGAATATATACAGTGAGAAAACTGCTTTTGACACGAGGCCAAAATAAGGAAATGAGGGGCGCTAAGAAGATTGCGTTGCGCCAATCTTTCAAGGAGGGACAGCCAGCCTACCTTAAAAGTTCGCATCGTCGAAATTTTGCCGTTTACCTGGCTTCAAATACTGACCACTGACAGCGATAGGAAATTCGTAACTATCCTAACCACGAAACAGATGATGATATTTACAAAGCTAAGAACATTACGAGCACCCAGTGAGAATTAAACTTACTAGAGCAGTAATGGTAATGCTAACCATTGCTCCGCGGCGAAACGCCTCTAATGTGTTTGTTTACTGCACTATTTTTTTCTAATCCTTTCACCTGGTGTAATTCAAAATCCGTGCTAGCTCTAAGAGTCCAGCGAGTTCTTTATGGAAGCTTGTACAACACGAAGTGCTTCAATAGGACAATCGTCAAATTCGATGACAGCTTCCACCCGATATTTGACTTCGTATATTGTTGAGAATTCGCATGAAAGAACTGTGGCACAAAGACAAAGGATTTGGGGTGGGGTGTATGCTTGTCTTAACCCTAATCATAACCTAGTTACTCACATTCACTGAACAAGGCGTACTCCATTATTCTTTTTACTATAAGATCGCTTTCTGAATACTTCTGCACCGTATACCATAAATTCCTATATCGTCGGAGAATTTTAACTTTCGTTATCTAATACGGGTTGGATAGGCGCGTAGAAAAACAAAAACAAGTGGGATTTTTTAAAGTAGAAAATGGTCAACGACCGTAGATTATTCAGCTACATTACACAGATTCAGAACGGAAAAAAATGTATTTTGGGCTGGGTGATGTCTTTCCAACATGCAAGATTCTCAACTAACCAGTGTATCCCAAGTGCCACTTTAAAACAGCCTACCTCCGTCACTGCACATCGAAGGAGTGGAATAAGACGGACTAACTTCCGCGTAATCTTGAGGCCCTTCGCGCGGATTGTAGAACTATTCGAGAGATTCACTTCGTATAAGCGTGTGTTAGCTGACGATTTTGGGCGCTTCCGTGAGGTTTCTATGTTAGTAAAGCGTACCCCGGATGCGAGGATCAACCTTTTTGTACGTGATGGAATGCTTGGACCTGAAAAGACCTGCGTCAAGAGAAGAAGAAGAATCCATGTCAATTTGCACCCGGTACGCGAGATCAAAGACGGATCAGAAGACGACGCGGAGCTGATCAATTTGAAATAATACCGTGACTGGATCACGTAGGATAATCGTAGCCCAGGCTTCTGTGAAAAGCGGGGTGTCCCAGCTCGTTGCGATTTATGCACCGAGCGAGCACGAGCGTTGTTCCATTCTCGGGTGGTTTCTGAAAGAAAGAGTTACGTTGAGGACCTGATCGATTATTCGAACGGTCAACATACCGGACAGTTAGCATCTACGATAGCTTCCGGTAGTTTTTTTTACCCGTGTGCCTGACTTGTGTGAGCAAGGATTTCGTAGCAATTAAGTTGACTACTGGAGCAGCTAGCTCAGACGCACGATTATGGAGGGTTAGGTCCGGAAAGAGTTGAAGCAGTTTTGCAGTGACGAGTCACTGAGTTCTAATGGTCTTCCAATGAATTGCGTTAGTGGCTGTCACACATTTTTGTTCCACTCTGGACAAGAAGAACAACCATAGTAGACTTTGAAAGTTATAGGCCCATAACTTCGCTTAACACTGAGTAAGAGATTCCGAACAAGGTCTCAACAAACCAGCTTCAGATTGTCATAGATGCTTGAACCTGAACAGACTTGCGCCGTGAGGGGGAGAAGAATCAATGTTAATTTGCACCCTGTACGTGAGATCAAAGAGGGCTCAGAGGACGACACGGAGCTGATTTATTTGGAACAATGCCGTGTCTGGATCACGAAAAGATCCAAGTTAAAGTAAATTAGTCAATATAAACCCATCCTCTTCGTCAATCCCTTATCTCGTCGGATTTTGAGCCAAAATCTGTAAAAAAAATACAGAATAAGTATCGTTACCCAAAACCTCGAAGTAGTCATTAAAGAAAGAAAATATTGATAGCAAATGAGGTTATTTATTTCGTCGTTGATTGATTTCAAGGGATGTGTGTAATGTCCAGCGAGAACCGGGAAAGACTGGTTTGCTGATTATCCAAATATCTGTACAGAAAGTGCACAAATGTTCACTGTTGTAGCATATGTTTTCCTCGTTTAGTAAAGAATATCATAATTGATTCCTGTGTATATTCACTGAACTAAACTCAATCTGACACTAGATCAAACGTTAAGAAATAAAGTAATAGGAAAATTGTGTTGCAACAATCTTATAAATTAGTCCTAGTTTTGAAAATCAGAATTCGAAATTCTAGTTGTTAATAGGACTCAAAATGCGTTAATGTATCAGCCACGAAGACCTTCAGTTGATCTATTTATTGGAAGATAGGTAGTAAAAAAGGCTTGATTTGGAAGAATAATATTCAGCACTACGATTAGAATTGTTTTCTGCAATCATCTTTAATTACTGTCCAAGGCAATGGACAACAAATCTTTGTGAATAATCATAGTAAGACTTCATCCTTAAAACATGAGTTTGAACGACCCCCGGGTGACAAATGAAACGCTACTTGATTAAAGATGAAATTTCTGGGACGAATTGGATTAACTTTTTAAAAAAAGAGAGAGAGAGAGAGAGAAAGAGAGCGAGAAGAAAACCAATAAGAACTTAATCCAAGTGCAGTCGAGAGTATTCTACTAATGAACAAACGTTTTTAATCTTATGAACATAATTCTTATTTTAGTTTGCTTAAAAGAAAATGCCGCAAAAAAAATACAAAAAACAGGTATTTTATGTCATAAAGGATTTCTATCGAACAGTTTTAAAAATCAATGAAACGCTTTAGTTGGAAATATTTTTAGCTTTATATACCACTTTGTGGTGATTATACAAATTATTAATTACTTTTCAATCTACCATGCTCACTAGTTCTCTATCAATGTTTTTTTTTTCCGTGGATGGGGGTACATGTATGTGAATCTCCTGATTATGAAGAATGTGTTGTGTCCATTTTCTAAGCGGTGGGTTGCCTGTTTTAAAATGATCATTCGAAATAATGAATTTTGACAAGATTCGAATACCGACTATTTAGTCGAAAGAATGAGATAGATTGATGAAAAGAGAGATAGGTAAATAGAATGATAGATAATGTGGTGTTTTGGATTTTTAAAAGAATATGAATCTACTATGTGAATAGGAAAGAGATCGCATGTTGCACTTTTTCCACGTAGACAGGGCTTGCTGACATTTTAAAAAAAGAATCGATATTTTTTAACTTGGCTCGGACACCGAAGACAGGAGCTGAAGGCAAATAGTCAACTTTCCAAACTTCCATATATATATATATATGTGTGTGTGTGTGTGTGTGTGTGTGTGTGTGTGTGTGTGTGTGTGTGTGTGTGTTGGTCGCTTGCTGAAGAGGTATAAGTATGGCACTGAACTAATCTTACAACTGTCCGGTGTTTTTTACTGCTCCAACGATTTTGTAAAATTTCTAGCCTAATTTGCTTATGTTTACTCTTAGTAATGACTTCCAAGTGGTCAGAGGTGTATTCTCAAACTGTATTCCGAGTCTAGAGTTGATTTTGTTTTTCTATCGTGAAAAGAACAAGAACAATCCTCACCAAATTTTGAGAAGTAAACTCTTTACTGTTTGTCTGTGCCGTCATATTAAACTCAGCTAATGTGTAAAATTAGCATTCCCGTATCGTTATTTAGAATTACGACCAAATGATCGGTAGGCAGCTCTCTTGCCAACTGAGCTAAATTTGTTACATATTTTCAAAAATCTATGTTAGAAATATACAAGGGCTCATTTTAATAAATGAATCAAAAAATTAACATTCCCCTATCATGATTGGAAATCACGTCCAAGTTTTATATATCTACGAATTTATTTATCATATATACAATAGAAATATTGCAGTAATCGTCTTCAGTCGGGATAGAAGTTGAAGAAGGGTTTTACCTTGCAACAGCCAGGCTTGTTATAGAACTATCATTATGCGACCTCTGTTAGTTCCTCAAAATGGATAATCCAGTACATTTTAACCAAATGTGCTATAAACTGGTGTACATGTATATTTAATGGTCAAAACTTTGTTTTGCTAATCTACTCGGGTTGTATCTTTTAACAATGAAAATAACTGAGGTGATTTGTTTTCAATTAAAGTAAAGAATTGAAACATCAACGAAAAATGGCCTCCTTACATAAAAATTAAAACTTCACAGAAGAATTAATTAAGGCATTGTTTCAAAAAGTCTGTGTTCGAGTCAAGGCGAAAACCAGGATCGCATGCTGACTTTCAAAGCAGATAAGCTACTTGATCTTGGAAGTTTAGCACAATACAGTCTTCCTATTTCTTCTTCTTTCCTTTGGTTTTTGTGCCAGAGTAAGTTGGATTTGCATCGTGGCAAGAATAATCGCTAATCCTTGGCAAGTAAGAGTGGTTCTAACACAGGCGAAAAACATGTTTTTGTATGCAGGTTTTCAAGGCAGTCAGTCCCACCAACTTGTAAGGTCAGTACGACAATATTTCTACCTCCTATAACTACTCATTTGGCCCTATGCCAAAGTAAATTAGGCTTAGTAAATATTTATAAATGCAATCATAACAGCAAAAGCGTGAGGAAGATTGTGCTATAACAACCTTTCTTTCTCCGTTTCCTTTAATCGGCCTTGTAACAGTCAGAGGTAATCCAAGCAAATATCCATATTTTAAAAACTATAATGAATGATGTAACTTTTCCTGTTTGTTTCTTTGTTCCCGTCTTTAGTACATAATAAAAGTAAGATAAAAATTCATGTTTTGCTGATAAAAATCTGCTACTCATCATTTGAAGCAATAGACACTTCCATTTAAACAAATTCTGTCACTGTTTGATGAAACCTCAGATGAAATTGATAAGACATAAACATTTATTCATACTATCAACAGCTTGAAATAATGAACTATTAAGTATTGAAATGAGTAAAAGTATAAGAAGAAAAAAGCAAAATTACTATACTGAAGATGTTCTTCAGAGCCTTCATGTCACATGCACACGAAAACATTTCTCCCCCCCCTCTCTCTCTCTCTGTTAGAGTCTAAGCATGTTTGTAGATATCCACAAAGCTTTGCCTAGTCTTGTACAGGGCCACAATAGTGGAGCATCCAATGAAATACGAATTCATTACTCTAGCAATGATTTCGGAGACTTGCTTGTCAAACTCCACCCTACAGCTCCTTTCTATGTGGGCCATCAATCGGTGTATGCAACTATATGTATTCTTGCATGTGTGTGTGTGTGTCTATCTGTGCGTGTACGCACATACTTCATCTCAGTCCAGCAAGACCTTGAAATCGAAAATATATACATTGGAAGAATCCAAGTATAGTTGTCGTTGGCCTCTGAGTGTGCACGCACGCTTGCACACGCTTGCACACGCACACACGCACACAATATATATATATATATATATATATATATATATATATATATATATATATATATATATATATATCTTTAGAGGCTTTACATCAAATAGTTATTCATATGCAATCGAATTATCTCCCTTGGTAATAGTTTCGGTTCGATTCGAAGCTCGGGAAAGATCGACATCTGCTCGCTAATTCCCACAAGATTTTCTACAGTTTTTTTCAAATATATTTTCAAAATAAAAGTATAAAATGTAGCGAAATTCATTTTTATTCTAATTATCTTTTTTTTCATACAATCGCAATTTTTTGTGTATTTTCTTCTCTTAAATGTGTCAAATGTTGTCGTGAAAACGCAAAATAGTTTTTAAATGTCCTAAATGTCAAATGCATGGTACAAAGTCAGTGAAAAAAAATGTCGTTAAATCAACAAACATAAGTTCTTACAGGCCGTGAAAAAAACATCTGGAGTTGATATTGACTCACCGAGTCAATATTCGAATTTCTTATCAATTTTCCACATCGTGCCGCGAAATTTACCTTTGTAAAATACTGTTATGCAGAAATAAAAGGAATAGTGCGACCTTTTCTGCTTGTTTCTCCGTCCGTAACAATGGACCCTTCAACTTGAAGCTAATGATTTTGTTGATGAAAATACGTCATACTCACCCTTTGAAATAATGGACTCTTTTACTTGAACGACTTCAGTCACTTTTTGATAAAATTTCAGACGAAATTAGTAAAACGTGAATACTCATTCACAGTATTTTCATCTTTCAAGTTGTGAACAATTAAGTCTTCCATTGCACACACACACAAACACACACACACACACACTTTTGCGGTACCGGCAACAGTTTAGCTCAGTGGTGGGAGCAGCACTGAGTTGGAGCGGCGACCCTATCGGTCGCAAGTTTGTTTCCTGCAGCAGTCCCATTTTCTTTAATTGTTTATTCTATTTACGTTGTCTAGACCACATGATACATTCATCATGTAATAACGGGTGATCATTTCAAATGAGAGTTTCGATATGATATAACGTAATTTGTAATCATGATATATCCATTTCTTATTAACATCATAGTTGCATTGAAAGGAAAAATAGAGCAGATTTAGACCGTGAATAAGCAAGACGAGAGTTTGGAGTTGAAACAGTAATTTGAGCCATTGCATCATCGGTGGCTGTTTAGCTCAGTGGTAAGCACAATACTACGTTGAAGCGGCTACCTTATATATAACTATTTATGAGAGAGAGTGTGTGTGTGTGTGTTTCCTTTTCTAAAAGAACAATCAACTCATAAAATTCAGATGGAGATTTGCCTTCAAGTAAACCAGAAAACACTCTCCTCTGAAAGCCGTATCAATGTTTCGTGAGTTCAAGCCTGATTTTCAGCTCACGATATATTGGGTTTAATTCAAGGTTGTATTTAAAATACGAAGTTCTAATCACTTTTATTGACATTAGATAAGGAGAAGAGATTGCGCTGCAGATTCGCAAATTACTAGCCGAAATATCGTCTGTCAGGGCGGCCGAAATATTGCTGTCAAAAAAAATGTAATCCTACAGATAAGCGGCGTACATTCGGTATTTTGATTTATGTATTTACCTCTGTTTTCCTTTCATTGATTCTCATATTTCTTTTTATTTACAACATCGAGTGAGAATGGGTATAAAACTTGACAATTTATAGTCAGGATCACCTTCCCTATACGCACAGAATTATAAGTTTCTTTCCAATTTCACAATCGTAAACTTTAGTAGAACAGGAAGTGTTAATGTTACGAGTTGAAACGTTCAAACTGTTTTTTATACTCGGCGGCTAGGTATTAATGAGGAGGGGCAATAAACAAAAAATCATGAAATAGATAGGTAGATAGATGGAAATGTGATATTGTTGAAAAAGAAATTAATTGACAGAGTTTTACGATATGTGCAATTGACACCTCTCATCCTCCATGTTTTTCAAAATTTCGAAACACATCGACTTTTTACGTAATAGAATCTTGGTTGGAGAGGGGCGGCATGAGCCAACACCCTCAGAGAGAGGGGGAGTAAGAGACAGAGGGATTAAATTTTTGAGTCATACTAAATTTCAAACATCAGCCAACAACTAATGGACGCAAATGTGATCATTTCAGATTGGCTTTGAATTGGAAATTGAATCCCTCGTCTCAAACATATTTCGGTGGGGAGGGTATTTTTTAAACTTGCTAAAACCTGCTTAAGGCTCCCAGATATACCTATAGAAAATTTCATGGGGTTATGTTGAGTGTTTTTTTGCGGTAGGCTGTCACATACGGATGGACTGACATTTGGGGAATTATAATGACAGGTTTAACGTTAAGTAAGAAATTCGTTTACACGCCCCATGACAGATACAATGAACGCGAACTGATTACAGTTATGCATGTCTGTTTCTGTATGGTGGAGGGTTATTTGTTCCTGTGTGTAACTAATAGATAAATGTATGCATGTGGTCAGTTGTATGCGCGTGTGCGTGCGTGTACCTGGTTGTGTCAAACTGTGCATGCATGTGCAAGCCTGTTCGCATGCACAAGTGACAACAGCTATATGAACGTGTCCCCAAATTTGATATGACATTCTTTTTTGTTTTTCTGATTTTCTGACGTGACCTCGGCCTTAACAACGACATTAATGTAAAAGATATGTAATGCTCCATTAGCAAAAAAAAAGAGGAGGGTGGGATAGAGAAAACCAAAAGGCTTTGGCAGGAGTTTTTCTTTTTTATTTCAAAAGCTTTAAAAGCAAAAATGGCTTACTCAAAAGAACATGCGTACACGAAATGACAAACAAGCTTGCAATGTTCTTACCTATCGAATCGCAACTGCCAATAAATATTTGGGGGAGAGAAAAAAAAAGAAAAGAAGATATACGAAAAGAGAAAAAATATTTATTTAGAGGAAAGAAAGAAAGGGGACGTAAATCGCATGATACAAAGTTTCGACCAACTCCTCGGGATTACTTCTTCCCTCACAGATAACTGATTCCACAAAGGCATGACTACGTTAGTTTGAAGCAGATTTCGCACCAAAAGGCGCTGCGATGCGGTGGCCATTGGAAAGAGGAATGTCTAACTGATCATTCTTAGTCCGTTTCTCCAATATTGTCTGGCGAAATCGAGTTAGTCGTCTAATTTAATAGAATTAAGCGGCCCTCTTTCTTGACCCGATAAACTTGACAAGTACGTGAACCTAGAGAATCTTTATCTGCGATAGATTTGTGGTATTACACTGACCTAGGCACCACGATGACCTCGACTTTCAGCCACGAGTCGCCTGCGTCTTGTTCAGCACGCTGATAAGTATAAAAGCAAAACTTCAAGTCATAAAGCTTTGACAAATGAATAGAAAGTTGATATATATATATATATATATATATATATATATATATATATATATATATATATATATATATATATATATATATATATTGGCGATCGGTGGTATGCCTTTTATGTCAGAAATGCATATTTTATTTCCTGATCGCTGACAATCACCCTTTCCTTGACTTTGACAAATGAAAAGAAAGTTTATATATATATATATATATATATATATATATATATATATATGTATGTATGTGTGTGTGTGTGTGTGTGTGTGTGTGTGGTGGTATGCCTTTTATGTCCGAAATGCATGTCTTATTTCCAGATCGCTGACAATCACCCTTTCCTGCCCAAATAAATTCTAGATAAAAATTCTGTTCAATTTTCATTTTATCAAATACCAGAAATGTTTAATTTGTTATCAGCCTACAATTGAAGATCTGTTTGTGTACGAACCATGATCTGTGTATAAGCACCACAATTACTGGCCATTGTGTTGAGCCGACATTCGCAAAATATATTAATCTGCACTCAAGGCAGTGCAATGTCGTGTTTGAAGTTTTTTTGGATCAGCAGTTCTCAAGAAATCTAATGAAAATAAATAAAACATTATGAATTCTAGATCTTTCTTCTTAGTTTCTATGAATCATATTCATTGACTTCCGCTCTTCAAAATTATTTAGATTTAAATATGAAATATCTAAATCGGCAACACCGTTGAGAAGTTACCGAAATACTTCAAAGCTTTAGTCTCGTACGACGGAAGGATATCATTTTACATGGTAATTATGGCAGGCTGTTCCACTCAGCATAATGTTCGGTCCCTTCCAAATATGTACATTTGGGAACGGGCAATGTCCTTCTTGCAGAAAATGACTAATCTATCTAATTTCAGTTAGAATGTTCTTTCTGATTTGGCAGATGAAAATTCACGATAGCCAACGATCAAGTCACTTTTGAAAATAATTAGTAAGTTTAATATAAGTAAACATTTTATTCTCATTGATAATTTGTTATAGAATCTTGGTTATTTCATTTGATAAGAGGATTTTAATGGGTATATACGATATTTTTAGCCATGAAGTTGGCTAGAATTTTTTGAAAAGTAGCCGATTTCAGCCATTCTTAGAGACAGTTTCAGGGATGTATTTTTATGTTTTTATTGACAGATCTACGGCTACATTTTTTGCGAAACTGCTTTCTGAGTTAATAAAGTTCTTCAAATAAAAGACAACAAGAAAAGGCATTAATTCTCTCACATTTTATCTATATCTATATCTTAGCATCCACACACACTATTTGGCACTCATTTAAATGATTGCAATAGTTGAATATCTTTTTTAAGTTTTATTTTTGAACACGATCCAAGTTTCATGGTCCAACCTTTACCAGCCTTTAGTCCAAGAGCTGTTTTTCTTCCTTCAACGAAACACGACATGAGCCTTAAGTTTCCAACTTGAAACGTTATTATAATTGTTTTTTAACTGCATTTTTCTCAAATGCTTTCTTCACAAGAGCAAGATGTGACACAAGGTCGTTTTCAATCTAGGGTTCCAGATACAGAAGATCTGGAAATTGCCCCAGTCACTGCAACTAGTGTCGTGAAAGCGTCTGGGCAAGCCTGACCTATCCCTTTTAGTGCGATGAGGCGGTACTGCCTTGGAACGTACTGCTCCTCCAAGACTTTTTTTGGCTCAAGACGAATCCTAACCCTCTGGCACTTTGCATTGCCAAGCCCCAGTAACCCATCATCGGCCACGGTATTGCATCGGCGCAAAACCAAAGCTAATTTCGTGCACAGATACTGCACCTTGATCTTGATCTAACAACCGCAGAGGGCTGGATCACGAAAACCCCTTTACCGATTCAGAGACCAATCACTTGGTTGGTCTATCTATGCTGATTTGGAGTGTAAATATCGACAATGCAAAAACACGCAGTGAGTGAACGGAACACGAATCAAACTTTTCTTAGAGAAAATACGATAAGTTCACCGCAATAGAAAATGTTGCCAATTGTTAGAAGCTTGAGACGTTGCACCACATGCACCCATTAAGAACGCAGACGAAGATGCGTTAAGCGGGAAACAGGAGGCGATAAATATCAAAACCCACAAAAGATTAAATTTGAAACCGAAAGGAAGACTACGGCATTATTTATATATTAGGTGAATAATAATTGCTCGACGGTTAAGACTGTTTAGCACCCACACACCTGTGCTAAAACATCCGGAAAAAAAGATGAAGATCAAAAGAAACATATATCGATTCAAACAAATGTCAGTTCAAGCTTAAATATACAGTGTGTTTAATAAGGCACTCATATCTGTAACTACTCGTAATTACCGTTGGTATTCGTGGTTCATGAAAAGTATGTGTTTAAAAGCACGAGATATTTGAATACAAGGCCCGTAATGAATATATCGAGCCATTTTTTTTAATGTAGTGAGAACTGGTTTCGCGGCTTTTAAGACTCAATTGAGTGTGCTCGTGCACCATATCGTATTCACGATGACCGAGCTAGTTATCCTGCAAGTCTCGAGCAGTGTCCTTGGTAAGGCGTCGCATTACCCAGGTTTGTCATTCCCCGCTCTACAGTTCAAATTTGAATTCTTGTGACAAGGTTTATCCAAAAAAGATTTCAGGTCGTGGACAAAATCAAAGAGAACGCAACCAGCCAGCTGATGACAATCTCTAAAAAAGATTTTTCTTTTTTGAAAAGCGGAATAGACGCTGGGATAAGTGTGAGAGATACAAAGGAGAGTGCTTTGGTAGGGACTAAAGCACCACTGCCTCAGGTTGGCTTTTATTCATTTTTTTTTTATAACTATTTTCTCACAAAAGCAAAGCGTTGGTCTACTAAAGTTGCTAAACTGTGTCCCCTTGGGATTGTATAGACACACAACTTAGATAATCAAAAATATATCACTACCCCAGCCTTTCAAAACACTTGATAATCGACTCCCTAATTCATACGTACACCAAGGCGTTATTTGATACCCCCTTGCTCACAAATACACACAGCCCAATCCTGCCTTGGTTTTTGGAACACTTGAAATCCATTTAGATTAATTATTAATCACTGAACCTTCCCACAACCAGACATGGACTCTATATGGCAGACAACTTCTGGTATCTCATTTATGAACGACTTGGTCATGTGAATTGTCATTTCGTTCTAGTATTGTTGAATAAATCATAATCCACATCGATACACTGGTCATATATATATATATATATATATATATATATATATATATATATATAATGGTCCTCTACGTAGGGTTGAGCACTCTTTAAGTGAGGTAACTCATCCAATGCTCTTGCTTAGGAATTGAGAACTCTGGTGGATGGGGAATTTATGCGTAAATAAATATATCGCTTTAATTCCGCCTTACTGACCGTCCAGTTCCGTAGCTCAGAGGTAGGATATCGGCTTCAATCCTACCTTGCAGTACTGGATGGGATAATGGGAAGTCTATAGCCACACTGAAGAGATGTAATAAATCGAAACAGCTGTCTGTGGATGACACAATAATAAGAATACATATAAATATACATATATATTTCAGCCTTTTGTTTGTTTGTTTGTTCGTGTCTCTTCTCTGCAAAAAACCACTTAGTGATTGTCCTGGTATTTGGCAAGGGAAATCAACAAAAATCGACCCCCGACATAAGCTAACTTTCGAGGTCAACAGAGATTATTCTCTAGCTAATCTTCGGTTCTAAGCATCGGAAAAAACAAATTTTAGTTAGGAATTTTCGTCAATCATTCTTTTCCAGAAGGTACGAACATTCCTTACAATAAAATTAATATTTGGTGGTTTTTATTTTGCTGATTTCATTATTCGTGGTTCTGTCATTTATAGTTCATTTCTGGTTGCTGTAAAAAAATAAAAAAAAACAAACACGAACCAATAAAAAATACTGTACAATGCCGTTTATAGATTACGTTGAATTTTTATTTGTTATTTTCAATAAATAAAGACATCTTCAAAAGTTGAAATACTGCCAAACGTATACTCTCTTTCTCACGATTTGATTTTATCTACAAGAATATCTACCATCAGCTCATTTCACTTAGTTGTTTTCTTGGGATAAAATTTGTTTCAGCTGTGAAGCTAGTATATATATATATATATATATATATATATATATATGAGGGAGAGAGAAATAGAAAGGATCCAATAAATGTGCTATCGTTCCCCATCTAAACTAGACTCTAAAGCCCGTAAAGGGGCCACACTAACTACTCCCTAATTCTGATGACTTCATCCACACTGACCATGCCGTGATATATACAAAGGACTTCACTGGATGACAGATTTATTATAGGATCCTTTTTCCAACATCTATCTCCCTAAGGACATACATTTCTCTCTTGATAATTTCATTGAAACCGGTCTCTCTTGCGGCTGAGAAATGCAACAATTAAGGAAAACCCTTTTTATGAAGTATCCAAGTTATTAAATATCAAACAATCTCCAACTACTGTGGTTTTTCCTCGCTTGATACTCTCTCTCACTCTCTCTCTCTCTCTCTCTCTCTCTCTCTCACTTATATATATATATATATAAGTGTGAGAGATAAGTGAGAAAGTACCATATTTGGAGATTATTTTATATTTATTAACTTATTTAGCTGAAAGGTTTTGTTGTATTTTTCAGCTCACAAAAAACGATTTCGAAATTTAAGCTTCCATTTGACCCCGAACATGTCTATATCTGTTACTAAATCTCTTTCTTAGATCTGTATCAATATATAAATGTATCCCCTGGCGGATTAATCCAAGCAAAGAATCCAAATTTGAGGCAAACATTCGAAATATCAAGATGGCTGCCAAATTTATTTCTCTAATTTGTTTGGGGCTAGAAACCATAAGGTTTGTACAGATGATATGAAGGAAAGGGATTTTGTCATACTTCCAAGAGTGTATCTTGTCAATCTGTATATATTGTGCAAAATAAGTTACAGACAAAAATGTAAAGGTAGGTATTCCAGAATAAAAAATTTAGGAATAAAGAAAATGGAAAAAATATCTATCGGTCGAAAATTTACTCATGTCTCTCTACAAGATATCTCCGAAATTTAATGAATTTGAAGAAATTCTGTTGAAAGGTAAGTCAAGGGACAAGGGAGAAGAGAGAAAATTTGTGGTGGATCCAGAATAGCTTTTTGATTAACATTCTGTTTTGATATTTTATACATTCCTGTATTTGCCCGCGTCTGTCCATTTGGTATCTCCAAAAGTTCTCAATGAATTTCAATTAAATTTCTTGGAGTGATGAGCCACAAGATTAAAAAGAAGTGATTGAATTTTAGTGTGGACCCAGGAATTCGTTTCTGATTGGCGGATATCTTTGCCTTATTCTAAAATATATTTCTCTTCCGCTCCTGTCTATCCCCATATATTTTGAATTTCTCAATGAATTTAAATGAAATCTGTGTGAGAGTAAGGCACGGAGTTAGCAAAAAATAACTTCATTTTGAAGTGGGTCTAGGAATTCTATCACAATTAAAAGATATTTTAACGTTTTGATATTTTATACATTTCTATATTCGCTCCTGACTGTCCACACGATATTCCCAAGAGTTCTCAATGAATATCAGTATGATTTTGTGGTAGGATGGATTACATTACAAGGAAGAAATGATTGAATTCTGTGGTTGATCCAGGAATCCTTTTTTGATTGAGACTTTTTTTTTTTTTGCATTTACATATATATAAATATAAATTCGCTCCTGTCTGTCCACGCGATATCTCCAAAAGTTCGCGATGGATTTTGATGAAATTTTGTGGAAAAGTGCGACATGTATAAATGAGGATGTGATTCAGAGCGTTTCTTGGAATTTGTTTTTGGATTGACATATATCTTTAGTTTGCTTTTGTTTTTGTTTTTTTCATACATTTCTCTATTCCTACTGTCTGGTTCCTGGATATCTAAAAAATCTCCCCATAAAAAGTTGTTGAAGTGTGGGCAATAAGCTACGGAAGAAGTTATTACATTTTAAAACGGGTCCATGCACAATGACTTTGTCATAATTGGAATAAAAGTATATTCATAGTCGTCCATTTTGAAATTTGCCTGGACTTAATCACACAACACAATTTTAGTCCCAAGCTAATCTAAGCTTAGTAAATAATTTTGACAAAAAATCTTGATGCCATATGAATTTCTTTCATAGATTGCCCAAGCTGGATGTATTTGTATAGGATTCGAATCTGGACTCATTAATTTGTCAATTATTTTATTTTTTATTTTTTTTGGAAAGATTTGTTTTTAATTAGTCTTTAAAACGCCATTTTTTTTCATTTAATCTCAAACAAATATTCATATGTTGTTTTTATTATCGTTTGTATGCTTATAAGTTAAAATCATTCTCGTGTTTGGTTTCCGCCCCACATATTCTCTTTAATTTGTGTATTTTCTCGGCCTGTCGCTCTGCACTCGGAGAAAGCCTCAGCTAAGTTCCTGAATAAGCAAAACTCCCTAACACTTCGCCCCAACCCGATCTCTAATTCGGCGTCTCTTCTAGGGGTTTTTGTTAGGTTCGAGACAAAAGTTCCCCGTTCCTAATTAAAACATGATGCATTTCAGTTCTCCCCAAAATATGGGCGCTTGCTCCTTGACACTTGTCCAACGCAGCCTAAAGTGCCACTTACGTCACGGCAAAGCCTGTTACTACTTACATGAAATAACAGTTTCGAATTCGGGGATCAGATTCACGCCAGTGAAATTAAATTGGATAAAAGCCGTAAAAAATCTGTCAAGTTTTTCGATCAAATCATCTTAATCATAAGTGCACATAAAAACTTCAAGTTGAAAACCATCGCCATTACCGATGACGTCGTTGATAAGTCGGGATAAGTGGGGATAAAATCGTCTTACTCGTTTACTTCGCTTTTTTCTGCTTCAAAGAATGAACAGTTTGCCGAGCAGTTTGTTACAGAGCAATATTGACGAAGACCTCCTTTAGTTCTTTTTGTTTCTATTTGAAATTCCACAGCATAATGAGTGAGACAATTCAAAGGTAAACTACACAGTGTAATTAATATGTTTCACATGAAGTGTTATTTTATTTCACATGACAAAGAATAATACTAACAATGAATGATTTACGAACGTTTTTTACAATCTTTACCAAATCAAAATAAATTGATATATAATTCCTTATCATTTAGAGGTTTTTGAGCCCTTAACTGCAATTGTGTCAATCCACGAAGTTAGACTAATTTCCTTGTACGATTTCAAATTAGGACATAATGCTGCTCATGGTACTGATGAAGGGAATGTCCCATGACAATTCGAGACCCTGTACCTCTCAGCAATTGTGAGAATTCGAATATTGCATCATCCTCCATATTCACCAATCATGTCTCCAACAGATTATCATCTTTTTAAGTATTTTGAACTCTATATCCGTAATAAAATGTTCAATAACAGAGAAGCAAAAATTTGCACATTTACTGAATGTGTGACCACTAAACCTAAAGAATTTTATAGTGCTTGCATATTGTCATCAAGGGATCGTTGGGAAGAATTCATTGCTTCTAATGGGCCATATTTTGATTGATTAATTACCTTTTTTTCTGTTGCTTATAGCAACCTCCATCTTATAATTCAAAAAACGATATTCCTTATGTGACGACCTAAAATATGTTTTAACTCCAAGATTGGTATTTTCAAATGAATACAATCAATGTGTAGTTGGTGCCTGGAGGATCATTTCCGATAGAAATTTGAATTCGTGCCTTTAATAATCTTAATGGTGTATTTCTTTCTTTTTTAAATGAATTTTCACAGATTTTGTATTTGGTCACTCTTCCAAGATCCAGTAAATACTACAGGAGAAGTCTCCTCAGTATTCTCGACAATTCGGATGTATTTTTCTGAATCGTTTCAATTTTTCGGATTTCCAAGTTCTTGACTCCATACCAAGCACTCCGATACGGATGAACACAATGGTTTCCCGGGGTTTTTAGAACTCTTGAAATAAAGTCTTTTCATTATAGTATTCGTTATTGTTCCGTATCCAATTATTATCTACATCAATATGCTGTATTTTCTTATCATGCATATTATTTGGTGTTTAGTTATCATTCAGACAAGACAATATTTACTTACTTTTTGTTTTGCCTGTTCGATTGGTTTTGTTCTCCACCAAAGTCCAGGTATTTTCCCAGCTTTTCATTCTTTCAGTTTCTCACAATACGTATCCGGAACGGTGACATTTACTATGGTTTAAACACACCAGTAGACTCTCAGAAGAAACTAAAAATTTCATGGAAAAACTCGGAAATCTCAAGCCACAGACAAAAGCAGAACAAAAGATTTGAGCAAGCGAACGAAACTAAACCATCCAAAAGAAACAAAGATAAGAGAAGACATACGGCAGCAGCCATCGGGAAAAAACTATCGGAAAAATGGTACAGGTTTTACAAATCTCTCAGTACCGGAAGAATGCAAATAACTAGTGTGCAAAAAAGGGGGGACCCAACAACGGATAGGGACTGAATTGTCAAACACACTCAAGAATTCTCACTGAACTCAATACCTCCAAAAAAGGGGACACAGAACAATGAATCAGGTGAACAACGAATAACCAGTTCGAAGATTTACACGAAGTTACTCCTTGGGAGGCGACTAAAGCCATCAAACCATAAAAAAGTTCCTGGACCAGATGACATCACTATCGACCTACTCAAAAGCTGATGAAGTCATCACTAAGGAGCTAAACCATCTATTCGACTCATGCATCAGAGTAAAGCCCCAAACGATTGGAACACTGCAATCATAATGCTGTTATATAAAAAAAGGAACCCGAAAGATTTAAACAACTACTGGCCAATGAGCCAAACGACTGCATCAACAAACTCTTCCCTGAGAGATCACCAACCGAATCACCAAATCACTAGATGAAAACCAACTACAGGAATTGACCATCTCCTTATCCTGTCGATAAATCAACTAAAAGAGAAGGCAACATATTCAAAATGCTACCCGATATTGTTGACTTCAAGGAGGCCTTCAAATCTGTGGAAATACTCAAGATCAGTAGGAAGGCAGGGGGTGCGTCGCCGTGGAGTAGTGATTAGATAGCTAGTTTCGTAGACCTTTGCAACGATCTTTACTGAGTGTCAGAGTGCATCACCTTTGTAGTGTTGTTCTGTGCTGAGCCAATTTAAAAAAGACAAAACATCGGATTAATTTTTTTAAACCAATCACCTTAGTTAGGAACGGTAGTTTTATCCTCATTTCGTGGAGCGTGAAAACGGTTGTTCGATAAGTGTAGGGTCGCTGTTCTTTCATTTGGAGAGTAAAAAGATTGGGAGAAAAGGAAATGGACAGGTATCAATAAAAGGGTCGATTGAACATCGATTCCATTTTCTGATGAACGACCTTCTGGTCACTCCAAACGTTTGATGCTATTACAGCAAGTTTTAAGGAATAACAAATGTATTTGTAATATGACTGGTCGTTGACTCCTGCAGATGAAGATTATAAAATTCCAGCGATAATGTAAGCTGCATCGGGAGATGACTTCTTTTCGCAATAATTAGCCGGATTCTCGTGGACCGTTAAGCAAAAAAATTGACTCTGATATGTGAAGATAACGACTGAATGAGGCAAAAAAGATGTAATTATCACGTGCCTGTTTCCTTTTTATGTACGTGAAACGATTGCTTTTTCATTGCAAATTTGTCGTGTACTTTAACCCCCCCCCCAAAAAAAAAACTTGAATACACACGTTAACGATCTACTTTTACATATGCAGACATTTGTTAATCTTGGCCTTTTTGGTCGTATTGGTAGCCGTCTGCTAAGAATCTCGTAAAAGACAATTATCACGTTGATATGCTTATTTCAATTCGGATTGGACCGTGCAAGCTTTCTCGATGTCGCTTTGTCAAATAACATCAAAAGTAATTGTCAACTAATTTCTCAGATGAATCATTGACATTATCATTAATTTTTGACGAATCTCTATTTAAACTAATTTCTCTTCATTTTTATTGCTCCTCTCAGATTCCTAACTTATAACCAAGCAGCGTCGATCTGATCGGACAATCATAAGTTTTCTTCGGATTTAGGAAAAAATCTTAATTTTCAGGCTAAACATTAGTAAATTTCTAATTACACTTTAACACATGGTCGCGTCACAGGATTGGGTAAGGTCCATGAAAACCGACAACAGGCCCACCTTCATTTATTTATCAATACATACATTAGGTAAAGTTCTTGTGCTATTTTTAGAACGCACAAAATATTGCTTATTATGAATTTTTGTTTCTTTTTTTTTCCCGCTTGTAATCTGCATCGGTCCATTTTGTTGACCGAAATGGCGACGAATGCTCAAATAACGTAAAAGGTTACCATATTACATCCCATCATGCTCCTGGGTTTTACGTAAGATTTTTTTTCTTAATGAAAAAAAAAAAGAAGCGGGAAAACGGGGATGGAGGTAGAGGGAGGAAAAGTCGTCGAGCGAGAAAAAGAAATAGGAAGTGAGAAAGCAGGAGGAAAAAACTAATAGAGATAAAATAATGGAAGGAGTTGTAAAAAAAAATGGGTTGGCGGCGATAGCAGAAGAGGATGATTTTTTTTTAAATTGGTATTGGAGAGAAATAGAGAGGAAGGGGGTTGATGGACTGGACTGGAGACCATTATCGTTTTATGATCAGAACCGTCATATTGCAGGTAAGCAACTTTACATTCACGTCGCATATGATCGTTCTTAGGAAATATATATCTCCTCCCTCAAGTTATTTTCGCAGCAATGGCAGCAAGAAATGGTGGGCTCTGGCGTTTGCTCGGCCTTCAATTATCACATTGACATGCTCCCTCGAGAATGGCACGATGTCATTTTGGTGGACCTCTTCGCTTAAGTCGCCTAAGGGGAATTAACTTTTCTCTCTCTTTCTAGTATTACTCTTTCATTGTATGCGCCTCCTTAGCAGATTCTCGCTTCGTTTGGGCCTCATGCTTCTTAAGTTACTTGTCCTATCCCCCTTTGGAGACGTGCGCGAGAGATAAGCTGCCTTCATAGCACAAAGCTGGCTTCACACAAACTTATACTTGTTTTATTATAGACTTTTTTTTTATTTCCTTTTCTTACATATTATTATCTTATTTCATTTTAGAGTTTGTCTTTGTATTTTATGCTGCCTTTTTTTTGTTTTTTTATTTTTTTCTGACACTTCCAAGCCTCAAGTCTTCTTACTTGAAACCGATTGATTCCATTTTCATTCTATTTTATTTGTACGTTTTACTGTTTCAATTGTTTTTGCTTCCAGGTAAAAATTGTTTCTTTACTACCAACTAAAGCAAAGGAAGGACACAATAGTAGATATCATGATGGATTGGTTCACTTATGCAAATAGCTAACTCTTATTCATCGTGGAATAAGCGTCAGGTGGGGAAGAAAGCATGATAGAAATTAGGTTCGAATCCAGTCAGGAACACTTGAGACTTGAGCGATTTCTTAATTATGTTAGAGAAGCTTATTGAGATGACCAAGATGATTTGGTATCCATCAGAGCGATTGTAACTGGTGTTCAAAGCCCGGTAAAACAAGAATTTTGAATACTTATTTTCAAGGTAAACTCCCTTCAGATAAGAGATGCTATCCAATAACATCTGAACCTTGGAAAAAAACCTTCAAGATTTGTACCAATTGATAATAAAATAATAGAAGAAAATACACACACACACACACACACACACACTCACACACATTATCTTCAACCCTTTCCTCAATAAGGTTTTAGTCCAAGACTGTAGACGACTAGATATTCTCCTGCTGAACTACTTCAACAAAACATGTAACTAGCCTTATGAATAACGGCATATCTGCACTCATAGCTCACCTCACAAACTCACAAACTAAAGCTCTATCGAAACGATACAGGCCTATGCATCTTTCACTCACGGAACCTCATAACCTGAGTATGGATTATACCAATACCTGAATTACTTGGTACGTTGTTTTATATGCTATGACCCATGGCCTGATCAGTTTAAAAGTTAATGGTGCAGCCTAGGCTACTGAAGACCTGCGTGTATTGGCAGCAACCCCAAAAGTTCCATAAAGTATAATATACTACCATAAAGACATCACATGGTAATATAATAGCAGTAGTAATATTCACTGGATTCCGGTATGTTCTGCCTCTATTTTACCATTTTTAACTGATTATTACAGTAATTACGGTAAGCAAAGTACTTGATGCAAAAAATAAGTATTATGGCTCCGTAATGCCTTCTTAAAACAGGCAACTGTCGGCAAGCAGCAACGGTACACCTCAAATATTTATCCATACACATATTTCTTTATAAATCATAAAGGGACATTTCGTCTATTTTGCACATATAGTTTCTGGCTATCGGGTTTTTAAAGGAAGTTTTATTTATATCTAAACATTATTTTGATTTGAAAAATGTGATCATTTATAATCATATATATCTAATTCTGCAGTCATCAGGGATTAGAAAGCAAAACAAAGGTGTTTGGATGTTAGTCGAGTACGGTAAGTCACCTCTACCCAAAGGCCTACCCACGACACCAACCATCGGGGTATGAGACTTAGGGTAATTTTTGCTGAGTTTTCTTCCAGAAAACAAAAGTACATCTTATGTGGTGTGAAATACTGCAAGTGATACGAAAGCAAGTGAAAGTTTTAGGTAAAAACACTAATTCCATCTATTAGTTCAATGATAACGGACTTTTTTTTTCAATCATTAGAAAAACTAACTTATTTCTTTCAAACATATCAGCTTCTAAAATCTTCGTCTACATTTGTTTTTGATCAAAAGCAATTTTCGAGGAGTTTTTATCATCTATCTGAGCTCTCCGTCTTTTTGCCAGATGTTAGATTTTCTCCAAAATGAAACACTTGTCCTGTTAATTTCTGAATTATTGGAAGTTAAATGGCTCTACAATTTCAACGTGTTGACGGGCAATTTGTTTTCGCTTGTTATAATTTCTATTGTTGTTGAAAATCGTGTCAGTTCATGGTTTAACTTGTTTTCCGTGTAACGAAAACAATCTAATTTGAAAAGATCTTGCCACCGCCTAAAATCTCTTTGCTCGTTGGAACTTAACCCAGTTATCGAAGCTTATCACAATCTTTGTGATAGGCTTGCACACCTGTTCTTGTCTTTCATCTGCATTCAGAAAGGCTTATCGAGACGGATTCTAGATTTGGTTCTACCTTACCGACATTGATGTTCGAGAAAGTTTAACGTAGATGTCAGACTCTGGTGAAAATAATTAAAGATTCACTACGTTACACGTGTCTTGGCGCAATTAGGAAAATTCGTATTAATTAATGGAATTAAATGAGCACAGAGCCAGCAAACGGAAGCTTCAATTACAGCAGACCTTTTTATTTTATTGAACATCCCAATGGAGAAACATCTGCATGAGGACAGGGCAAAGAGAAAAAAATAAATATGTACATAAGTAAACATATATATGTATATGTGTGTGTGTGTGTACTAGTAGTAGTTGTTGTAGTAGCAGTAGTAGTAGTAATGATAATAATATTAATAATAATAATTGCAATATTCGACAACATCCACCGTCAACGCTCGTCTTGTGTCTATTATTGTCATCGGTATTGCAACTGTGGAGTTAGTCA
>OY735203.1:45828870-45966370 GCA_963457665.1 Thysanoteuthis rhombus | reverse complement strand
CCCCAATATAGTGCAGTTATACAAGGAAATGCTTTGACATCGAGCTTAATGGCCGGTGATGACGGCCTTTAAGCAAGTTCTTCATAAAAGAAAATACTATGACCGATACGAGTTGCTAGTAAAGTTACAATGAACTAAAGAAAATAAGGCATTTAAAAATATCTATCAGATATCATAAATGATAAAAGAATATTCACTATTTCTGATTGACTCTTGATATACCTTCATTTAAAACATCAGAACATAACTAGGAGTACTGTGCTGCATAAATGCTTTAAAAACGAAACAAAACATTATATGAAAATCTTTTCTGGTCAATATCTCTAACTACCATTACTCTCTCTCTCTCTCTCGTTTCGTTTATATATATATATATATATATATATATATATATATATATATATATATATATATATATATATACATACATATATATATATATATACATACACACACATATACATACGTACGCATATGTATATATGAATTATAAATTGCATTATATTATAGAATTAAAGAAACTTATTTTAGATGATCACCTGTCGTTACACGGTCAATGTATCACTCGCCCTAGAAAACATAAATAGAATAAACGGTTCAAGAAAATAGGGCTGCTGCAGAAACTGAACCTGCCACCGATAAGATAGCCAACTCAACGTAGCGATGCTCTTAACATTGAGCTAAACTGCAACCGGTAATGCAGTGGCCTAAATAACCGCTTTTGTTACAGCATTTTAGGCAAAAATCTGCAGTCACAATGTACAGTCGTTGAGGGTTTCATCGTTTATTTGCGTTTGTGATATAGTCACAATACGAAAGATGTTTTCAAGCGATAGAAATGAGGAATACAGAGAATTGAACATCGACAGAAGACAGAAAAAAAGGCAAGCCCTGATGCTTGGCCAATTGAACAGGACGGAGATAGATTGTATTGCGCCAGTCTCCGAATTAGAAAGGTTTCCTTGAAGGAAACAGAGTTGGAAATCCCGAGGGGGTATTTATTTCATAGGAAAGAAATGCATAACTATCTCACATCAACCAAGGCCTAATATACAGCGAAGCAAAACGTGTTTGAATACTTGGAACATTTTGGTTTACTTAACCACCAACATTATGTCACTGACCCCCAGAGAGTTTTGGAATTAGAGATAACAAGAATAATAAAAACAAGTAGTATAACTGGGGAGATGAGAGTGCGTACAGAGTGTTCAAGGGGGAGTGACATTGTTAGCGTGAAAGGGGATGTGCTTGCTCCATCAGACCCAAATTCCAGAATACAACGATCCGAATAAGGCCTGAAGGCACACGTTCGAAAAGAAAAAAAAAAATAACAAAGACGAAAAAATTAGCCCGAACAAACCACATACAATGATTAAAACCTCCGGTCCAATAGAATTCAGACAAGAAGCGTTGAAATCGTCAATTACGCAATTACTATTCTTTTTTAAATTTATGTATTTTGGAGCCTTTCAGCAGAGTTAAAACCCACGAAAAGTATCTAATTCCAGCCGCCAAGTGCAAATTTAAGGAAACATTTAGCTTAGCAGAAAATATCTTTAAATCCCCCGATGTCTTTCCATCAGAGACCGTCAACCAAAACAGTCAACACAGGTATCTTCAGTTTTCAAGATTGTCTAGCTGATTGGCTGGCTGACTGTGTATCACGTGTACGAACTGTGTCAGTGGAGCTTAAGCTCAAGAAAATTCTAACATTTAACCCTGATTATATCTAGAAAAAACATTTTTTTGAGTTAGTCAAAGCTTTAGTGGGCTTTTAGTGGGGGTTCAATTCATATTGTAAGATTATTCTAAACTGGCCTCTTGTCTCTAACAGCATCCACCCTTGTTTTTTCTTTAAATACTACTCTTTTTTAGTGATCCCTGACCAATAAAAAGCTGGACATCACTCCGTTTTCAGGTTTTTAATTGATCACCCAAGCGCAGCATGCAGTCAAAAGACGTCGGTCACATGACAATTTCTTTTGAGTGACCAACCTGACCTGTTAAGATGATATTTAAAACATTTTTCTGTTTTTTATTTCTTCTAATTAGTTTATTATCCCCCCACCATCTCTCTTTTTCCCATTCAGGTTTTCTTTCATTTATTTTTTCTTTTTTTCTTCTCTGAATTTCTTTCACTTTCATTTTTTTCTTTCTTCCGCCCTCTTTCTTTACTCCATTTTACGTACTTTCTTTCTTCCTATGTCCCTTCCCTTCTATCTTTTTTCCTACCCTACTTCCTCTTTCCCTCTCTTTTCATATCCTATTCTCTCTTTCTCTTTTTCCAGGCTCTCTTTTTTTGTATCTCCTTTCCTATCTATTCTCACTCCATTTCTCCTGCCCCTCTCCCTTTTTTTCCCTATTATCACTATTTTTCCCTTTCTCTTTCATTCTAAATATTTGTCTATATTTTTTACGTCTATCTTTTATTTCAAACTCTCTCTCTCCCTCTCTCTCTCTCTCTTTCTCTCTCTTTCTCTCTCTCTCTCTCTTTCTTTTATGCTTCTCCCGTTTCTTTTCTTTAATTTCCTCTGTATCCATGTTCTCCTCTCTTTCTTCTTCCTCCTCTCTCTCTCTCTCTCTCTTTCTTTTATGCTTCTCCCGTTTTTCTTTAATTTCCTCTGTATCCATGTTCTCCACTCTTTCTTCTTCCTCTCTCTCTCTCTCTCTCTCTCTCTCTCTCTCTCTCTCTCTCTCTCTCTCTCTCTCTCTCAACCTGGGTGATGTTTCAATTAGAAGATAATCAAATTTTCTTAGTTTTTTTTGTCTTTTGCGAAGACAATTCACCATTCATAGCATTTATTTCTCACTGTCGCAGGTTATTTAAAAAGCTGTCAAACTATTACCGATACATCTCTGGCCGCTAATTTAGTTTCCCTTTTGAATTTTTTTCTTAACAAGGTAAGTCTTCATTTTCTTTAATTATACACTTCCATGCTATTCAATACTCATCAGTGTTGTTCGTTTCGCCTGTAAACATAACCTTGACCTTGTATCATCAAGCTTAAATATTACTCAAGTTTTTTTGCATTCGTCATTTTTTTTTAATTATATTCATTTATTTATTTATTTATTAGGCTCGTGTTTTTACTGACTGGTGCCACATTCTTCAAAAAAAGAAAGAAAAACAAAAACATGTCCAATTTTCCACGAAACCATTTACTCTCCATACATCAATGTCAGCATGGGTACGCACAGCCTTACATGCAGGCGAATATATAAACTAATACGCACTTAACCGTATTCGATTACAGGTATATGAAGTCAGTCCGGAAAGTATCCAGCCATTTACTATTAACGAAAATATGACCTACCCAGGGCAATGGTGCTTGAGCACCCCTCCAAAATATTGAGATCTCACACACTTCTTTTTTTTTTCCAAACAGTCTGCAGTCCTCTTCAGGATATCTATAAGCTGCCTCATCACGTTCTCCTTAATCTCGTTCACCGTCTGAAATCTCTTGAAAGCAAGAAGTCACAGGTAGCCAAATCTGGACTAAAACATGATTGAAAGACTAAGGTGGTGCGATGTTTTAACAAAAAATCCTGGATGAGACGTGAAGAATTAATTTTATAGTATGCATGCCCACTACAACCGCATCCTACCATCGAATGGGTTATGTTCTGCTCATGCATGGGCAGTAGAGTCCCCTTATTGGTTGCCAAGTTACATGAAAGGTCGTGCAACCAATTCTGGAGACTTTGAAAATGGCTGGATACTTCTCAAATAGATATCGTTTGTACAAAGTCTTTTTTCCCGTTGACTGATGATTCGTACATTATTTTTGCTGACCATAGCTGGTATAATGTTGGATATTTATTTGACCCTCTCATCGACAGTAGTCTCCCGTTAAACGAGACTTAAAGTAACTACATATCCGTATTCTTCAATTGACACATATATATCTTCTAAACATACACTTTCACACCGATACAAACACTATATTTCAATATTTTCGTAGATGTAACAACAAACTTACGATGCAAAATGTATTTTTTAATGTACACGCACAAACATACATATATATGAGAGAGAGAGAGAGAGAGAGAGAGAAAGGGAGAGAGAGAGATGTATGGGTAATCAATTCAAGTCCCTAATTACATGCAAATATAATACATCATTTTCGTACATACATTCCTGTGTATATGTTATCATCAAGCACGATATATATATATATATATATATATATATATATATATATAGAGAGAGAGAGAGAGAGAGAGAGAGATTGTGTATGCATGTGTATATAAGTGTGCATACATATATATGTGTGTGTGCACGTGCGTGTGTGTGTGATTATATATTGCGTTATATTATACTGAAACAACGTAAATAGAATAAACAATTAAAGAAGGTAGGGTGTTTATTCTATTTACGCTGTTTAAGCCAAATGGGACATTCACTGTGGTATAACGGGAAATCATTTCGAATCGAGTTTCAATCTAATATTATGCAATTTATTATAATTTCTGTCCATTTCTTAATACTATATATATGCGTGTGTGTGTTTATATGAGTGCGTATGTATGTGTGTGCATATGTTCATATATATATATATATACATATATATAGGTGCATGTATGTGTATATTTATAGGTGCGATTATAAATTGCATTATATCATACTGAAATTATATTTGAAATGATCTCCCGTTATTACACGGCAATCGATACATTCGCTGAGTAATAACGGGAGATCATCCCTAATATAATTTCAGTATGATATAATGCAATTTATAATACTTTTGTCGGATTATATATCCCTTTCCTAATAACATATATATGTTTGTGTGTGTGTGTGTGTGTGTGTGTGTGTGTGCGTGCGTATGTGTGTAAGTATTTAGTTGAATGAAGATTCGCTACACAAATACGTTTATGTTTCTATCCTCATAAACTACAAATAAGGTAGAATAAACTGAAATTAAAGAGGAACCCCTTCTACCTAGAAGGATAGACACTCCTACAAAAAAATCCCAAACAGGTATCTAACATGTGCCTAATCATTCGCCCGAAGAGGCCCAAAGAGGCCTGAAGAGGCCCAAAGTGGACAGAAACATTAACGTGTTTGCGTAGTGAATCCCCATTCTACTATACGTCTAGCTCTGCCATGAACCAACTTTTGTATTACAACTCTTCAGTGTGGCTATACGGGGATGCATGCATATGTAAGTATATTCATATGCGAGTATATATCAAAAACAGGAGTCTGAGACATAGATTCCATTAGAAAACTCAGATATCAATTAGATGGTCCTGTTGTAAGAATGTCATACAACTGCTAGACATTACAAGTCAAAGTTTGGATCCCCAGAGATCACATGTTAAACCGTTGCCGGTAGAAAATAAGATGGTGAGACGAACTAGACAAGTTCAGAAAATATTGGCTCCGCGACACCCATGATAGACGGTCCCCAACATTCGCCAGACCTCAGTGTCCAATGAAAGGCTGTTGCTTCGGACGATTATGATATTTTTAGACATGTATGCATGTATTTACGAATATATTTATATGCACATGTGTGTACCTATATGATAAAGTTGTAAAGTGTGTGTGTGTGTGTGTGTGTATGTTTGTTATCTTCTAAATCGAGAACTATGCATCCCACAGGGAAAATGATTGCATATTGTAAATCAACAGGCTTCGTCTCACATGCAGCACGCATTTTTCGGTCGGATTTTCAGGGTCAAAAACCGTTGATTTTCATTAAATCTGGGTCTCGCTCACTTGTTAGAAAAACACTTTTATTACAAACCAAATAATTTTTTTTTTTTTATCATGAGCTTTCAATTTAATGGACTTTCGTACCGTTAGGGAATTTGTCAGTTTTTAGAAAGGAGATATTAAAAGATTTTTTTTCCTTCATATAATCTATACGTTGATCCCAGTGAAAATATTTCATTGATGTATTTGGTTTGAGATCTTTCATGTTCTGTAAAAAAAAAAAAATATTGCCTTTGTTCAGCGGGAACAATGCATCGTTTGGAATGGTCGGTGAGAGGTATGTCTACCAGCAAAATGTGTATCTCTGAGTAGAAAGGTCCAGTGTTACAGAGAGCAAGCCAAAGAAACAACATCGTTCATTATAAAAATAGTTATAACAGCATGTGTTGGCATCTGACAATCTATACTGAGAGATCCGATGAGTATGGAAGCCACTAACAACAATCAGCAATATTAACTTGCTGATCGTTCTTGCACAACATGCGTCCTGATTTTTATGATTATTTAGCATAGCTTACTGGTTTGAATTTGATTCTTTTATACTTATATATGGCGAACGATTTCCCATGCTATATATATATATATATATATATATATATATATATATATATATATATATATATATATATATATATATATATATTAGAATCAAATTCAAACCATACAATGAGGTAAGCGAGTATTTGATAAGGGTCGATAAGACCCGTTTGTAGCTTATCTCAAGGAACGGGAATTAGTGTTAGTGGATAGGATGTGCTTATTGGATTAACTTCAAACTTCTCTGATTAGAAAATACCAGGGGAGCTTGAAACCGAAATTGTCGATCAGCCTCGCCCAATCAAAAATGAATAAAGAGATGTAGGATTAAACGGAAGTTGCTTCATACAAAGACATAATTTCTCTCCGAGGACGAGACGTTAACACTAAAATTATATTAGCGTCTTAAACGATTGAATCTTTTAAGTATTGTTCATCTACAATATATCTACATCTCTCCTTCTCTCTCTCTCTCTCTCTCTCTCTCTCTCTCTCAACATATATATACATATATATGTATATATATATAGAGAGAGAGAGGGGGTAAGGTAGGGCAGAGAGAGAAATAGAGAGACTAATACAGTAAGTGCAAAAACTATCCGATACCTTTCAAGAATTAAAACATTCTATTACACATTCAAACTTGCAAGAATTTACACCGAAGATTTCCGATTTTTGAACATAACTTTTCGACGTTCAAACTTGTTTCAATTTTTTTAATATCTGTTAACCTGTTAGAGAGAGAGAGAGAGAGGAAGAGAGAGAGAGGGAGAGAGAGAGAGAGCGAGAAAGCTTTGCTGCTTCAAAAACTAACGATCGTATTTCATTAATTTAATTATACGTGTATCGTATTAGTCGGTTATCCACCCATTCTTGACAAAATGTTTATGGTTGTTACAGGGGGCTAGTATGTTTTACACTGAAATAGATCTTATAGCAGTACAAGTGAAATTTTTTTCAACAGATCATCAGTATATATATATATATATATATCGTTAGAATTTTACACATTTCACTCATATACATATATATATATATATATATATATATATATATATATATATATATATATATATATATATATATATAGATAGATAGATAGATAGATAGATAGATACCAAGTTAGAATTTTACACATTTCACTTACAAATTTATCTCCGAGACAAGATTGCTAACCATAGACATATTTTGTGGCTGCCTCGCTGTAGAGCAATGGTTGGCGAGCTTTTTTTTTCAAAGATCATCACAACTGTGTATTGAGTTAAATCTTCACTGGATGCCCTACACTGGAGAATGGAATCTTTTCATTCGGAACCGAACATTTTACCAGAACATGTACGAATTCATGTTCAGTATTACTCTTTACATACAAGAAAATAAATAACATTCAAGATGCACATGAACACCGAAAAGATAATCATGCGCTTATTTATGAAGAGATCATGGGACAGCACAGTGTATAAGAGAAAAGCAGGAGTCTAAGATATGATAAAAACCATTGAAAAAACTCAAATGACAATGGGCTGGACATAGTGTGAGAATATCAGACAACCGCTGGATTTCACGTATGATCACTGGGTATGACCACTGGGGATACTTGATGTGCGTCGTAATGACGCACATCAAGGATCTCCAGTGATCATATATGTCATCATCATCATCATCATCATCATCATCATCATCATTCTTTCAACGTCCGTCGTTGGACATAGACCTTCTCCAGGATTCGCCACACTTCTCTATCATGGGCGTTGCGGAGCCAGTATTTCCTGAATTTGTCTGGCTCGTCCCTCCATGTAATATTCTGCTGGCCTCGGTTCTGCATGTGATCTCGGGGGATCCATGTCGTGAGTCGTGATGTCCATCGGTTGTCAGCCATTCTTGCAACATGACCAGCCTACTGCCATTTGAGTGTTTTAATGGATTCCATAATGTCTCTGACTCGTGTCCTTTCCCGGATGTACTGTGCTGTCTTGTGGTCTCTCCATGTGAGGCCCAGCACGTCCAACAAAAAGTAAGATGGCGTAACCGGCTAGACAAATTTAGAAAATACTGGCTCAGTGACGCCGATGATAGAGAGGTCCAGCGAATGTGGGGGGGGGGGCTATCTCCAACGACGGACGCTAAAATGCGGTCGAAGATTTATTCGAAATATTGTCTTCATCCGGTCACAACAAGGCCTTAATCAGGTGATTATTGTATTCGGTAACGTTTTCGAAATTATGAACCGGACTCTTTATTCAATCCACGGGGGTGGAATGTTCTCAGTCTGCTATTTATGCCAGAGGATATCTCGTATTTGCTAATTCTAATTTTGTCAGTTCGTGCCGCTTTTTATTCGTTCAACCCATTGATTGAACTTCCGGTACCAAGATAAACTTCAACACTTAACCAAAGCCTCTATTGACTGGGTTATTGTTCTATCAAACAGAAATAACCGAAAATGATAATGTCAGTCAAACATGCGATAAATACTTGCAAACTCATCATCTTTGTTATAAGATAATATATTTCTTTCGTCACGCTGCGACTGTTGCACGGATAAGTCTTCAACGAGGATCGAACTCACTATACCGGTAATTATTTTCGAGAATTGCTCGCTAGCCCTTACACTACGGTGAGGCACCCTTATTGATATTTACCAAGCTTTGTTTAGTACAGTACTAGGCCATAAGCGTGGAATATCCAATGGGAATCGGACGCGCTATCGTAATAATGGTCGGCGGCAGTTGCTCGCTAATGATTACATTATAACAGGAGAACTTGCACTACTTTAAATAAAACTACAACAGATTTTTTTCCATTTGGTTTGTTTTTCCTGGGATTTTGTCCATGGAAAATGTGTTGTGTATTTCAACTACTTACAGTTTTGTGATCTGAATTTCAAGAACTAGGCTGATCGGTGGTCTGCACCCCCCAACTCTCTCCTTTGGCGTTTTTAATGAGAGGAAAGTTGGAAGTTGATCCAATAATGCCCGGCCCATTCCCAACTAATCCCCATCCCTTGAAATAAATTACGAACCTTTGTTATCGTGCCTTATCAAGGCACTGGCGTGGAAAGCTGTGGCCTATCTGATACGTTCCAGCCTTACTGTATGGTTTTAATTTACTTCTATTATAGACTTGAACAGAAAACGTTACAACTCAGTCTTGTAGGCCGAGGCGCAAGGTATTGCCCAAATCCAACCTTGGATTAAATACTAGACAACCCTGTGACCCTTTGGGTCATCCTTCGAGAGAAATTTAGTAGAATCTGATGCAATTAGAATGAACCCAGATTTTTCATGCATTTGCAAAAACAAATTGATAAATAACCGAGACTAACCCCAAGTTAGCATTTAGTAATCTCACTTGACAAAGCGGTCATTAGATAGGGGTGAGCGCGAACGCAGACCCCAATGTTCTTATTATCGAGTTGCTAATCACTCGAAATTTTTTTTTGCTTTCTTCATGTTAGCGCAATTTAAGAGTACCTTAATCCAATACATCTGGCTACAATACGCCGTTCTGGTTACTTAGTTGTCATAAACAGATAAACATAATCAGATTTTCAGTACTGTATAGTTGCAGCAGTGTTATTATGAGGAAACTGTAATCGTACTCGCTTATCAATATAACAATCTGCGTTTGTGAATAGATTTTTACTAAATTCAATAACTGAGCAGAAGGCAAATGGGAAGAAAATGAGTGCATAGAAGATTGTGCAACGTGCATCTTTCAAAGGGAAAGGTCTGACTAACCATGAAAAACATAGGCTCGAGTATTGACCACCATTTCCAGTGGAGAATACAAAGCTATTTCAACCACGAAGTAGAATTTAAATGCTTCAAAGTTTAGCTTAGTCTGTGACAATATCGCAGTATTGAAGCCTGCAGTGAGAATTGAGCCTGTTACATCAAGGGAATTGCCGAATGAGATGAGCTCGCTAACAGTCGCGCCTCGATAAACGCCTTTTATATACTTAAGAAAAAAAAAAAAGAAAATGCAAATTATGCTTCCATAATTGGCAGGGTCATAAGGCGTTTGAACCCAAATAAAAACCAGGTTTCTGAAGACAAATTTTCGAGCTGAGCAGCCGATGCAATACAATCTTTTGCATTTCTTTCCCTCTATTTGACTTAATAGCGGACTAAACTAAGCTTACTATACACCCATACACATATTTTTATTTACATGTAATGAGATCAATGCAAAGGTTTCAGCTCTTTTTTAAAAAACTCCATTCATACACGAATCCGTAGAATCATTATTCAGTCACCGAAGTTTTTTGCTGGCTTTCTATGATGACTTCATGCCACCTTTCAACCAAATTGTGTATCCCGCGACAAAATAACGATTCCGGTTTTGATTCCATGAATTATCCGAGGGAGTTTTCGATATCATGATGTTGTTTGAACCACTGACTTGTCAAGGAGCGTTGACTGAAACATCTGATAGTCTGAAGACGAAACGTTCGGAAGATATGTTGCATGTGAAACATCCTGCCATGCTTGCTCCATGATCGTTTGCTAGGACGCATTTGAAACTTGGGGACGGACGCTGACATTCAAGAAACTCACTGATCGACTTTCTGGCTCAGAAAAAGGACTTTTTTATTCTGATGCATCATACAGACAAGCCAATTGCCCACAAAAGCGTTAAACAATAACACTTAGTCTATGTTCCAGCTATTCTTATCAAAAAATCCCTTATGAATTCAACTAAAAATAGGACCTTTTCTGAAGTCATCATCATCATCATCATCATCATCATCATCAGTTTTTTAACGTCCGTCGTTGGACATAGACCTTCCCTAGGATTCACTACAATTCTATATCATGGGCGTCGCGGAGTCAGTATTTCCTGGATTTCTCTAGTTCATCTCTCCATCTTGTGTTCTGTCGGCCGAGGTTTCTCATGTGATCTCTGGGGATCCATGTTGTGAGACGCGATGTCCATCGGTTTCCTTTCATTCTCGCAACATGGCCTGCCCATTGCCATTTGGTTTTTTTTTAAAATAGTTTCTATGATGTCACGGACTCCTGTTTTCTTCCTTATATTCTGTGCTGTCTTGTGATCTCTCCGTGTAAGGTTGAGCATGATTCTCTCATGCACACGTCAAGTTCCGTTTAAGTTGAGATTTTCGAGACTGCCTTGAATCTACCTGCAACTTTCTTCGTTTTAGAATCTCGTAATAAATCTGTTTTTCATCGCCACTTACTCTATCTTATCATATGTCGAGCCAAAAAAAAATAAATAAAGACGTGTGTTCAAATAATTGATATCTATCCTTGGACACAAATGTTCATAAAGCATTTAAAATTAAGATGAAAGCAATACTTGATTGAACCCTCTCTTCGATCTTAACACAACGTTTCGGACAATCCATTCTTCGGTCCTCATCAGTTGTACTATCCAAAAAAAAGAGAAAATGAATCAGATTTATTTTTTCTTATATCTCACTTTCCTCCTCCTCCTCTCTCTCTCTCTCTCTCTCTCTCTCTCTCGCCATGTTTCCCTTTATCTCTCGCTATCTCTTTCTCTCACCATTTTTCTTTTTTCACTTTATTTTTTTCTGTACCCCCTACCTTTCACTCTCATTTTCTGTACATCCCTCACGCTCACTCTCTCAATCTTACCATATCCATCTCTGCCTTGCTATCATTGCTTTCTGTATCCCCCTCTCTCTCTCTCTCTCTCTCTCTCTCTCTCTCTCTCTCTCTCTCTCTCTCTGTTTATCAATTTTTGTGACTTGTCATATCACTTTTGTATCACTATTCACTCTCTTTCTCTTTCTGCTTATTGATCTCTTTCATCATTGACTGTCTTTCACCCTCACCCCCTCTCTGTCTCTTTACCTGTTTATCACTTTTTGTGACTTGTCATTTCACTTTTGTGTCTATTCATCTCTCTTTCTTTTTCTGCTTATTCATCTCTTTCGTCATTAAACTTATCTCCCCCTTTCTCTCTCTCTCTCTCTCTCTCTCTCTCTCTCTCTCTCTCTCTCTCCATCATTTTCTGTACCTTTTCCTCTCTTTTTTTGTCATGTTTTTCAGTATTTTTCTCTCTTACTATATCTTTTTCTCTCTTCTGCCATCACTTTCTCTATGTATCTCCTTCCCCCTCTCTCTCTCTCCCTCTCTCTCTCTCTCTCTCTATATATATATATATACAAATATATATATATATATACATACACACACACACACACACACATATATATATATATCCTTTTCTTTGGCTATTTCTGTCTCTCTCAAGCACAATTATACAGAAAATCTTTCACACTTTTACATCAGTCTTCCTATGAGTCACGTCATCGTTCCTCTCACCGACAGTCTGATATGAGAAGCAAAATTTGTATTAGATTTAATACGAAATGTAAAGTTCTAATTATTTCTTTCTTTTTTCTTACCATCTTCCCTGTTATTTTTTTTTTTTTTTTGATCTGTACCGTTTCCCTTTGATTTCCTTTCCCGTTTCGCACGTTCCTTTCCGTCATAAATTTCAGCCACCTCTTTCTTTCCCCCAACCTAACCTTACCACAAATCAAACAATCCCCCCTTCAGCTATGAGGCAAAAGTTTCAGTGCACTGACAATATTTCCTTACAATTTGAGGGGTTTGACGTGTGTTGCTAAAATGCAGTGTGCAAAAATAGCTCCTCCGACATAGGAGAGCTCCACACGCCTGTCCAATTCCACACTCTAATTAAACTGACAGATGTCGCCGAAACTAACAACAAATTTAGCCGCGTTCCGTCACAGAAATTGACACACATCGAAACACTCTCACTCTCTCCCTCTCTCTCTGTCTTTCTCTCATAGACTGTTCTCATCCCTCCTTCCACGGCAAATAAGCAAGACTTACTGCACAAGAATTTACTTATATTGCTGACTAAGGCACTGTACTGTCAGTGTTGGAACAAGCCCTGAATCTAGTTTGATGAAATTAATGAGAATACACGTGCCTAACGACCTGACTTTTGTGCACAAGCGCGTGCGAATGTATGCGTGTGTGTAGTTGTTTTTATTTCTGTAGATATTTACCAAACTTAGCTCGATCTGGCTCTAGATAGCAATAATGTAGCCCCCCAGTGAGGATCGAACTCGTTCGCTAACATTTTAGTGACTAACTTGATAAAGATCATTTCCCAGTGGATGCCCCGTTGTTGATATTCCTAAATCTATCTTAGTCTGGCACAAGCTTACGATAACCAGCGGAATAGAAACTTAGTAGCTATGGACTTCGATACTGGTTTGATCACCGGTGATCTCCTAAAAGAAATTCCAAGATATTTGTAAATCTTATCTCAACCTAACACTTTGAAACAATAGTGGGTCACTCAGTATGTACAAAACACACTAGCAATGGCCTGCAAGTTTGCAAATCATCGCTCAGCGGTAGGTATCCTATCTGCTTATGGTCATTTCTTTTTTTATCATCTACTATGGATAAATAGATATTAACTCGTATAAGAATACAGCTATTTATATCATTATCTAGTATGGATTTGAGAGTTACATAAGCTGATAACAAGCGGACTTTTGCGAGAGGAATCGAAATGCCATTTACGAGAAGTTAGTTGGATCGAACAAACACTCATAATGGCTGAATATAATAGAGAAATTTCCTCACATACTTGAAAATTGGCTAACATGATATATCAACTCGCAGAAGGATTAAACCAACGTCACGAAAATGTGAATACACTTTTGTAAGCATCCAGGTATCTGTATGTTGGGGTGTATTCATTTATGATTAATACATAATTTACCAAACTGTCGTAGCGACTACAATTGCACTCATCAAAAATGTCTACCTCTTAATTATTAAGTAGAATTATAACACGCCTGCCCATTGAAAATGTTTACATTATTCAACGGAAATCTTCTTTATAACATTTGAATTTCTTTGATGAAGCCGTGTCAGTTTTCAAATCTTGCTAGTGACTTATTCTTTTTCTCCGAGCAGCGCTGCTTACTAAACGAACGCTGAATAACGATCTAATAGCAGCGATAAAGCAACGCAAATACATTGAAATGAGCATTACACGAACATTGATTATAAGCTAAGATTAATTATTACCCAGACGCACCAGCCGTGTAGTGATCGCTAGCAACTGAATCATACAGAACATTGGTGTTTTAGTTGATTAAATTGTCACTGGATGTTCCACAATTGGCGCCTAGTGCTAGACTAAGTTGAGCTTAGTAAATGTTTATTTTATCATTCGGTGTAGTTGTTACTTTCACCGGAATCAATATGTTATTTCATTAATTTTTCTAAAACCTACTATTCAGCCAAAAAGTAAATTGTCACTCTTCTGTATCTAATACCTCGCCTTGAGCGTTTGATGTGCTTCAGTTAGAGCCATTAATAGCAAGTGATTCCCAATGGATTTCTCCTTGAAGAAGAAGTTCATGATTTTGAACCCGTTCGCCGAGGCAAATTAACAGAATCTTCATCTCAGTTGTTCTGTATTTTGTATCTAAACTTTCAGACGCATCTTTCATTAACTTGTCCTCTCTGAGCGTTAAAGTCTCCCATGATTGCGTTGAAGTTTGTTTTTTTGTTTTTTGTTTTTTGTATCTTGGAGAAGAGAGTTCAATTCGTCGTAGAAGTTGTTTATCTCCTCCTTGGTTGACTGTGGTGTTCAGTGTGTACCATGACACTGGCTTCGCGATCTGTGATAAATTTGAATCCTACAACGATGTCTTCAGGGATTTTTTTTATGGAGAAAGGAAGCCAACTCCGCTTTGCTTTCCTTTCTCTTTGAGAAGATGATTATTCTTTAGTTTGATTAGTCCTTTTCTGGGTGTTTTATTTTCGCTAATACCGATGATGTACGATTTAATGACTTTGATTTAATTTTCCACGTCGGTTAGGTTCATGTATGTAGAGAGTGTTCCTTTGTTGTAGGTGCCAATGTATAGGGTTGTTTTCTTAGTGACGTTCTTTTATTTTGGGTTGTTAGCACATCACGACAACGCAAAGTAGAGGCCTTTTGAAACCGCCAATCAAGCAGGAACGTCCGATGCATTTTTGATCATGCGAGCGATGGGGAGTGTTAGGTCATACCCTGCCGCACAAACCCGTGACGTGTTGGAGGGTAGTCTGGGCAATTAGTATTACTTGGCAGTGCCCATCTCCTTTCTAAGTTGCATGTGACAGGTTGCATTGGGTTACATGACCCCAGTAGCAGAGAATGGCTCCTGACTTGACCTCCTCACGCTTGCAAATAGTATTTAGAAAATCTAAATCGAGAATGGCTGCTGGAATGTGTTGTAGATTCAGATACACTGAAGATTTGAAATCAATAAAATTAGTGGGAAGAAAAGGTTTAAGCTTTGATTTAAGACCATCTGATCCTAATGTGACTTTCAATCAATATTTCCAGAATTCAAATAAATGAAAGAATCAGAACGAGATTTAAAGAGCATTTAAGCATATAAATAGGCTTTATTGCCTTTGGAAGGATTTTTTCTTTAAATGATGTGGTGGCTCGAAAAAGTAATCTTTTTTGTTAGTATGGTCTAAATTTTGAAAGGTATTTATACGTCCTTTTATCTATCCATTTACTCTTAAGAGTTATATGGATCTGCTGACTTCCATCTACCACAGGGTGGATATTGTCAAACTCCTAGAGAGTTGGCTTTATTACCACGATTAGTCAAATGTTAAAATTTCAGATTCCTCGTTTTGAGTATTGAATTTGAGCAGGGTGGATAAAAAAAAACAGAAAGATGGAATGACGTAATGTCGGAATATATTGTCATTGGTTAATACAGACGCCGTGAGGGTGAGGATCGTTTCTCATTCAATAAATACGTTTTGTTTTGTCTTCATGTACATGGCCGCTGTTTTCTCTTGTTTTGATTTTAAAAGATCTTTAAAGGATTCTTGACCTCATTCACACTTCTTCTGTGTCTACCTGTTTGAAATTAGTTTAAAGTTAAAATATTCCCTATTTACAACTAGTAATAGGCAATTGTTCAGTTAAACTTACGAAAAGATTTCATTATCTTCCACGACTTACTACCATTAATCATTTTGTTTTAATAAAGATTTAGCAGAAATATTTCTCCCTCCTTTGCTTTCGAGGCTATTGGCTGTTTAATCATTAGACTGAGTAGATGTTTTCTTTCTTTCTTTCTTTTGTCAAACTCCTACTATAGAGTTTTGACTTCATTTTCGTATGTAAGAACAATGATGGGTGTCGGGAGACAATGACTAAAAACCACTGACGTCATGCACGAAGAACAATGACACAATGACGGACGCCAAAAACTGATTACAAATTCATTTCCCACTCCTAAAGCCCAACTCAGGTTGGCTTGTTTTGCTTAAGTTTGCAAATACCATTCATGGGAACCACTGTTTGAGGTGTTGAAATGGGACACGTTGTTTTGGAATAATTTTGTTTGGAGAAATAAATTCTATTTCGTTTACCTTTTAGATTTTAATGAAGCAAAGAAGTTTGACCCTTACCCAGCCAAGCTTGTTCTAAAAGATGACAGATATTTACCTGGTGAGGTGAGGCTAAAACTTCGCATTTTCAACAAAGTGAGTAGCTGAGAATAATTGAGAAATAAGGCTGACAAAAAGCAGGAAAATCAACAATAAATATGAGCCATTAGCATGAAAATTTAGTAGGCAAGTCCATAGATTGGAATACGGACAATTGGTGCTGGAATCGAACTTTCTTGGTCCACTTTGATCTTCGACATTCCAGGTATAGAACACCAACTTTTTTTAATTCTACCAACATAGGATTTCACCTGCATCGCTTCCACAATCAGTGGCATAAGTTTTACTTTCTTCAATTAGCCTCAAAGTAAGGAAGAGTGTAAAACTTATGGTTCCAATGCGATTCTTTGACGTGAACAAACATACATACAAACCAATTTGGTGACACTACTCACACACATACATACATATACGTACTAATAAAAAAAAAAGTACATGCACATATATATATAAACATCTGCAGGCACACATATATATGCACAATAAACAGACAGTCTATTACCAAGTGTGTGTACGTATATATAATGAGGCCCGGAGAAGGCAGAAACATGAACTAGTTTGTGTAGCAAATCTACATTCTATTATTAATTCATATATATAATGTATATATATCCTAAAATAATTCTCCAAATGTCCATCCGTCCGTATATGACAGCAAACCTCGGGCTCCACACTACATATCCACATGAAATTTTCCCTTGCACTAATAGAACCTCCAGGCATATTTTAGCAAATTTGAAAAAATAATAGTGCGGAGCGCATGCTCACCCCAAAAATAATAATAATCTAATCTCCATTTATTTCTATTATTATTCGGACCATCCTCATCTTGGTTGTTTTTCATACAACGTTTCGGCCGTTGTACTCCACAGCCTTCATTAGGTATCATCTGGTAGGTGTGGGGAAGTAACGAACCGAACCCTTTATTTAACCGACGAGGATATATTGACCGCACTCCCCTCTTAGCATTAGTAGTATTATTATTGTCTCACACTGGGATTGAACCTAGAACCATCAGATTACTTGCAGTAATTTTGTCTGGTTACAGAATCAGACAAAATTACCTCATCTCAAAAATTCAGAGATATACTAATCTCCATTTATCTATTTAATACTGGGATTATTTTTATTTGCATGTGACCTCTAAGTAGCCAATCCTGTGCTTTATAGTCAGAGGTATTGAATTAAGCTTTTCCTAGAATATGCTAACCAACAGAATGCCAAAAAGTGTGGGTGATTTGAAACTGAAAAATAATTGTGACTGCGTTCTCGCTCATCCCCATAATTATGATCTGATTTTCATCTATCTATATAATACTAAAAATCTAATTCCGTTTATCTGTATGTGACTGTCGATTGTAGCTAGAATTATTTGTTATTCCTAACACCTAGTTTTTGATCTCTGGAAACGGTCAAAGGCCCCATTTAGGCCTTGTGCAGACACTAGATGGAAAAAAAATCAACTAACAGTGAAGGGTGGGTCTCAATTTGCATGAGTCAAAAGAGTGAAAGCGCCTCCGTTAAGCATCCAATCGGAAGAAGTTTCTTTTATACAGAAAACGAAAATAGGCAATTCGAAGACCAGTCAGTTGTACTCGAAGAAAATGAGTATTTAGGTTCGAGAGAATGACTTCATATGATGTGTGAGTAATTTGATTTTCATCAATATGTCATCTGTGACATTCACACAACACCTATATGGAATACAAGGAATATAACGCCGAGTTTGTGTTTTTATTTTCATTTCTTCTTAACAAGCATTAAATAAACAAACTTGATCCGTGGCATGAAGCAAGAATTTCAGATCTGGAAACAATTAGAAAAGTACGGATTTTTTTCAAAGGCGAAAGTAAGCTATGACCGTTTATTTCAGAAGGCCGAAACTAAAAACTAAGATTTCAACACAATCCAATGAAAAAGGCGTTACGCATAACTCGGGTTTCTGATATTTATCGAACGAAATCGTGGGAAAGGGATACAAGTGAATATTCGTCTTGTATTCTTTAAAAAGAACCTAGAATGTAGTCTTTAGGAACCGACTACATCAGTTGCATGAAAACTTCCTCTTACTGAATCGGCTCTCCTCGTGGCTTTTCAGATGTAAACACGCATATACAAAATAGTATGAGTGACTCAGTGTGTCTGTATTATATTAACTACAACTGTAGGGCTACTACCTAGTTAGGATCGAACTGCGCAGTAGTAATGATCTGTTAGACTAGCTCGTTAACCATTTCCCCCTCATACGTATGTATGTCCGAATGGGTGATTGTGTGTGTGTATGTTGCCCTGAGTGTAGACAGACTCATCATCATTATCAGTCTTTTATCGTCCGTCGTTGGACACAGACCTTCCCTAGGATTCACTTCACTTCTCTATCGTGGGCGTCGTGGAGCCAGTACTTTCTGAATTCGTCTTGCTCGTCTTTCCATCTAATACTTTACAGGCCTAGGTTGCGCATGTGATCTTTAGGTATCCATGTCGTGAGTCGTGATTTCCATCAGTTGTCTGCTATTCTTGCGACACAGCCAGCCCATTGCCATTTGAGTCTTTTAATGGATTCTATGATGTCACTGACTCCTGTCTTCTCCAGGATGTATTGTACTGTCTTGTGGTCTCTCCATGTGAGGCAAAGCATGATTCTTTCATGTACACGTTGCAACCTATCGCATAAATGATATCCGAAATCTGATACCAATAGATTTAACGATATTTTCGCCATTCTAAAATGCCTGAATGTAACAGTGTACACCGGTACGTGTTTTTGCAGTTTTAAAATTACGTCCTCACACTATTATTCATGTAACTTAGTCACTAACATTCCTAAATATGGACGTGTCAACGGAGCTCATAAGACAGATAATGCCCCATGACTTTAGGAGATGCAGCTATGCTACGGAAAGAACCCTGAATATCCATGATGTTTATTTGATATATTCTTCAAATAGGAAAATAAGTACCGAATATGGTTTGGAAGGTTCAGAAAATAGTTACTTCTGTCACGAATAGGTCGTCCAGTTGAGTTTAACGATGGCCTGCTTTTGTCGGAACACCATAAACACTGTGCTGTTACAATTGAAACATTAGTTCAAAAATTTAAGTCATTCAATGATTTACCATCAGCTACAACATTTTGGAAAGGTGCCTAAACTTGAAAAATGTGTTTTCAGTGATTTGACGGATGACAACCGAAAAGGCAACGGTGGACATCTGTACTTCTCTGCATTCTCTCACGAACACGTCGCACCATTTTTGAGCTGATTGATTATGGAAAATGGATATTTTACGAGACTATACAGACGATGTCTTAGTGGAAGCGGACAGACTGAAGCTCAGCCAAAAAGGGCCTCCACCCAAGGAAAGTTTGGAAATGCTATTGTGGGATTGCGCCGGATGATCCACTGTTGAGTTGCTACCAGTCAATGTTATCACTACAGGCATTTACTGTAAGGAGATTGAGCGTTCAAACAATGCTTTGAAGGGAAAGAGGCACATTGACCAATTGCAAAAGTATGGTGTTCCGTTATGGTAATGCATCTGAAAAGATTGGAGACTTAGCCCGCCACGACCCCTTATTCTCCAGATACTGCTCCATCTAATTACCATTTATTCTGGAATTTACGGAATCATCTGGATGAGTTAATTCTCAAAACACATGATACGGGAAAATTACCTTCTTTATATGTTTTTACCTGAAAACAACTGTGGTGGAAAATCTGGTTAAGATCGAACTCAGTATCAGTGTTTTACAAAATGAGCACGGGAACCATTGCTCTACCTCAGTATGTTTGTCCCGGAGGGGATGGTGAGAGTCTTAACGTTTAACAGCATGGAGAATGGAATCGGTGAGCCGTGTTCAAACTCCAGCTGAGACAGAGTTCAATATGCACTAATGCCATTGGAAAATGCATGAATCCATTACGTCAGGTCTCAGCTAGTGATAAATAGCAAGGCAGGCTGGATTCTCTAGCCATGGTTGGAGGTCGAGGGCTGATTCCAAAACCAATGCGTTCTGAAGCGCGACGAGTGTGGTGTGAAATGCAAGGGCACCCTGGTCATTCACTTGCCTGTCCCCAGCCGTCCTAACTATGCCTTGCCACGGTGAAGAACGAGGGAGTGAGGCTGGCGACATGTACAACTCTGTCTCGCTATAATCCAAGTCAAGCACAAGTCAGTTCTTATAGCAGAGCAGCTGTTGCGTTACTCCAACTAAAGAACTGGTCATCTTCGACCACTAAGGACGGACATGATGATGGGCTTTGTATGTACGTCTGTACGTTTCTCTGTGTGTGCGTGTCTCTGTGTGTTGGCGTGCGTGCGTGCGTTTGTGTGGACGAGAGAATTGTTCTGTTTGCCTTGTGATGTTCGGAATTCTGTTGGTTGAATATCAGATCTAAGTTCAGTTAATTAGGAAGTTAACTCAAATGTTACTCTTCTAATCTATCTATGTGCTGGTGTGTTTCCGCTCGAGGACACATGTCAACACGTTCGTTAATCATTCACTCTTGCACATGCTCTAAATAATCAAATATATTCAGATAAACAGACCAGCTGGACTTGCAGATTTGACTCGTAAACGAATAAACCAATTTCGAGGGAAAAAGAAATTGTATAACAGTAATTCTCCCAAATACAACATTATGTCTGCCTCAAAAATCAGCTTTCAAAATCATTACCTCGGACACAAACGATCAGTTCCAAATGAAAGCTCACAGTCGTTTCCACCATCGAGTGAAATAGATTTGTATGATAATACTAATCATTCATGAAACAATGCCAGAATAATAGACACATAACGATTCCTGGCTCTGGTTAAAGGGGATTATACATCGGTTCAATAGAGAAGCAGATTGACAGTTACAAGTTTTTTAATACCCTAAGATCAAATGAGGGTCGTTCAACATTCAAATTGGATAGATACCTGGAGGCCAAAAACGTTGAAATAAAAACAATTGAGTCAATGAAACTGTCCCGAATGTGTCAATGTATAATAGTAACAACACTTCGTCTTAAAAATCGCAGATTTTCCAAGGAGGTTGAATGGTGGATTACACCGCATTGTGATGGGAGATATATGATTTATGATCAGTAACAGGATTGTACTACAACTACTAACCGGTAATTTTGTTGGTGTTTGCCAACTCAAGCCAAGGCCCACACTCATGGACCACCCGGGAACCATATACACGTACCTTCGCTTTTCGAAAGTTCGCTACTCTTTCAAATGCGCCCAGCATTTGTTTTACAGCACGTAAAGCTGTACATTCTCTCTTTCTCACTCTCTCACACACACACACACACACACACACACACACACACACACACACACATATATATATACGCACACACATTCCAGTTTCTTGCATCTCCTACCACCCGAACGACTTAGATTAACATACCATCTTAGAAGTCTGGTAACGCTCCAAAATTTTCCTACATAAATTCATGTAGATTGCTTCTTAGCTTTTCGCCATTTAGTCTTACTAGAGTTGTTGAGGAGGTGATGAAGAGAAGAAAAAAATACTCAAAGCTAGTGGATGCAATCGACATTTGAGGAAGGCTTAAACAGATACCTGCCGATATATCATATCAAAACAAAGATGAAAATAATATCATCCTTAATTTTTACTAGTTTTTACCTTCATCTTAACTTTCAGTTGCTTTTTGTCTCAACTTTGAATCGGACCGTGGACTTTCTCTTTATTTTCCGATTATGCCGTTTGATCGTTTCCGTTGAATAACGGTCCGATTCAAAGTTGTGAAAGAAAGCAACTGAGAATTAGGATAGTGGTAAAAATTAGTCAAAATTAAGGATAATATTGCAATACTCCATCTTGTTTTTTAATAGGTTCACTTTTCCCCCTAAAACAGTGGTTACCAACCAAGATCCCCCACCCCACCCAGGATGGATTTAGGTAGTCCAAAGCGGGAAGAAGGCTGTTAGGTAAAAAAAAAGTCGCAATTAACGTTTTTGGCTTAAGAGCAATAGGGATGTGTGATGCAAGATGGATTATAACTGTGAAACCAAAGGTTTGAATATTCCTCACCAGAGTTGTTCATCAGAAATATTTTAAATTTAGGTATAGTGTTAGCTTTTATCGTTTTGTTTAATTGGTTTTATTAACTTCAACGAAAATTTTAATTTTTTCAAACGACTGCGATGTTTGGTTCGTAAAAATTGATTTTGAGATAATTCTATTTTAATATAATTGGTTGCGATTTCTGGCAAAAAAAGTAACGTGTTGATAAAATGTCTGATACTTGAAATCTATTGATTTATCGTAATAATCTTTGTGTTATTAATAAAAAGAAAGATCTATTGCAGACAATATAGATCGGAAAATATTTGCAGCTTACTTAAATGGAAGAGGGAAAAACTAGTAATCTTATTGACAAAGGAAGGGAATGACCTTGAAAAGATTGGGAACCACTGCCCCAGAGAAACACTGACGATAATTTTTCTTGAAAACAATTTCCTTCTTTTTAGATAATGTACGAACTACTAACGTGAAACATACAATCTCAATATTCTGTGCGGAAACTATGAAAGTGGAGCAATTTACGATTCGAACACTCATGCCATGTTATAGAGAATCTAGTCGGTGTTTTTACGTTATAGAAAATCTATTATGTGTTTTGATGTTCTAGAAAATCTGACGAGAGTTTTAGACGTTACGATAAATCGGATAGATGTTTTTATAGTATAGAAAATCCATTCGGTGTTTCGATTTTATAGATCTGGCAAGACATTTTATGCTATAAAAGATATTGTGGTTTTGATGTTATAGGATATCTGGCCTGTGTCTTCATGCAATAAAATATCTACTGTGTGTTTTGATGTTGTACGGAATCTGGCCTGCGTTTTCAAACCCATTGTACTCATTTCTTAACAAACAGGTGACCTAAAGTAGAGCATTACATTTGCTAATAAACTATAGGCGAGTTATATATGATCGATATAACATGTGTATTGTTACACTGTGTCGTCTCCGTGACGTGTACACACTGTGTTAGAGCAAGGTTCGGTAGATAAATTGCATGTGGTTTTTAGCGTCCCCCTTTTTTTCCCCTTTTTGAACTGCAGTTTATCTACGGGTATATATGGTAGCTCATTTTCAAGCTAGGCCCTCGTAACTCAATCTTCCTTAAAGTTATGTGACAGATGTCATTGACTCCATTCTCACACTTAGTGGCACCAGGCTATCGCATAGCTACTAAATTCTACTTACGAACCCCACTTTATCTTAATTCTCAAAAAAAACCTTTGACTTACTCCTAGTAAATTTACAGAAGTATGTTTTGGAAGTGAATGAGCAAAATTTTTTTTATAAAATGACCTATGAACATTCTAAGTTTGTAACTTTAATGGCCTATTCGCTATTGTGACTTATGTTTGTTGTTGTAGTATGACTTCATTACATTTTTTCCAGTATGTACTTACTACATCACCTTATTTTTTTTACATTTATTGTCTTGCGTATCTGATGTATTGCACTATGTACGTAATCATCATATCTGTTGACATCTGACATCGTATTGTGCATGTATTTACTCTATTGTCATCTGTATTTCTTGTATATATATATATAAGCGTCGATTAACGTCCGGTTCATGTTCTGGAAGTATGGACGCAACTCGACTATAATAGAGTGCAGTGAAATATACGTACTGCGCAACACAAGATACCATTATGCATACATATTTAACTACACCTCTGTATTGAATATCATCATCATTTTTTATCGTTTGTCGTTAAATATAGACCTCTCCCCAGATTCGCTAGATTTTTATATCATGGGCGTCGCGGAGTCAATACTCTCTGAACTTTTCTAGTTCGTCTCTCCATCTTGCATACTGCCGACCTCAGTGATCTCTGGAGATCCAAATTATGAGTCTCAATGTCCATCGGTTGTTGGCCATTCTTGCAGCTTGAAAACCCCTTTGCTATTCAAGTTTCTTTTAGTGGATTCTATGATGTCTCGGACTCCTGTTTTTTCCTTATGACCTCTCCATGTGAAGTTGAGCATGATTCCTTTATGTGCACGTTGCATTGTTCTCAGTTTGTGGGTCAGTCTCTTGGTTAGGTTCCATAAGTATCAATCGGTAGGATGCATTAGTTATAGACTCTTCTGGGATTTTCTTGTTCTTGAAGGCTTACTCTCATATTCACCATAGTAAATATAAATGTAAATACTTTTCAGTATTGTGCTGTGATATGCAGTACTGTACAGTACCTATAAATATTTACCTACATGGATAATGACAGTAATAACACTGTTTATATTAAGTTTTTTCTATATCTCTGAATTTTTGGAAAGAACTTCATCATAATGAATAATACACTAAATAAGAGGAAGAGAATCATTCACATCACAATCCTACATTTCTACATTATCCATTGGAATTGCTTCCCTCGCTGCCATCATCAGATACCAGTGTCGTCACAATTGGGGGACCAGGTCGAGGCTCCTCTATAGGAGGGGATGTTTTTGTTTTTTTGTTGTTTTTTTTTTTTTCTGGAAAATTTCTAGCATGGTTTGCTTAGTTTGTCTCTTCTTTTCATCGTTGGTTAGTTTATAGCAAAAAAAGTCTATGGTTTATTTTCCTTGTTACTAAAAACGTAATGTTGAGCATTTTGATCCATGTTTTCAACCTGATTAAGTGCACCGTTAAAGGAAAACACTTCTGCTGGATATTTCACAATGAATATTTTTAATGATTCTTCGTGTTCTTCCTTTCCTCTTGTTGCCTTTTCTGCATCACGCTCCTTTTCCAGTTCAAGCAATTCTCCATTTGTCAATTCCTCGGAAACAGTTTCTACAAGCTGACATGTCCTCATCATCCACATCAAGTCAGGGTCCTCTGACCTATCTGCGATCGGACGTTAGTCGGTTGGACGTAAGTCGACATGACTATTGTTTCTCATTTCATTTCTTCATTTTACTTTTCTTTCTTTGTGATAAGATCTATTGGTTATATACCGATCTTCAGTGGCATTAGTTGGGTGAGGACGTTTATTTTAGCTGTCAAGTTGGTTTTTTTACACGTCAACTAAGGACTCACTCAAATATGTGCGAATCTAAATTATGCTTAATAAATATCTTTGTCACTAAATATCGATTTCATACTCGCCTGATTTGGTTACAACGGTACTGAAAGTAGAAATCTAAACAAATATACACCGTCTATTCAGCACTTGCACCCACCTATATACCATACCATTACCAAATGTCCGTCTGTCCATCCATCTATCCTTGACAGTGTAACTTAGGAACTACACAATATACTCTCATTGAATTTTTCCTGTGCACTAATGAGACCCCGAAGCATGTTTTAGCAAGTCGATTTTTAATTTTTTCAATGTGGAGTTCGATTCAAATTGTCAGTATTATGCCAAACTGAACCCTTACTTTATGCCTGGATGCGTTCATGCTTATTTAGATATTTACTATCTTACTATAATTCACCAAGTATCCGTCCATAACTCAAATACCATACAATGAATTCCCATGAAATATGCTTTGTGTACTAATGGGATCCCAGGGCATGTTTTTAGCGAGTTAGATTTTGAGAATTCTACCATTTTTTAAGCTTTTAGTTGATTGTTCGGTTTACAATATGAGTATGCTGAGCTGGACCATTACTTTATGTCCGGCTGTGTTGACTCTCACGTAAAATTTAACTATTACTTTCATTCACTAAATACCCGTCCTGAATTTTAGCGTAAGTTGATGACAGCTAGAGTTCTTGTGGCTAATAATGAGACACTGAAATATGTTTTTGCCAATAAGTTTTTGAAAAATCAAAAATAATGATAATAATAGTGCTGGGTTTGCAATCGCGTTCTCCCCAATAATAGTGATCTGATTTTCATCTACCTGTATAATATGAAAGATATGATTCTGTTTATGACCCCTGAGAAGCCTAAAGACTGTCGCCAGGGGTATTGAATTGAGGTACCCCTAAAAATATTTTTGATCTCTTTTTGAGGGACCAAACGCCTCCCGCTGAAACAAGCCTAGAAACTTCTGCCCTAGAGCAATCTAGACAATATGCTCATTATCAGTTGTACACGTACCCAAGTATTAATGAACTTGATATGTGTATACATAATTGGTCACATGTATCTATCTATTCGTAACAATTCATATGCATATGTATACGTATATTCGAAATAGATGTTGGAGTTGAGTTTGATATAGACGAAACGAAAACAATATTTTCCTTGATTAGTCCAATGTTTTTGCCGAGGCCTCATCAACTTGTTCCTTTTACCTGTTCTCTTAGGTAGCATTTATCTAACAATATTCTCATTCAGAAGGATCTATTGGTTCTCAACAGTTTTCAACGAAGGTGACTTGGTTTGATTTGCCTGTAGATCTATATTAATTACTTTTATTGGTTGTTCATCAGTGTTGCAGGTGAGGCTTTTGAGTGGTCTGGAGTTCCTTGGAGGGAATATTTCTGCCCATAAATGAAGCAGACTCCTCATACATAATTACACTTACAATACCATTGTAGTCAACGATGTCTGTCACCTTTTCATCTGTTACCATTTTTTCTTTCTAGAGAATATTTCTTTTATGAAACATTAACACTTAAGTATCGTCAAACTCCCAGAGTTGACTTCATTATAGCAATTCGTCAGACTTTCAAATTTAAGGCTCCTTCGATTTCAGACACGAATGATAGAGAGAGGGGGTAAACAGACAGGGAGATGTCATGACATCATGTCATATCAACTCGCAAAGAGAGAGAGAGAAAGAAAGGGGGAGAGAGAAAGAGGAAATGGAAAGCAAAGAGAAAGACGGGAGAGTGACGGATTATATTTTTCACATTATCAATAATTTATCTGGTATCCTTAATAATGATGAATTAAAACCAATTATTTTTGTCAATAGTGAGTTCAGATGACAAATCAGAAGAGAGAATTATTTCGTTCATGAAATGCATTACTGAATGATTTTTTAAATCCCTATTTTCCACATTGGGTTTAAATTCAAGGGGGATTTTTTTCTACTTTTAAGGTTCAAGATCGAAGTTGAATACCTTCTTTTCACTTTTAGGGGTTGAAATCGGGGAAATTCTTCCTTTTTCCCTGTTTGAGATGTGAAAATGGAGGGGAAATTCCGTTGCATCGTATCTATATATGTATGGTACAATATCTTCAAAGTTTCTTAATCAATTTCACTGAAATTTTGTGGAGGGGATCTAATGGTCAAAGAAAGAAGTGTTTTTACATTTGGGGTCAGATTCAAGTCGAAACAACGAATGAAAGCTATCATAATGGATATACTTCTACTCAGAATCTCAAGACAAGACAATTAGCACATTTCCTATTTTCATATTCGTATATGTGCGAGACACATTGATCCGTTTGCAAGATCTGCTACAACATAACTCCACAACTAAAAAAAAAATACCTTCATATGAGGAAAAACTCATGATAACACGCGATATAAACTTTGTAGGTCATGTCTGCTAAATGTTATCGATGTTTTGTTTATTGGATTAACCTAGAAATTAGTTGATTTTGTAGTGAGATATCATTGGGAGCTTTTAGTTTTAAGCAGCTACATTCAAAAGGATCGATATTTATATTGTACTGTGACAGGTATCAGATCAACGCGCTTTTATATTATAGTCGAAAGTGACGTAGTTTTTTGTTTGATTTCAACCATGACAATGGAATGAAATAAACGTTATTTTTGACATGTTATTTTTTATTTTAAGAAAGCTTTACGACTCATACACAAAAGATACTTTGAATGATCAAACGCATTAAAAGTTGTTTGTGAAGTTTCATTGATATTTCTTGTTGAACGATGCTCCACGGTCGGGTGAATCAATTAAGGGTGATAGTGAGCAATTGAATTACTTGGGAATAAACAACGTTATACGACTTGGGGATATAGCCAAACGATATTCAAATCAACCGTTTGTAATCATTTACACCAGTTTGGCTATAGTGACCGCTTTTGATGAGTGACTTCGATATAAATGAAAAACCACTGGATCGTATTTCTGAGTCCGATTCGCTACTTAAACGTCACGAAATGTTCTACTTTTGAGACAAATTGTCATGGGGGAGGATGAAAAGTTACTTTATGGCAACGTTGAACGCAAGAGATCATGGTGCAACCACCGCTCATAGCACCGAGAGACGGTCATCATCCAAAAAAGGTAATGCTCTGTATATCGTAAGATTAAAAGGGAGTCTTTTATTATGAGCACCCTAGCCTATATGCCGAACGAAGCAAACAAGTACTGCTCCCAAATTAAACCAGTTGAAGGCAGCAATCGACATGCGACTTCGGTGACCAGACAATATCGTTATCACTCGTCCATCTTATTCACCAGATAATGCACACCCCAGTTATCATTCATTCTGGTCCCCACAGAATTCCCTAAAAAAAAAAAAAAAAAAAAAAAAAACAATCCCTCAAAAAACTCCGAAGGGCACCCTGAGCAATTCTTCGCTGAGAAAGATTAAAGTTCCGAGAGGATGGAAGTATGCATTTGCTGAAAAATGGCAGGGGAAAAAAAATGGGGAAAATGAGAAATATGTTGTTCAATAAAGCTAATGTCGAAGATAAAAAGAACTGTCTCCTATTTTTACTGACAGCTAACGAACTTTTGGAGTAACTCAATATTATCAGCCACGCGAAAACGAATTTTTTTTACCTTTTTTTTCCTTCTCATAGTAACCAGGAATAGACCGAAAGCTCATTCAACTTCATATTACAGTGTCTCTTCTTGAAAGCGCAGCATCAAAGCACCGCCAATATTATCATATATATCAACTAAGTTATAGTAAGTATTTTCTAAAACGCCCAAATATTCACCTCATATGATAAAACGCAAGGTGTATTCATTTATTTATTTGTCTTCTCTTACACTTTTTACGTCACCATATGATGACGTTGTAGAAAAAAAATTCTCTGATGATGTAATAATAATAGTTAATGTCAAAAATGTTAAACTCGATAGAGAAAAAGCCATGATTATTCGATGATGCAGTTAACGTTATTTGTGATGGGGAAGGGGCAAAATATTTTTTATTTGAGAAACTGAGTCATGTGTATCAATAAGTGTATATATTCCTTGCGTATTTATGTGTGTGTAACACTTTTCAATATACTTTCAACGTGACGATCGGCAATTCACCCAACTCTTTGTAATGGACTCTTTCATTTTCGTATCTTTACTCAGTTTCACCTTTAGTATAGTTTAATAATCGGGAATTATAGGACATAAAGATGAAAATACTGTACAACATAATGTTTGCGATATTTCCTAAGCACAATGTAATTGCAAAATTACCCAAATAATTTTCACATTTTTGTTGGCAAGGGTAAAGAAGTCATCGGAGAAAATCAAGTTTAGATTATAACAAAAACAACTGAAGTCCAAGTTCTATTAAGACGTGCTACAACTAAGACAGAAGACCACCTGTCTTGCAAAGTCCAGTATATTACATTTGGTGTCGTGGCAAACATATTTCATTACATTATAAACACGAATTGAAATTATATACAATATTGATTATGCATATGTAAAACTTAGTTCATTAGTGTATTCGCTTATTCATTGTCCTCGAGGCCCGGTAACCATGACAGCCATAAAGAGATTGATTTTGACGACAATAATCAATTAAGCTTTCAAATTCATCCGGCAATATTGGCTGATAAATTCTTTTGATATTTTACCAGCACGATTGAGTACAGACACCAATCATTAGCTCTATTCAATCATGGTCCAAACTGATTCAATGAAGACCCCAATCTACCTCATCTCCGAAAGCTTGCACGAGGTATAACTGGAAAGTATCCAGTCATTTAGTATTAACGAGAAAAAAAATCATACTTAGGACAGTGGCGCCTGTTGCCTTCTAAGTACTCCACCTTTTGGACCTCTCGCACTCATACCAGCACCCCTTCCACTTTTCAAGAATCATTATCAGGTACTTTGACGCGTTCTCTACGGTCTGATAATTCTTTGGGAAAAGCTAGGCTGCCAAACCTAGGTTTTGATTTTTCTAAAAAAAAAAAAACTAAAAAAAAAAAGCATGAAGAATAGGGAGACAAGGTCATTGTAAATAATAGTACATAAGCTCACTAAATGATGTCATCAATACCAATTCGTTGCCAGGTTACAGCAAGGCTGCATGACCAGTTCCCGAGATATTCAAAATAGCTCGATACTTTACGTCGTAAAACGGATATCATCACCATCAACCTTTTATCGACCGTCGGTGGGCATTGACCTTCCCGACGATTCGTCAGTCATCTTTATCATGAGCGTCGCAGAGCCAGTACTTACTGAATTTGTTTGGTTCGTCACGCCATCTAACTTTCTGTCAGTCTAAATTTCGCATATGATATCTTAGGATCCATGTTGTGAGTCACAATGTCCAACAGTTGTCTGACATTCTTTCAACATGTCCAGCCCTTTGCCATTTGAGTTTTCTAACAGTTACCATGATATCTCAGATTCCTGTCTTTTCTATATTATGCTGTGCTGTCTTATAGTCTCTCCATGTGAAGTTGAGCAGTATTCTCTCAAATGCACGTTGCATGGTTTTCAGTTTGAAGGTCAATTTTTAGGTTGGGTTCTATGTCTCAGCTCCATAGGAGACTATCAGGAGGGTGCATTGGTTATATATCCTTCTTTTTAGGACTTTCGGGACTTTTTTATTCTTGGAAGTTGAGCTTGCACCTTTGGAAGCTTACCAACAGTGATTCTTCGTTTGATTTCTTCTTCTGAGGATTTCATAGGGATTTTTTGTCCTAGGTAGAGGTAGTGGTCTACTTTCTTCAGCTCAATGTTGTTTATTTTGATCCTTATGTCCTTGTCCTCAATATTAGTCGTACATGATATTTGTTTTGCTGAAGCTCATACGGGGTTGAACCTTCTTGCTTTCTTCATTCAGTTCGTCCAGCATTCTTTGGAGATCAGGAAGATTCCTAGCAAAAACGTCGTCAGCTAATCTGAGCTTACTCAGGTACCAACCGTCTATCCTGATCTCTTTGTGTTCCTAGTCTAGGTTTCGGGAGATCATCTCAATGAAGGCAGTGAAGAGTTTGATTGAGCTGGTATCACCTTGTCTCACCCCTTTAGGTTGAAAGGGCCAAGAGTCTTCAAGAACTGAGAAAATGAAAGAGAAGAAAATTGATATTTTGCAAGTCTGACACAAGGTTACATTTACTGAGCAATCAACTAAGAATTGGACTCATTGACAATGGGTTCATTCCACTTTAATGTTCCTCACTACAGGAGGGGCTCGATCAAAAAATGATACTGTTTAATTCATTCAGCGCAAGAGTCGGTTAATGAATGTTTCCGTTACTCTACCTGTTAAACACCAAATGAATGTTTATTACTTAACGTTTGCCTTTTTGGAAATCGTGCCTTGTCTTCATTTTATCCTCCGCAGATTGCTATTTAGTCTCTGGGGAATCCTCTTTGTTCTAGTTCACACCTCTGCAGAAAAAAGGAAGTTGATGCTAAAGGTGTTAATAATCAGCTGCAAGTTAAATGAGAGCAGCATTTCTCATGGAATTTTTTTTTTAAATATTTAATGAACGATTTGTATTACATCTTTTCTCACAGGAAAGAAAAGAGATAACAAGTCTCTCTTGCATTGTGCAGAAAGTACAACGCTCAAACATTGAAATCTACTTCATGAATATTATTCATTCTTCAAATTATATATATATATATATATATATATATATATATATATATATATATATATATATATATATATATGTCTTCCTTGTGTTGCACTTACCGACATGGAAAATGGAATCGCTGGACCCCAAGTTTTAGTTCCGGCCTAGGCAGTTCACGTTCACTTCGTACTAATGCCTTTGGGAAATACATCGATCCACTCCCATCCTTCCCTGCTATGGGTAATTAGCAAGGCTGAGCCTTTTAGCCCTGTAAGGCAGTTCATCTATGAGAAGGTTACTCTGACATAGAAAAATAATAATTTTACAAACACTTACAGCTTGGCAGTCGCCATTGCTGGTCCCAAGCTGGGGTAAAGAAATAGGGTTGTAAAATCTACTTGCCACTGAAACTGCAGCAGAGGGATAATGGTCCAATGTTCTACAAAATGCCTCCGGGAATAAATAAGAAAAATCTGTTTCTTCATTTCTTTTCTTTGTTTTTTTTTGTTTGTTTTGTTTTTTTCGACGACAAATATTTATCTTCCGGTATAATTCTTCGTAGGGAAAAAGGAGGCAGATATTTTGGTTCAGATTGAAAATATATATATATATATATAATTCGTCTTGAATTTTAGCATGTTTCTCTTCGAAACAAGCATAACGTGACAGAGAACCCACTTTTAAATCTCTTCTCAACGCTTCACCGCCCCTTAAAAAAGAATATTTTTTTTAAATCTGCTATTGTTTTTCGATTCAAAATAACAGAAGCATATTGATTTCCAATTTAAATAATCCTGAATAAATAGAGAAAAAATTGAAATTATTTCATTACTAGAAACGGAAAATTCCAGATTTGAAGTAACACAATTTGACTTCGATTCAGCGTTGGACTAAATTTATTGAATTTGACTATCCTGGTCTGCACCCAGTAAATTCGAATGTTGCTAATTTGAGTTAGCATTAACAATATTATATATTTGCCATGAACTGGAACATGATACTTACGAATCGACGAATAATCAGTCATTCGATGAGAAGATGATTATATTAGCTTTTAATCATTTAGATATGACATTTGAAGCTCGACGTGCAAATACCAAAGAGCCCAGCAAGGTTATAATTCTGATTGTTACAGAAAAACTAATGTGGACTAATAATGCAATTCGATTAAAGAAAAACAATAACTTTAACTGATATCCATCTCCATGAGTCAATATAGTTCTTATCTCAAAACAGGAACTATACCAGACGATTTTTAAATGATTAGTGATAGCTTATAGAGGATTTCTGCTAAGAAAAAAACTATACGCTCTTCATCAAAGGAGGAAAAAATATTTTCATCGGAATTCAAAACGTTCCATTTAATTATTGGATTTAATTCAGTTATTTTATCGTTATCGTTTTTGTTTTGTTATCAAGTTGAAGAAACACAAAGTCATACGCAAAAAAAAAGGAGAAACAGTGATTGACAAAAATACATAGCATTTTAGGATGTATATACCTTAGAAAAAACGACTTTCCCAATGCTCGATACAACACGCTTCTTTTATCTGCGCTTCGTCAACATTCGACTGAATAATGTACTTGAGAAAATACGTGGTCAGAATCGGTTGTATCTTGTGTAAATCGGACATCGCAAAGATTACGAAATCAATCGACTAAGAAACAGAATTGAATGTGACAGTTATTTTTTTTATTTGCCGATTATGATCAGTCGTTTATTGATTTTATGGATTTCCCGTCTTGAAGCGACGATTATTGAAAAAAAACACTTTGAATAACATAAAAAAAGAAAAGCAAACATCAACAATAAAAAACATGTCCCCTCAATATATATATATATATATATATATGTATATATATATATATATATATATATATATATATATATATATATATATATATATATGTGTGTGTGTGTGTGTGTGTGTGTGTGTGTGTGTGTGTGTGTGTGTGTTTATAAGCTTACAAAGAAAAATGTTTAGCGTAAATGCAAAAGAGGTATATACACAAGACTGGAACTTGCTGGGTCAAACTCTGCTTCAGCTTCTATTCCAACTGAAGGTGTTTACTGCGACTTTCGTATCGAATATATTAGAAATTTTAGAAATCATAAATATATACGCTTTTCTTAGAAATTCACTCATTTATAAGAATGGAATAAGCCTGTATGATAATTTTCCGTAAACTAGCTGAAATGCCCGTCTACGCCGCGTTAAATATACAAGGAGTAGAAAGAAAAGAGCTAAAGGTTTCAGACTTAAGGGAAAGTATGCTTCCACTTATGACCCGTCGAAAGTGAAAAACTGTTCACATTTACTCTCGACGCCTTAAGGAAGAGAAAATGTATCTCTTTACCTTTGACCATTTAATAGTGCGAGGGAAGGTCCTCTTCAATTTTCACCTTTAAAAGAAGAAAAATTCCATTCACTTTTTAACTTATAAAGCGAGAAAAGGGATCGTTTCAGGTTTGAGCCCCGAAAGAGAAAGTGTTTCCTTTCATTTTTGATCACTCAAAAGGGGGGGGGGCTTTTCTTTTATTTTTGAGCCCCCAAAAGTCGGTAAAAGTTTCCATACACTTTTGACCCCTCAAAGTTTCCTTATACCTTTGACCCCTTAAAAGGGAAAACTCATTCTTTCCCTTTGATCCATGAAGGAAAAAATCGCCCCGTACTTTTGACCCCCTGAAGTATCATACATAAACATATATAATACAAACCACAAAAATCACATGATATTGACTTCATCACGTGATATACATAGAGAGAGATTTGATGACATGTGTACCAATTGGCGTAATTACACTCTGTGAAAATCAGAAACTGATTCTGATTCAAAAGTTACCGTTCATTGCCAAAAATCAGATGAAATTTGAAGAAAAAAATTTTGAATTTCACCCCCTAAAATGTATGGTAAAAACGACATCCTCGGCTGATGTTGGTATGGTTCCACGAATATAACTGTTATGGTTTTGGAGAGAAAAAGCATACAAATGGACGTAATTTTTTTCAAAATTCGACCTAAAAAATATGCTCCAGGAAAATTAAGACTTGCTCATTTCGTATATACTATCTTAATTTTCGACGTATAAGAGGAAAAAAACATAACAACGTTAAACTACATCATTATGTAGATAGTGGGTTTATAAGTAAGTGTGAATGTTTCTGAACACTTGATAAGGGACCAATTTAACAATTTTTTTCGTAATTGTAAATTTAAACCCCACTCCAGCCCGACTAAGACCGTATTTAATTTAGCATGAATTTAAATTTAAATTTACGGTCTGAGTAAATTGCTGTCAAAATTATTTTTTTTATTTAAAAAAAAAATAGATTGAAATCAGATTGTGTTTAATTCATTAAAGTAGCCCAATTACGCTGGTTACTGCCTCGGTCGTATTTGTCTGGGCCAACATATCAAATGTATCTCTGTGTCGAATGGTTCTTCCAAGTTTGCGATTTGTAAAATAGACACATAGGCGATAAAAACCCGAAGTGGTGTCATTCTCTTCAACATACGCCATTGGTAAAATAGCTGGGAGAAAGAGACGTAACCTTTTCCAGTGGCATTAGTGCCGTGTTTGAATCCTCTTTCCAATCTGCAAACCGATCGGCCACCTGTGTTTGCCGTGACCTTTACTGAATTAAAGTTAGATAGAATATTTTTTAGTAAGCATTACTGCGGTTGGACACAAACTAAATTCTAATCTAGCAAAAACTTCCATAGCAAACTGCCCCCCGCCCCCATGCAAAACTGTTCAGGGGCGAGGGGTAAAAACTAACTTGCTGAAAACCTGCTCCGGGGTTCCATTGATAACCAAAGAAAATTTGTCGGTCTGTGCTCTAGCTGCTTTTGAGTTGTACGATCACGGACAGACATATGCTGATTTATAATATTTTCGGATTTCGGACTCTAATCATCTGGTCCTTTTTCGCGCTGCTTACCGATTGGCCACCAACAAATCATAATGTGTTCAAGCTAACTTGTTTGATAAATATGATTCCCTCCCTCCCTTTCTCTCTCCCTCTCTCTCTCTCTCTCTCTCACACAACAGTCTTGGGAAAAAAAGCATGGTAAATGCCTCCCCCAAGGAGCTTAAAGTTAAGAAAAAGTGAGTCGTTGTTATCTTTTTTGATGTTAAAAAAACAGATGAGCAATTTAAAAGAAAAAAAATGGAGCTTACGTTGAAAAATGGGGTTCGAAGGAGATTGTCAAGTTGAAGAAGAAGCAGTATTTCAATAAAAGTGGTTCTGATGAGAGTTTTACAGTTTTCTTGCAACTGATCAGTTTCACATTATTGTGATCAACAGACAGGTATTTGTTTGTTTTTCATTTTTCTTATGACGTTTGGTAAAAGATGTATACTGGGCATAAAGTGACCAATTTAGCATCAAATTCTATTGCAAATTGACCCCCCACACACACACACACACATAGTTTAGGTATATTCAAAAACTATCTCGCTAAAAACCTGTTTCGGGATTCCATCAATAAACATAGACTATTTGGTGATCATAGCTCAAGCCGTTTTGAGATCACAGGCGGACGGGCGGAAGGACGGACGGAAGGACATTTGCTGGACCATAGTATGATTAGCTGAAGTTCCTATATGTGCTGCATAAGATATTCAAGAAATACAGACAGAAGGAGTAAAGCGTTCAGACTTGTAAGAAAAAAATGCTCTTTCACTTTTAACCCCTAAAGGAGAAAAAAAGAGTCTCCCTTGACTTATGACTTTAGGGGAGTGAGGAAATTTTTCTACGCCCTTGTCCCTTTGAAGGGGAGAATTCTCTCAACTTTTCAACCCACAAAGTGAGAAAAAAGGTTCCTTTCGTTTTCGACCCCTAAAACTGAAGAAAAGGATTCCTTCCAGTTTTAAGGAAACCCTTAAAAGAAGTAAAAGTGAACATTGCCCAACACAAACGAACGGACAGATTTAACATGAATTTAAATTTACGGGTGGGGTGAGTGAATCACCTTCAAAATGAAAAAAACAATAAAAATTTCAAGAAATATTTTGATGGAAATCAAACAGTTTTTAAATTAGTTAAGTAGCGCCATTACGTTGGCTACGATCTTCGTATTTGTCTGGGATTAACACATCAAAAGTATGTCTGAGTCGGATAGTTCTTCCTTTGCTGTATGTAAAATAGATAAAGGTGACGATCAGTCGAAATGGTCCCACTCACTCCATCATACGATAGCTTAGAGGTGGAATCGTAACTATGCTTTTCACGAGTGAATTAGTGCCAGTCACTCCCTGGGGGTTAGAGCCCAAGTCGTTGAGTCCATTTTCTGCGCTGTTAATCGATCTACCACCGTCATTTCCAATTGTCTGTGCAAAATAGTAGTAAGATAGTACATTTTCAAGTAAGCATGAAAGCTGTTAGGTTCCATGTTCCAGCTCCATAGGTGACTATCGGTACGATACATTAGTTGTACCCTTCTTTTTTTAGGATTAGCGGGATTTGTGGGTTCTTGAAAGTCGGGCTCGCTCTACTGAAAGCTTGACTATCTTGTGTGATTTTTCGCTTTATTTCGTCTTCTTTTGGTGACAATAGAGATTCGCTATCCAAGGTAGATGTAGTGGTTTACTTTCTCCAGCTCTGCATTTTCAATTTCGATCGTTGTGTCTTTGTCCGCAACATTTTTGTTGTACATGACAATTGTTTTGTTTAAGTTCATGTGGGGGTCAACTTTTTAGCTTGCTTCATTTAGTTTGTTAAGCATTATTTGGAGATCGTGAAGGTTCCTAGCAAGATACGAAATTATGGCTGACAGAAAGTAAGAAGGCATGACGAGCTAGATGAATTCAGAAAGTACTTGCTCAGGGATGTCCATGATAGAGAGATCTGGCGAAACTTGGGGAATCTCTGTCTCCATCGACGGACGCTAAAATGATGATGATGATGATGATGATGATAACTGTTAACACAAACTAACGGACCAGTTCAGCCAAAACCTCCCATGCAAACTAAAAGCCCTCACCCTCAAACCTGACTCGCTAAGAACCTGCCCCGGGGTCCCATTAATAGACACAAGAAATTTGGTAGTTTCGTTAACGTTTCAACATTTCTTCACAATGAATACGTAGTGCTCTTTTAATCAGTTCATTCAATCAAGAGAAGGATGCAAACAACTATTTTTTTACAAACAAAAGTATCATCATCATCAGTCTTTTAACGTCCGTTGTTGGACATAGACCTTCCCCAGGATTTGCCACACTTCTCTATCATGGGCGTCGCGGAGCCAGTACTTTCTGAATTTGTCTAGCTCGTCTCTCCATCTAATATTCTGCTGGCCTCGGTTTCGTATGTGATCTCTGAGGATCCATGTTGTGAGTTGCGATGTTTATCGGTTGTCCGCCATTCGTGCAACATGGCCAGCCCACAGCCATTTGAGCTTTTTAATGGATTCTATGATGTCTCTGACTCCTGTCTTTTTCCGGATGTACTGTGCTGTCTTGTGGTCTCTCCATGTGAGGCCCAGCATGACTTTTCATGTGCACGTTGCATGGTTCTCAATTTGTAGATCTGTCGCTTGGTTAGATTCCATGTTTCAGCTCCATAAGTGACTATTGGGAGGATGCATTGGTTATACACCCTTCTTTTTAGGATTAATGGGATCTTCTTATTTTTTAGGGTTGAGTTTGCTCTGCCAAAGACTTGCCATCCTAGTGTGATTCTTTGCTTCTTTGCTTGATTTCTCCTTCTTTTGAGGATCTCATGGAGATTCGTTGTCCTAGATGTAGTGATTTACTTTCTCCAGTTCTGTGTGCCTGATTTTGATCTTAGTGTTTTTATCTCCGATGTGGTTGTTGCACATGATCTTCGTCTTGCTGAAGTTCATGTGTAGGCTGACTTTTTTGCTCTCTTCGATTAGTTCATCTATCATTACTTGCTTTTTACAACAACAAAAAAAAAACAAGTACATTCCTCAAAACGGGCAATGTGACCGATTCGGTACATTCACAAACTTTGACAAGAGGACAGATACGTATTTAATAAGAATAGTATATACGTATATCAAGAACTTCTTAGAAAAAGTCCTGTCTTTTGAAGCCTTCGGTAGAGTCAGCTCAACTTTCATCAACGAGAAAATCTCATTAGACCTAAAAAGATTAGTATATAACCAATGCATCCTCCCGATAGTCGTCTATGGAACTGAAACATGGAACCTAATCAAGAGACTGACCCACAAACTGAGAACCATGCCACGAGTACATGAAAGTACATGGAGAGACCACAAGACAGCATAGTATATTATGGAAAAGATAGGAGTCAGGGATATCATAGAAACTATTACGAAACTGAAATGGCAATGGGCTGGTCATGTTGCAAGAGTGGCAGACAGCCGGTGGATATTACAACTCACAACATGAATCCTCAGAGAACCAAAGCCGGCAAAATATGAGATGCCGAGATGAACTGGACAGATTCAGAAAATATTGGCTCCGCGACGCCCTTGATAGAGAGGTCTGGCAAATCTTGGGGAAGGTCTAGGTCCAAATACGGACGATAAAAGACTGATGATGATGATGATGATGATGATGATCATGATCATGATGATCATGATGATGATGATCATGATGAGACTCTCGTTAAAAATTAGAAGACAAGAAATACTATCATCAGAAAAAAGAAGGATAAGATGGAGCCTAGGTAGAAGTTTAATTTGGTTGTTCTTCTTTTTCCTCAGAACTTTTCCTTATTTTGTTCTTGGAACTATTTGATGTATCGATGCACTTCTAAACATAAAATTTTGTATGGACGTGCAAACCCACGCACATACGCAAGTCTATCATTCGCTACCGAGTTAAAAGAAAAAATAGCGTCGTCTGTGTTTTAAAAGTGGATAACTTCTTTAATGAAAAATTCAATAACACCTTTAATAATGAATATATTTCGACGAAATCCTGTGTAAAGGTTGGGAGTGTATGAAGACTTTAGTGTAGTGGGTTATGGGCGATCTGCTTGTTTGTTTATATTTTGTAAACAAAAACCACGTTTTGGGAAAAAAAATTGCTGGAATTCGGTTGAAATGTTGGGGAAAACCCCAGAATCAAAATAATTGTTAGTTATGGCCGATCCATTTGTTTCTAGGGGTTTTTTTACGTTTGATATGTAATTAGAATTGAATAACTTCTTTAATTTTGAATTAAACAACTCCTTTAATTTCAAATTTTGTATGAAGGAGAACGTATGAGGACTTTGGTATAATGAGTTATAGATGATCCAATCGTTTGTTTATTTTCTATAAACATAAAACACGTTTTGGGTTTTGAAAAAAAAACATGCTTTTGATTCCGATTAACAAACAAACTGATTGATAAACAAAGAAACATGTTTTTTGTTTACAGTTCGGGATTCATTTTAATTAATTCTTCATCGAATTCTGTGAAAAAATCCCGAAATGCAAAGCGCGAAGCAGACACCGTCATTGTCACCAAACGCACCCTATTTTGAAGAAATATTTCATGGTAAAAAGATGTAAGTAAAACTAGACGATAACAAACAGAAGGGCGATAAAAGAATTAAAAAATCCATTAAAAAAAAACGGCAATAGATAGCGGCAAAAAATAGAGACCTTTATACTTTTGAGACTTTTCTTATATCATTTATTTTTCAAGTTTCAGTTTTACAGAAATTTGTGTACTCAACTTCAAAAAAATGGAGGAGTCTGAACGCGTATATTTTGATAATAACAACAGCAGTTGCATTTTCTCTCTGGCTACATTTTTCTAATTTTTACTTGATTAAATGGTCCAGGGGAGGCAATTCACACGAAATTATTCTTCGCGCTTAGCAGCTGCGCCAGGGAAATCGCTTCATTTTGACTTGGCGCCGGCAGCTTAAAAATAATCGACTGAAGAAGGTAACTTGAGATACTTGAAGATAAGTATTTTTTCAAAAACATACACAGAGATAAATAAATATTTATTCAACCATTCATATTATCTTCGCTAGCAGCATCAATGGTACAGTAAGCGGAAAGCCGAGGGTAGGTTCGGTACTAAGTGTTACATTTCAAAACTCCTAAAATGACATTTTTTTTATTCTTTTTTTTACTGTTTGAAATAGGTTTCCTCGCTTTCCTGTTTTTAAATATACTTTCGTAAGCCGAAATGACGTAAAACAAAGAAGTAAAATCTATTTATTTTACGATTTGAATTTTGTGGACGTTTTCCGCTATCGGCAAGTAGGGCATTCCTATTTTTCTTAAAGACCTTCGTAAGCCGAAATGACGTAAAGCGAAGGAGTCAAATCAGTTTTTTTTTTATGGTTTGAAAAAAGCTGAGGTTTCCCGCAATCTGCAACTTTGACTTTTCAATTAAAAAAAAAAAGACTTTGGTAAACCGAAATAACGTAAAGCGAAGATGTAATTCCCATTAATTTATATGGGGAAAATGTTTTTACCTCTCAAAATGGTGACGATAGTATATTGAGCAGAGTCGCTGGAGGTTGGGGTGGTGGAAGGTGCAATAGACTGGAATGAAGGAGAGAGAGAGGGGGAAGAGGGTGCGCGCTGCTTCAAAGACGAGATACAACAAAACAAACGCTGAACACTATTTTCACTTTTCCTTATAAAAGTGGAAATGTGGTGTAAAGCCAAATTTCGAAATACATTTATTTATTCATATCGTAATGCGAGTTCTTTTTGATCGTACAAAACAACTTTCAAAGAAAAAAATGGTGAAGCTTTCTTTTATATGAATCCATCGAGTGAAAAATGACCATTTCACCATTTGTTCAACGATAGGGATCAAGAGAGAACTTTTCAAATAGGAACAAAAATCATAAAAATGAATTTTCCGATTAATCAAATTCACCGCTCAAGACCCAGTTTTGATCGTACCCTTTTTCTGGAGCCTATCCAAGCTTTTAAAAACAGGCACAAATAGGTGACAACAGGCAGAGGTTCTTCAACTACTAACCAACAATGCAACCGTTCATCAAGTCCCTCAGATGAGACTACATACGACCAAATATGAGCTATTCTCAAATCTACACACATATTTCTGTGCGACACTTACAAACTTCTTTTTGCATACAACTACACGAACACGTAGAAACACTCTAATATATTATTTTTTAAAAACTAAACTCTACGGCCATTTTAACCATCTACATAAGTGCACAGAAGAAAATTCGACCATTCAATCTTGTATGCTACTGTTGACATATAATGGCGTTACGTCTTTTAAATATCATAGTTCACAACTTGCAAAATTTTTTTCTTTACTCATGTCAGCGATCAATGTCCAATGGAGCATACTGCTGTAAGGAAAAGGGCATTTATGCTAACAATACACAAGCAACGTAGCTCGCTCATTTATTCGAAAGTGTACGAGTAGAAATGGACAAATCACACAAGATTGGCATTATACTAAACCCTCTACAGTCTACATAAATGCAAAGTAGCGGGTCTACCTTACTTCAATTGTAGATAGATGAAACCAACGCAGGTTCCTCTAATAAATCATGTATGTGTGTTGTGTACAAAATGCATAAATCTCATCACGTTTCTCTCCAGATTAAATTATCATTTATTTGTCATTTAAATGATTTCATTAAAGAATTTGAATCATTTGAAAGATAACTTCATTCAGATTGTGTTAATAGTTATTAATACTTATTATTTGTTAAGCCCTAGATCATCAAGGCTATTTTCCAGCTGATTATACTTTCTGGGGCATGGTTCAATAGATAGAAACGTAGGTCCCTTCGACGTCATGAGATCAACCCCTGTATCAGCTGGAGCTGGAATATAGCTCAGCTCAATGGAAAGGCAGATCGGCATCCTCATAAAGAAGAATTGATGGTTACAAGTTCTAAAAATCTATGCAGGACAGCGAATGTGACAGACAAATGAATTATAACATATCCCTTATAAGTGGGGAGAAATTTACCAACGAAATAAACATGTTCATTACAGATTTCTAGTGAAGCCAAAATGCATATCCTAGAAATGTTTAAGTAGGTCTCATGGCACCCAGGATCAAAATTAAGAAGGAAAAAAAGGGCGCCCCTTTAACCACCCCTTTAAAATGCGAAAAGCAACGAGATCTAATTATTCACCCAGCTGATTTAACATGCTCTACCTGCCCAACCCTAGTTATGTCAACGATGTTACTTGGGCCCTCATAACCAAAAATCTAAGAGTGTTCTCGTTATGTGCATTTGAATGTGGTGTAAATTTACTTTAGAGCAAGCAAGACAACTTTGCCATGGAATAATGGTTAACAAGTTAACCAAGCAAACCATTACTGCTGTAGTGAGTTTGACCTTCAGTAGGTACCCTTAACTTGTGGTCTTGTACTAGTAGACTAAGCCGATATACGTAAATACCAGATGTTAACAAAGCACGATGACGAGTCTCGCAGACCAATTCGGGAATGGTTGAAAATAATGTAGGTTAAGATGAAGTTTTCTAATAACGATTGATATCACGTATCAAGTGCTTCTGATATTTTCATATATTCAATTAGTCTGAAATACTAAAAGGTTAAATTCTGAGTTGACTAAGCATTTTTAAAGGTGAAAGATGAACCTGATTACCTTCAGAATATCGTTAACAGCAACGACAGGAAAAAATCGCCTTTTCCTTCAGTACCAATTACACTTGATGATTATAGCTATTACAGTTCCTCATATTTTTGTTTGCTATGTGAATGTACATGGTAAAAGTTAACCCCCCCTACCCGACACAAACTAACCATTGCTCTGACACACTGATTAACCATAACCCCAAACCCTAACCATACGCTATTATCTCGATAAGATTCGACTTGTTTCACACAAAGAGTTTGATGGCCTTGTGTTATAGTAGGCACTCATTATATATCAACACTAGCTGTGATACCCAGCGTTGCCCGGGAAAATAAAACTTCAAAACTTACAACACGGGAGAGCAAATGATATTTCATAGAGATATCGTTAAATTAGATTAAGCGGGATGTGGGGACATCGTAATGAGGCAGAGAGAGGGGGGGACTAACAAGAAATGTAGTATACTGGTTATTATGCATGCAAGTAAATGGTATAATCTAACTATGGTGATACGCCACTTGTATTTATTTGTCCTCTGCCATGCTTAGGGACGCCATCCGTCTGTATTATCTTCAAGTAGTATAATGATGTAGTAAAAATAAAATTTCATGTTCTGATGTCCTAGTAAAAGTGCTGAATTTAGAGATAATAGAAATATGAGAAGTAATAAAAAAACTAAAACTAAGAATGATAAAAATCCTTTTGTGGTTAACATGACACTATTCTTCAAGCTCATTGAGATGTAAATCTCTCTCGTATAAAATGCAATGTGAATCTATATATTTCATATATGCAGTCATTTTTTTAATAACTAATATATATATATATATATATACATACATATATATATATATATATATATATATATATATATATATATATATATATATATATATATATATATAATATGATCATTGGAACATGATGTTATAAAAGTGTTGATGGGGTTGAACTCTTCTTAAATTACCTCTCAAATAAAATATCAGTTTTGGCGTTGAATTACCCCTTAAAAAATATATCAATTTTGGTGATTTTACCCCTAATATTGCATTTTTTTTTTAATTCCACATACTTATGATAATGATAACCGTTAGCGAAGCAGCAGTTCGTGAACTAGCAATCATAATAATCATAACCAATTTAACCCGTGGAAATTCAACGGGTGTTGACAAGTAAGATTGTCCATTATCTCATGCCCTTGCTGTTCTTTTAACGTTTGCCTGTATCTTCTTAATCTCTCGTTTATCACTTCTAATATCAGTTGCCAATCCGTGTTGTTATCTAAATCAGTGGTTTTCAATACTTTTTTTTTATTGTATGACTGAGAGACGTAGAAAGAAACCTTAAAGTTGATACCAGAAAGCAGGAAGACTTACGTATCTTTTCATTATCCTTTATAAAAAAGAAAACTATACCATTACATAAGAATAACAGATTAGAGTAAAATTCTTTAGAATCTCAAGAATAATCTGATCTTATATCTCTCAAATAACAAGATGCTTTTCCAGATGATCTGCTAAATAGCGCGCTGTAAATTAATAATGAAAGTTAATATAACCAAATTATGTTCATGTTTTTTGTAAGCAGATATTTTAAACATAACCTCATCTCATTATTCTATCACGATAATTGCATTCTTTTTCGCTTAATCCGCGGAGAGCTGAAGTGGGTTGACCTTGTTCACAAAATTAAGTTTTTGTCAAAACCAAAATGTCTTTTCTTTGTATACTACTATGTTTTACTTATATCAACAATTTTGATCAACATTCTCTGTAAACGTACAGAGGAACCCTGTCAGAACCCCATCCGCCCTATTTGACGAACCCGGAAAAAAATTTGCGAATGCTTTTGGATTCTTACGAACTCAAGTTGGTGACCACTGATTTAAATGTTATACAAACCTGGATTAGTTTTACATGCGAAAATATTCTTACTCTTTAATTAGATTACTTATATTTCCTCTCTTTTCTCTTCCTACACTCCAATCAAACCACCTTTTTCTTCTGCTCCCCTCTCCTTCTATCTCTCTTCCTACCCTTTCGATAAACATTTCCAAACCTTTTCCTATCATCTCTCTTACCATACTCACCAACCCAACTTTTTCTGTCATCTCTCTTCCTACCCTCTAATCCAACTACCTAACTTTCTTTTCTGTGCCCTCTAATTCAGCTACCTAACCTTTCATTTATGTTACGAGAAGCGTAATATTAACGCAGGCAGGAGCAAGCAGAATAACATCATAGAAAATGTTTATCATTCTCGCTGCCTCTTTTCATCGCTTTTCGGCCTTTTGAAAAGGAAAAAAAATGGAATGTCTAGGCATCGCAACGGGAGGTGCCCTCGGGGAACCTCTTGTCATATTCTGTCCTCGAGGGGAGGCGAATAAATGCTTCCTCTTCCTAATCATCATCCTTGTTCTTCTTCTTACTATTATTATCATTATAATTATTTAGAATTCAAAATCCAGATAGAAAGTATCATAAACGAACTTTGATTATTAAATGCACGTTTGACGCGGTTTTCTCTCTTCGAGTTTATTCTGGAAAGCGCAGCCGAAGCTGATCACTGGATCAACAGAGTTCATGTCAATGGTGCAGTACGTATAAACTGGTGTCTGGAATTATTTGCAACGTTTAAAAAGGGAGATTTCGAGTTTAACGACAAAGAACGTCCCCGAAAACTGTTGTGTAGTCTGGTTGGAAAACTAACGTTCGGAGTTTGAATTCAATCGAACTTCTTTGATCTTTTCTCTTCCTCGATGATTGGTCTTCTGTTGATCTTTGGTCGTTGCCAGAACTCACGTCTTTTTATTATGGCGTTCTGCAAGAATAAAAAAAACACGTGGACATCTTTGACCTCTTTTCTAAAGATCAAATGGATAATTAGCTGGTCATTACCAATGCTTAAGGCTTGTCTTAGATCAAAGGTCTCCAACCTTTTTCAGCGATACGAATCCTAAATATTACGGAGAAATTTAGAAAGAACTCTTGGCAGTTCTGAATCGTCTTGAACCAAAATTTGGCTCATTGCATAAAGTCATTTTTTTCCAGATAACGGCGACGTCAGCTACTGCGTTCGGAAAAATAAAGGACGTATGCTCAACTTCTTTCTTAAGAAATCCACCGAAGATTATCACATAAGTCCGTTAAAATTAATTAGATTTCTGTCAAAACCGTAATGTCTTATGTAATATTAATAATTTTGATCGAATTTCTATCAAACTTTACAGATGAACCCCTTCAGAACGCCTTTTTTCCACGAACCCTAGGAGAATCTTCGTGAACCCTTGGGTTTATATGAACCTGGGTAGGTGATCACTGTCCTAGATAACTAACCAAGTGATTATTCTTCAGCCAATTCTAATCTACTTCTTCTCTTTCCCGTAAACTATTAAATCTTCGTCTGTCCATATTTTCCTAAATTGAGTCTAACTCTCTTCTGCCGATTCTTACTTCTATTTTGTCTTCATCTGCTCCCTGCGATAAATCTTTCTTTTATAGCTTTTCTTTCAAGATTTTTTTCCATCTCTCTGTTCACATAGGTTACGCATGGTTTTTGAGCTGGAAGTGCTTTTTTTCCCCTAAATCTGTGTGACATCTTTCTGTATCTCTATCAGGGTTTCGATCCCTGACTGTCTCAGGGTCAACGCCAAACTAGACTGCCCGGCTGGGGTTTTAAAACTCAACTGGCCCTCCTAACCAGCAACCCCAATGAGTTCCTTTTAGACCTTCATTCCTTGGAAATGTCTAAAAGGGGAAGATCATAAATCTCTCTGATTCAAGGGTCAACAACCAATATATCCTCCTGATAGTCACCTATGGAGCTGAAACATGGAATTGATCAAACAGAATATTGACCCTCAAACCGAGGATCATACAACATGCACTTGAGAGTATTATGCTCGACATCACATGGAGGGATCACAAAACAGCGCAGTATATCAGAGAAAAACAGGGGTCAGGGGTATCATAGAATCCATCAGAAAACTCAAATGACAATGGGCTGGTCACGTTGCAAGAATGTCAGACAACTGTTGGACATCACGACTCACAACATGGATCTCAAGAGATCATATTCAAAACTGTGGCCGGCAAAATATAAGACGGTGTGAAGAAATTGGCAAGTTCAAAAAGTTCAAGCTCCACGACGACCATGATAGAGAGGACTAGCGAATCCTGGGGGAGGTCTATGTCCAACGATGGACGCTAAAAGGCCAATGATGATGACATGGGCATATTTAGCGACGTGGGACTGCGTGACTAATTTTACCAAAAATTACCCTCAAAATCTTAATCAGAACTAGTCACTTCCAAATTCAGCAATGGAGACGAGGCGTTGTTCATATTCGTACGACGCTGGGTCGCATATTTACCCTCAAGAGCACGCCCTAAAAATGAGACATTCTCTGTGGTTTTGAAAAAAAAAATTTATTTATCTCAGATTCCAATTACTTCTGTTTATTTCATCTTTTTCCTGAAGTCAAATCTATTGTTTGAAAGACTCTGCTTTTCACAGGCTCAAAGTGTTTTGTTTTTACTTGGAGCCAACCATTTTCTTTTTCAATGTTGCAAATTTTATATTTTCGTGATACCAGATTGAGTTCTATAATTAATTTTTTTTTTTTCGAGAGTTATTCCTTAATTTTGAATTATCTAAGTGCAAAATTATCTTTGGGTAGGAATTTAGCTTCTTCGATTCCTGTGAAGTCCATAGTTGAAAGCGAAAATCAACTTTTCCATAGAGTTACTCCTTAGTTCTGAAATATTCAAGCGGAAATTTTTCTTCTTTTAATTTAACCTCTTCGATTTTGCACGTACACTAATACCGTTGAAGCCTTCAGAATAGGACGAAAATCAACTTCTAGTGTATCTCTTCCATTTTGAAATATTCAAGTGAAAAATGAATTTTTGTTTTCTTGAAATTTTTCTAGGTTTTGTCTTGCACACCTGACTGAATCTATCTGTTTGCTTTTCTATATTTTTACATTTCAAAGTGCGTTAAAAATTTATCTAGGGCTCGAGGAATTTTGACAACACACTTACAAATTAAAATTGATCTACGGTACCCTACAAAATTATGTAAATCCTAAATTTTCGTTAGTTTTCATTTTCATTCCCACTGACTATATTAAACTTGAAATTAAATTTGATAACTGTTGATGTTGAGAAAAATATTATTGTTTTATCCAAGGTGATCATAATTTTTTTTTATAAATAGATATATAGATACAAGAGAAAGAGCCATAAAAGCTTATTTAGATATATATGCGTAACATAAATAAAATCCAATGAACACACACACATATATATATATATATATATATATATATATATATATATATATATATAAAATTGATAATTGAGTCATCCACAGACAGCCGTTTCGTTGTATTACAACTCTTCAGTGTGGTTATAGACTATCCGTTCTCTTATCCAGTATCACGAGGTAGGATCGAAACATTCGCTTCAGACCCAGAGACTGGCATTTCACCCCTGCCCTACGCAGAACTGGACGGTCAGTAAGGCTGGATTTAAGCAATATACTTACTTAAGCACAATTCCCCATCAACCAGAGTGCTCTATCCCGGGGTTGGAAGAGCATTGTTATATAGCTTATAATGAATGAGTTTGCCTTACCTAAAGAGTGCTCAACCCCGAATAAGGGAACGTCAATTATGATAATAATAATTAATAATTGAGTCATCCACAGACAGCCGTTTCGTTCTGTTACAACACTTCAGTGTTGATTATATATATATATATATATATATGTATATATATATATATATATATATATATATAGAGAGAGAGAGAGAGAGAGAGAGAAAGAGAGAGAGAGATTTGGTAGGGCGTGTCAATATGTCTCTGAGAGCAATACTCATTGTGAGTCAGCATGGAACAACTGTCAAAAGGATTAGTTCGAGGGAAATGGCGAAATTGAATTTAAGTATGAAATTTTTCCTATGATCAGATACCCGAAATTTTGGGTTACACTTGTGTGTGCCTATATATATATATATATATATATATATATATATATCCAGAGAAAAACGTGCGTACATATACTAGCAAAATCACGGAACTTTTCAGATCTTCGATACCCGATTTTAAAACTTTTTTTATGTATATTTTTGCTTGCTTTTATTAAAAAGAGTCCAAGTTATTGACAAAAAAAAGATTTCATTATTTACCACGTAGAATTGAACTTTTAGAATTAATGTTCACTTTTTAATTAATAATCGTCAATTTTGACGTCATTTTGTTGACAGGTCTTTAAAATGTTTAATATCAAAATCGTGTAATTAAAAAAAAACTACTAAAAATAATTTACACTTATAATGAATATGATTTAATTTGCAAAAGTAAGCTTAATCATTACTCAACTGAACTGGGGTTGGAAATCGTCACATGCTCCGTAAAAATGAAAATGAAATGTATCTGTTTTTCAAGAGTTAGGGTTGGTTTAATTCTTTGTCACAGATCAATCAGTTGATGACAGATCAGGTCGACAATAGCAGCAGACAACTAAGAAGGTTCGAATTTTGAAAAACAACAATATTAAATAGTGTCGACTCCGTTTCTTCCTAATGGGCAGAAGTGACGTGATTAGCAAGATCCTATTAGTTACGGCCATCCATAAAAAAGAAACATTGTCCAATTAAAAATTACGCAAAAACAGCAAAAATATGAGAATTTCCCAATGTTTTTTTACATGACCCACGGTTGCTTCATTAAATTGACATATATTTGATCTTGAACAATGAATGAAAAAATAAAGCAAGATCTTTGAAAAAAAAAACAAAAAAAACGAAGAAATCTAAAAAAAAAAAAAAAAATCTCTTTCAAATTATTTTTCAACGTAAATATTTTCTTCTCTTTCTTTCTACGGAAAATATGTTAGCAAATAAAGTTAAAACTTGCCAAGAGCAATATTTGACATAATTTTTCATTTTTTTTTAATTCTTAAATAATGGTTTGATTGGCCTTTTTTCCCCCCAAGAAGCTAAACAGAAACTATTTTGCCGTGTATTTATCTTTATATATATGTAAACTCATCATTTAATAGCAATCATACATTTTTTTAAATCATCCAGTAAATAAGGGGTGGGATCATCAAATTCTTTTTTTTTTTCAAATTATATTCCCCCGAAATTCAAAATAGAAACTTCTTTCAAGATATTTTCCTTTTTATTACATAGTTTATCGAAACTTCTACAAAAATCCAATAAATCGTTGATTTTTTGTAAAATTTTCAAATATGTATTTAGCTCCTGGAATATTTTGAAAATCAAAAATGCAAATTATCATATGTATTTTTTTGTTTACATTGCTGCAACTTTCTGCACGATCTGTTTTTGTTTTTTAAATATCTCCGGTTCTATAGGGTGTACACAAATCATTTTCACCTCGATTCCTTTTTTTTCAAATCTAATCACTAACAACATTGAGATTCCAGCGATAAAATTGAATTTCATGTAACCTTTTTTTTTTAATAAGGTGTCGATTTCCGGTTCGAAAATCCGCAAGTATGTCTCTACATACATGTTCATAGATTGAGGAAGAGTTCGTCAAATGAAAGTTCATTTGCTACACGTGTTTCTGTTTATACATTGCTTTGTGCGTACCTGTGTGCGAACGTGAGAGTGATTGGGGCATAGCTAATGTGCATCTCACAATGTTGTGAACTTGTTGCAATTACCAACGGGAATATAAATGCCACCATAAAAATATTTGAGAGAGAAAAAAATAGTAATCCAATTCCCTGGTAACTGTTGTATTAAGCTCCGAAACAGATGCGATCACGTTGTTATTTGAAAAGACCGATTAATCGTGTGTGTGTGTGTGAGTGTGTGTGTGTGTGTAAGTAGTTGTACTTGTACGTTCTTTGTAGATATATTAGGATTTGGTTTGTATATGCACTGTATGTGTGCATCGTGTACATGTACTTCGTGTGTGTGCGATCTTGATGTATGTGCCTTGTAACACGTGTGTATGTTTGACTATGTGCATGTCTAATTATATATAATAAAAATTACAAGGATATGTAGCCGGTGAATGTAAACATTTCGTGCCTCAGCTCTATTCACTGTCTTAAATATTGAGCACTGTGGTTAAACACCTACAACGGGTAAAATGCACTTTCATTCGTTTTGTTTGTTTACAAAATGAGAATAATATATATATATATATATATATATATATATATATATGAGAGAGGGGGAAGAAATAGGGATATTTCCGTGATTGATATAACCCCTTCCTTTCCAGCTCCTACTAAACCACCAACAACACATTAAAAATATCCCCATTTCTTTCCTCAGCCTCAAACATGTAAACAGTGCTGCTGCAAGTTTTCTCTGAAGATAGCTGACACCCGACGAAATGCATCGAAACATGCCCGTATGATAATAAAATTTTTCGAGGTGTAACACCTGCCTTCTCTATAGTTTTCTTTCTCTCCGCCTTTCAATTGTCACTTTAATCAACACTCTGTCGGATCACTTTATATATATATATATGTGTGTGTGTGTGTGTGTGTGTGTGTGTGTGTGTATTTGATTACTATGTGTTTTATGCAGGCTTTGTGTATATTTCCTTTGTACGAGTATGTCATAGATGTTTCAGCGTGTGCTTTTTTTAATTGTTCAATATGCATGTAGGTTAGCACGTGCCTGCGTCCAACCTTGAATTATCATGCATTTATCGTTTTGTATCGCTGTTTTTATCTTTTAGTTCTCCAGCGGCTCAGGACACAGCTACAAAATCGGAAGAAGTGACGAACAAAACGAAATGAAATGACGACTGGCTACGTTTCGAATCCTGATACGCTAGTCAAGCGAAAACTTGGAGGGAGAGAAAGATTGAAGAGAAATGTACAAAATGGAGGTGCATCTTTTGTAGAGGTGTCATGGAACTCATGAATCTTCGTGGGTTTACTCTGATGATGTTGAAACCATTTTGTCGAGAAAAGCACCCCGGCTCTGTGTGTGTGTCTAGATCCATTTCGTTGCGTTATTGAGCCGTGGTCCTTTGTATCTGCAAAGCTTCCAGGTCTCGTTGTGTGCATGTCCTTGATAGCTCGTCTTTCGTTGGCGACACCTAGCCAGTTAGGCTACCAAATATGCCATTATTAGGCGGGATTCTTATATGATATAGTAATAATTATGAGTTTATTATCATTATCATTATTATCATCATTACCACTATTACAACAATTTGGTAGTGAGCAGTACTGTGTGTGATGAAGCCAGAAGAAAGAGACGTTGGCAAAAAGATTAGGGATGTGAACTCTTCTCAGTCATGACAAATGATTAAGGCGTTGTTCATGAAAGACGAAGTCCCGTGGTATGATCTCTTTTGATTGTCCATTGGGCTGTATGTGTCACGAAAAATAGAGTAGAGGAAATTTTCCTGCCTTTTACAATTGCAAACAATGACGCCATACGCAGGAATTAGTTTACATTGCATGACTAAACAGGAAAGATGCGTAAGCAGGATGATTTGCTAATTCTATGGTTATTATCTATCTAAGAATGAATGTCTAATGGGACACTTCACACCAGGGTTTTGATCCTTTAAAATATGGACATTTTTTTAATTTAATAACGTTCTTTAATCATTGAGTGAAATCAGCACGTTTTGAGCTTTTTCAAACTCGTTTAAAAATTTGGATATTAAGGAACGTGAAAGGTTAGTCTTGAAAGGGTTGACAGTAAACATGAAATCATAAAACATGTGCAATAATAATAATTAAAAATACATAAGAGAATTTAGGTGTAGAAAAAGAGATCCCACGGGTTGAATGAATTGCATAACACATACATCTATCTACTTCAGTATCTATCCCAGTCTGTTCTTCTATCTATCCAGCTTCTTAATCAGATATCAATAGAATTAACTTACGATAGTATCCTATCTGCAGTTATTTGCATGTTTCATCATTGACCGGAGCGTTTCTAACCGCGCATGCATGCACGAACGTATACTTCCGGCTAGAATTCACGAACGCGCATGCGCAAAATAGTGAGTAAATCAGCCTTGAAATATATTTTAAAATAACAATAACAAAAAGTGGAAGCCTTTTTTTTTTTTTAACATAATATTCAGCTGACCTATGATGAATCCGGTTCTGATAACAAGTCAACTGGACCCCAGAAAACGAAAAGAAATCAACTTCGGAAGCTTGTGGCCTATGGACAGTCGATGGGTTGTTGTTCGCTACTCATTAGGACATCTGGCTTCTCTCCAGTGTCAGCAGTTAGACATATAATGTGACAAGTGCGTGTATTAACAAATATTTTTATTGACATCACTCGAAAGTAGCCATTTCAATTTCGGGCCACAAAGTATACAGCCGGGCTAATAGTGTTGGTCATTAATTCATTATCCGGACCCCCTTTTTTTTCCTTTGCTGACGTTACTGAGGCAATATCGTCGAGAAGTAATGTGTAGTAGCAGTCCTTCCCCACCGACTAGAAGACACACTTCCAACTATATCGACTCATAGAAGCGCAAGAAAATATAGCATTTGGGTCTCGCCTTGTGGCTCTGATAGTTGTGCTTCTCCCTGGGGAAAAAAGATCAGTATTGGGCTTTTCAATGCTGATTTTTCAAAACCAGCTGGCCCTCCCCACTTGGAAGATTTGCATGACCCAATCTACCTACCTCATTTGCTACACATTTGGCTTTGTGTCTTACAAAGCCAAGCTGGGTAAGTATCAAGAAAATCTCTTATTTAGTCTGGTGGAACTAATTAAGAATAGTCGATCGAGAAAAGCATTACTCCCTCTCTCATTATGAGCTTTAGGCTGACGGTGTGTTAACAGAGAGACCGAACCTACCAGGAAATCAGCATTCGAAATCCCTCCTTTTTACCTCGGTCGAGTTTATGGGTAGTAGGGGCAGGAAGTTCAACCTGCTTGGAAAATCAGCATTCGAAATCCATGCTATTACTACGTTTTAAAAACCTGGCGCTGGTGGGAAAATACTCATATACTGGTGGGAAAAAACAATAGTTTGCTCAGGGTATATACGAATGAATTACTGATAAATGATCAGAAAATCATGGTCAAAGGGGGGTGGGTAGCTCTAAATCGGCATTTGAAATTCTGCATTTCAACTGGGTTCGAATACTGAATCCAGGCTTACATTAAGCTCCAAGCTGATATATAAATATATATATATATATATGAAAATCGTGTAATACAAAACAATGTATGATCAGTCATTGCACATATGTATAAACTCATAGATCCACAAGTATATAAACAACCAAAATTACGTGAACCGACTCACACACACACACATATATATATATATATATGTGTGTGTGTGTGTATGTATGTGTGTGTATGTATGTGTGTGCGCGCGCGCACGGCATCTCTTTAGTCAGGTTCAGATGGAGTTTGAACTCAGTTCACTGGCTCCATTTTCTGTGCTGCTCACCGTTAGACCGCGCGCATCTGCTTGTTTATGTTCACTCTGCACTAATTCCCGAGGGGTAAAAAAGCATAAATCCAACCCTCCATGTCCCATCGCCAGATATCTTGATGAAATATCTCGTCCCTGATATTTCACGATGGTTGATGGAGGAGAGGGTAAGTGAGCGAGCGATCTCAGAAGCAAACCTCACAACTTTGGCTGCCCAGTTAGTATCAGCAAAAAGTTGAAGCCGCCATATTCAATTTTGTCACTCACCAAATGAGACTCGTTGTTCGCAAAGCAAAATGAAAATGTGGCTGATGTTAGCTCAAAAATAAAACACCAACGACAGTCACTCTTATTATACGTAAACAAGTTTCAGCTTTTCTGATCTCGGCCCACCGATGTTACTTCTACTCTACCACTCACTAAGTTAGCTTTAGTCGATTTATGCACCATTACACTAAAATATTTCTGGTTGTAGGGGGGATAAATTGGTAGTTGAACTCTAATTTAGGATTTTTTGCATAAATAAAGATTTCCACAAAGGAAAAACGACTTGCAAGGACAGCTGGTTAAACATTTTCTCGGAACGAGATACCCAGAAGTTCTTTTCTAAGCTTGGCTCAGTTTTGGCACAATACACCATGTATGGGGCATAAAGTCAAGATCAAACTAACTATTCAATAGTGATGATCTACAAGACTAGCTTGCTACCGATTGTTTCACAAGGCACCCAGAAGTTTAGGCTTTGCTTGGTTTTGGCACAATGCCACAAGTATGACACACTCAGAGAAGATCAAACCCACTGGGTCGGAAAAAAGGTTTGGATCGTATTAGAATAAAAGAGAGTCGTGCAATGACTAGAGTTTCCTCATAAAAATTGTCCTACTTGAAAAATATGAAAATTGGATAAAAACTGTTCTAAAATCTTTTCTGGGTGTCGTTTTTACGAGTTCTTTTCAATAAAATAAAGCTTGAAGTAAGTTCTGTCAGTTTAAATCGGTCATTTTTGTTGATTTTGCTGTTTACCTCGCAAATCTAAGCCAATAGATGACTACCGAGAAAAAAAATCGAAGACCCAAAACAGCAATGATTGAACACAAAACTTTGGAAGTTAGAAAACAATAAAAACTGAAATATTAAAGTATGGATCAAATAGGGAAAAGGTCTGGTTAGTCACTCAATACAGTCGAACACAAACTGAGACCAATTTAGCATAAACCTACATTGTAAATTGAACCCTTCACTAAAAATCTATTTTGGGGATAAATTTTTAGAAAACAGAAAAATGTTTTTTCTCGGCATAATAAAAAGTGTTTTTCTATGTTTTCAGCCCTCTGGCTCTATTAGCGTGGTCAGCATACGTGAAACATATACATATATTCAATCGAAAATGCTCAAAAACTGAAATATTTTCAATATCAAAATAGTAACATTTGTTGCACTCATATATATATATATATATGTATATATATATATATATATATATAATTTATTTCATGACTTCGTCGAAGCAGCTATGGACAATTTGTAGAACAAATTGTCAAGAGTATTCCTTTGAATATTTGGCCTACGGTTTTATCCCATCATGAAAGGAATGTGTCTTATATGTAAGACAGCACTATCAAATGAAAGCATGAGGCCATTTTAGCCTCGAAACCATTAGGAGACAATGAGCAGAGAAGAGAGAAACAAATCATTAGGGTGTTTAAAAAAAAAACTGCAAGATGATTTTCAAGCAAAGAAAAAAAGAAGACAATTGATCATGTGTTTAGCAAGCGAGTTAGCGAGAGAAATAAAGGTTTACTTGCATCTTATGAGATTTCCAAGATAATTGTAAAACCTTCAAAACCCAGTAACATTGGTGAAGCTTTAACTTTGCCCACAGTATCTGCTGTAATTCCAACTATGATTAACCGAAATGAACATGAAATAACTAAAATCATTCCTTCGAGCAACTCATCAATATCGAGACGAATCGATAAAATGGTTGAGGATGTAGAAAAGCAATTAGTTGTCGAATTGCAATTGAAACAATTTGATTCGACGAATCAATTTTCGAGGGGCGATAATGAAGCCATTCTTTTGGCTTATATCAGATTTTTCGATGACAATCGGTTGAGAGAGAAAATGCTCTAAGCCCGAAGTCTCAAGACAGACACTAAAGGTGGAACAATTTTCAAAGAAGTTGAGATTTATTTCAAGGGAAACAATATTCCACACGGAAATATAATCCCTTGTGCTCCCGATGGTACACCATCCGTGGTATGAAGATATTGTATATGTTTTTATTAAAGTACGCCTGAGGTATTTTGCATACACTACGCAATCAAACGCCAACACTTGGTTGAACGTATGTATGATGTCCTTACCATTGTAATAAAAGTTGTCAACTTTATTAAATCAAATGCGCTTCAAGTGTAGTCAAAATGGAGAAGAATCTGACCGCCTGGTAATGCGTACAGAGATGCGATGGTTATCTAAAGATAATTGTTTTCATCACTTTGTTGCTCTGAGAAACTCGGCTTGGAGAACAGACGGTTGCTATGAGATGCGATATATTTTACTCATCAGATGTATCTGAAAAGCTGAATCTGCTTAATAAACAGTGACAAGGAGAACATTGTGATCTAATATCTTGAAAAGGAACATTTACTGCTTTTCTTGGAAAACTAAAACTCTAAAATTAATACAGGGCGTCGTGCGTTGAAGCAATTTCCATGTCTGGCATCGGTTAGCAACGAATTGCACGATGATGACCTTGCTGTGTATGTTGAACATTCGAAAAACTCGCACGATGATATGCAAGCTCGGTTCAGCGACCTACTAGGGATGGATATTTCAGTTTGGGTGACGATTCCATTTGAAGTGAATTCTGCTGATGTAGACATTACTTTACAGGAGAGCCTTATTGAATTACAAAGTGACCAAGCAACTCAAGCTAGATTCAAAGATGGGAAACATAATATATGGAAACGTAGTGACTCTGCAACGGATTATCCGCTACTCTGGAAGAAAGCAAAGTTTTATGTTTTTGTATTTCCCACATTTTACCGTGTTGAATCTGGCTTTAGTTCATTTCTCGTCAAATCTCACTTGTTATATCGTAACCGACTTGCGCAAAGGGGATGATCTTCGTCTATCATTGACAATGCTGGAGCCAAATACCAAAAGAACCTGTGGGTCTGCATCAGCTGAAAGGATCGCATTTGATCAATAAAAAATGATGAAAGATAAATGTTCCAATGAATTCTTAGAAATATAATGAGGGATGTTTTTGATATATTTAAGATTACAGGGTAAATAATCGATTGGCTGACTTGAATAAAAAATATATATATATATTAACCACTTTCCTTTTCTAGCAAATTACTCTCTTGATGAATAAACTCATTCATGAATAGGTACTGAAATTATGTCAATTCCGGTTATCGTTATTTATCACGTGCAATTCGAAATAAAATTTTCAGCTCAATCCAATCTTGGGAACGATGGCCAGTCGCTAAGGGATCAGATCACTTCTGTCTAGTCAGACGTTTGAATCTCGATAAAGTCATGTTAATTTCATATCTCCTTATAGCGTGACAAAGAACTACCGACCACACAAAGTACTTTATAGAGATGCATTAGACGTAACTAATGATATGAGGCGTCCACAAGAGGTGAATTGCAAGTTTAGGGCATGTGAAATTCACCCATTCAATAGAGATGCGATACCATAGTCCAGCCTCAGTGCTCTACAAGAAGTGTGAATGGAGAGGAGTCAAAACCTGAGACATCAACCTCATTCATTCCTTCAACAAAGAAAATGACCAATGAACTGAGGGCTATGAAAAAGACAAACTACCAATACATAAACTACTTACTGTTCTAACTAACAGCCTGTTCAAGCAGAAAGGAAATCAGATCCAGCAGATACTAAAAACTGAGCTCAAACATTGTGTTAAATATAAAATGAGATTCTATATCGTTAATTGTAATTTAAAGAAGCATTTTGTAGTTTTAATAATTTCATAATTTTTTTTAGTTTTGGTAAAACTGGAGTTCCGTGACGCAGCTAAACTACGCATTTTTTTTTTTGATTTTTTTTTTTTTTTTTTGCGGGGACGGGGTTAGTCCACTTGTCATCAAACGGTAGAATCCCCGCCGGCTTAGCCTAAAAAACGAATAGTTTATTTTATAAAATGTCTAATATTTTACCACTTACTGCTATTGGCTTAGCGTAATGGCCGCCGTCTCCATTATGGAGTCTGGTGATTATCGCGCGCGCGAGTTGATCATCTGTATTCCTGACGATTTTTTTTTTTTTTTTTTTTCAAGACGGTTTTGTTTTGCGAATTAGGGGGAAAAATGCAAAAGTTTGCTTCTTTTGTATTTAGTAAAAAAAATCTGCTATAAACAAATTTGCATTTTTTTTTTTTTTTGTAGGTAGATTTCAGAATGGTAGTTAGGGGAAGATCGAAGATATTGATACGGAAAAGACTCACCGGAGGGAATCGTAAAGGGTGGCGGAAATGTTTTGATCAGGATTTTTTTTTTTTTTTTTTTTTTTTTCTCAAAGAAGTTTTGTCAATTTGTTTGGGGTTAGTTAAGGTAAGTAATAGCAGTGAGGTAGTGTTAGGGTTAGTTAGAGTTGGGAGGTAGGGTTATCTAGTTAGAATAGGGTTGTATTGACAGAATGTGAAAAATGCACAGAAAACACAAAAAAAGAAGAAAAAATCTTGCAAGAATTACTTTGTCTGAAGAATTTTTTTTTTTTTTTCAAATACAAAAGAAGCAAGTTTCTGAATTTTTTTTTCTAAATCCACGAAACGAAACAGCTTGCAAAAAAATAAATAAATAAATAAAATCAGGAAGACCACTGATAATGTTTAACAAGCGCAGGAGCTTCAACGGAAGCCATGATGGTAGCGCCGGTCAATAAGCTTATACAATAGCGGTAAATAATGAAAGAAATACCATTTTTATATAATAAACTACTCGGTTTTAGACTAGTGGAGTACTCCAAAATAATCGACCCTAAGAAATACGTAGTTTGGATGCGTGACAGACTGCAATATCACCTTAGTTATTTATAATAAACACTTTAAATTTCAGTCAAATATTTTTGTAGCTGATCATTATTATGAAAATTCTCACCCACCTATGGAGCTCATGTTATTATACTGGCATATGCTGATATTATGGAGGTGATATGTCGGAATTACAACTGTCCCTATAAAAGGGTTGTAATATATTTTTTTCTTTTATATAAGGGATCTACAGCACTGGAATCAGTTTTACTTCTACCCCAAAACGTGTTTACACTTAATGTTCATATTATATTCTATAAGATTATGGGTTTGGGAGGACTTATATTGTCACAAATTAAGTTTAAGTGGCCGACAAACGCTCCCCATACTGTAAACCATGATAAGTAACACGCCAACTAATATTCAAGTAACTCTTTTAGTGCTGACACAATTATGAGTCTCTCTTCGAAATTCAGGCGAACGTTGAACCAACCAGTAATTTTGAAGTTTATGTAGGATGAGGGAGTGCGAACGTAATCTATCAATACTTGAGATTTGAATTGTAAATTCATACATACCCAATAGCGATCCAGTCCATTACGTACTCGTTGGATGGTTTAGCTTTGGGAAAATTCAATCTTTTAATATCTGTAAAGAGGGAAACAATGTCTGGCTTTTCTTTCCTTTTTTTTTTTTCAATGGACACGTTCATGCACGCATGCGCAAATCGATTCTATGAAAATAAAATGGTCACCTGGCGTGAACAGAGTGTTTGTTTTTGTTTTTTGGTAATTTTTTTTTTTTGTATGTTTTTTTTTGGGGGGGGGGGGTATGTCTTTGTTTTGTTGATTTTTTTGTTTTTTATTGTTTTTTTTTTAAAGATATTTTCAATAAAAATTTTACTATGTGTACAGAGCTTGGAAGTTATCATTATTAGACACGAACTTTTTGGAATAATTGTTCAAAATGAAACGTAAATGACTATTAAACTTTTGTTTTAGACGAGTTTTCGTAGATCGAAATTAAGGCTAGTACATGGATCCTGTCAAAGATCGAACTTGAGGATAGAAAATGAATACGGAAGAGGCACTTCTTTTTTTTTTTGCCAGCGGCCAAGCATTTTATAACAAGTAAAACGAGAAATGGATAAGAATTTCATTATAACATTATAACAGTCTTATTCTTCAATCTTCGATACTCCTTTTACGATATGCATTTTTTTTTTTTTTTTTTGCGTCAAATTAAATTCGTTCCACTTAAAGTAGCGATGAATATCTTTTCTCCAAGCGATTTTTGGTCCCTAAATACTAAAATGAACTTATTCACGCGAATGTAGAAAATAAATAGAAGAGAAAACGTCAATAACGTTACGGAGCAAAGCGTCTATTTCAAGGCTTTTATTCGAGAACAAAGGCGAAGCGCGGACGAGACTCGTAACAATTTAAATCTCCAGAGCATTGAATTATTGTTACAATCTGATTGGGAGATGGAGAAATTCGACATTGTATATTACACATTTATGTGTGAATTAATGTGCTCGTGTGCGAGCATGCTTGTGAGTGTATTTATATTAAATAATAAAAGTATGTGTAGACATCAGAAATATTATCAAATATCTATCTATCATATATGTATATATATATATATATATATAAACACACACACACACACACATATATATATATATATATATATATATATATATATATATATATATATATATATATATATATATATATGAGAGAGTCAGACAGAGAGAAAGAGATAGATAGATGATGTGGTTCTGGATGAATATGTATGAATATCTATATTTAGGAAAACCTTTCTTAGTATACAGCTATATTTGATACGTGTTCATGAGTTTAATTTAGGAACTCAATCTCTCTCTCTCTCTCGCTTTACATTTATTCATATGTAATCTCTGTATGCGTTTCTTTGTGGTGATTGTTAGCAAGTCTCAAAAGGAAAAAACATTTTTTCGGTGAAATTCTTACTTGCGGTGTAAATATTCCCGTGGCAATCGGCAAATAATTACTCTCCGCTGAGGATTGAACCAGAAATTATTGACCTTCAGAATGAAGGTTTCAGTTCCCCGTTTACGTAACTCTGATGCTAGTTCAACTCAACCGCAGCGAATATTCATCGAAGAAAAAGCGATATGGAGTCTCTTTGCATTCAACTCAATCATCGCCCGTGGCTTACCCTAAACAAGAATCCAAAATTGAAAATAAGTTCCCCTTTCCGATGCCGTGAAATTCCAATTTTTGATTTCTATTTTGACACGGAAGAACTGATAACTTTCAATGAAAACTTTAAATTTTCTTACAATCCAACGTTGGACGTTTCCTCTTTTCTATAGAATGCAAAATATTTATTACCAACCACTCCTAAGAGACTAACACTCGAAGTGAGACGCGTGCAACGTACAAGAATAAAAGAATCATGCTCAACCTCTCATGGACAGATTACGAGAAAGCAAAATATATCAGGGGAAAGACAGGAGTCCAAAACATAATAGAATCTATTAGAAAACTTAAATGGCAATGGGCTGGTCATGTTGCAAGAACAACAGACAGCTGATGGACATTACGACTTGCAACATGGTTACCCAGCGATCACATGCGTAACTGAAGCTAGCAGAATACAAGATGGAGAGACGAACTAGACAACTTCGGGAAGTATTGGCTCTGCAACACCCATGACAGAGAGATCTGTCGAATCCAGGGGAAGGTCTATGGCCAACAGCAGATGATAAAAAACTGGCAATGATGATGAAACTAGACTTTGAAATCTAAATATATTAATATTTGGCCCAAGGACGGGACGGTGGAGCTACACAGTGAGAATCAAATTTACTACACTAACGAATTTGTATTGCTAAAGGAAGATGGATTTGCTAATTCTCCTGTCATGATAGACTCCTTAGAATGTTGTTTCAGGTTTCCTCCGATATCTGAAATTAGAACGTTCCTATAAAAAAAAGCTTTCGTAAGCCGAAATGGCGCGAAGCAAAGAAGAAATTACTAATAATTTACACGTAGCATTACCAGACTCGGAAAATGGTGATGATTCATGGGATCTTGGATTGATAGGAGGTACTTGTATTTTGTGGTTGCAGCATAAGTATGGCATATATATATATATATATATATATATATATATATATATATATATATATATATATATAATAAGATGTGGATTTGCTACACAAACTAGTTCATGTTTCTGTCCTCTCTAGTTTGTGTATCGAATCCACATCTTATCATTTATTTCCAGCTCTACTCTAAAACAACTTCACTTTCGTAGTATAAAGTTGGATGTATTGAGCACTATAAGAAATAAATTCATCACATATCAGACGTTGCTTTATATTATGCTTTATTGCTAACCTGATCTGTACCATATGTATCATATATATACATATATATATATATATATATATATATATACAGAGAGAGAGAGAAAGGGAGAGAGAGAGTCAATGGATTTATATTGCGATTTATATATGAGGATTTTTTTGTTTTTCATAACGTCGTTGGTTTTAACAAATTTTTGGTTGTTTCCCTCCTGTCTCCTTCAGAAACATGCAGTTCTAAAATGTCGTTGAATCTCGGTCAAGATTCCGAAAAATAAAAGATGAAGAAATTAGTCTTAATCAACCACATACGGTTACTTTGAATCCGTCTGCAAATTAATACCTCTCCGTTGAATTAAGAAAGATAGGTCCAGAGGTGCATCCTGGTGACTGCAGCAGAGTCAATGGGAACCGAACGATTTCTGGGAATTCTTGCGTTGTCGTTTTATTGATCAGGTGACTATCTAGACCTACCCCTCACTAAATACCGACCTTGTATCACATTTGCTGTCGTAAGGTGGTAAACGTAGAACTTTTGTCTTTTGTGTCGATTTTTCCTGCAAATTCCTTGTGGAACATAGAAACGCAATCACACCACTCCAAGGGACGCGCTTATGGGCGACTCCTCTTGGCTGGGCCCCTGACAGCCCAGAACTCTCACGGCTGATCTTCTTTGTTCTCCCAACCATTTTCCCCCGCGTCCCGTGTGTATTTAAGTGTGCCACTTGCTGATTTGTTACATCCACAGGTTTGGGGATTCCAGTTCCCTATCTTGGTTTTTGCCTTTGGTCGTTCGGTTAATTATCTTTCTGTAGGCTTCCAACGACATGCAATATTCTTCCAGGAAAGAGTATCAGCCCTCGCAGGCCCTCGCAGGCCCTCGCAGGCCCTCGCAGGCCCTCGCTGGGGTAATGCTGCCGCGATTTCGGTAGCAAGTAGGTTTCAAGTAGGTTGGGGTTGCTAGCCCCACGTGCACCCCCTTTGCCTAGACTTGAAACAGGCAAGATGACCCGTAAAGAAAATCTTGGGAGAGTTGCAGAACTGTTCATATCATAATAGATTCAAACAGAGAAAGAATTGAGCAGAAAACAAATGGAAGAAGTATTGTCAATGTCCAAAACTAGAGTTTTGTCAAACACAAAAACCTTGATTTGATTTTATTCTTCTATCATAACAAGAACATGGAGAACAATCCTCACGAAAATTAGAGTTGGAAACCGATATGCATCGTGATTTGAACTCACTACCAAGGGATTTGCAGGAGCATGTCTTACTGACTGAGCTAAATTGATAAGTCTTGGATATTGACGAAAATACAGTAAGGCACGTAAGGGCTCATTTCATTGTAATGAATGAATACATTCGAAAATAGTACATATTTTTTATAGTTTTTATTCATTATATATACAATGCAAAAATTGTAGTAATCATCTTTAGTGGAGTTTAACCCTGCAGCAGTCAGGCTTGTTCCTATTTTCTTATTTTTTCATTGATTACAAAAAACCCAAACACCAATTCCAGTTACAACGTATTATAACAGTCACAACAATATTTCAATATTATAAGAGACCGTTTTATCAATCCTGAATTACTCGGTGAAAATAATTGTTAGAAAAGTATTGCTTTCCAGTCGTACAATACTTGGTAGTCCTTGTTCAAGGTTCAAGAAAATGATCTACGCCATCCCTACTGACGATCTAGGCGTGCACACAGATCAAGATATTGCGTATTCAAAGCCTCCAAAATGAGTTTATCAATGCGAATGAATAATTCCCTACGAAGTCATTGAATATTATCGAGGAATAATGGAACTGATTGAGAACGACACAACAAAATTTATTTCCGTGTCGATGGATTTTTTTTTTCTCTTTTTTAACTTCTTCTTCTCTTTTACAAAGTTAGGAAACGATGAAAAATTTACAATGCAGGTGTCTTCTGATTTTGATGCCTCTAGACGCGTGCTCAGAGAATAATTCAGAAATATTGGATCGAGAAAACAGAATTGGCAGTTTTCATAATTTATAAGTTTTATATTGCAGATCGTTTTGTCCTGCATCGTTTATGAGCAAATGAAAACGCAGGAGCACAAGTACACATGATTGTATATCAATTGTGAGATTGGTGCATTCTTTCTTAAAAAGTATGCGATGGGTTGATTTTTTTTTTTTTTTTACGATTGTGCGGTGGGTGTATTTTTGCTTTAAAAAATACGCAAAGGGTGATGGGTGCATTTCTTTTCTGAACAATTGCACAGTATAAATATATACCAGTTTTTTTGGATTTTGGTGATTTTAGGATTTTTTTAATGGAATCCTTTGTGTGTGTGTGTGCGTGTGCATGTGCGTGTGTGCGTGTGCGTGTGTGTGTTTTAACTTTATTGATCTTGTGATAAACATTACCGAGCAAAATTTTCGATGTAGAATCTTGCAAATTCACATGAGGACACATTGTAGACACTTTCGAAAACCTTCTTTTTTTTTTTTGATTTTGTGAAAAATTCTCATCTTTTTCTCCCCTTGATGTTCCATAATTTGTTCAGTTCTCTGGCAGGGACAGGATATTTTTGTTACTATTCAATGTCAGTTTCTACGTGTTGTTCACCTATCTAACACTGTTTTATTTCTTGATCACTACAATTAGATATGGTCTTCTGACCTGGATTGGGTGATCCTTTTGGATCAAAGTCCCAGAGGGTTTGATGTGTTTCATTCAATAGGACATATTCTGGTGTGTGCATATACCAATGGTCTATATGGTCAAAACGCAGTCGCTTGCAAAGTTCCCAGTGGATCATCCTACCCATCCAGTCATGTCTGTACTTGTCCCCATGGGATAATATTCTGCATTTGCTCAATGTGTGGCTGATTGTCGTATCTTTATCTCTACATATTCTGCACTTGCTATTCTCCCGTGTTTTGTGAATCTAGCCGTTATATAGTTGGTTATTCCATTCATACATTTGCATGTTTACGGCAAGTGTCTAAAAGTTACCGCTTACTACAACTACTATCATTATTATTATTATCATTATTATCAAGCTTTCTTCTGTTTCATGAGGGTGTACGAAACTGTAAGTGTATCCATGGGTGTATATTAATCTAGGTGTATATATGTGCTGGTGTGCACGTACGTTAACACGTTTGATTATATATGCTGCCCTGCGTGTGGGCATTTTCCTATGTGTATATATGTGCCTGAGTCTGTGTGTGTATACGTGTGTTTTTGTGTGTGTATGTCCAAATGGGTAAGTGTGTGTGCACAAATGAATGTGTGTATGTGCGCTGGCACTCCATTTTTTTAAAAATCCTGTCGTTGTTACGTTTAACGTTGTCATTTGATTTTTGTTTGTTTGGGGGGGGGGGTTAGTCCTAATAGCTGGGTATTTTTAACCGTCCATCTTCTTTAACCTAAAACGTGTTTCTATATTTGACGAGTCATCCTGGAATAATTACTCTTCAAGCAGCGTTTCATTCCTCTTACAGAATGCACTTAGAAGAACTTCGAAGGAAGCCGATAATTTTTCATTTTTTTTTTTTCCAAAGAAAGAATCGTCATCTGATTGGTCGGAATTCTGTGAAATTATCCGATCAAGAATTTCATGTGGTGTACCTCAGCGTTAGATTACAGTGATAATATGCCGTGGGTGTCATCCAGTATCTCTTAGCAAACAATGAATTTGACCTGCTTTGTCACCTTGAATCCTGAGAGCCGTCAATTGCATTGGCTTCCATCTTGTCTAACAAAAATCACTGCTCTTCTTGCCTACTTCTTTTCGCTCTCTCCCCCCCTCGCTCTCTCTCTTTTTCAGTTAATCCCCCACTCTCTCTCTCCCTCTCTCACTCTGCATCTATCTATATTACCCACTTTCATTCTCTTACTTTTTCTCATCTTATCACTTCTCCTTCCACCAACGCCTCGCCACTCTCACTCTTTTCTCTTTTTTTCTTTTCTTTCCTTTGCCATCTCTTCGTCCTCCTCCTCTATTACCTTGTTCCCCTTACACTTCTTATTCTTCCGTTCTCTCCAATCTCTCTCTCTCTCTCTCTCTCTCTCTCTCTCCCCCTACGGCTACAGATACGGTGTAATAAGCATTCTCTCAAGCATCTCGTTGAAATAAGCATTCGATTGAGCGTTATTTGACAAAGAACGACAGATGAGCGTCACCTCCCCCCACCCCCCATTCTGCACACACTACTGACCGAACGAATGCAAACAATTAGGAAGAAAAGCGAAATAAATCCTTCTAGATTACGCCATCAAGCTATCAGCAACGATTTGTTAAAAAAAAAAGACAGTTGAGAAGAGAGGATAGAAGAAGATTACAAAGGCATGCGTGAATACACCCCCTCTCTCTCTCTCTCTCTCTCTCTCTCTCTCTCTCTCTCTCTCTCTCTCTCTCTTGCGTAGGGGGGGGGGGCGTAAGCATATACTGACATTATACACCATCGTAGACTGATAGAGACTTACATGCAATTATACAGATGCACATGCATGTATATCTATCTGTACGTGCGTGCGCGTGTGTGTGTACGATGTGCTCATCAAAGTCAAACGGATTTATGAATCTTATCATCTTTAAAGTAACTCAGTGTTCCACGAATCTCACTCGACATTTCACACATCTCTCGAAATTAATCCACCAAGAAATAGAAAAAAAAACAACTCATTTTCTCTGTATTTTTCAATCTTTGAGAAAGCTATTTATCTTCTGTTCCGTGAACTTTGAGATAGCACCATATACATATATGTGCATACGTGTATGTATACATAAATATATATATATATATATATATATATATATATATATATATATATATATATATGTATATATATATATATATATGAGTGTGCATATGTACATATATATTTATATGTACATATATATGTATATATTTATATGTATATATATATACGTAAATATATGTGTGCGTGTGTATGTTCGTGTATATATATATATATATATATATATATATATATATATATATATATATATATATATATATGCATATATATTATTAAGAAATGGATATATAATCCGAAAGAAATAATTATGAATGCGTTATATTACTTTGAAACTCTATTTGAAATAGATTCTGTTAGGGTGAATGTATCATTCACCTGGACGTAAATAGAATAAATAATAAGGAAAAATGAAGCTGTCACAGGAATCGAACCAGCGACCGATTAAGAAGCCGTTTCAACGTAACGTTGCTCATAGCATTGACCTAAATTGAGCCGTCAGTAATACAAAGGCCCAAATAACTGCTTCACCTCCCAATTCTCATCGTGTTCATTCACTGTCTATATGTGCTCTATTTGTTTCTAAACGCAGATAACCATATCATTAGGAAATGGACATATAATCCGACAACAATTATAAATGCGTTACATTACTTTGGTACTCTATTTGAAATTTCCTCCTGTTATAATATGGTGAATGTATCATTTGATCTAAACATCGTTAATTCTTCATTTTATTTACATCATCTTGGCCAAATGAAACATTTACCGTATAATAACAGGAGATCATTTCAGATAAAGTTTCAAAGTAACATAACACATCCATATATATATATATATATATATATATATATATATATATATATATATATATATATATATTTGTATATATGTTTATATTCTTGTATCTATCTATATATATATATATATATATATATTGGTATGCATATATTTATTTATATATATATATATATATATATATATATATATATATCACAAATGATATGAATAATATATTTTGTCTGCGTTGAGAAACAATTGTTCTCTTTAATTCTTTATTCTATTTACGCTGTCTAGGCCAAGTGACTCATTATCCGCGTGATAACTGGAGGTCATTTGGAATAGAGTTTCAAATCATATAATACATTATGTGTGCGTGTGTGTGTGTGTGTGTGTGTGTGTAAGGGAATCCCAGCATTGCCCGGAACAGAGAAACGTTAAATTTGATAACATGATCGGAAAAATAATTCTAAACTGTTCACGGGAATGTGCGTAGGCCTGCCTGAGTTGTGTGGAAACTTATCTTATCCCCTGGGCTCCATCGGGAATCCCTGATAGAATTTAAGAAGTTATGAAACATCGCCTTCAACGTCTGAGGCTCGTGTTTGTCGCAATAAGATACATAGCTGGTTTAATTTTTGATATTTCTTTTTAAACTTTTCTGAATATGAAATTGACAATGCCAGTGGGTCACCCCAGTCGCGTGTCAGTGTCTTTGATCTCACCAAGCCTATCTCGTGCTCTATGTAACCTTTTATCACTGTTCGAAGAGTCGTTGAAAGAGGAGGTAGGGTAGTAAAGAGTTGGGTGAAAGAAAGATGAGTGTACAACACTTATTTGAAAGAGGGCGCAGCTGTGTTGGTTTCAAGTTTTTTTTTCATTCTTTCTCTCCCTTTATGTACAATTTCACCTTAGCCAGATCTTTTGACCAAATTTCCTCTGATTTTTTATCATATCCAGGAAACCCTTTTTTAAGTAATGAATATCACGATTTCTTTAGACAGGTATGCTTCGTATTATTTGGCTAGCTAGGTGTCTCTGTGTATTTACACATTTATTAAAACCGTTGATTTACTCAACAACCTGCATAGTCAATAACCCTTAACTCAACTGATGTATATGCTTGAACAGGAACGCACAGAATTCAACTCAACGAGCAGGTAAAGTTTTGATAAACTCTCATTCGAATTTTGCATAACAAATTTCAGCGCATCCAACTACAGCCATGCCACGAAAATCCAGCTACTAACTGAGCCTCTAGTGACGGGTCCTATTTGTGCCTAATGTGCCAACTACAAAAAAAAAAGGTGTACTCATGTTTTCAAGTTATCCTTTACTTAAGTCGTTTAGTAATCTATTCAAGACGGTCGGGAATAGCGATATCCATGTCATCACTCATTTAGAATACAAACATGAATAGGTATGTGAATACATTCGTATTGTGTGGTAGCACACATGCAGACCACTTGATAACTAAATGGTCATCGATGTTCCTTATCTATCATTCGGATCTCATCTCCAGTAATGGAGAATTTCTCGATCTCCACTTTGGATATGGCTTTCACATCAGGCCTGATTTGAGAAATGGTTGGTTCCCAACACCCCACAGCATTCTTGTTCACAAATTGCATGAGATCTTATAAATGCTATCTTTTGTCAGACTGCAGGATTGACAGAACAAGTATCCGCATCCAAGAGAATTCACCTGAAGAAGGCTGGACAATAAAATAACTAAAACACAATTATAAAACACACATTCATCTCCGCTGTGCTGGCATTGGTCTATACTGCATGACGAGCAATGTGACGCGTTTTTCGGTACCATTAATATAATACAATAATCGAATGTTAATCGCAAAGATTTTCCGCGGTATTCACACCATTATTTCTATTTTAGAATCCCTTACGGCATTTAGTCTCAATTGCTTATAACTAGCCTATTCAGATCGCCATCACTTTTCTCGATATTCTTGTCATGATAATATCGCTTGAATTGCTTTTATTTCCTTTCTTATTTATTTCTCAATGGTCGTTTGTATTACTACGATCATTATTTTTGTATTATTCTTATTTTCATCATCATTGTCGCCATAAACACCAATGTTGTTTTTCTTACTATCCTCGTAATCATCGTCGTTGTCATCAGCATTATCATTATGATCAATCAAAGTCGGATTCCTCTGGAAGGCCTTTCCAGAAATTGAGGGGTACCGTCCACTGAGAAATAATTTGGTCTATGACACCTCCTACTATCAGGTATCAAAACATTGTTGCCGTAATTAGCAATATCGTAGCTGATACCGTTACTATCTGCCTGGGAATTTGGTCATAAATCGAGTCTGCGAATACTATGCTGGACACATTTATATATATACGCCCCCAATTCCTGGTCAAATCAACATAGGTACCTTACGATGTGTACATCGTTGGTCACGGAATCAGCGACATGTTTTTCATTTAATCATACCATGTTACCGAATATGAGTGATGTGTATTTTGATTGCGCCAGCTATGATCCTCCAAAGTCATCTCATATTGATGAATATTTACAATATAGTTTTGCGTTTTTCACACCAGCAATAACAGATGGATTTCACAGGAGATCAAGTGATAGTAAGTCTCCTCACAATTCTAAAACTCAATTCAACATTCATGCAGACTTCAGTAGTGCTGTCGTCTGTATAGTCTCTGCTCTTCTCCTAATTCCTAGTTTCTCGAATCTTTTTGCAAGAGTCTTTAGTGGACTCTCCACTAAGGCTCCTTCAACTATTGGCTCTACCGTTACCTTCATACTCCACAGCTTCTTTAACTACCTGGCTACGCCCAATTACTCATCCAGCTTTTTACGTTCTTCTAGCTTCACCCAATGGTCAACCAGAACAGAGAAATCCACTATCTGACGGATTATTTCCCCTTGTTCCCAACATCTGGTCTTTTGGCCTGGATTGGGTGATCCGTTTATTTAACAAAGACTCCGTGGATTTGATGTGCTACATTCTCTTTATTCTTGTATGTTCAGGCACCATTGGTTTGTATGATTGAAATATAATTTTTTGCACAGATCCCAGCGGATCACCCCTCCTATCCATTCATGCCTGTACTTATATTTTTTCTGATTTGATTTAACTTCGCTCGCTAACTATGTGTTTGAGCATCTCATTTTTTTCTCCACAGAGTTTACAATTGTTATTCTCTTCTGTTTTGTCTACCTTTATGCTTCGGGAGAGCTTCTGATTTGTGCGTATACTATTGCTTTGTATGGTCAATCTCAGCCATTTGCACAGTTTCCGGTAGATCACATTTTTCACCCTGTCATGTCTATTTTGGTACTTCTTCTGAGCGAACTTGCTGCATTTGCTTATCATATAAGTCTCAACTTTATTTTTGCATTGCCTACATTTACTATTTTGCTCTGTCTTGTCTACCTTGGCGTTAAAATGGATGGTTCTCATAGAATTGTTCTGGGTCACCTTAATTAGTGTATCTGTTTTTGTCATCAAATCTCTTATTCGTCCATCCCAACTTCAATTACTTTTGTTTGTGTCTGGAAATGTCTGCGCAGTGGATTTTCTTCATATTTTTTATTCTCTGTTTGGAGTTTTCTGATCCTACTTTTTACTATAAACATAACAAATCTTTCATTAAATACCTTGTGTAGTCCCTTAGTCCTTGCATAGCTGAGCCGACATGACCCCCAACGCTAATGAGTTCTGTTACTCCCTCTTTCCTTTTGTAAAAAGAGTTTATTGACGTCATTCCTAGGGTGCTAAGCTTTGTGTATGTCTATGTTTTTTTTCTCGTTATTTGATCCAAACTTATCAGCTCTTTTTTGACCAGTTAGGGAAAGGTCCCGAGTATCTCACAGCACGTACTGCCCATGTATTTATTACTTTGATCATGCTGTTGTGTATAATCTTCAAAAGATCCCTCGTTCCTATGAGCTAATTAATTTCAACCTTTTCCTTTAATTAACTGTTTGATTGAACGCGCTTCTACTATACCTAGATATTAGCAGTTCCCTTTTACTTTCGTCCTTATAGTTAGGTAGTTCAATTCCTTCTGTTGCTTCTTGTTTTCCTTTCACCAATACGTCACGTTTCTCGATTCCGATATTCTTGATATCATGACATATGGCTTGAAATTGTGACAGCTTGTATCAAATTTTCCGATTTAATTTTTGTTCTTTTGTCGTTTTTGTTGTAATATTTTCAGATTGTTTGTTGTTGTTATAATTATTATTATTATTATTATCATCATTATTATTATCATTATCATTATTATTATTATTATTATTATTATTATTATTATTATTATTATTATTATTGTTGTTGTTGTTTGCAATCTCACACCAGTTGCCTGGTGGTAACCGCTGGAGTTTGAGTGATAGTAAGTCTCCTCAAGTCTCCAGCCCTTCTCTCCTAGTGCTCATAGGTCACATATTATTATTATTACATACATACATTGCTTTTTCACACCAGCAGCAACTAATGGCTTACACTGGAGATTGAGTGACTGTCTTCTCGATAACCCCACACTTCCCCGGATCTCCAGTTCTTTTTCGCTAGGCCTTTGGGGATCATTCATCGCGTCCCAACAACGAATAGAACGAACTTCCCCTCATGTTCCATACTTACTTTAACTATTATTAGTAGCTAAAAAAATAGATTTAACTCGATATCAAAGATCTATCTATTTTATATGTCCCTCCATCCATGCCTTCTTATGTATCATTACTTTCTACAATATAATCCTTTCTTCATTCTTTATTATCTCATTTTCTTTCTTTTCTTTTTTTTTCTTCTTTGCTACGATTCTCCTTTACTCTGTATTTTATTCATCTGCGGTCTTTTATTTCATTCTCTCTCTTCTTTGCTTACAGTGTATATTGTTTACCCAATTTCCTCTCCCTTTTGTCCGCTATTTACTCCGTTCGCTTCACTTTTGGGGTTGGGGATTGCCATGCTGGAGGAGGGAGGAGGGTGGTATGCAGCAATGACCGCTTTCGTGTCTCCATCCCTCTCTTCCCATTCTCTTGACTGCATGATATTACATGGTGTTTATTGGTACCTCACTTTTATCTTCTTTATCTTTTATGTTCATATTCACATCATTATACTTATTATCATTATCATCATCACTATTATCATTATCATTATCATCATTTCTATCATCATCACCATTACTACTACTATTATCATTATCACAATTATTATTAATATCATTATTATTATGATTATTATCATCATTATTATTATCATTACAATTACTATTATCATTATTAATATCATCATTATTTTTATAATCATTGGTATTATCCTTATCATTATTATTATCGTTATTATTATTGCTATCATCGTTATTATTATCATTATCATTATCATTAGTAGTAGTAGTAGTAGTAGTAGTAGTTTTAATGTTGTTATAAATATCGATGTTGCTTCTGCTGTTGTTGTTCCTATGACAGCTGCCGTTGATGTTTTTAAGTGTTAGTATCTTCCTAACGCATTGCATTTGTACAAATTATTCCGTTGGGACTGATTCGTGAGCAAGAGTAAAATACAGGAAAATAAAAACGAAGGGAAGTTATTATGTTTCAGAAAGCCTCTCTCCTGTTACATTTTTTTTTCTTTTTTTCATTTGTCTGCGGATTCTTCTCTTTGACTCCATCTGTTCTTTCGTAGGATTTGACATTTAGTTGAATATTAATTGACCTTATTTTTTCATGCCGCCATTTTATTGCAGTATTTTCGTTCAAACGCGATATTTATTTATTCAATTTTTTTTTTCTAGTACTGAGCGTTTGTTCTCGTCAGTTTTTATTCATTTTTTTTTAATCGTCGATTCTAAGTCAACTGAATGATTATGTAGCGTACTTACATCGGACATCTCTGTAAATTGTTTTTCATCCTACTTCGTTCACCCCCGGTTGCTTCCTTCTTAGTCACAGCATCTGTCTGCCTAGACGGAGCTGCGTCAGCCGCGTACAACACAGCGACTGTGATACGTCAAATGCGCGGCCTGTCTGACTGCGTTTGGGCTCTTGTCTATCTCCATTAACCTCTGGCTACTTCATCTTTTTGTCCTAAGACCCAGACCCACTTCTAGACCCAGCGGGACAACCTCCCGAAAGCTTCTCTCTTTCTCCCCCCCCCTCCTCTCGCTCACAGCCATCGGCTCGCTCACTTTCCTCCTCTCTACCATTAAGCTACTTCCCACCACCACCTTCTCTATAGTCTGCCTTCTCTCTCCCTGTTTTTTTTCTCTTTTCTTCTCTTCAGCTTCCACTTTCTGACCTTTTTTATTTACTTAACATCAACTCTAACAGTTTGTTTGTTTCTGGTGGCGGTCGCGGTGGGAGGTTTTGACAGAGGTGCTAAACGTATTGAAAGGGGGTGAGGAGCACTCTTGTTCCAAGTTATTAACCAATCAGATCTTTAAACTAACAAAGCCAAATCAATGTCTGCAATATGATTGGTTATAGGTCAAACATGGATTCCTGTTCAACTTTACACCAACAAATCTTTTTTTTTTCTCTTTCTGGTCACCCCCCATCTCTCTCTTTCCCCCTTTCTCTGTCTCTCTCTGTCTCTCTCTGTCTCTCTCTCTCTCTCTCTCTCTCTCTCTCTCTCTCTCTCTCTCTCTCTCTTCCTTTTTCCTTCTTTTCTTTACTGCATATTTTTGCAGATATCCTTTTTTTTCCCGTTTAAACCCGTTTTTACTGGAAGTCGTTATTCGTTTCAAAGATGTTTTTCTTCATACCTGGATCAGTGGATATATCTTTCCAGAGACGATTCCCTCTGACTGGAGACGTCTTTAATAGTCACGTTCTTCTACATACACAAATGGATTGATAGATAGTTAGAATGATAGATAGATAGATAGATAGATAGATAGATAGATAGATAGATAGATAGATAAGTAATGTGAAGAGCCATAAATAAGTTGTGAGAAAATGGTATAGGGAAATTAATACATTTAGAAAAAGTAGATTAATAAATCCAATACTGTTCATTTTTATTAGTCAGTGCTGTGACTCATTTTTACTTCCGTCTATTGTTTTACTTACCGTCTATTGACGTGTGTGTCTGTGTCTCTATGTGTGTGTGTGTGTGTGTGTGTGTGTGTGTGTGTGTGTGTGTGTGTGTGTGTGTGTGATCATGCATATGTATACGAACGCATGCGAATGTGAATGGGTGTATGCGTGACTCCTGGAAAATCCTGACATTCAACATTCTTTTTGCAAACAATTTTCCCTTCTCTTCCTCTCCCTCACTCCTCTTTCATTCTCAACCCGACTCCCGATCTCTCTCTCTCTCTCTCTCTCTCTCTCTCTCTCTCTCTCTCTCTCTCTCTCTCTCTCTCTCCCCAGATTGGAAGAGTCGTCAGCTCACACCATGCAAGCAGGCGTGTATTCACAGCGTGTAACGATCTGCACACAAAGCTGAGGGCCAGTGCCGCAGGCAGTTGAGGCCAGAGCCCGACCAGACAACCTGGCCAGATGGAACTGCAGGGAAAGTCTGTCCGGTAAAGTGACAGTGTATGGAATGGTTTGTTTCAAGAAAATTACTAATTTGTCGATTATTGCTGGTATAATTTGATACGCTCAATCCATAACATGTATTTGCTATCGATCAGGGCGAGGAGCGGCGGTCACTTGATACAACGCATCACACCCGCGTCGGATGACTTTTTGCCCTTCTTTCTTAAATGATTAATGGAATAATATTTCAATAGAAGCCGCTGTCAGATACAATGAAATGCTAATCTTTCACGAGATGACATCTTCCATTAAGTAACGTAAGAGGCACAAGCATCCTCTATCGTAAGCGACAAAGCTTTAACGCCATTTTGTGATAATTTGCCGTGCCAACTGTTTCGCATTCAGACTTTCTTTCACCCATTTTATTCCGACCAGGAAACGACTAACACTTACCCATTCACTGTCTGTTAGAGAGAGATAGTGTGTGTGTGCGTGTGTGTGTGTGTGTGTGTGCGTGTGCATGTGTGTGTGAGGGAAAGTGTGAGAGAGAGAGAGAGGAAGAAAGAATGAAAGAGAGAGTGTATCTATATAAACAGATATATCAACTGTATGTTCATACGTTTATGCATGTGTGTGAATGACAAAAAGAGTGAGTATATCTTTCATAATATATTTTCAATCTATTCTATGTGTCTGAGTGCGTCTGTGTGTATGTGTGTGCGTCACTCTGTGTGTGTGTGTGTTTGCAAATGAGGTATATAAAATGATATATTCATTAAGATTTTTATGAATATTTCGTTTTGTGTGTGTACGCGTGGGTGAATGAAAGAAAGAAAATATGATATATGAGTCTTCGTAAGTATGTTGTCATCTCTGTGTATGCATGCGTGCTACGTGTGTGTGTAAAAGAAAAGGCATAATTTATCACCCAATATCCATTAGTCTCAAGGTATTAGGTATGTGAAGGAGAGAAAGTATATCAATACCCCCCCTATATGTCTGTAACGATGTTGTGTGCACACATGCTCAAAATAGAAGCAAAGACATATTCAATTTTTTTTCTGACAGTACTTGGAATTGAATGTACCATCTGCCTGTTGACAGTTGGACACTCTACTGATAGTGATATACTTTTGATCAAAAATCCTCACCACATTCTGGAAACTTTAACACTCTTTGATTTTTCGCAGAAATTGAAAAATTCCTAATAAATGGAGATCAGATTCAGTTTTTTTTTTCAACCTCCGGGACGGGGCTGTATTCACATTGTAACTCCGATGCTAATCTTGACAGCTACCTTCCCCCAATCATATGTAAGTACAACTTTGGAGTATCAGCTTACTTCCATTAGTTCCTTTCAGTTAATACTTTTTTGTCAAAAAGTATCGAACCATCCGTTTTGTGAACGTAAACATTTTAACCATTGTCAAAATCGACTGCGGATGCAGAAAAGGACAAAAAATATAGTGATATTTAAAGCAATAGCAATATAGATTATGTACCAACGTTGTGTGCTATTTTTTAGATCTTGCGAGTGAGTGTGTGGAACTATACAATTCACAATCGTTATTTGATAAAATTAGTCATTATTATGATTCAGTCACTTTATTCTTGCCATTTTCTACGTCAGTAGTTAATTTCGACAATGGCAGAATTTTTCACCATCACTAAACAAAGGATTGCCAAATATCATTTAAGATTGAAAGAATTATTTTCGTAAATTTCATATCATCGGAATCTCAAAACCAAACTCCTGCTTTCAAACATTTTAATGGTGGTCACAGGAACAGCTGCGCGGACTACGTTGACGTGTCTTCCCGGGATTCTGTGCGAACCAGCCCGAGCGTGTTTGACACCAATGCCAAGATTCGATCGCACAACCTGCCAGTTGGTACATTTAATACAATCGATCCATTTTTTAGTTCCTGCCACCTCCAGCCATTTCAGTGTGTAAGAAGACATACAGTAAAGAAGTTCAATTCCTTTATTCTCAAATATGCAGTTATTTCTTCTCTGGGCAACGCTGGAATTCTTATTGCACACTGACGGCAAAGATTTATATAAAAGTACTAGCACAGAGTCCTGGCGTTGACAAGAGAAAACAAACTTCTAATTTGACAACATTAGCAAAGAAATAATGGCTTAACTTCCTATCTCGTCTCTCAATCATGCGTCTGGTCTTTTTCTACTACATTTACTGTCCCACGGGCACCAATCGGTTGGCCTGTTACTCCATCTTTTATCTCTTCTTATCGCTATGTTCCCTTCCCTCCAATATATATATATATATATCCTGAGATATGTGTGTTTATTTGTATGCGTATATGTAAGTGTATATAAGTGTAAATGATTGCTGATATATGTTCGCGTTTTTATGCGCCACACTGCACTTACACGTGTATCTATGTGTGTGTTCATGTACTGACTCTTTCTGTGCATAGGTTCATGCAAGAATACATATGCACGCTTTTATTACAGTTTGTTTCCGAATGAGATTCCCACCGTCACGGGGGACGGGGATTGATGGGACTATTCGATAGACTTGCACAGACCCTCCACTGCTCTGTTTCCTCGCGATCTTCTCGTTCCGGTGACAAAGCAACAACGAATTGATAGACGGTTAAACTGAAGAGTAGGGAGTTTGCAGTTCGTGCCTTTCCCAGAAGAATTATTACGAATCGACACCAGCAGTCATCAGTCAGTCATAGATAGATAGAGTGAGTATAAATGAGGCTGGACAGATGTGACAGAGCATCGTCCATTTCTATCTGGCTCTGAATTATTTCTCCTCTTATGTTATAAACAAATCGTTCATTTCAAACTTCCAAATGTCCAATGCGTGGCAGGAAAGCGATTCCTCAGTATTTCCCCCGCCCACCCACGACGCCCTCATCCCCACCGTCCTGTCCCCACGGACGCTATGAAACATACAAAATAGATTTGATGTGAACCCCGCGACCACCAGTTAAGATCCCGGGTCTGACGACGACGTCTGTACGATAGAATGGGCTGACGACAACAACAGCAACACCGGCAAGAATGCCCATCGACACGAGCATCAAGAGCAAGAACACAGACAAACAGACAAAACCCAAGAGTGCAATCATCAAAAAAAACAGAGGGAAGCAGCAAACAAACAAATTAATAAATAATGAATAATGTCTAAACAAATAAATACATGATGGACAAGCAAGAAAACAGGAGCGAAACACGAGCGGGTGTGAGACAGCCATTAAGTAGCATTTAGAAACGAATGCAGTCAAAATCGGTAAAAACCAAAATCGGTATCTCACCTCATCTCTTTCTTTTAATTTCGACTGAAAGGAGAAAAAAAAAAGAAATGAATAAGCCAGCCAATAATGACCAATCGACAAGGCTGCAATAAATCTATCTTGACAGTTAAGACCTATAGCAGTAAGATCGTTTTTTTTTTCTAGGAAAAATGAGTAAAGAAGAAGACATCTAAATCTTTTCTTTTCTTGAAAAAGCTCTTTTAATTGTTATTATTTTATTACTAATTTTTATCCATTTTTTTTCACTGTTGTTCTTTTAATCACAATACATCGAGTCGATGTACTCTTCGACCGCCAAAGTTAACAACACATGATTGGAAATGAAGTACTAGTAGCTTCTGACGTGACTTTCGTGAACTAGTATCTCTGCACGCTTTGGAAGCCTGTCTTTCATAGACGTCGCCTCAACTAGTTCTGCCCCAAAAGAATGATGATTCGATGGGGCACAAATTCGTAGTTGTTTTATCATTCTTCTTTCCGGTCTTTTTCACGTTTTAGTTTATACTCACTCGTAATACTAGTAGTAAAACAGATGCTAACTATGATGTTATTGCCTTGGATATCCCCTAAGCATTTGACAAGGTTTGCCACAGATGTTAGCTTCATCAACTTGCTATCGATGGCATTGCTAGTATAGTTCATTCTACAATAAAAAATCTTTCTTATCAGGAAGAAGTCTTAAGGCTGTAGTCAATGGCCAGTTTTCAGTTTCATGTAATTAATGCAGGGGTGCCCCAAAGATCCATTTTGAAAAGGGACTCTTACATAACTTCTGATGGACACAGCTAAAATGATAGGATCTTTTTACCAAGGTTTCTAACACTTAAGAGAGTCTATAAGAGCCAAATCCGTCCAAAAATGGAGTATTGCGTACAAGTCTGGCAAGCTCCTTTCATCGGGTGCTTTCCACACTTGATAGAGTACAGAAACGAATGGGTAGACTAGTGAGTTACGAGCCTTTTTGTATTCTCCAACCGCTGTCTCATTGTCATAATGTAGCAAGTTTGGCACTTTTCTACCGTTACTTCTATGGAAGGTGTTCAGACAAACCACATTCCTTAGTGCCCTCTGTCTGTGAATTTTCAGTCAAAACTCGGTCTGCAATTAAGACACACCCATACTTTTTAGATATATCCAGGACTTGTCGTAGATTCCACGCAAATGCTTTTCATCATACTATCCCGGGTTAACATGCTCTCCATTATAACTATCAATTAATCACCAGTTTTATTACATCTTATTATTGTAGCTATTCATCACGACACTTCATGTCGATACATTTTTCATTATTATTATCTTTTGATTATTAGATGATGGGTTACTATATGATTACATTAGCCGGATCAAACAAAGTCAAATCGGTTGAAGTTAATTTCTGAATACTGTGGACTACATGGCTATAGATTAAAATACACCTCGTGAAACTGCAGGTGTGACCTGTCTTATACACCCGCTGTATAGAAATAATGTCTCTCGTTTATTCTTTGTGTCAACTGCGAAAGGCCCCTTATTTTTAAAAGACAAATCTATACAAGGGCGAACAGCAAGAAAATGCGTGGATTATTGTATTAGCTTCCGATGATTGTGGCTCTGTCCTCCTCTGTATATCTTGTGGACTCTCCGGGCTGGCCTTCTCAAATAAATAGCGTTCCCTATTATTCCTCTTGTCAGTCTTAACATGGTTTCACATTGATCAGAGGTCATTTTGACCTCCCGCTGATCATAGGCTACGACAAGATAGTATTTCGATTTGATGCTTCGTCTTATAATATAGCTTTGCTCTATCTTATAATGTTGCTGTATGTCACAGCACTCAAGGTTAACACACTCTTCAACTGTTCAAGTCAACAGCGTGGAATCGGAAATAATTCGCACCTACCTTTGGCTCCTGAGGTATAGGATGAATCTTCTTATTTTTGATGATGTACTAGTGACTTTTGCCGTAACGACTCAGTGTTGTGATAGAAAGCAAGAATAAGAAAGCTGAAAAGAAAAGCTAATAAAATGATTATCGTAAAGAGGGCCAGATTAGTGTATCTTATGGAGTAGGAATAAACAGATGGATTCGTAACTTCGTGAGTGAGAAGCTCAGTTTCAAAGCTATTTGGCAAATTGTTCGGATGAAAGCAAAAAGATACATTAAATATTCGTTTTACATTACGCAAATTTGTTATCAAAACGGTAATAAAAAAACTCGAAAAATGTTGAAGCAGAAAAAAATGGAAACTTATTCTTAAAACAGAACCAACACAAAGATCATAAAATCACTTAAACATATAAGATGTTTGATAATGATATTTAATAAATAATATCTAATGATAATAAATGATATAATAATGTTTGCCGCACTTATAATATAAGTAGCAGCTATCAACCTCTCTCGCTTCCATCTTTCTTAAATGCATCTCTTTATTTCCTGTCCCCTCTCTTCCTATCCTCTCATCAAACTATTATCTTTTCTCTCCCTCTCTACCCTCTTATTGAACTACATCAATTTCTTTCCTTCTCCACCCCCTTCTTAACGTATCTGTCACACAGCATTAGTACCAGTCATCAGCCGAGCCTGTTGATATACATTTATGATAACCGTCAGCGAAGCGACAGGTCATGGACTAATAACCTTAACTTAACAATCGTTCTTCAAAAAAACTTCTTCTATCGATTAGATGGTATTATGAATATACCAGGGACTAACAAGCATATATCATGGAGGGATTTCTGTGCTGGTTTTGGCTTAATGAATGACTTTGGTCGAGGTCGGAAAGTAAAGATTGTAAAATGGAAATTGAATCTTTTACTTCAACGTTTATGACAAATGTTTTGGGTACAATGTTTATTACGAACTTTTTTGGTCAATATTTATGCTGAATACTTTGGGTTCAATTTTTATAATGAACGTTCTGGTTTCAGTATTTACGATGAACGTTTTGGGTTCAATATTCACGATGAGCGTTTGGGGTTTAACATCTATGATGAACGTATTGGATTCAATATTTACGATGACGCACGGAAAGAAGATGAAATATGAGACCTTAAAAAAAATTCTGAATATGAAGTACTCAGATGGGAATTAAAAGAACGTTTAAGAGATGAGAAATTAGGGAAACTAATACCAACTATGTGAGTCACTAAAAAACCACGAGAAACTAATTTGTACTATTTCTCAATAAAAAAAAAATGATAATAAGAGTGATAAATGCATTGGTGTATCGATTTTTACAGATTTAGCTTTGTAAAAAACAGTGATTCTCAAATAGGACGTACTTGGTTCCCAGGAGAGGAATTTCTTGAGGTGATGAAATATTAACCAGAGAAGTTGGTGTGGGGACGGAGTTCAGTCAGGTGGGGAACGTATAATAGCAAATATATTGGTGAAAATTTACTAGATGACAATCCAATATGGTGAAAGAATGAAGGAAACTGGAGATCGCAAAGAGGGGGGGGGGGTCTGTGACTCAGAGAACCACTGGTAAAACACAAGGCTAAGATATTTACTGAACTTGATTTTGTCAACTACAGAGTCACAAGTGTAGGGGCACCCAGAGAGGATGGAAATCACTACAGTCCGCGTCTGCTAACAAGCGTTCTCTCAATGAGGTGTCCGATGTATTGGCATGTTAAGTAGAACAAGACTAAACTATTTATTCTGGAATAAATCGCTGTTGTTCCAAACACAAAAATAACTTCTTCTTTTTTAATTGAATTAGAAAAACGTGCAGACTCTACAGAGATGTAAGGCACTTCTGTCACACACGGTCTTTTGAGAACTATCATTATTATAGGGATTATCATAAAAGACTGGAAAATACTTTTTGTGTCCAAAACATGGACGGTCATAAAGTATTGCTGAAAATAATTATACAGCTCAGAAAACATCGACGGATTACAAGATGAGGATATTAGTCCAATCAAATTTACCAATATAGATATTCATTCTTTCTAAGCAGAATTTGAAATTTACAGAGTTCTAGGATATTAAGAAATGTATGTAAAGACAATCTTCCCCGGAACGGTAAGAAACCTGCTGCAAAAGTCGGTCAATACTCGATTTTCGTTGGATTCAGAAACCGTCCAAGGGCACCACAATCACCTGCACTTCTCAGTATAACATCGTAGATATTCTGTCAATAAATGTCGTCTGCACATGAATATTTCTTTAGAGCTTTTCCTCTTGATTTCGAAATTGAATTGACAGCACAAATATCAAGAAATCGTATTAACCAGCAGAACATTGGTTAGGTGTTAACTTAACTTTGAGGGGAAGTCTGTGTTGCACAATTCTTCCGAAGGAGGAGTTTTTGCCTGCCTACGAAATTCTGTTGTTGTTTTTTTTTCTTTTAACTGGGCTCGAACACCGACTCCTGGTGCAAATACGCAACTACCCCCACCATCAAGACTCTGCTACCTTCATTGGGAAATCTATTACGGGATATTTCACAAAGCTGGCAATTCATTATATACTTTGGCTAATAGAACAATATGCAAACGATAAATTCCAAACTTCTCATCATCCTCTGTACGGAGAGGTCGTAACGTCCGTACATTTTATTTTATTCGTTGTTGTAAAAGAAATAAAGAGCCTTGAGCTGGCCCTTTCCTCTTGATTCGGAATTACTCGCCCCTTGCTTGTGTAATTGTAAACGAGTATTTTTATTGCGAATAACTAATTTGGAAGTATGGTTCGTTCGTGTCACGACAATTTCGCTTCCGTTTTGTAAATGTAAATAAAGTGGTTATTCCGAAAGGGAGAACCTGATTGGTCAAAGAGAATAGTAAGTAGGTGTGCGAAACAGCCCAATTATTGGTCAGTTATTGGCGTGATAATCCCATTCATTTTCCGTCCGTCCGAGCGAAAATCAGGACTAATTTGTATCGGAGTTCGTACATATATAAGACCGATTGCTGTGCGTAACTAGTCAAAACGTGTATGCTTTGTAAGCGCATTAGAATATACTTGGACGATGTAAGATGGTAAGAGCGTGAGCGTTCGTGTCTGCGAGTAAATGCGCCGGTTCGTTGTTGGCACGATGCAGATAGTAATGAGACTTCTCGGGAAGGAAGAAGGAATAGAAAGAATTCCGCCCAAAAGGGTTTTTGTTTTGTTTTTTCATTTAATTCAAATGCGACCGAATGCTAATCAGTATACCAAAATGTGTTCATTTCTTTAATTTTGGGGATTTTTTTTTCAACCAAAAATAATGGCTGCAGGGTCAATCTGGAAATTATTGTTCCAACGATGTTTCATAAAAATCTATCAGCCAGAATCCTGCTTTTAGGATTTGGACCCTGGGGCCAGCGACTGGCGAAAAAATACCTTCTAGGCAGAATGTAGGTTAGGCTTCAGATAAAATCATTTCGGGGACATTAGCACAGAAACAAGTATATAATTACTGAGATAGATAGATAGATAGATAGATAGATAGATAGATATGAACAGATTCTTGGAGAGATAAATGAATGAAGACGAATTGAAAGAGGGAGACAGACATAAAAAGACTGGTATTTAAAGGAAGAGAAAGATAGAGAAATAGATATGGACAGGCTGAGGGGAAAAGGAAAAGGCAGATAGACAATTATGAACAGAAAGAGGAAGAAGAGGAAAAGAAAGAAAGGAACAAACTGAGATAAAGAGAAAAATAGATATTAACAGAGATAAAGAGAAAGAAAGTGATACAAGCAGGCAGATGGAGAGAAAGAAAGAGACAGACAAGGACCGTCATAGGGAGAAAGAGAGAGATCGATATGGATAGAGGTAGAGAGAAAGAGAGAGAGAGAGAGAGAGAACAGACTAAGATAAATAGAGAGATATTAACAGATATGAAAAGAAAGATTAGAGAGAGAGGGGGGAGAAGTATCCAACACAATAGATGTAGCGTATTGTCTCCTCGAGTTCATCTTAGCATATATGCATGTTCATACATGCGTTTGTTTGCATTGTTAATTTTGAAGAAACGCGCTAAAGTGTTTACGAGCATGCGTACGCGTGTTTGAAATGACTTAGTTTTACTCACTAAGTTTAGCTTGGTACGACAAGAGGTCAAATGGTGAGGATAGTTATTAGAAAGACTGTGTGCGTTAAGTGGACAGGGCCTGCCTACCTACCTTGAAAACAGGCATTCGAATTTCTGGCTTTTCACCTGGGCTCGAGCAACGAATGCTAGCCGGAATGCAGGCCATGCGATTGGGCTATTCTAAATAGTCATTTCAAGCAGACAAGAGGAAACAGTCACATTTTCTTCCATTGTATTAAGATGATAATCGAAAAAAAAGTCAATATCCCCCCCTCTCTCTCTCTCTCTCAGTTTTTATAAAGAGATGATTTAATACCGTGCATAATGAGAGACTGTACACACACACACACACATACACATTCACACTACACATATATATATAAACACAAACTACAAATACACACCCACACTACACATACACACTCGTGCTCGCGTACCCGGACAACAATAACGGAAACAATTAGCATAGCCTGAGACTATCAATCTGTTTTTGGAAGAATTGCTTGGAAAAGTCCAGACAAAAAGCGGAAACAGAAAATAAAAGCAGTAAAAACATAAAGATTAACAAAATCTTGAAAATCAATTACGTAAATCTGCTTCGATTAGTACTATGTCCATTTTACACGTGAATCAGTAAGATTTGAATATCTGACGGAAAAAAATCATTCAAAATATTATGTGTCATTCTGAAAGACGTCTTTAAAGTTTACACTGTGCTACACGATTTCTGTTCCTGGGTAGTGAGTGTTATTTTCCAAGTGCTTATACGTAAAATGTATAGAGAATGACAATCACTCCCTTTCAAACTTTACTTTTGGAATAGGTCAGTGATATTTCGGCATCCATCCTCTTCTGAAACAGACGAATTTGCATATTTGTTATTCATATAAAAATCAAATTCTTTTCGGCAGCATATAAATCTAAGTTAACATATATGTACACTGGTGTTTAACAATACTGGTCTCAAAAGATTTAGAAGTGAGCAGTTTTTCAATATTTACAGTTGTGCTGTAATTCAATTTCACGAACCAGAGCCTAAATAATAATTTCCCATCATGTTCTTGTTAAATGATTCTTGGTTGTGATTTTTCAAGTCCAATATATTCTGGTGGAAGCAACCGCCTTGCTCCTCCGAATATGCTACAAAGTTTTCCTTAATTTTGAGTGTCAAGGATATAGACTCAGAGGAACAGTTGCAATCCATTTTACCGTAGCTCTTCACCATAATCTCAACCAGCTCCACATAGTGATAAAACTGTACTAAGCTACGTTCTCTTTCCGAGCGAGCTTTTGGGGAATTACTCACGCTCCAAGATTTTCTTTCTCTATGGTCCGACGAAGACGCTTTAACCTTTACTTCTGTTAAGATACGCAGAGCCTAAAATGCACATTTCGACATGGCTATTGGGAATCAAGACACATTTTGGGCACCTCACCCCACCTGCAATACAACAGTCAAGATATTTGAAGCATGATAAATACTGCTGGGAGATCATTTGAGATTACAAAATGGTGGCATTCCTGATGGGTCTCCAAGTTTCTGCTATCTTGGCATTTTGGGAGAGTAGAGTCACCTTAGCGCACTACGAAAGTCGAGACTGACCATAGCCACCCGAATTCTGTTGGGATAAACGACGTCAATGGTTGACCCCACGAAGGTGTTGATGACACACAACATAAAATTAAGCCTTATGAAACAACTTGTCACATAAAGAGTTTGCAGATTTGCATAGGTTCTGATGAAAACAGCAAAGTTTGAAGGGGATGATGGCTATTTTCTATACATTTCAGGATTAATCAATCAGGAAATAGCACTTATTACCCAGAAACAGATGAGTGTTTCAAATGTTACAAATCAACAGACAGAAAAAATCTGGTAGACTTTGTTATTACTTCGAGTTACGCTCACACCTTCCTCATCATCATCAGTCTTTTATCGTCCGTCGTTGGATATAGACCTTCCTCAGGATTCACTACGCATCTCCATCTTACAGTCCAGTTCGTCTCGCCATCTCATATTCTACCGGCCTTGATTCCGCAATTGATCTCTAGGGATCTATATTGTGAAGCGTGATGTCCATCGGTTGTCTGGCTAGTCTTGCAACGCGAACAGCGAATCACCATTTGAGTTTCCTAATAGTTTCTATGATGTCTCATTAACTGCAGGTGACTGAAATTTTAGTCATTGCAGTCGTATGGTTCAACTGCGATTTACGGAAATTCCAATAAGTCACGCATGAACCCTTCCACTCGAGCTTACAAACGACATTTTCTGCTTGTTCCTATGCTTCTCAGTCCGTAAGAAATGGAAATGTACATTATTTGCACAGAAAACAAACTCTTCAGATTATTTTTCGCTACCCTGTATAATTAAGATCATGCTTATGAAACATTGCTTGTTAGTTCTTTATTTTTTGAACTCTTGGGCCAAAGTTGAATTAGTCAAAAATCTATTATATCAATTTCATACAACATATTCAAAGAAAAGCTGTTCATTAAAGCACAAGTATTCACAAAGCGTACACTATTTTTACATAACCAGGGTATCTTGCCGGCCAAAAAAAAAATTCCAAATACTAAAAGGAAAGTTACCCTGTTGGTGAAAAACAATTAGTAGAGAGCATTGCGTGGTGGCTGGGTATTTAAACAGGTCACCTGATGTCAGGTTATCAAACGCTACTACAGAAACCTGCTCACACAGACAAGCACAAATATATGGAATCCAAGAATCGATTAAAAAACAATTTTCTTCTTGAATACATAGATAATATGAAATATAGGTCTAGCCTATGGGTCCGAGCCATAAATGTATAAATAAATATCATCATCATCAGTCGTTGTAGGTCCACTACAGGCTAAAAGCCTTTCCCATCTCCTTATGATCATCATCATCATCATCATCAGTCTTTAATCGTCCGTCGTTGGACATTGACCTTCCCCAGGATCCGCCACATTTCTCTATCATGGGCGTCGCAGTGCTGGTATTTCCTGAATTTGTCTAGTTTGTCACTCCATATTGTATTCTGTTGGCCTCAGTTTCGCATGTGATCTCTGGGGATCCATGTTGTGAGTTGCGATGTCCATCGGTTGTCTGCCATTCTTGCAACATGGCCTGCCTATTGCCATTTAAGTTTTCTAATAGATTCTCTGATGTCTCGGACTCCTGTTTTCTTCCTGATTCACAAGTAGAACTTTTATTTCCATTCTATTCGGATTGTTTACACTGAGCGAGTGAATCAAGCGTTCTTAAGGCCGCTCGCGCGAAAAGACAACCTGTATCTATACGCTACTATTTTGTTAACGCAATCGAAAGATTGGTACGAATATTTTTATGAATATCTTTATTTTCTTTTTAATTGGCCAGATCTTGGCAATGAAGGCTAAGTTGTGTTCTGGTTGGTTCTCAATCGCAGGCTTCCTTATTCGACCATTGTTGACACTTGTTGATTTGAATTTGGCTAAATTAGTTGACGATGTTTAATAGTCACGTTATTCTCCTTTCTGGAATAATCAGTAAGATTTTGTGATTTCTAGATTTAATAAAGAGTTCAATGATAGCGAACATATTTCGATTCTTTGTGGAGCTCCAGAGATTTTCCCCATTGGTCTAAAATCTCGAGATTTCTTTGGTCAGCATACTTCTTGTCATAAGGAGCCCAGGTTATGGCTCAGCTCTATTTGTTATCGTGTACTGCTGTTTCTTCCTGTTGTCAAAATGAGATACATACTCATGCACTTGTCAATAAGCTCAATCGAAGTCATCGCATTGTTAAACGAAGGATCATTTTATCAAGTTTACGTTGCGCACGGTACGCGCTGTGTAAAGATAATCAAGATAATATTCTAATTTTATTGACTCAGTACATTGTCTTTTTTGCAGAGAACCAACTAACGCTAAATAACATGAATGAAGGAAGCAAGAAGGTTGGCTTTCACATGAACTTAAGAAAAGTAAAGGTCATGTACAACAAACATGCTGAAAACGAACACACAATGATCAAAATCGAAAATGCGGGGCTGGAGAAAGTAGACCACAAAATCTACCAAGGACAACGAATCTCCATGAAATCCTTGAAAGAAGAAATCAAGCAAAGAATCACTCTGGGATGGCAAACCTTCGGTGGAGCAAGCTCAACCTTCAAGAACAAGAACATCCCATTAGTCCCAACATGAAGGGTATACAACTAATGCATCCCGATAATTACCCATGGAACTGAAAAATGGAACCTTACTCAGAGACTAACCTTCAAATTGAGAACCATGCAACATGCACATGGAATAATCTTGCACAACATCACATGGGGGGATCATAACACAGTAAATTATATTACGGAAAAAATAGGAGTCAGAGATATCATAGGACCCATTAGAAAGCTCAAATGGCAATGGGTTGGTCATGTTGCAAGAATGGCGGACAACTACTGGACAACTACCTGACATCACGACTAACAAAGCGGACTCCCATAGAACACATGCGAAACTGTGACAGCAGAATATAAGATGGGGAGACGTAATAGACAAGTTCAGAAAGTATTGGCTCCGCAGCGTCCATGATAGAGAAGTCTGGCGAATCCTGGGGGGGGGGTACCCTATGATGGACGCTAAAAGACTGATGATGTAGATGATGATGATTCTCTCCACTTCTTTTTCCGTCATGGTCAATGAACAAGCCTGTTGCCCTTTCATACGAATTTTTGAAGTGAATCAAATCCTAGAATTTTGAAAACGCTGATTGGCTACGCTGCACCACGTGATTATCTCGTACTTCCTATTACCACGCATTCTTCAAAATTAATTAAGACCTTCAATAGATAAATCACTAACTGCCTCTGCGCAGTCCAGGCCGTTATCTCTTTTCGCTGGTTACCCCGACCCATCGGAGCTGGACAACACTGAGCTTCGGCTTTTATCTAAAAGGTGTATCGACTCTCAAGGAGATCTCACTTCCTATGAACCACAAAGTGTGCACATATCGATAGGGGTCAAGTGTCTCGAACTTTTCATTTATATTTTAGTCCCGACTAAAATATCTTTTCCCGAATAAAGTTATCAACACAGTGAAGTCAAACATATACATACACACAGATCCTCTCTCTCTCTCTCTCTCTATATATATATATATATATATATATCTATATCTATATCTATATCTATATATATATATATATATATATATATGCGTGTGTGTGCGAATAAGGAAAGATTGTTTTAAGAACTAAGTTTTGTTCGAATCGAATTATTTACGGTAGGTAGTGAAATAACGGCGATGATCCGAAAATAATGTTTCGTTCACTACCGTAAATAATTCAGTGTGAGCAAAATTTTGTTTCTAAAATTCTCTTTCCTTCACATTGTCGAATAGTAATATCCATTACTTTTCATATATATATACATATATATATATATATATATATATATATATATATATATATTGTGTCATCCACAGACAGCTGTTTCGATGTATTACATCTCTTCAGTGTGGCTATAGACTTTATCCCATCCAGTACCGCGAGGCAGAAACCCTCAAATCGGACCCGGAGGCTGATATCCTACCTCTGGACTACGGATCTGGATGGTCAGTAAGGCTGAATTTAAGCGATATATTCATTTCAATGCAGAAACTCCTCATCCACTAGAGTGCTCAATTCCTATTGAAGAGCATTTGAGAGAATGAGAGTAATACTTTGAATCTATGTAGTCATGAAAACAACTATCTATAATAGTCACCTTACATTCTAGAGAGACAAAGTGACATCAAGCCCCCTATCATCTAACAAAATATACGGGTATTGAGTTATTGAACCACCGATCATCGATAGACTGGTGAGATTCTTGATTTTGTTTGAGATTGACAGAACTTGAGTCGTGATCTTGTTATTTGTGAGGAAATTCTGATCAATAAGCAGCACAAATTTAATTGCAAAATCACAAATCAAACATCGCTTATTTTCAAAAGTATGTGATTCTTGGGGGGGGGGACTTTGAAGTATCCATTGTTGGTGAGTCAGCAGTACCCAGCAACAATGGTCAAGTGTCTTTGATCTCTTCCTCTCTGATATAAGATATCTAGATACCTAACACTTACACACATTTATCATATCACAAATACGCATGGACACACATATGCGTATACTTAACGCAACGTAGACACACAAAGACACACGTAGATGTGTACATATACACGTGTACTTATAACTGCATACGGTCCTTTGTATAAAAAAAAAAGAAAATTATTGAAAATCAATTTTCTTATAGTAAATTATTTAAATCAAATTCTGTCACAGTACATTAGTTTGAAATTGTTTTTTCCCGAGTAACCAATAATAACCTTTTATTCATATATGCCCGAGAGTCCGTATAGTAAATTCAATTGAAATGATTTTCTCGATCTACTAAAAAATAATGTTCTACTCCTTATGCTTGCATTATATTAAAATTTATCGGTATTTATTAAACTTATTGTGGCACTACGTCACAACAATGGGACGCACTGAGAGGATCGAATTCATCATAGTAGTAACGGTTTTCAACCGGGTATTTATCAGTACTTTGAAAGGCTTAGTATGACACAAGATCATAACTATGGATCACCATTTCATACAGTATCATTAGTCTACACTGGGGTATTTTATCAGTATTTATTAAAGTTAGCTTATAGTAGCATAAAGTCACAACAGTGGGCCACCCATTGAGAAATGAATAAATCACAGTACTAATGGTTTCGGTGGCACCCAGGACTTTGCCGGTATTTACCAAGCTTAACTGAATATGACTAAAAGCCACATTTGTGGGGAACCCCGGAAGTAACAATTAATAATCACAACGAAGCACTGAATCAATATCAAGTACAAATCAACACTTCCAAAGGCAGTTTTGTTTTTATCAATCAACTTCTGAACTGAGGCTTTAAACCTGGAGAATCTAAAAACGATCGATTTACAACATGCACCGTGCCTCTGTGTTTACTCTGCCTTGGTCCCTATGCAAACACAACCTCATTTCATCTCCTCCTCTGTAGTTATCCCCTTTTTTCTGAGAACGCATGCACGTCCATGCATACCTTATTAACGTACGGTTATTTCGATGCACACCTCGACACCAAAGAAATAATATAAAACTTCATTTTGTAACATGTAAGCCCTTTGGGTACTTACGTTTCGTGGTAGTACTGTTTTTCGTCCTTCTTTCCTCTCCTAGAATAAAACCCTTTCTTTCTTTGATTTTTTTTTTCTTTTTTTTCTTTCTTTTCCATTTTTCTATCAATCTGTTTGGGAGAAGAAAAAAACCAATAATGAACGGGAATCGACCCCTCTGTCAGTAGCCATGTATTTCGAGTCAGGCCGTTCCTTTACAGAGTTGCTGGAGGTGGAAGGGATCCGTGGTCCGGAGGAGTCCCATGGAATACATCAAATACACCAAAACCAATAGGTTGTCCAGTCTACTCTATCAACATATGGTTCATCAGTATATCTAACCTACTGTTAGAGGTGGGGGCGCGGCAGTCAATGCCAGTAAATTCCCCAGGCATATAGAGCAGGCCATAAACGCATCTGATATATTTTATAGGACGAAAGAGAGACGCGATCGGAAAAATCTATCACTTGGTTCGGGCAGATGTCCAGCACACCCTGCTATCAGTCTGCAATTAGGTACATATCACTTCTTCTTCTCCTTCTTCTTCTTCTTCTTCTTCTTCTTCTTCTTCTTCTTCTTCTTCTTCTTCTTCTTCTTCTCTTTTCAGTGTATAACAACGACATTCGAATAATCTGATACCGCTATTTTGTGGGTAATGATATGATGTACATGTAATGAAAGGCAGCAGAGTTTTGCGTTCATTTATCGGCTTTTTCCATTATATATGCACCGATGTCTTGGATTTTACAAGTAATGAATGTACTACTATTTCAAAAGTTATTCGGACAATTGGACATTATATATGTCATTTATGCTTTTCTCATAACGTTTTGGCCGATCTATTCTACGATCTTCTTCAGGTGCACAAGCAGTATTGAAAGAGTCTTTTTTTTTTCGGTAGTGCAAAGTGGAAAAAAGTAACAAATCCAAAACTTCAAATTCCTTTCTTTGTTAAACAAAGAATTCTTTACCGTGTCTCTATTGAGCAACGATGACAACGCCGGGTTGAAATCCACATTGGCATTCATCTACTTGATGTATGTTAATTTATTTCAATTTTCTCAATCTGAATTGGCATCCTCTGAATTTATTCAGAATTCTGTCCAGACTTGATCTGACACACCGGATTTTTTCGACTTCTACTTTGGATATAGCTTTTCTATGTTCCTCAGGTCTTGCTTTAAGGGGACAGCTAATCTCTCCCTTATATTATTTTCAACAATTGCATCATATGTTGTTAATGCAATCTTTTGTCAAACTCTTCTATCTTTAGTAACTAACTTTAGTAATGAGGATATGAAAAGGGGTTGTGATACTGAAAACCAACTTGATGTTATAATTTCCAAAAACCCAGATTTATTCAGTCGCACCTCTTACGTATAATAATGAATCGTCAGTGAGAATATACTAAGGGTAGTGAATTTTGAGTTCATGATTGTGACATTAACAGATGATTGTCGCGGTATTGTTTAAATGTGGAACAAATTTTGAGTTTTCAATTCAATTCTAATTTTGATTTAATAATAATAATTTAAATTGATTTATTAAAAACAGTTATTACTTTTTCCACCAAAATCCATTGGTATGTACTAGAATCTGAGCACACATATGCATACACACATATTTACTCCTGGGAGCGTAAATAGATAGAGAGAGAGAGTGAGGAAAGAAACGTACATACCAGTGGCGTATATTCAGGGAGTGCTAGGTGTGCACCACATAACCATAAAAGAATTTATGAATATCAATTTCATTTTTCGCTACTCCACGATTATTAATTTTGTTACCCTTGATTTCAGTTTACGCTATCAGGGGACATAATGCGAAGTTCATTGTTATCTTCCCTGCACGAAAATATTCTCAAACTCGAGCTCCGAGATCATAGCACAACTAACGGCTATTTAAGCAACTATTCCAAAAGTATGGGAAAGGGCGTATGATTATTAAAGCTGAACGAAGATAAAATGAAGTATGCAAAGTGTGCTCCTTTAAAATTGCACACCAGTGTGGTCAATTCAGATAATTTCCATCTAGAACTAGATATTTTTGGTTGTAACTAGATGAAGGAAATTGTTATTTAGATGTTATTCAATAAAAGTAGTAATGTTTTCTTTTAATTTATAGCAATAAGATAAGTAATATCTTTTAATGAATCAAGTAATATTTTAATAGAATGTATATTGAAGAAGTCACATCTAATTCATTAATGATATTTAATATATTTCCTAGATTTTAGATATATATCCCAAGAATCTGGACACGTTTAGATGTTTGAAGATATTAAGGGTTTCTTTTACTCATTTTTCAAGTTCGTCAAGTATCTTCCATTTTGTTTTGAAAAGCTATGGATTGAATCCAATGTTATATGTTGCTGCAGTTTTTTACGTCTTTTCATTCATTCATCACTAAGCCATTACTTATTTCTACTGCACCCATTATTTCCTTTCGTATTCTCAAATTTTAGTTTCATTTGTTTTCATTTTCGATTTTTTTCGCTAAATATTTCAAATTTAAATCAGCCCTAATTGTGTTTGAATCAGGTACTTTTTAAAATTCTTTTTTCAATTTAAACGAAATCATCCTTATCTTCCATTCATAGAGAATTCGTACAAAAAAAATAAATAAAATTAGATACAGTTTGTTGATTTATTATTACTTTTCTAAGGTTTTACAACTCAATACAAAAAATGAAAATTTGTGTTCAAGGGTACAGTCTGTATATTTGGCATTTTGTATTAATCATATTCAGAACTTCCAAGACGGAGTTGTTGTTGTTGTTGTTTTGGTTTGTTTTTTGTTTTTGTTTTTTTTTTTTTTTTTGTTTTTCAAGTTGCTATTCTCGACTCAGAAAGAAAGCACCAAAGCTTTGAATAAATGAATAATGAATGAATAAACGAAACTAAACAATAACGTGTGTAGGCCAAGAAAATAACAATTGGTATAACAAAATACAAAATAGTATCGCTAGGAAGCAGCTATTGGTCACAGCAGTGTGTGGAAGACAAATTGAAGACAAGGTGCGAATTTCAATAATGGGAACGTTAATTAATAAATGTCGTTTAGCACTCAACAAATAAAGTAACGAAAACAGTTAATAACCCCCCCCCCCCTTGACACTGAACATCTAGCTTAAGTAATAAAAGAACTCCGCATGTGATATTTTCATCAATACCATAATCTTAAAACACTCCATTGAATAGAAGTTTGACGTTATAAATATTTGGTTGATGCAAACGTTTCAAGCATGCATTTAAAAAAAGAAGAATTATCAGTAGATATTCACGATAGCTTTCAATGATCGAAGCATTTCCCTTCGATTTCTATGAACTTACATAACAGTTTACTGTGTCCTCCATCATAGGTAGAAGTGCAGTTCAATTGGTGTCTATAAGTGGTTAGATCAAATTCTATTAAGAAAACAGAACTTGATATGATTCAAGACGATCAGCTCCGTACTCAAGTATAGCTTATCTAGTTAACAAAATATATTGATTTAGTCAACTTTTATTTAATGTCAAGTTTTATTTTCAAGCATTGTAAAATATATTTGAGATGATATTGTTTGGTATTGATAAATAGCCACCTAGGGACTTGAATGTACATGGATCCGCCCCAAAACTCAATTAGTTCTTCCAGAGCTCGTTTTCCATCCTTCCACAAAGTTTCATTGTAATTCATAGGGAAAGACATATCGTGTAGTCCTAAATGGTGTATGTCTAATGCAAAATTTGAATCTTGCTTTGTTTACAAAACAGAGGGAATTCTGGTTTTCCTATGCCCCATAATTTTTGCGATTTAGACCTGCAAAAACTTCAAACGGACACCAAAATTATGCATGAAAGTATAACTAGGAACCAACACCCAAGCTTCGCTTGTTTTTCTGGCACCGCTTGGATAAAATAATGATTCTGGTTTTAATTCGAGAGATTTTCCGATATCTTGTTGGAGGCGCTGATCAAAGGCTGTTCCATGCAGTGATAATATGAACATGATACTTCTGGAGCATAAACTCTCTGTGGGAGAACATCCCATCCCAGCTCCACGATAATTCACTGCATCGCATTTTCAACAGAAGGATGGGCGTTGTCATGCAGTTGTTATCAAAAGTTGAGCCCCTCGCCTATAGAAAGAAATTTTTCCATCTTCCAAAAGCTCTTCCAATTCCTTAGTTTTCATCATGTTTCAAGGTATTCCAGATGATTTTGTCATTGAGCACCAAAGCTATTTTTTTTAAAATTCACAATGCATTCCTGACACGTGCTTGCACCTATTGTATCATTACCATAAGCCTCATTTGTCCCTTTTCCCTCTTTCACTTTTTCAACAGGTTTGATATGAAGAGTAAACGGTATCAAATATTTCTTTAGTATTTAGACATGATTTTCACCAAAAAGAAAAATTATCGCTTCAAGTTAAGGAACGTTGTATATATCTATGTACAAGTATATGTTTATATGTGTCCTCATATTCAACTCATATTAGCTATTCGCGTCTATGATAAAACTTACATCTTTGGCAGAATCGTGGCTTTCGTTCTTTGCTTTATATGCGTGGGTATCTCATTCATGTTGGGGTGTTCATAGTTTTGTGAGGATTGATTTCTTTGCCCTTTTAAAAATCAAGAAATAAAATACGTAAGAAGAAATATTGAGACATTCCATAAAAGAAGAAGGCGGTTCCGATAAAGAGTCTTATGAAGAAAAGCATCGCGTTATGAAATTGAAATTTTCTCTGGAAACAGGTATGTTCTTCGAAGTTATTTTCATTCTTCAGGTCGCTGACGCAGGATCACTGACCGTTCCAAGTCCGCAACTTTACATGCAATACTGCAACAACTTCTGTCTTTGATTTCCTGCCATTTACCTTTTTTTAATTTGAATTTATCGAATTTTTATTCACTTTTTTTTTACCTCTGCCAACGAAGTTCGAGTGATATAGGTATTTCGTCGTGTCTTTTCGTTTTTCCATCTTTTTGTGTTTCCAACATTCCATACGATATCTCCCAAAATACTCAATGAATTCCAATGCAATTTGGTGGAACGGTGGATAATACGTTACAGGAAAAATTGTTGAATTTTGGGACGGATCCATCGATAGATTTATCCCCTACGTTGAAGTTATAAAACCCACACCTCATAATATCGCCAGAATTTCATCATCTGTCCACACGATATCTCCAAAAGTCCTCAGTGAATTTCAAAGAAATTTTGTGGAAGGTGAATGGATTAGGGGGTGGATTCCCAATTATTTCCCCTGACAGTGGCATTTGCTGAGACATGCGCTCTCTGGGTGCGTCCGAGCTTTAACGTGTTTTTGCCCATCAAATCTTTTTTGCTCTTTTTTTTTTCTCCAAGCTCGGCTCTCTAGTTACAAACGATTGCATTCTTTTTGTTCCACTTAAATATGACATTAAAAAAACCCAAGACTTTAAAAATGATTGAAACCAAATCCTCATTATATGAACTGGGAGTGGTGATATTATTTTGTCAGATTTTTCCACAAGTAAATCCCCAACAACTTATAACTTAAAAACTCTCTCTCTCTCTCTCTCTCTCTCTCTCTCTCTCTCTCTCTCTCTCTCTTTCTCTCTCTCTCTCTCTCATGCCCGTGACCTTGGAACCCTGCTCCTATCTGCGCCAACTTAATGGACCAGAGAATGCTAACCCTTGGTTTAAACACGGGGTCGGCCATGGGCAAGCTGGTTTCAACTTAAACATTCATTTCTCAGGCAGGAGGGAATATCTGCACATTTGCCGTCTATGGTCTTACTGCTGAGGCAATTTCTTCCAACAATCTTCGTGCGCGAAGCCAAGTCATCTCTCTCTCTCTCTCTCTCTCTCTCTCTCTCTCTCTCTCTCTCATATATCCCAGTCTGTGTTACTCACTTTCTCCAATTGTTTTTCTCTGTCCATTCTCTCTTTTAAAAGTATTTTTGCATGGCGTCTGCGTATGTGTATAGACACATCTACTCATCCGTACGCATTTACGTGTGTCGGACTTATTCTAAATTCTTGAACACGCACGAGTCTTGGGTCGTATGAAATGGTGGCCGTGTACAAGACTAAATAGATTCGTAAATGTATTGATGTCACTTTTTTTTTTTTTTGTATTAACCAGAATTAATCTTTACGCAAATATGTGAATATGCATGCGTGTATATACAAATGTAAACCTATATCTATAATTGTGATTGTGTTAGCACGTATGTATGTGTGTGTTTGAATCCTTGCTTGGGTTTGTATATGCATCATTCTCAGTGTGTGGATGTGAATGTTCCCATGTGTGTACGTATGTGTACGCATGTGATAACGCGTGGGAATGTTTATTTGCGTGTGCATCTAACTGCGTAATTGCAAGCGTGAATGGAAATGCATGTATGTTTATATGCATGTAATACTTTCTGTGTGTGTATATGAATATGTACGAGTGTGTGCCATTGTGTATGTATGCGTCATTGTGTATACATGAACGTAAAATAATTGTGTGCGAGCGTGCACGGATGCGTTTGCTAGTGTAAGGAAAGGAAAAAAGATAGAAAGAGTGTGGAGTAAAGTGAAAAAGAGAAAGAGAGAGTGTGTAGGCTAAAGAGATAGATATCAATATAGAAAGGGAGACACACCAATAAAAAAAAACATCAATATCGAAAGAGGGTGATAGGTAAAGAGGGGAAGAGTGTCGTTAACACCAAAGTTTGATTTGCAACAAACAAGGGCCGATAACTCTTCATATTTCTCCTATGAATAATGCATGATTGTTTGTTTACTTTGTGTTGCTTTTCTACCGATTTTCAATGTCGATCTCACGTTATTCTATTATAATGGCCATTCAAAACTCGACGGGTTATGGGCCCAGCACGTCCAGATTATTCCTCGACTGAGATGATGAGAAATTTGAACTTTGAGAAATTAAATTTCTGTCATACCAACGTTTCCAAAGACTTTCTCCGTTGTTGAAAGCGACAACGATGGCCAATGAGATCGAGAAAAGAATGCAAAATGTTTTTTTCTATTAATGCAGTTCCTATATGACAAAAGTTTTTTACTAATAAGAGACAAAAGGAAGATGGAGTACGTGTAATTCAAATTCTGCGCGACCATTATATCGGCAGCAACAAGCCAAAATTTATTGGAGTATATCCAGAGCAAACGTCTTTGAAAATGGCGCCAAAAGAGGCAACTACTGATTACGTCACAATGAATGAGGTCATGGCCGATGTTACCATTGATTATTACTTTGGAATGACAGATAAGACAAAGAAAGATTTTGAAACGGATGAAAATACGATCGAATATTTCTCCAATTCCTCAAGACGGCCTGGGAAGAGGAAGAGAGAAAACTCCTCCTTGTCACGTGTGACACTCACCTTTGAAAATGGTGGGTCCAAAACTCAGTGGCAACAGCAGCATCAAGGCGAGATTTCGCTCACGGTCTTAAATTGATGTATGCTCGGATCAAATTAAGTTTGAAATTCGTCACTCTTGTGAACAAGAATATTTTGAATTGAAAACAGTCAATTTGTAGATGTTTAAATCAAAAAAAAAGTTATTTGAAAATTATATGTTTTTTCCCTTTGGTCTGTCTTTTAAAAGATATTTTTCAAAGAAATGAGAACATTTTTTTTTTCTAAGATTATTGTTGTTCCCAAGCCACCTATGCACCGCATCTTACACGTCTTAGTCCCTGGCAAATTGATGACCTTTTGAGACGTCTTTGAAAGGACCAAACAGATGATAATCCAAAAGAGCAAGACCAGAACTATAAGGAGGGTGCTACAATACCTCAACTCACTTTTCCTGAGACGTTTGAACTATGTTGACAGTAGTATGTGGGCGTGCATTGTCACGCAAAAGCAAAACACCCTTTGACAATAGCCATCGGTGTTTGTTTAGAATTGTAGGCTCATTTTTTGAATCTGGCAATCCATTCATACACACTGCACAGTGGTGAAACGCCGTTACCATATTCTACCAGAAGCTTTGGATACATTTCAACCCCTGATACACCTTCAGCTCATGAAAAAAAAATAGGTCCTTGTCCGTTGAAATTGTTTTGTTTGAAGTATTTCATCTTTGTGGCCCAAAGTACATACTCGATTATCATAACGAAACAACAGATAAATGGGGTTTGTCCAGGAAGTATTCAGCCACTTAGAATAGATCTAACTTAGCAACCAATCAAACTAAGAGCAGAGAGGCCATGTTTACTTCATAGTAGCACAAAGGTAACTGACTCTTCAACGATAAATGATCACACAATAATCCTGCAAGCACGCGAAAAATAAACAGTATGGTCAACGTAAAGAAAAATATTACAAAAGTGTGGATAATCATTGACTCGCCCTTATATATATATATATATATATATATATATATATATATATATATATATATAAGTGACTGAAGTGACACAAATATTTGAATATGTTTTTTAACGTTTAGCTTCAGAAGTTGTAAAGCTTTCTTGGATTATATATATATATATATATATATATATATATATATATATATATATATGTATGTATATATATATATATATATACCAAAAGTACCAATTAGTAATTCAATATCTGATGTGTGATCGGTTCATTTCGTAGAGTGCTCAATACATTCAAAATCAAGCTAAGTTAAAGTAGAGCTTTAAATATGGTGAAATGATGGTTTTGCTATACAAACACGTCAACGCTTGTGCCCTTTCGGGGCCTCTTTAAGTTCGTCTGAAGAAGCCCTAAAAGGGCAGAAACATCGACGTGTTTGTATACCGAATCCATTATTTCACAATATATATATAGATAAAGAATGCAAGTTTTTTTGTGTTTATTTGATAAATCCTAATGTCACAGATTACATAAATAGCGACAAATCAAAAATGCTCAAAAGCAAATATTTTTGCACATGCAGTGTATCGTCTAGTCATGTGCAAGTGCTCCTGCCTGAATGTGTATGTTTATTTGTACACGTGTACGTAAATTCGTATGTTTATTGACGAGCGCAAAAACAAATTAATCAGCAAAAATGACCACGTGTGCACTCGAGTATGCTTGTAATGGTACGTGTGTCGCAAAAAAGAACAAGAAAGAGAGAGAGAGAGGGCGAATGCACGCCAGCGGAAGTTATCAAAGTTACAAAAACAACAACAACAATGACGAATAAGTTTCGTAAGAAAGAAAACCAAATAAATGAATAAATAAATAAATAAAGCACAAGTATCTTGCTGACATTGGACGGGGTTAGTTCACCACTTGAAAACAGACATACCTTGTTTGTTCTGTCGCTTATTTATTTTCTCTGCACTCAATACGGCGATATAAAATTCCCAGTGGAATGCGATTTTTAAATGGAAACAGACTTTACGTTCTATCTGAGTTCAGCTTTTTAAATCTTTTTTCTGTGTTTCGGAATCCACCTGCTCAAGCAATTTCAGCTAGAGATCAAACCCGCATTAGGGAACGACCAACAAAACAAATGCAATATTCCCAATCAAGATTAAAGCTTAAATTAATTCGACGGATTGATTTTTGTGTTACGCACACGCTGGTGCCTATGGGTCTTCGTTGGCGTTTGTATATATATATGAGTGCGTAAGCCTCGGTGATTCCGTCTGTATAAGGCCTGTATAATGTGTGTGTGTGTGTCAGAGAGATAGAGAGAAAGAGAAAGAGGGAGGAGGAAGAAAGACAGACAGACAGAGAGAGAAAGTACAGGAGAGTGTCTCTGCGTACGCCTTTGTATATGCACACGTAAGCATCGTGAAGTTCGCCAATGTCCTATCATGGAAGAATATGAGAGTGTCTATGTGCATATGCGTGTTAATGCGTGTTCGAGTGTAATAACGGATCCTCGTGTGTGCAAGTGTGTGCGTGGTCCTCTGCACAGGTGCTTGTGTTTTCACAATGCGTACTCACGTGTATATTCTGGCTCTTCACATATGTATGTGAAAGCGACGTACGTGAAGGTTCTTTCTTGTATGTGCAAGAAAAATCTCCTGAATTCGTGAACGTTTTTGTTAGTGCGTAATACTATTTGTATCAGCGCGTGTATCGAGTATACGTTGCGTATCTCGGTTACATTCGTGTGTGTGTGTGTGTGTACGCATGCATGTTATAGTGAAAGCAATGTCTCTATTGGTATGCGTGTGTACCTACACATTTGCGAACGCGTGTGTATTTGTGTGGGTGTGTTTGAGTGATTGTTTGAGTATGTATATGTTTTCGCATGTGAATATGTTATCGTATTCGTGCATATATTTCTACATATGCTTCAGTGTGTGTGTGAATATACACGAAAGGAAATATGGGGCAATATATCTATGAGATTGTGTGTGATTGCGTGTGTGTATGTGTATAGGGACATGCGTATACAGATGTGCGTATGTGTATTAGTGTATATGCTTATGCGTATGTAAGTATGTGGATGCGTGTACATGTGGATATTTCCTGATTTTGACTTGCTCCTGCACAGACTGGGCATCAAGTCGGAATCGAACTCATTACGCAAACAATGTATGTGACTGGCTTGTAAACCATCACTATATGAAAGGTACCTACGTGTGTGGGTATGAATGGGGTCTTTAACGTGAGTTATGATATGTTTCGCCCTCTGTGTACCTAGAGTGTTCTTTTGTGTGTGTCTTTGTATTTACATTTGTATGTTTATATTACCAGGTGCACATGCATACGTGTATTTGTGTGTGCATGTGTGCGTGTGTATGTATGTGTGTGCATGTGTGTTTGAGCTAGTATAGTGTTTCTTTCATGTATGTCTTTGTATATATTTATATATATATATATGTATGTATATATATTTATATGTTTGTATATCCAATGTGCATGTGCGAACGTCTCTGTGTGTGGCAGCGTGTGTGTGTGTCTGTATGTGTGTGCATGTCTGTGTGTGTGTGTGTCTTTATGTGCATCTATGTGCATGTGTGCGTGTGCTAGTATAGTGTGTTCTTTTGTGTATGTCTTTGTATATATATATATATATGTATGTATACATATTTGTACGTTTGTATTTCCAATGTGCATGTGCGAACTTCTCTGTGTGTGTGTCATCGTGTGTGTGTGTGTGTGTGTGTGTCTTCATGCGTGTGTGTGTGTATGTGCGTGTGTGTGTGTCTGTGTGTGCGTGTGCTAATATAGTGTGTTCTTTTGTGTATGTCACCATATTCATATATTTGTATATTTGTATTTCCAGTGTTCATGTGCGAACTTCTGTGTGTGTCTGTGTCAGCGTGTGTGTGTGCGTCTGTAAGTGTGTGCGTGTTTGTGTATGTGCACGTGTGTGTGTCTGCGTATGTGCACACGCACGTATGTGTGTGTGTGTGTGTGTGTATAACATGATGTGGAGTTTTGTGTTTGCAATGTCTGCCATTTGATCTCACCACCGATTCCTGTCTTTCACTTGCAAATTACTTCTTTTGCCGACCGCAATCCTTTCATCTCGACTAACGTTCCTCGCAATTCATGATAAAACCAAACAGTCTGAAACAAAACCAAATAAAAAAAAAAGATACTTCTTCTTCTCTTGTCATTTACCTCACGTATGGGATATTTTAAATTGCTATAAATAGGAGAAAAAAACGTCGATTCTTTTTTGTAAAATTATTTACTTCTATTTCGAAAAGCTTCCTTATTCATTTTTTTTTTTTTTTCATTTTGGAAAAATTATTTTTTCCTTTGAAATCGTTTTGTTTAAAGTATTTTATCTCAGATTAATTTCGTAGAGTTTGTGGCTTAAAATACATACTTGATTGTTATAACGAAACAACGGATAAATACGAGGTTTATCCGGAAAGTATCCAGCCACTTCAGATAGATGTAACTTAGCAACCCATCAAAGTGGACCTCATTGCACAAGCATGAACAGACGTTTTCGCTCTAGATTGGCCACTCTTCATTGATATCAGATGGCTGGATACTTTTCGGGCATACTTTGTATACAGCATATTTCCAACGTCTTGATGACAAGATGTCTCATAAAAATGTACACATATTTGGTTTATTAACTGCAGCAATGGTTTATTACCGGAGAGTTAATTGAACATTATCATTATAGAAAATACTTATAATAATAAACATCGACTAACGTATCTCTTTTAATTATGCAACAATCTTTTCGGGACACTTAAAACATCAGGTAAACACAAACATCCAAACTGTTCTTTCTCAACTTTATTGCAACATTTATTTTTTATTCGAAAATCTTTCAACTTATGATGAACCACGGAAAAGTTCGGAGAATTTGAACAGTGCACTCTAAACGAGTCTTATACGGGCTTTTATCGCTACCTTTTACGGGCAATTTTCTTTGAGAAATTGCTGTATACGTTACTTCGGAAGAGACGGTGAAATCTAGGTTTTCGGGTAATGCTTTCCCATGGTCAAATTCCTCGAACTTGCAAAACCCTTGCTACTATCAACAAATAGAAATGTGCTTATATTTTGGAGATAATGCAGTGGAGAAATGATGAAAGATTTGCAAGAAAATTATCGAAAAAATGAAGCTATATTTGATTTTTTTTCGACTGGGAACACCTTAGAGACAAATGTATAAGGCTATGAAACCGAGCACGTTTGTTCAATTACAGTGGAAACGAATTCCCACAGATCTACAAGAGATCCGTTTGTTGTTTGCAAATTCATCATTTGATCATGCAACTTTTAACTTCTTGCAAAATTTTGAACACCAAAAGAAATAATAACAGTGATAATAATGTCGAGGAGTTTAATATACAAATAAAATTGCAGTCATAGTTAAATCGCTAGTTTAAATCCACTTTTTTAAATTAAGAAAGCGTCTAATCAGCTCACTGGGCATAACCCTCCCTTCTATTAACAAGCGTTGTGCAGATGCATTTTTAGGGAAACCCTCTACAAGCAGTAAAGGAAAAACACTCCACTTAATTCAATGAAATTTTCTGAGTAAACTTGGGAGCCCTAAGCAGCTTTTTAGTAAGTTGAATTCTGGAGATCACCCCACTCATATATGTTTCAGATGGTGGGGGGGCGATTTTCTATCCAAACTCATTCTAAAATGGTCAAATTCTTGTAGCCGCTGAGGTTCACCAAGTAAGCTGTCGGCTGATGATTGAAATTTAGTATCACACTCAGGGGCATGGTTGTGTTTTTGGTCTCTTTCTCATTTTGCCTTTAGGTACAACTTGTGTGCTGTTTTGTAATGGGTAATTTATTCTTATTTCTTAGTCCCTCCCCTCCTCTGTCCCTCCCCTCCTCTTCATCTCTCTCTCTCTCTCTCTCTCTCCCTCTCTCTCTCTCTCCCTCTCTCTCTCCCTCTCTCTCTCTCTCTCTCTCTCTCTCTCTCTCTCTCTCTCTCTGATAACATCCACTCTTATTCCCCGCTCCGGTATCAGAGATACGAATTGCTAAACGATATTTTTTCATTTTTTTGAATAGAGGTAGATATTGCAGATATCGTGAGGAAAAACTTCATCAATTTTTGAAAAACTATATCTGATTATTCTATCATGTGTTTGGATTTATTTTTGGTGTTTTTGTTTGTTTTGTTTTTTTCAAATGATTAAAAGCAAGTCACCGAGTATGATTAACTGTTTGAACATCTTCACTCTAATAAAACATTATCACTTTTTGAATTTTTAATAGTTTATGATTGTGAAGTTGTAAATAGACTTATATTTATGTGCATGTAGGGGAGGTGGTCTCGATCGTAAATAGTCAAGTTTTACACCCCTGTTATCGATGGTGAAAACGGTGTACAAGCCACAAATAAAAAAAAAACAGAGAATTAATGAAATGAAAACTAAAAGTATGTACATAAATGAATTGAATTGTTAAAAAGTTGCTATTTATGGACCGTTTTTAACATCAGGTTGGCAGGATCGAACTTTATAATCGGAACCACCTTCCCTAAATTGCGGCAAAAAAAATTTAATGGTCAGGTAGTCAGAATGAAAAGCTGCACAAAAAAAGCAATTGAATAAATTTGTTCGGAGAAAGATTTATAATGAATAATTTACCAATTTTTTAAAAAAACAGCCATTTTTTCCCTCCCCACTGCAGATTTTCAGCCATTTATAATAATTGTCAGTTATCGTATCTCATTAATTGTGCGATAATTCTCTTCAACTGGAATAATGTACGAAAAAAAATGTATATTCAGTTTGTTGGCTTATTTATCTGAGAGGCGTTCATTAAATTTCGAAAAAAAAAAAAGATGTAATTTAAAAGTAATGCTTTCCTTTATAAAGATCATTATACGCATTCCTTTCAAAACTTTTTTAAAAATATTCTTATCGTAAATGCATTTAGTTAATAAGCGGATAATAATGATAGATGCCATTCACGAACAAAGTTTGTGTATAATTTCGGTACCCTCTGTACAATGTAGCAGAATTATCATTTTGCTTTGGATATCTGACTCTTTGTCTGTAAGTAATATTCAACTATAGATATGTTACGTATTATTAACATAACGTAAGATAGAGTTGATTATCTATTACTACATTTATACATCTATTTTTAGATGTGCACGACAACTGTTAAGTATTGTTACCTCCCCTTTCATCTTCTTTCCACAGTCAGCCAGAAAATAGTGGTGAAAAAAAGTTGAAGAGAAAGTCAAGTCATTTTGTTGTCCGGAATCAATGCATGATCCTAATTTCTGGTTTTTAAGTCTGAATAAAGCACTTTTTCTCATTTGTGATTAGGGGATGATACTGTTCACCTCTGATCGCTGCAATACTTTGAAGATCACTTCTCTTTCATGTATCTTAATAAAGGTTACTAAGTAATTCTTTTCTCGTGAATATGCAATTCAGAGATCGAAGGGAATAATTGATAAGAGTGAATATTCTTTTGACAACATGCAAAGAAGACAGAAAGATCGGAGGCCTATTATTTCGGATTCAACAAAATAATTCTGCCCAAAATTTTCCAAAACAAAGAATATTAAAAAGAACTTAATGCAAACGGGGTTTTTGCAATATTATGTGTCGTGTTTTCAATTTCTCTCCTTCACTTTTGGAAATATCGTGTGGAAAGTAATGAGCGTATACATCATAATTAGTTTTTTAACGTACGTCGTGGGACACAGACCTTCCCCGAGTTTCGCCAAACTTCTCTATCGTGGGCATCTCGGAGCCAGTATTTTCTGAACTTGTCTAGTTCGTCTCTCCATCTTGTATTCTGCCGGCTTCGGTTACGCATGTGATCTCTGGAGCTCTGCGTTGTAGTTGTGATGTCTATCGGTTGTCTGCCATTCTTGTAACATTGCCAGCCAATTGCCATTTGAGTTTTCTAATAGATTCTATGATGTCTTGGACTCCAGTTTTCTTCAGGATATATTGTGTTGTCTTGCGGTCTCTCCGTGTGAGGTTGAGCATAATTCTTTCGTGTGCACGTTGCATGGTTCTCGGTCCGTGGGTCTGTCTCTTGGTTCCATGTTTCAGCTCCATAAGTGACCATTGAGAGGATGCATTGGTTATAAATCCTTCTTTTTAGGATTAATGGGATCTCCTTATTTTTGAAAGTTGAGCCCGCTCTACCAAAGGATTGTCATTCTAGGGTGATTCTTCGCTTGATTTCCTCCTCTTTTGAAGATCTCAAGGAGATTCGTTGTCCGTGGTAATTGTAGTGATCTACTTTTTCCAGCTCTGTGCCCTCAATTTTGTTACCTGTGTTCTCATTTCTGACGTGATTGTTGCACATGATTTTTGTCTTGCTGAAATTCATGTGTTGGCCGAATTTCTTGCTTCCTTCATCCAGATTACTACATGTTTCTACGTTCTTTATTGGTGTTTACTTGCATTTTACATCTTACCCTTTCTGGTCGCTTCCTACGTTGACCTGGTTTAGGACTTGGATGTCCTTGACGGTATCGCTTTTGTCCGATAGGATGTAGTTTACTTTGTTCCTTATTTCGTGGATGAGGCTTTTCCAAGTTCATTTCCTATTGGGTCCCATCTTGAAGGAGGTGTTCATGATTTGGAACCCATTAGCTGTTGCAAAGTTTGCAAGTTCTTCTCTCTCGTTCCGTACTTTATATCCAAATTTGCCGACGCAATTTTCATTTCCTAGTCCCAACTTTGCTTTGAAATCTCCCATGATGGCATTGAAGTATTTTACGGTGTCTTGGAGTAGTAATCATAGAAGTTGCATATTTCCTCTTGGGTTGATTGCGAAGTGGGAGCGTAGACTTGGATGATATTTAGTTTGCACCTCTTTGAAAGTTGTATGGTGACGCTTACTACTCTATCCGAGACGGCTTTGAAGCCTGTCACGTTGTCTTTGAGGTCTTTATTGATGAGGAAGCCTAATTTATTCTGTTTTACTCCCTATTTCCCATAGCTTTGAAGAAGATGTTCGATTAGTTCGTCTCTTAGTCTTCTCATCTAACGCCTATGATGTTCCATTCGACGTTTTTGATTTCATTTTCTAGATCGATTTGGTGCATGTCAGCTGAGAGTGTTCTGACGTTGTAGGTGCCAATGTATAACATTATTTTGATGACAGTTTTTGGGCTATGGGCGCATCACTCCCACCCGAAGCAAGTGATGTGACTGGGCCTTTTGGGACTGAGGACCCAGCAGGAACGGCCGGCGTAATTTTCTTTGTGCAAACCATGGGGAGTGTTGGGCTATACCCTTCCACTTGTTGGAGGGGGTCTGGTGGATTGGTCACGGCCGATATCGTTCGGAATGGCCTTGCTTCGGGTGGGGGTGATGTGCTTGAATGGCGATTACCCAAACATAACCCTAAAACTGTCATCAAAATGGAAAGCTCCACCAGCTCTTAGCACCCTTCCTATCTCGGAAGGTAGGTATGGGTATCTGCAGCGCTGAAAAGAGGAAAGTTATAGAGTATGGTACAATTTTTTTTTACTCGAGACCAGTGGGAAAATCATTCACTGTGGCCTTGTACTATGTGTACTTGGATGGTTAGTTTGTGTTTGATCGTACCTCTCTCTTATTTTTCTAAGTTTTTAACTTTGTTGAAGTCAAGAGATTGCATCTTGAAGAAATTTAAGTTTGACTCTTGCAAATCCCTTCTGCAAGTGCTTCAAAGAGAGAGAAAGAGAGAGAGGACTGAAAGATATTGTTACCCACAGAATTTAGAGTTAAAATTTTGGAAAAATTTCTGGAAAAAAAATATATTTTGAGAATAATTTTTTTTTTAAATAAGATCACTTAGAACTTATCGGGATTTCTGGTTTAAGGAGGGGTGATTTCTTAACAATCATAGTTCAAAAGTCTTGGGTAAACTCAAACTATTCCTTACTTTTTATCAAAGAATTTGCCATATCTTTCTACCCCTGGCGCTCAGTTCTTTCGAAACCTTGATCTATTCAAAAATATCATCAGCAGTAGCAGCCTTTTAGCGTCTATCGTTGGACATTGACCTTCTAATTTTTATCATGGGCGTCTCAGAACCAGTGTTTCTGAACTTGTTGTCACGTCATCTTATTTTCTGTCGATCGCAGTTTCGCATATGATCTCCGGAGATCCATGTTGTGAGTCGTGATGTCCATCGATTGTCTGACATGACCATCCTATAGTTTTCTGAGTTTGATAATGGTTTCTATGATATTTTTGACTCTTTTTTCTAATATACTGTGCTATCTTGTAATCTTTCCATATAAGGTTGAGCATGATTCTCCCATGTACAGATTGCATGGTTCTCAGTTTGAGGGTCAATCTTTTGGTCAAGTTCTGTATTTTAGCTTCATCGGTGACTATCGGGGGGATGCATTGATTGTATACTCTTATTTTGAGGATCAGTGGGATTTTCTTGCATTGTTATATGATTGTATCAAAGACTTTGAAGATCTCCACAGAATAGAAGGCTTTTTTTAAGTTCATCAAATGCTACAGCAAGTGACGTTATATATTCTGCTGCTTTCCCTTTTGGTCAGTTAACTGAACGGAAATGGTTGAGGGTCTGGTTGATTTTGTTTTAGCTAGCTTGTTTCCGTGGTTGGTTTTCATCTAGTGTTTTCACTCGATCAAAAAAATCCACTCCAAAATTTAATCACTTCTTCCTTAGCCCAGTTTCCTCTTTTCAATAAAGTCTCATCGAAATCCATTCGAGAGATATTGTGTGTACCGATAGATAACCAGGAAGGCAGAACGGCGTGAAGATGGAAAGAGTCGACTAAATACATATAACACTTCCTTGATAGGGGTGCATTAAACATTACCTGATTTCCATCTATTTACCTTATTCTCATTGTATTTATCTCACCCGTTATATAAAAGTAATGAAAAACAAAAAAAAGTCCGGAAGCTTGATTCCGGTCTCTTTGTTTGTTATTGCTAATAGAAGATCTTACTGGATTTTTGAAAATATTTCTAAAAATCTTTTTTGCAAAAATCTCAACATTCAAAGTGCAACTCAATCAATGATATCTTTGAATCTAAATTATGAATACCAAAACCTATAAAGCTATTTTTTCACGAAAAATACTGTTGATTATACAAACACGCACACACAGACACAGACACACACACACACACATATATAAATATATATATATATATATATATATATATATATATATATATATATATATATATATATAGTATATGTGGTACGAATCAGGCTAGCAGTATAATATAATATAATAATATATCAACAATATAAAACCACCTCTGATATGTAATGGATTTATTTCCTAGAGTGCTCGATACATGCAACTTTTTACTCTTGAAGTTAAGTTGTTTTGGAGTAGAGCTGGAAATAAATAGTAGAATTTGGATTCGCTACACAAACGCCTGATGAGGCCCAGAGAGGGCTGAGACATGAGCTAGTTTGTGTAGCGAATCCACATTCTACTATATATATATATATATATATATATATATATATATATATATATATATATATATATATATATATATATATATATATTTGCTGCTTTAAACACTGAGCACATTAAAAAACTTTTTCAGTTGTTTTGTAATCACTTTAGTCACCTATTTCCCAATATCTGTTTATGTAACTTTCCTCGGAGTTCTTTTTTTTTTATTTCACAAATACTTTGATATTATGATACCATGTGTAATTTTTCTCTTGTTTGGATCATTGGTTGTTTACGATGTAACAGTTTCGGGGATTTAAAAAATAAAATAGTTTCATTAACATGGCACCCAAACAATTTTAATCAAACACACACACACACACACATATATATATATATTATTGGCAACTCAACCATTGAGGCTCAGCCCGAGCTACCCAACTATGTCTATTGTATCTGAGTCTATTTCAAACCAACAAGAAATGTCTTCTAACTTGTAATACTTGCTCACATTGACGTCATGTAAAAAAAGAACGTTGCTCATATCCGAAGCTTTCGTTCTAATAACGTGACTCGGGCTGACGAATTCCTACCCGAACTCTATAGAATAATTGTGAAAATCTTGAATGATCGTAATTCACTAATCTACAAGAAATGTAGCTTTATTTGATCTTCTTAACTTAGAATGTGAACTCAAAGTTACGGGTCATAATAATGTTATATGAACAAATTTTGAAAAGCTTAACCAAAAAGAATAATCATGAAAATCTCGAGTGGTTTAAATTTAGTATTTTTCAGGGGATATAGCCTTGTTCCAACTTCATAACATGGAATGTCAACTTAAAATGACTGGTCATAATAATGTTATATGAATAAAAACTGAATGACTCCTATTTATACAATTCTGCTTAATGAAACCAACATCTTTGCAACCTCGGTCGCCAACAAAGGAAGCTTTTCAACTTTAGAAAGAATCCGATCATATTTTTTAATGCACAGTGGCTCAAGAACAGTAGTCTTCCGTAAAAGGACGTTTCAGCCGCTGATATTTCTGCCTCGTTCCGTTTTTTTTATTTAAGGAGAAAATGACTAACTACATGAATTTTAAAATAAATCAGAATCATATGTTAAATGTATCAATCATTAAGTATGATTTGGTCAGACTATTTTACTTGTTTATGTCTTCATTTTTTCCCAAAGTCTCGACTGTGTAGCCTCCAGCCTCCGTCGGGTGTTGTTGGTTCCAGAGTGTGGAATCAGTACTCAGAGCGCATGCTTCATTGAACTGGATGCGTCATATCCGTTTATTGTATATCTGGTATATGTTATCGGGGGACTTCTGAGTTTCCCCCCTTGCATTGGTTAATCTGTTTTACTTTTTTTATATTATGTATCCAGTCCAATCGTCCTGCGTATCCTGTTCGTTGTTTTGTAGTCCTTGTCTTGAAGAGTAAAGTTTTAGGTAAAATTCTTGGACACATTCGACAGTCCTGTTTCTGTCTTTTTGGGGGATCCATTTTCATCTAGTATGCTAGTTATTTATTTCTGTCCTGTACTGAGAGCTTTGTTTATAGCTTTGAAGCCCTGACATTTTTTTGAGAATTGTTTCGATGATTGCTTTCGTGTATCTCCTTCTGTCTTCTCTTCGTTTCTTTTGGATTGTTTTATTCAGTTCGGTCGCTTCAATTTTCTCTCTTGTTGTTGGTGGCTTGAAGTTACTGATTCGGGGGGAATATGATATCTGTTTCCCAGTTAGAGCTTGAAGGATCGGATGAGCTCTTTTGGTACTTTCAGTTGTGGTGATTTGGCATGGAACATTTCCCTGTATTTTTGTTGGTGTTAATTAGCATTTTACATCTCACCATTCAATCGTCACTCCCTACCTCCGTTGACTTGATCTAGGACTTGAGTGTCTTTGACGGTGTCGCTTTTGTCCGCGAGGATGTAGTCTATTTCGTTCTTGGTTTCGTGGTTGGGGCTCTTTCAAGTCCATTTGCTATTGGGTTTCTTCTTGGAGAAGGTTTCATGATTTTGACACGAGCAATCAGTTGGAGGATTTCCCAGAAGTTACACCATGGGAGGTGAAACAAGCCATCAAACAAACAAAGAAAGGAAAGGCCCCGGGACTAGACAACATCACCTTCGACCTACTCAAGAAACCTGGTAAGGTTATCATAATGAAACTAGCTACTCTATTCAATTTATGCCTAAAACAAAATAAAGTCCCAGAAGATTGGAACACTACGATCATAATGCTTTTATATTAAAAAAGGAAACCCGAGAGACCTCAACAACTACAGACCAATAAGTCTACTCAACTGCATCTACAAAGAAGCTACTCGACCATAGACCATCTCCATCCGATAAATCAACTAAACGAGAAACCAGCAGAATACAAGGTGCCGCTCGCTGTAGCATTTATCGACTTCAAGAAGGCTTCCGACTCTGTGTTAATTCTCAAGGTCATTGAGGCTATCACTCTACAAGATGTAGATGCCATATACGTCAGAGTACTGCTACATATATACAGTTACAGCTGTTCCTTTAGCACGTTACATAAAGACTCGGAGCCCGTTCAGCTCCAAGAAAGGGTACGAAAGGGTGATACCAGCTCTTCACAGCCTGCCTTGAGATGATCTTCCAGAACTTAGAAGTATCTAAGTAACCTCAGATTTTCAGACGATATCGCCCTTCTTGCAGAGAACCTCCACAATCTTTTTGCATTTGTTGAATTGACTGAATGGAGGAACCAAGTTGGCCTTCATATGAACTTCAGCTAAACAAAGGTCATGTGTAACAATCAAGTTAGAAATAATCACACAAAGATTAAAATTGAAGACGCAGAACTGAGAAGAGTAGACTATCACATCTATTCATGACTACGAATCCCAATGAAATCCCCAAAAGAAGAAATTAAGCGAAGAATCACCTTGGGATGGCAAACTTTCGGCAAAGCAAGCTCAACCTTCAAGAAAATTCCATTAGTCCTAAAAAGAAGAATATACAACCAATGCATTCTCCCGATAGTCACTTATGGAGCTGAAATATGGAACCTTAACAAGAGACTGACTCTCAAACTGAGAAGCATGCAACGAGCACATGAAAGAATCATTCTCAGTCTCACATGGATCACAAGACAGCACAATATTTTTGGGGGAAAATAGGTCCAAGACATCATAGAGTCCATTAAAAAACTCAAATGGTAATGGGTTGGTTATGTTGCAAGGATGGAAGACAACCGATGGACATCACGTCTCACAATATGGATCCCCAGAGATCACATGCGTAACGGAGGCCGACAGCATACAAGATGAAGAGACAAACTAGACAAGTTCGGAAGTATTGTCTCCGCGACGCCCATGATAGAGGGTTCTGGCCAGTCCTGGGGAAAACGATAAAAGACTGATGATAATGATGTATCCAATCCAATCGAGGATGCACCGGGAGGCTACACGACCGAACTGTTATGAAAAAACGAAGACGAGGAAAATAGTTCGACTGTATCATGCATAATGATTAAAACGTCCCGTCTAAAAATAATCAGAAAAAAATATTGAATGTATTTTCGTTGTTTTTTTTTTTCAATTTTTTTGCTGATTCTTGTTTATTTATTTCTATTCCGTTTAAAAAGCAAATAAGGATTCGTTTTTTACCAAACGTCAGAGAAAAAAAAGATTTTTTTTTGTCTCTAATTGATATTATATGAGTTTGAAAATTTCCTGCTAGCGCACACTCAACGTTTAAATGGCACATGAATAAAAAAATTAATAAGAAAATTAAAGGGAGAAAAACAGAAGTAAGTAATTTATATACTCAGTCGTTTTCGTCTTCAAAAATAAAATGAGGCAGAAACTTCCATGATCTAAATATTTGCGATAGAAACATCCAACAACCGTTGTCTTCACTGCCTCGCACTACAAAAAGACGAATACTCATCGATTTAAAAACGAAAATCAAGTTACACAAGATATAAGAGGAATTTGCTATAGAAATCAAAGCAGTTCGAAAACATGTTTGCATAATTCAAGCTAATGTTTATTTCTTATAAAAAATTATGCATTTTACTTTTTAAGCTTTTTTGCTATTGAAAGTTGTACCTTAAATTCTACGTATGTTAAATTTTGTCCAAGAAAAAAAATGTACTAAACTAAGGTAGTCAGACGCCCAGCTTCACACCAGGCAGTCCAGCTTTTAAGCACTTAGTCCTCCGTCTTTCGTCTTCTCGAGTCAGACGTTTTTTAAAAAATTACATAAGCTACCTCAGATGTACTCGAAACAGTGGAAACCGAAAGCTGTAAAAACTATGGGAACCGAAAGATGTAGAAAATTACTTATGTATTATTTTTATTATAAATAGATATCGCCGTGATTATGGCTGATGATCCGCTGTGTTAAGTCACGTTGTCAACACGTCCAGGAGGCTCAGTCTAGATCAGTGGTTCCCAAAGCCCCCTATTAAGAATGAATTCGCCCAAGGATCTTTCCCAAAGCCCCCTATTAGGAATGAAATCGCCCACGGATCCTAGGTGTTTGAAATGTCCGCCTACTCAACAAATCTGTAATTCAATATACGATTTGTGATGGCTTTACAAGTGCTCGATACAAAAATATTTACTTAGAGTAGAGTTTTAATATGGTGAAAAAAGAGATTCGCTCCACAGGCACACATTTTATACACACACACACGCATATATATAGAGAGAGGGAGAAAGAGAGATTCGAACCTACGACCGACTAGGTAGCCACTTCAACGTAATGTTGCTCTTACCATTGAGCTAAACAATGGTAATGTAAAGGCTCAAAAAACTGCTTTCACTCCAAATTCTCATTTTGTTCATTCACTGTCTATATCTTGTATATTTGTTCCTCAAAGCGGACAAGTATATTAAGAAATAGATATATATAATCCGACAGAAATAATAATGGTTTATATTACTTTGAGGCTCTATTAAGAATGATTTTCAGTTATTACACGGTGAAAGTAACAATTCGCTGAGACAGCGTAAATAGAATAGATAATTACCGGTAGTAAAATAAGTAAAGATATTTTTCATTGAAAAAAAGATTGAATTAAAAACAAAACTTCACTTGAAATATATATATAAATATGATTAATGATCCTCTATTCAGGGTTGAGCACTCTTTAAATTAGGTAACTTATCCATTGTAAGCTTATGCAATGCTCTTCCATAGGAATATAGCACTCTGGTGGATGGGAATTTATACATAAATAAATGTATCGCTTAAATTCAGCCTCACTTACCGTCCAGTTCCGTAGCTCTGAAGCGAAGGTTTTAATCCTGCCTCATGGTATTGGCTGGGATAATGGAAAGTCTATAGCCACACCAAAGAGATGTAATACATCGAAACAGCTGTCTGTGGATGACACAATATATATATATATATATATATATATATATATATATATATATTCGCCAAATGCGTTACAGCCTCCAATATATATATATATATATATATATATATATGAAATGCATTTGGTGAAAATATTCAACACGTTTCTCTAGAGGAATAGTCCATTGTTCCATATGGAGGATAGGAGATTTTTTTTTATTCGCAAAATATGAAGTTTATCTTACTTCTTTTATATATGCATTACTGATACGAAAAAAGGAAGTTAAAAAGTATCACTGTTCATTATAGAGATAGTTTCCTATCGAAAAATATCTTCGTTTTTACACCATAGCATGATTCCTTTTTCTATTTTTATCAAATAGCAAACAAATGTATTACGATATTTTTTATTCGGTACAAAATGGCTTTTAGAAAATCTATCACTTTTTATGATAATTTCTGTACCATATTGGCAAATCTACCATTTTATTTACCATCATTAATTGTATTGAACATAAAGAGTAGTCATTTGTTTTTTGCATTTAGATCTGGATGAACGAAGCATCGAAAGTGACGTACCAACACGGATTCGATCTAACTCAAGTAATGGCAAATCCTGCCTTCCTACAATGATATTTATTCCCGTTCATTGAAATCTCCGAAGACCTCCCAATTCTAAAATATGTCAGCTCCTTGAGCGCCAACAATACGGACAAATTCAGATACTGAGAGAACTTACAGATTTAAGATAATCTTTCGAGTGGGTATAATTTCACGCTATATGATATAATAATCCTTTACACCTCTCCGAGCGAATTTCCGAGTAAAAGCAACAAAAAAAATCTTAGGTATCTGTGGGCGCCCATTTAAGAGTCTTCAATTAAGATGGAACCCAAAATGGCCGACAGGAAGTTGAAAAAAACTATATGTTCGGAATCCACTGGGATTCGTAAAATTGCTTTTCACTCAACCCGATCGAATTGTGATGGTAGCTGCTGGTTTTACTCGCAGCTCCTATCTCTCATCTCTTGATCAGCGTGCGAAGATAAATGCGTGTCACTTGTCTTTATATCATCCGAACGTATTTCATTTTTGCCAGTTACTTTTACTTAAGATTTCTCTCCTTGCCCGGAAAACGTTCCAACAATAATAAGCTGAATTAGATAAGTAGTCGTGGTTACAGCATTATTATTATTATTATTATCATTATTATTTGGATTATTATTATTATTATTATTATTATTATTATTATCAGTAGTAGTAGTAGTAGTAGTAGTAGCAGTTACCATCTTCTTCCTTAATCTCCATTTAAGGGCTTTTGAATAAAGAACTCGGCAAATTCTATACAAAATCTGTACCTTTCGCCGATATTTTTACATATATATATATATATATATATATATATGCAAACAAATATTTTATGTCATGCATACGATGTATCAAAAGTAAAAAAATTATCCTCAAATATAAGAACTGGATAAGATAGAAACACAAACAAACAAAAACATTCATAAAGGTGCTAGGAAACTCAGAAAAACATACTTATTGGCAATCAATATTCGATTTGCAAAAAAGATTCGTGCTTAATTTTGTTAATATTCTACTACTTTTTCACCTTGTTGCGCACTGTCTCATGAACAGTATATATATATATGTATATATATATATATATATATATATATATATATATGTGTGTGTGTATATATATGAGATTAAAATGACAATATCGGATGACTATGTATGACAAATGACTTTATTTCAACGATTCGCTCATTTTGAGCTTTGTCAAGAAATCAAGGTGCTACAAGATGCAGTTTGAATAGATGGTTGGACTAACTATATAAATCCCTGGTTACTTGCAGCATCTTAATTCATTTATTTTTGCTGTTTTCAATTCAACTTTTATGATATTCTTTGCAATTCGCCCTTGTGTTGTATTACACAAAGCTCAAAACAAGAACCTAAATGATGTTTTTCTTCAGTGATAATTGCAACAACAAATAGCCTCACGAGTCTCAACTTTTCATTTTTTTTATTTTCTTGTATCCTTCGTGTCGTTTTCCTTCTTGCTTTTCCTCTCACCTTACTCAACTTAGCTAAGTGTGGAACAACAGTGATGTTCGAAGTACAAGTCTGCCAAAATAGCTTGTCTAACATCACTCTAAACTAGGCGCTCTGCTTAGCTGAGTCAAGCGCAGTAGCATCAAATGAGGGTTACCTCGTGATAATAGAAGTTACGATAGCTGTAATGATCTATCAACAAGACTAGCTTGCTAACCACTAGTCCAGAGCAAGATAACCAGATCTCTATCTTTTTATTTCTTCACCTACCCATGTTGATAAGTATATGTCGATTGCATTGCCCTTTCTCTTGTCGCACATTAGGATCAGCTTTTTTATAGCACACTCAATCCATTGTCAAGAGAGAGGAAGAAATTATTTTTCCACCAAATATTTGCTGCGTAATTATAAATTAAACAAACGAGGCGTTTATTGTTGGTCTGCAATGGCGGTGACCGAATCTGCTCCATGCAATTTTAGTGGCTTATTTTCCGACATTGGTTTTTAGTCGACTGTTCCTGATCGTTTCGTTTCGTTTCGTTTCAAAAATCCCAGGACACCAATTCGCTATTTATTACAATTTTGCCATGGCAATATCGGGTTTCAGAGAGTGATTGCAAAATGTGCAAATTACTTATTATTGCATTTGACAAATTGAAACAGAGCTCTAGAAGACAGATCCTGCGTAGTGGAGATAAATGAGGTTGTTATCTTGATATACCCTGCGAAGACGCGTTACAGCGCAGGGAGAACTAAATAAATAAATAAATAAATAAATAAAAAGATAAGCAGTGAACAATAATATAATTCTGCTTCATGTCCAGAATTCTTAAGATAATTGTCGTGTCTAAAAATGTGAGTTCTTTGAAGGCCAAGTTTTTTTTATGTCTCTAAGAAGCATCAAAAGGCTGCATCGTTTTTGAAGAGGCTTAGTTGTCGTCACATAAGTACATTATCCACCAGGAAAGCACGCACACCCGCACACATACACACACACTGATGCACGTATGTATACCAATGTTCTTGCCATATGCTCTCATTTTATATAAGGCCTGCGTTCCTTGTAATGTTCTTTGTCACAGACGTTATTTAGCAGTAATGCTCAAAGCTATAATCTCAATCTTTAGTTAAGACTCACTTCTTACTCCAGTAGCTTTTATTTATTTATCTATTCATCTTACATCGGTCTTCGTTGATTATGTTTCCCGAGAGGTATAGGTAGTTGGCTTGACACTAACCAGTATAAGGGAGTTATTAAGAGATTTAGAGTTGGTGCAACACAATCTTCCCGTCTCCTCATTCTATAATTTGGCTTTGTGTCGTACTAGACTAAGCTTACTAAACATCAAGTGGCCTAACCTTATCCAACATAAAGAAGACTTCAAGTGTTTAACGACAGATAGAGAAATGTCAACCAATGATTGAGATATATTGACAGGGTGTGTATGAATTGGTTGCTTGGTGGCCAAGATAATTGCGTGTTTCCTTTTGGTGTTACTGGTCGGTGTTCGAGCTAAGATGAATAACCAGAATTTTGAATGCAGTTTTTCAAAACATTCTCATCCCACTTGGAAGTCTAGTTCAGCACAATCTCCCTCACAATATTATTTTTTTTTAGCTCTGTGCTATGCTAAACTGAGTATATTAAATATCGGTATTTATAGCCTGCCTTATAGTTGAAGTAGTTGCGTATTTCTCACCGGTGCTAATGGTTGGTATTCGAGTCCAGGTAAAAAGCCACGATTTCAAGAGCCAATTTTCAAGGTAGGTAGGTTCCGTTTGTTTGGAAGATTGGTGTAACACAATCTTGACTCTCTTAGCTGAACTAAGCTAAGTTTAGTAATGTATTAATACGAATAAATATCTAGTTTGAAACCGTGAAGACCTGAATAAGTTCCTGATGGCCTATCCAAGTGCGAACGTGTTTTTATTCCGTGCCGAGGCGAAAGTAGGTGTTTAACGTTAATGAAGCATTATTCCAATTAACTTGAGCAGCGGGCTCTCAATAATTAAGACGGTAAAGCTTTATGCTTGCAGACCGCTTTGTAAACACGTATGTGCTCCACCTTCAAGTTTACTTTTACATATTGTCGTAGTATCGCACTCCGAAAACATAGGGAAATGTTATACACGTATCACTTTCCTCGTTCTTCACGCGAACTTTTTTATTTTCTTACCACGTGCCAAAACTAATCAGACAAGTTTCCATGGCAAAATCGACTGTTATCTTTTTCTGTGGCTTTTTTTTTTGTCTTTCTTCCTTCGAGTGTATTTCTAAATTCTTGTCATCTCGCTTCATCAGTTTCACTTGGAACTTTCTCCTTTATGATTGTTCTCGCTGCTGCCGCTGCTGCTACTGCTGCTGCTACTGCTGCTATGTTTTGGCGGCTGTTTTTGCTTCTATTGCAGCAGTGTTTCTTTTCTTTTCTTTTCTTTTCTTTTCTTTTCTTTTCTTTCTTTTTTTTTTGTGGTATTAAGTATATTTCTACGAATATTCTTCCGGGCCAACTTGCACTGCCTGATACTAATTGCAAGAAAAGTGAAGGAGAAGAAGAAGAAGCAGAAAAAAAGGAATACCCTGTCTTCGTGTATCAACAGGACCCTTTCCATCAGTCTTTCAAGCAAGATTGAAACAGATGGAGGAAGATTTGATGAAACGGATCGTAATCGGGGATCCAGATTGCAAGGTCAATCAAAACGGAGGCTTCCGAGAGATCTACTGGGTCCTGTCAGATTCAAAGCAGTAGGGTCAGCTCAGAAGGTGATGGTGACTGTTTTTGTTTTCGTTTTGTTTTGTTATATTTTGTTTCTGCTTTTTTTTTTTAGTGAGGTTCCAAAGGAGGTATTTCTCGAATGACACAGGACGATCGTTGAATTTATTATGGAGAATTTTCAACAAACTTGAAAAATAAATTGGCGGGAAAATGGCCTTATAAATTGCCCCGAGTAATTTTCTTCCATCACGACAATGCACTTTGCTCATTCTTCAAGGGTAGCAAGGCTTGTTCTACGAGAACCTCGTAGGGAAACCTCACATCATCCACCTTAGTGGCCTGATCTGGTCCTTCCATGTCTTTTTGTTCCCAAAACTCGAACAAAATTAAAAGGGAAGGAATAGAAAAATGAAAATCTGGAAACCACCTTCAGAAATGTATAGTACAAGACGGAGGATACATCGAGAAAAAAAGTTCAGGCTTGAGATATTTTGGTTTAATAAAGGTTTCCATAGTTTTGTGGCAATACTTTTTTACTAACTCTTGTTTGTATACACGTAGGTTTTTTTTGTTTTTGTTTGTTTTTGTTTTTTTCAGCGTTGGTCACAGGAAAATATCTGGTCACCTTGAGGACCTCTGGTTTTATGGCCCCGTTTCTTTTATCCTGCTTTCGCTCTACGGTTTGCTTCGGAACGGATCTTACCTGGTGGACCTTATATCGTAAAAAGTCCCTGTTTGCAGCCTCTATTGTCAACTGATAGTAGTTGATTCCATAAGAGATGATGGTCCGTTTTAAGGAGTCCCAGTATCTTTTCTATGTTGCTCTTCCCGACCACTGCTCTACACTTCGGCAAACTGCTATCGTGGAGGGTGTCTTTGGAAGATGATAGTCTCGATGACTTCCGACAGACCGACAGAGGTAGATCAGGAGTAACCCATGAGCACAGCTGTGCCAGTCTGCGCTGGCGTAACCAGGGTCAGAAATCTCTCCTCCATGAATTGTGAGAATGTCTCGATGAAACTAGTCAAGAGATTTCCAGGTGACTTCAGTTATCATAAAAGGAAATCACTATAACATATTTAATCTTTTTGATATGTTGGCGCCAAAAACAGAGGCGATGTTAGGAACTGTTTCCCACAGGCTGACCATTTTATCGATTGTCACGGATTGGTTGAGAGCTGTAACCAATGAAGTAGCGTTAGAGGAGTTTACACTAATCACTTTACTTTAGGGATGGCCTTAGTTATTTGGCTCTGACCAATGAGTTAAGGGGGAATGAATTCCAAATTGTTGTGGTGACACTGATTTTGAGTGATAATCAGTGGAATAAGGTCTCCATTCAAAGACAACACTACGAAAGGAAAAAAAGCAAACTAATGCTGACTTTGGTCCGCTGCTATAAAATCTTGAATTGATTTGTCTCCTTGATTTGCACGTAAAAGTCCTGTTCTACCCTCGACGTAATGTTCCAAAAGCCTCAAAAGTACTGCTCTCCAAGTTCAACCATCATTAAAGTTGTTCTCATTAATCAAACACACAACTTTTCGTTGTTCCGTTGGCCACCATTCTCTCAACTTTCAAAACTATATATATATATATATATATATATATATATATATATATATATATATATATATATATATATATATATATATATATATATATATATATATATATATATATATATATATATATATATATATATATATATATATATATATATATATATATATATATATATATATATATATATATATATATATATATATATAAACTTTTTGCGACAGGCTAGAAATAGAAACACACACCTGATTGGCTACTCCTAATAAATTCAAAGCGATAGTTGATGCACCCTCGTATGATGCGAGTTCAAGTTCTGTCAGAAGCTTCTTTTCCATTTTGATTTTTTACAATAACGTAAAGAATGGATGGATTAGAATGTTTTTATATATAGGGACAAGAAAGATTCGGGTATTGGTCAAAATCAATCATCAAAAAATTCATGTATAACTCTACATGCATAGCATTAATATAGATATATGTGTTTTTGAGAGAGTGATCATGTGTGTTTGTGTACTGATGTATATATGTGTGTGTGTGTGTGTGTGTGTGTGTGTGTTTGTGTGTATTTAGATGTGTGGGTATTTGTGTATATCTGTCACTTTACCTGGAGAGGTATGTTCTTTTTACTTAATTACTTACCTCAAGCCGCCATAGTTTTGAACTGTGCATGTGAGCACCTGTAATTTATCCCGATTTATTCTATACATACGTTGATGTATCCAAAGATATCAGAAAGGTCCGTGAGCGTAAAACTAGCAGACATAGAAGAAAGTAATTTTGAAGATCTGGGAACGCCCCAAAGTTTTTTTTTTACCCGTATAAATCAATGGTAATTGCTTTTTCGCCTTACACAATTTCTACTTACGGAGGGGTTTCAAAGGAACGCTCTACTGTCAGATATCGGGACGGGTTGGAGGCTGTACTATAGTGTATATGGTCAGAAACATGTCCGTCAATTTCACCAGCCTTTGCTATTAAATAACGACAGCCACTCGATTTCACATGATATGATTATCTTATTTATTTATTTTTTTCGCTTCCTCGTCCCGGAATTGTGTTATTATGTTGTAACTTGTAACTTTTCCCTGACCGTTCTTTCCCTTTGCGTGCACATGTATGTGTGTGTGCCTGTTAGTGTCTCTCAGTGTGTATGTGTGTGCGTGTGTGTGTGTGTGCACGCGCACGCGCACGCGCATGAGTTTGTGAGTATGCATGTGTACGTGTGTGTGTATGAGTGAGAGAGAGAGAGAGAGAATGAGAGAGAGAGAGAGAGACAGAATTATTTCTATCTCATGTTTTTTTTACCCGTGATTTTTACGTTTTTTTTGTTTTGTTTTTGTTGTTGTTGTTGTTGTTGTTGTTTCTTGGCTTTTTTATATATATATAGCGTTGTATCGGCTTCTTACATTTTGCGATATGATGGAATTCCTATCATTCAGAAATAGTTCCACGTGCCTATGATGACTCCGAGCGTGCGCCCGTGATGACTCTGAGCGAGTGCCCATTTCTTACATGAATTCTGATTTCTGGTTGCATGCACATACCCTAATCTTTCTATTTTCGCATAACTGATTGCCGGCTTACGCTCTCTTACGCTGATTGACAACGCTTGGTTTGCTTTCCTTAGCCAGCATTTTCTCCAGACTTCCCTTGCATGTAAAAAAAAAAAAAAGGGGCACTTGCTTTATTTCCTATATCAGTGTAATGAGAGGAGATAGAGAAGCGGTTGACAAAAAAAAAAAAAAAAAGAAAAAAAAAAGGAGAGAATGGAATTGGGACTTCGGTGATGGCGCTGTTATTACAGAAACCAGTGTCAGAATCTGCACCTATCGAGCAACGTCCACCCGAGGTGAGCCGGAAATTCACAAAGACAAATGAACAAAACAAAACGACCATACACCCAGGCATACACAAATACACCAAAAGAGCACATACATACGAAACAGTCATTCGTTTGTACATGCAGATAGACATATTTGTATCTAAAGAAAGGACTACCTCAACGGGCATACTAAAAATACTATATGAGTTTGCACATCTTCAGAATAGACATTTTACCACACACACACACACACACACACACACACACACATATATATATATATATATATATATATATATAAGTATAACCTAACCAGCAAGCAATTCTTCATCTAAACATTAATTGTTGAAAATAACAGACAAATTCTGTCGATCTCATCTTTTTGTTAATTCTTTTTCTAATTTGCGTACAAACCTTTTATTAATGTCATCGAAGTTTCAAAAAAATCACTCCGATGAAAGATCTCGAACCATCAACATTTCGATTTCAGGTTTAATTCCTGCAGAAGCCCCATGTTTCTCTACTCGTTCTATTCACGCTGTCTAGGCCGAGTGACCCATTCTCCGTGTAACAACAGGAGGTCATTCTGAATAGAGTTTAAAATAATATTTGATATTCATGAATATTCTGTCGGATTATATATTCATTGCTTGAGTGAGGTAACTCGTTCATTGTAAGCTTATGCAATACTCTTCCACATGAATAGAGCACTCTGGTAGATGGGGAATGCATGCTAAATGAATACGTTGTTTGAATTCAACTTTACTGACCGTCCAGTCCCGTGGAACAGAGGTAGGATACCGGCCCCCGTGTCTGAAGCTGAAGGTTTTCAATCCTGGTACTGGATGGGATAATGGACAGTCTATAGCCACACTGAAGAGTTGTAATACAACGAAACAGCTGTCTGTGGATGATACAATAATTATGTATATATATATGTATGTGTATGTGTGTGTGTGTTTATTGAAATCATGTTTACAAAGACAAAAGTAAAGTTCAACAAACTTTTACCACAAGGACTTTTACCACGAAGAGGACTATAAGAATAGAAGGCGTAGCCTTAGAAAAAAAGGCAAATGGTGCCCGTAGAATAGTAAACGCGGTAACAAAAGACCAGACACAAGATGGAGAGACGAGATAGAAGAGTTTGCCGTTAAGACATGGCAAAGATTAGCGCAATCACGCTCGTCATGGAAGGAGATGAGTGATTGTGAGGATGATGTATATAACTAGATATATATATATGAGGTCTACTTGGTAAATATCAAGCCGTTTAATATTAACGAATTACTTATAGCAAATGCACGTTAGTCTCCTCCAAAGTACTCCCCCTTGGGACTTCATACACTTAAGCAGTCTGTAAAGTCCTCTTCCGAAATCGCAATCAATTGTCTCATGACGTCCTTTTAACCTCGCCCATGGTCTGAAATTTCGTTGAGAAAAGCCAGAAGGCGTCGGAAGCCAAAATCTGGACTGCAAGTAGGCTGACAGATCTGGGAGGTGCGATATTTTGAAGAAAAAAAAACTGCGCAAAACGTGAAAATGAGCAGGCTCAGCCATTGTGATTGCAGCGATTGTACTGTAAGTGCATAAGCTCATTCAATGGCGTCTCACTGCCAACTGAATAACCCCACGAGAGACTGTTAGTTCACAGATACGTTACCAAGTTAAATCAAGGCCATGCAATTGGGTCTTGAGATTTTGTGACTGGATACATTCCAGGCAGATCTCGTATGTGTTATTTTTTGGTTATATGACGCAACACAATCCCCAATGAGGAGCTGTTGATAACATTTGCTTCAAAGCCTCTAAAATCATCTGGATCCCTTGAAAATTATTTGCAACTGATTCTTCAAGAAATGAAATAAGGAAAACAGATTCTTCATTGATAATTTCAACAAAAATCTTGAGAAACATTTCCAATCTCCAACCGAAACACAATGCAGAAAATCAGAAGTAAAAAAGAAAATTTAAACAATATTGAATATTAGTCTTGAATGTCCGCCGTGCAATCTTACGGAAATTGTCTGTCGAAGTTTATCTAGGTTTATTTTTCATAGCATGTTCGCGATCGATTAAAAAAAAGAAAATGTATTTTTCGTAGAAATTAACCTTATATATATATATATATATATATATATATATATATATATATATATATATATATATATATCGATTAAATCTTCAATTAGAACTATTTGCCCGCTTTCAAGCTTGTTTTTAATTTATTTTTTTTATTTCGCTTCTGTTCACAAGAGAATATGTTTCCCTGATTTGTTTTTTGTTAGTTCTGGTGTTGTAAAAGTTTGTTACTGGATTCTATTATTTTATCTTATTTTCATATTCTTTGAAAGTTCATCATTTGGTTCGGTTATTTTGCGTTTAATTCCTATCATTAGTTATTTTCCAAGTTTTTGATTCATATTTTGTTATTTCCTTATTTACGGTTCTCTGGAGGGTAAGCTTTACTTGAGTGATTATTACATTTCCATTTTTTTTTTCCTCAAGTTTTTTTTAGAGTATGCTTCTCTCGGTGACAACATTTGAATCCGATCTCTGACCTACAAATAAATAATTTATTTTCATCCTTAAATCATAAAATTTGTAGTTTTTCTTCGAGGCACAGATTGCACCTTGAATAAAGGTTTCTACACACGTTGTGTGTTTTTTTCCATTCTATTCTTGGATATTTCTGTCCAAGTTTCCAGAGATGGACAGATAGTGAAGTGTCGTTTTTGTGCTTTTCAAGATTAAAGGAGGTATTTTGGTTGGCTAATCTCCTACCCTAAATTCAATTTAGAGATTCCTATGTATAATTTAGAATCACTTTTATCTGTATGTGTACATATTTGCGGTCTATATACAATTTCAGGAGTTAGGCAATCGGTTGGTAACACACATTCTAGGCGTTCTCTACGATTACACTTTTATCAAGATTTCTATTCCATTATTTTTTATTTATTTGATTTCCAGTTTTATCATTGAGATAACGGATGATTCCTTTCATATTCTTCATGCAGTTGTACGACAATTTTAATTTGTTTGAGTTGAAAATCCGGTGTAATTTGTTGTTCGTTCGGCGGTATTTTTTCACAAAGCCCAAGAAGATTTTACCGACGCTTGTTATATTCCACACACACACACACACACACACATATATATATATATATATATATATATATATATATTGCACCGGTTTGGTTAATCAGATGTCTCAAATAGATGAACAAGAATTAGAATTTTAGTATTATATAGTTGGAAATCAAACCATTATTATCCAGATGAACACAAATGCAGACCCAACACTATCTTCATTACCAACATGGATAACTGCTGTAATCTTTAGTTCTCGACTCACGCTGTAAAGAGAGTGGAAACAGAGAGATGGTGACTCGAAAGCATTCACTGCTGTACACATCCGCCTCCACCAGCACGGCAACCCCAACTGTAAAAGTCAGTCAGGCATGAGATTATTTTGTTGAGAGGAAAACTCTGAATCTGCAAATATATAAGCCAACGAAGATGAGGGTAGGGAAAGAGAAGAAAAATTGAGAAAACAATTTAGCGTGGGTATTCTGGCATAAACATTTAGGCGTCAAACTTATTTTAGTGTCTGCCCATTTGGCGACTGGCGTTATGGTGTAAATAACATTATTTTATTCGTTAATCTGTCTGTACGAAAAGTTTTAATGGAACATAATTACAATACACATATTTGTCATTTTACTGCAAAAATGATTCCTTTTTTACACTCGGTTATAATGCTACCCACCGATTATAAATTTTTAATTCCTCGCATCATACGCGAGTAAATACAGTACAATTTTAAATCTCAGGTTTAAATAGACGTCATTTCAAAGATCTATTGGAAATCAATTATCAATTGAAAATCATTAAAATTATCTGTAATTATCACCTCTAAGATTTCTTTTTGAATAATAATGCTTTTTTAATTTGAATATCGCCCGCTTTCAAAATTTCAATAAAATGTCATTTGTTCGTGGTAAGTCTTATGTAGTTTGAGACTACGCTCCAAATTGGCATGTTTAAAATTGCAAAATAAAGTACAATATTCCTCTGTCAACTTTGTAACTTTTGTTTTCATTGTCAAGGATCGGAAAAAAATTTCTAAAGATTTTTTTATAATTCATTGGAATTTCAACAATTTTTAAAATGTTTCAAAAGCCTGTTCTATTATTACAAAATGATATTAATCAAGTTTCCTCTGATTAATCCTTTTTTTTTCTTGAATAAACTAATTTTTTGATACATCCAGGTCATTTTTTTATAGTTTAATTTTCTCTAAATAAACACCATAAAACATCATAAATACGTTATAATTTTTGACATATTTTGTTGCTATTTGTTTCTATGTTCAGTTATCATTAGATTGCAGGTAAAGACTAATTACCTATCTTAGTAATAGTATTTACAGTACAGCGGGTAAGCCCTCAATTTATTGAGATACTATGACTTGCCGGATTTTACAAGCGGATATTTTGTACCTAGGATATTACAAAATAAGTGGAATACACTTGGAATCGACCAATGAAAGAGAGGTTTATATTTGGGGTTTATTCAAAGCTGGTTGAGAACCATGCAACGTGCACATGAAAGAATAATGCTAGGCCTCACATGGAGAGACCACAAAACAGCACAGTACATCCGAGAAAAGACAAGAGTTAGGGACATCATAGAATCCATTAAAAATCTCAAATGGTGGTGGGCTGGTCATGTTGCAACAATGGCAGACAATCGATGGACATCACGACTCACAACATGGATTCCCCGAGACCACATGCGCAACCGAGGCCGGCAAAATGTTAGATGGAGAGACGAGCTAGACAAGTTCAGGAAGTACTAGCTCCGTGACGCCCATGATAGAGAAGTGTGGCAAATCCTGGGGAAAGTCTATGTCCAACAACGGACGCTAAAAGACTGATGATGATGATGAAGAGTACTTTTGAAAAGCCAGAATCAGGGGATAATTGTTCTACTTGCTAAGGGAGATAGTGATGGATTCTCTGATCCTAATCAGATTTTCCATTTGGAAAATATCATTGCAGGCATTCTGAAATTAATTACTATAAGACCAGGAATCACCTCTCTCACATTCGCACTGAAAAAGAGTTGTATGGCTGAACGTCATCAAAGGAAATGTGGTCCCGCTTGAAAGAGGAGTTTGACCGATGGGATTATGAGTACACGGACGAGGTCAGAAGACGGGTCCGAAAAATGGAGGGGAAATTAATTTGAGTTACAAAAATCTAGAGGACTTGGGCCCTCGGAGAGAAATGATTAAAACGTGTTTCTGAGTAAGTAATCTGAGCCCCATACGACGTCGACCATTCTCTGAGGATTGGTCAATCCTCATAAAAAGTTTCGAACATTGAGAGCAGACAAAACCAGTTGCCAAACGAATCCTTGTCATTCGTCGTGTTGACCTGACTTGCTAAGACGGAAGACCGGCGTTGGGACCTGAGAGTGAAGAGCCAGGACTTCAACTTCATGAATTTACTCAGGAAGAAGAAACGTTGGGCGGAGGTTTGACTTATTTCTAGGATCGCAGGCTTGAATCCAGACATCCCTGCATAGAACACTCTCTGCATTTCCTCCGCTGCTACAGCGTGTTCTGGTTCCTGCTTTACAGTCTCTGTGTTTTCTTGTTGAACTGTGTTTTTGTCACGTCGACGCCCGTTTCTGGTGACGCTTCGACCACAGCACCAGAACTGTCCAAGTTGGCACACCGTGAGAAAGACGGCGGTTGATGTTCCAGAGGGACCATTGACGACGGTTTGAAGACCAATTTTACCCTTTTTGGAAAAAAAGTATCAAATTTCTAACATCGTAGATACCATAGAATTCATTTGGGAATCAAACAGTGTGAGAAAAAAACATTTACAGTAACATTTCCGACATGTTTGGGAATGCGCAGTCATTTGGTGATACTTTCGAGATCACCAGAACTCAAGGAAATGCATTTAGGTCAAGATGATATTTTCGTGAGCTTTTACAAGTATGCTCAATAACACTGACCACTGGGAAGGTATAAATTTTAAGATGGCACTCAAGATAGTCGCCAAATTTTTAAAATGCCCATTACCAATTCATTATTCACTCCCAGACAAATTCTTTCAACGGTTTCTTCTAATGTCGTGTTCTTAAAAACATATACCAAAATTCTACCTCAGTCTGATCCCTGGAAAGGTATAAATTCCAAGATGGCGTGTGAGCCGCCAAAATGTTAAAATGCCGATTACTCTAGAGTCATTTACCTTAAGCAAGTTTTTTTCCAACTGTCTCTTGCAGTATGTCGAGTTAACTTGAAAATATTTCAAAATAATCTGACCACTAGGACGATATAATTCGAAATTGGCACCTAAGATAGCCGCCAAATCTTTAATTATTTACCTTTGGCAAGCTTTTCAACGTTTTTTTTTTTGTTGTTTTTTTGTTTTGTTTTTTGTTTTTTTGTAGTTGCAAGTGTGTTTGGTAACGCATCAAAATTCTACAACAGTCTGATAGAAGACTTTCCAAGATGGCGTCAAAATTATGTGATATAAATGCTTATATATGTGATTATAATATTTATTACATATATGATTACGATACATATGTATGTTATATATGTATATATATGTATATATATATATATATATATATATATATATATATATGTATGATTATCATACATATATTATATGTATGATTATGATATATATGTATCTTATATATGTATGATTATGATATATATATTATATATATGATTATTATATATATAAATATATATATATATATATATATATATATATATATATATATATATTCACACGCACGTATATATATATATATATATATATATATATATATATATATATATATATATATCGTTTGATGCCGTTTTACAGGCACCCTTGGTTCAGACACTTTGCTGAATTAACCGTTTTGTCAGACTAACAGAGGTTACGTGGTAACAATTGTAAGTACAATACACCACTAACTGTGTATCATTAGTATCTCTACGGTATCATTGACTGTTAAAAAACTTATTGTGCACTATCATTAGATATAAATCATACTTTAATCAAATGATTAAAAGAAATACATTGATGTAAATGATATAGTTTATCAGTAACAGTGAATACTGTCAACAACTAAATGCAATATTTTCTCTCTTTTGTTTCTTTATATCATACATGGTTGATGACCCAATAACATACCCGCCACATAGTTTCCGCATTGTAACGCTGCGGTTGAGTTTTTTTCTGCACTTTTTTCTAATCGTTGAATTGACATCGACTGGTGTTTACGCTTCACACCACCGTGGACACTTGCAATTTTCCAGCTAGTTATGTGTAATCAAAATAGACTGAGAATAGGACAGAATCAATGTATAAACAATAAAATGTTCGTGCACTACACACAGCGCCACTTGTGGCTGTTTGATGAACTAGTCTAACAATCGCAGTACATTCGAAGGGAGAGATAAGGATCGAGTGTGCTCGTGCATGTATAGAAAGTTTTTTGTTGTTTAATCAATGGCTAGCTGAATATCTGTCTTCAACAACAGCGGCAGCCTTTTAGAGTCTGTCGTTGGACATAGATCTTACCCAGACCTTTCTATCACGGGCTTCGCGGAGCCAATACTTTCTGAACGTGTCTAGTTCGTCATGCCATTTTCTATTTTGTTGGCCACAGTTTTGCATATCATCTCTGGGAATCCGCATTTTGAGTCGTGTTCTCCATCAGCTGTCTGACATTTTTGTTACATGTCCAACCCATTGCCATTTGAGTTTTCTAATGGTTTCCATGATATCCCTGACTCCTTTTCTTCTCTAATACACTGTGCTGTCTTGTAATCTCTCCATATGATGTTGATCTTGATTCTGTCCCGTGCACGTAGCATGATTTTCAGTTTGAGAGCCAATCTTTCGGTTAGCTTCCCAGCTCCATAGGTGACTGTTGGAAGGATTGTGTGATGTTTTGTTTGTTTCTCTGTTAACTGTAACAATCGATTCTTCCACTTAAAGGTAATAATTTTGCTGATAAAAATATCACCTACTCATAATCTTAAACAACAGACCCACCCACTTAGTTTTGGTTTCATATCCTTATGCTAGGATTATTATTATTCTGTGCCCCGATTTTTACTGCAGAAGTGAATAGATCTGATGAGCGCTATCGATCGCATCATATACCTGTGTGAACGACGACTTACCCAGGATAGATCATTAGCATATATTCTATATGAAATGTAAAATATTTATATATTCTATAAAGAAATATCAAGAGTAAATATTATTCATCGTACAGTCGATTATTATCGATTAATTTAATCTACAACTTGTTAATACTCGAGTGAATCAATCAAACAGGTCTGGTTAGTCACTCGATAGAAACTGTCACATGGCTAAACTTATGGACAGTTCTTGCGCACACTATCAACTGGTCCACGTTTACTGGTACGGAAGCATCAACAGTTACGTAAAACTTTTTTAATCATTTGACAGTGACCTTTTAATCTAACATATATTAATGAAGGATTCCTACCTAAGCGCATAAACACAAAGAAATACAAGCACACAACCTGTTCTATTTTATAGCAGGCCACTTTAACAGATTTGATCAAGTAAAAAAAGGTGTTTTTTCTCACTAACCGACAAAAATTATACTAGAACAGTGATATATATATATATATATATATATATATATATATATATATATATATATATATATAAATAGAATAAAAAAAATTTTAAATTTCAAAAATCATTATTATTATTATTGTGTCATCCACAGACAACTGTTTCGTTGTATTACAACTCTTCAGTGTGGCTATAGACCTTTCCGTTATCCCATCAAGTACCACGAGGCAGGATTGAAACATTCGCTTCAGACACGGAGACCGATATCTTATCTCTGAGCTACGGGACTGAACGGTCCATAGCTGAATTTGAGCGATACATCGATTATAGGTTAAATCCCCTGTTCACCAGAGTGCTCTATTCCTATGGAAAAGCATTGTGTGTGTGTATATATATATATATATATATATATATATATATATATATATATATATATATATATATATATATATATATATATATATAAGTCACTGATGAGTGAAATAATTATGAGTGTTTGTGTATGAGAGAGATGGAGATTTTGTTCATACAGGTATACAAAGAATATATATATATATATATATATATATATATATATATATATATTTATTTGTGTGTGTGTGTGTATGAGAGAGAGAGAGAAAGAGAGAGAAAGAGCTAGAGAGAGAGAGATTAAGATTGAGCTTGTACATGTATACATAATGGTACAAAACGTTAAATAATTGTAGAGAACACAAAATAAACCCATTCCAAATTAATCCTTCGTCTCAGCATTGTGTCCATGTTTCTATCGTCAAATGCCTTGATCGAAACATTCGAGTGATAACGATTTTTTTCTGCAGCTGAGCCACAAAGTGAATGCGACTTACTTTTCTTTCTTTTTTTTTTGAAACGGGCAAAAAAAAAATTGATTTGAACATCCGAAGTTGCGTTAACACGTTTTAAAGACCCGAAAACAATTAGAATGGTTTAATTTTTTGTTTGTTTGTTTGTTTGTTTCTGTTTATTTGTTTCCTAGAGGTGATTAGAAAATGCACCTTTTCACAAGCTTGAAATTCTTCCATTCTATTTTTATTTTTGGCTTGTTTATTATTTTCTTATTCCTTCGTCTTTTACTTATTTAAGCTTCGAATTTGATTTCTCTTCCTTACAAAAAAAAAATATTATTTCTGTTCCACTTCAGGCAAAGCGTAAGTTTCTGACATGCATTTGTACATACATAAGATAATGAGAAAATGCACACACTCTCAAAGACGGATAATTTCTTCGCATTCTATATTACGTAGAACGTTATGATAGACACACTATAGATGTATGTATATATCACAAGTTCTTTAATAAAACCATCTCCTTTGAAAATAATCTGGGGAATTACAATACAAGTTTCCCCCGATATCCAAAAGTAGTGCTCCTTTAAAAGCCTTCCATGAGTGGAAATGGTGTAAAACGAAGAGGTGGTTATCATTAATTTTTATGAGAAACATTTATGAGCATCCCTAGAGTCTCAAAATGCTTAGAATGGTATGTCAAGCTGAGCCATCGGTGGTGGGAGATTAAGAGACTGTGATGTGGGAGAGAGGGGGAAGAGAATTGCGCTGCCTCTATAATGGTTCGCTGCAAAATGAAAGCTATTTTCACTTTTCACCTTTTTCTGGAAAAGCTACAGAAAGTGACGTAAAGCGAACTATCGAAAAGCGGGGAATATCTGTATTTGAGCTCTATCAGATGGTTTCCTTTTTTAAAATAGAAACTAAAAAGGGAAGAGTCCATTGTTGAATATGGTGGGTAAGAGATACTTTTATAATTAAACTTGTTACCCTTTTGTGGAAGAGTCCACAGTTATAGACAGAGATCCAAGAAAATCACACTGTTCATTATATAACTTGATATAATATACATGCCAGTAGAATAATATAGTGTGTTTATATATATCAAATACACATCATATATTATAATAGTATGCATAATTACTCCGGGTTCAAGAGAATCTGTAAACATATATATGTATGTATGTATATATATTAGTGCATGTGTGTGTGTGTGTGTGTGTGTGGGCGTTTAGAAAAATCCAATATGGCAGCGCTCTGAGATTCCTTTGGGAGTTCTAGGTTTAGCTGTTCTCATCTTCATATTTTATTTAGTAACATAAGTCGAATCTGTGTGAACAAATAATGAAAGACGAACCTTCAACCGAAATTTAAATTTGAAAAAAAAAAATAACAAAAAAAAGATTTAAAGTAATGTTTGGATTTTTCACCAGTTTCGTAAGATTTGATTTCCTCTTTTTAACTTGCATGCATACAGATGCGCGCACATACACACACACACACACACACACACACACACGTGTGGAAGAGTGTTTACAAATTTCCCCTTGTTTTTTTTCAATTTTGTATACGTTGACATAAAATCAGCCAAGCCGCGAGACATCCATAAGAAAAGGAAATAATTCAAGTCTTTTAAGTTCACCTTGCTTTTTGGAGCCGACTCTCCATAGAGTCACCTGATTTTATCGCGTCAAATCCGTTCTATTGTTTGTTTGTTTGTTTGTTTTTATTATTGATAAGCTATCAATTCAATCAACGCTTAAAGGAAGATAATCGTCTACCACTTGAACGTTTACCGTTTTTTTTTATTTCACAGCTTTTGATGGCTGTTCTTCTCCGTTGTCTATCTTTTCTTCGTCTCTGTCTCCATCTTTTCATTTGCAAATGTGTGTTTGCAAGGATATGTGTGTGCAGAAGTGGAGGGGGGATGGAAGTGGTTTTCTCCTTCTCACTCTTTTGTAACACATAACCACACATACACAAACACACATACCAAGAGATTTCTCAGGGATTCCATCGTGTAACGAAATCGTCTCGATATTTCACATCCATCTATCTAAACTGGTATCTACATATCTATCCCTATCTGTTTATTGCTATATATTTACCTATCATACACTATATATATATATATATATATATATATATATATATATATATGTGTGTGTGTATGCATACATACATATAATCTTATCATTATGAATACTGTTTGCTTCCAAAATTATTATTATTATTATTATTATTATTATTATTATTATTATTATTATTATTATTATTATTATTATTATTATCAAACAATAATAATTTCCTCTACGAATTTTCTTGCCCTTCTGGGTATTTGTGTTCCTTACGATGCACAAAATTTGTAAGTCGGACACACAACTACCACTCTACCCTGTTGATTAATTTGCCATTTATTCGATCAAAGTGCCATTTGTGCTCATACTGTTGAACATGGATTGCTAGGCATTTATTTTTTTTTATATACGCCAAATTAGAAAAAAAACACATGGACAGAAATACAAATAGATAGGCTTATACATAGGTG
>OY735203.1:45631370-45823870 GCA_963457665.1 Thysanoteuthis rhombus | reverse complement strand
GATATCCATAATTTCAGACCTAAAACTATTCAGTCAACACTGAACAGTTTGCACTGTATTAGTGTCCACACCAATGCTTTGTTGGCGTAATCAGCTGTTTGATCGGCGTTATGCCCTAATTTGAAATTGAACTTAAAAAGAAAATAAATAGATAAAATTGATAGTTACATATATATATATATATATATATGGAAATCAGTTCGTGTTTCATTTGATTTGTTTTTAAAAAGAGATTTAATACCAAAGTCAAAAAAGGAAGCTAATGTTAAAAATGGTGGACTCATGTTGAATTGGTGCATACAAGTCGTGGCTATGTGTTTGTTTTAAATCTGTTCACACATTTGAAAGTTTTATCAAATTTTAGTTTAAGTTTAAAGTTGAAGTTAAAATAGAATTTCAGGTAGTATATCCAATGCGTGCACGATTATTACGGAAATACGTTTTTCCTTCTCAGATCTGCCATAGTGAAAGAATATAAATAATATTTTACACGAATTTTCGCGCATCGTTATCATGCAATGCCGGAATAATATTGAACTTGAATGTACACTTGGTCCAGAATACAATGAATTATTTTTTTCGCAATTCGTTAATTTCTATCGTGCCAAATTATTGAGCATGGACAAGAAAACACAGTAAAACACTAAATATATATCGATTAAATAATTAAATAGAATGCTGAATGAAAGAAGTTTAAACCAGGTATAAAAACTCATATACATAGAATATACTGAAATCTACAGATTAACTACAGGCCATTTTGAAAATTTAAAAAAAAAACACAGATCCAAATCATATACTTTGAAATGTAAGATCTTTGCCCACCAATCCCAGATATTTGTCGATCACCCATTAAAAGGTTCGTCTTCTAGCTAACCTCATTTTCTTATTAAATTTGAATTGCTGTAATAGCCTCTGCACTTGTCACAGTAGCTTGCCACACCGTAGTATGTACACCTTAGGGAGGAGAGTTATCATGCATGAAGATTCTTTCGTACGTAGGCTGAGAGACCTGATCATAAACTACGGCTGAAAATTATCTTTCAAAATTGCCAGGGAAGTCATCTTTGCTCCATCTGGTAAACATCGAGGTCCAACCAACTCATATCCAACAATTGAAGTAGGTTTTCAAGTACTTTTCATTCCATCTCAGACTTTTCACCAAGTGTCTGGGTTTCAATGGCGGTTGAATATCAGGCTTGATATATTTTCCAACATGGTGGGGAATTCGGTATCGAAATGATTTGAACACGTGACCACAACCTCATCGAATGCTGTTTTGCTGCTCATAGCTGTTTTGTTTTTTGTTTTTGTTAGTTTTTGTTTTCCTGGTTGTTTGTTTGATCTGAGACACTTCTCCGTATGTTATTACCCTGGACTTGTCCTTATCTGATCTTTGACATGATGCACCAGGGCCTTCAACATATCCCTTCTCTATCTGAGGGTCCTGTTGAGCATCGAAAGACCTCAACAACTATAGGCCTATAAGCCTACTCAACTGTGTATATAAACTTTTCACAAAGATCATCACCAACCGAATCACTAAAACACTCGATGAAAACCAGCCACGTGAACAGGCTGGCTTTAGAAGAAGCTACTCGACCATGGACCACCTGCACTCGATAAATCAACTGAAAGAAAAAGCAGCAGAGTATAGACTACCACTTGCCGTAGCATTTATCGGCTTCAAAAAGGCGTTCGACTCAGTAGAAATCCCTAAGGTCATGGAGGCCATCAGTCGGCAAGGCGTAGATCCGGTATATGTTGAAGTGTTGAAACATATATACAATCACGGCAGCTCATTTATCAGGCTACATAAAGACTCGGACCCCTTCCAGCTCCAGAAAGGAGTAAGACAAGGTGATACCAGCTCACCTAAACTCTTCATAGCCTGCCTCGAGATGATCTTCAGAAGGCTAGACTGGGAGAGTAAAGGAATTAAAATAGACGGCGAGTATCTGAGCAACCTCAGATTCGCAGACGACATAGCCCTTTTCGCAGAGAACCTACACGACCTCCAACTAATGATAGATGAACTAAATGAGGAGAGCAAGAAAGTCGGCCTACACATGAACTTCAGCAAGACGAAGATCATGTGCAACAACCACATTGGAGATAAGAACACTAAGATCGAAATCGAGGACACAGAACTCGAGAAAGTAGACCACTACATCTACCTAGGGCAACGAATCTCCATGAGACCCTCAAAAGAAGAAGAAATCAAGCGAAGAATCACACTAGGATGGCAAGCCTTTGGCAGAGCTAGCTCAACCTTCAAAAATAATAAGATCCCATTAATCCTAAAGAGAAGGGTGTATAACCAATGCATCCTCCCAATAGTCACTTATGGAGCTGAAACATGGAACTTAACCAAGAAACAGACCCGTAAGCTGAGAACCATGCAACGTGCACATGAAAGAATAATGCTGGGCCTCACATGGAGAGACCACAAAACAGCACAACACATCCGGGAAAAGACAAGAGTTAGAGACATCATAGAAGCCATAAAAAATCTCAAATGGCGATGGGCTGGCCATGTTGCAAGAATGGCTGACAATCGATGGACATCACGACTCACAACATGGATTCCCCGAGACCATATGCGCAACCGAGGCCGGCAAAATATTAGATGGAGAGATGAACTAGACAGGTTCAGGAAGTACTGGCTCCGTGACGCCCATGATAGAGAAGTGTGGCAAATCCTGGGGAAGGTCTATGTCCAACGACGGACGCTAAAAGACTGATGATGATGATGATGAAATGTCTTCAATTTTGCTACGCTGGTGCATGTCTGTGCTGACAATATTTGTGTCCAATTATTTTTCCCTATCTTCCATGAAACTAATTTTACAATAATATAACGCTTTTGCATTATATTTTGGTATGCACAGTGTAAATTTCCGTAAAAAAAAGGGAATAATCTTTCTATACAGTATTGAAAGAATTTTGTAGGGTTAGGAGAAAAAATTGGGGGTTGGGGGACAGAAATTTGAGTGTGGGGTCAAAATATTTTGAGGTGGGGAGGTAAAGAATGTAGGGGTGTGAACATTAATTCCCCCCTCCTACGATCATGAAAGAGACATTTTCTCTATTCCTCTCTTTTTAAAGAGATTTTTTAAAATTCCCCACAGCCCCCCCCCCCTCAATCGCAGAAGAAACATTCCCTATCCCCCTCTCTCTATCGTAAACGACGAACACTCCCTCTCTAAATTATAAGCACCCTCTTTCATGAGTCCGTGATGTGTGGTTTTTTGCGGTTGGTGGATACGTACAGACGGAGGGACGAACAGACATTTGGTGAATCATAATAAGATGGCGTAAAAAAAACGGCATTTCATTTATGAACACCTAAAAAAAACATGATCTCCAAATAATGCAAGGAAGTTGGTCTTTATACGGAGTGTAGTAAAACAAATATAAAGTTCAACAAACATTTTGAGGACAAAGACACAACAATCAAAATCGAAAACGCAGACCTGAAAAAAGTGGACCTTATCCACCTACGACCATGGATCTCAATGAAATCCTTGGAAGCAGAAGAAGTCAAGCGAAGAATCTCTCTAGGATGGAAAGTTTTCGGCAGAGCAAGCTCAACCTTCAAACAAATTCCAATTAGTCTTAAAAGGAAGGTTTTATAACCAATGCATCTCCCCGATAGTCACCGATAGAGTTGAAACATGGAACCTGACCAAAAGATTGACCTCCAAACTGAGGACCACGCAACGTTCACGGGAGATGATGATGCTCAACATCACATGGAGAGATCACAAAACAGTGCAGTATGATAAAGAAAAAACTCGAGTCAAGGATATCCTAGAACCCATTAAAAAACTCAAATGACAATGGGCTGGCCATGTTGCAATAATGATCATATGTGAAACTGTGACCTGCAAAATATAAGGTGACGTGACGAACTAGACAAGTTCAGAAAGTATTAGCTCAGAGACGCCCATGATAGAGAGGTCTGGTGAATGCTTGGGAATGACGGGCGCTATTAGACTGATGATGATGAATATCAATGAATATTTCAAATCTGTTTTTTTTTTTGCATATCAGTGAAGCAGACTGATGCCACACTCTGGCGTGACACTGAAAATCAGAAGTGTTCAGCTAACGGAGGTATTTCACGTACTCTCATACCCAATCGTGTTTTATGGCATATCTCACGAACGGGAGTTTAAGTTGAAGGCTATAAACCAAGTCCCCACGGGTGTACCTAGACAACGAAGGTCACGGTATCATAGAGAACAATAATACTTATTAGGAATCTTTTCTAACAAACGCTGTCTTCTGTACAAATCTAACACCGGAACAGGGTCTCTTGAATGAGGATGTCTCCTTGATTTAGTTCACCGAACGTGCGAAATGGTGGCACCCACATCGCGAACTTGGCAGTCTCGATAAAAATAAACAAAAAATAAACAAAAAAATAAATAAACATTCACCCGCACTTCAACACCCTTGCCTTCAACCGACGACTCGAACAAAGTGGCTGAGTTCGGTAAGAGAAAAACTCTGTCTCTGTTTCTGTCTCTGTCTGTCTCTCTCCCCCTCTCTCTCTCTCACGCACACGCACGTAATGAATTTGGGAAGAGGAAAGAGATCAAAGCATTGAGTCGAGAGAAGAATTTGAAGAAAATTGAAGAGATGGTGAACCAGGAGTAAGAATACATTTTTGTCTCTTACCGCTGGAAGAGATTTCAAGTTCGCGTCTTCATTTAAGTTTATATTCAGAAAAATACGGGAAAGAAATGGGAGAAAGCAAATTAAAAGGATGTAAAAAAAAGAATCGTAAAAGCAACAACAACAAAAAAAAAACTATTATCGAAGTCCCATGAGTGTTGAAAGGAAGTGCGCGTTTTTCGTTTGCTTTCCAGCACAAAGAGTTGGTCCCACCTGCTGCCCGCCACCGTCACATTGACGTACGAAGGAAAGACGAGCCTCAGCTGTTAGAACGTTAATGAGCGCCGAAGCAGTGTTAGAAGCTGCACTGTCCAAACCGAATAGTTGGACGCCCTGGGCGAGAGCTGCACCTTCGACCGGCGTGAAAGCGGCACCTTCACTTCGAAATCAGTCGTTGATGTCTGCATACGCGTCTGGCAAAGATAATTTAGCCGTGACCTTTTACAGCTCGTTCTGTCTTATCCTCAATATCGGAACCAGAATCGCGACTGGTCAGACTCTACCTCCCGCAGATTAACAGCCTGATTATCGTAACCTGCGACCTAAGGGTCATTAAGTGCTCACATACAACAGCGACGATAACGCTTGTTTGACCTGTTGAGGTGGACAGGTGAAAGTTTTGGAATTATAACAACATTAACAGTAGTCCACGATAAACTTAATTATTTAAAAAGATCTTTTCCTTTATTTTGTTTATTCACTTACAAACTTTTTTGTTATTGAACTTGTGGCTCCAGTTGTTGTTGCTGTTGTTATTGTTACTTCTGCTGCTGCTGCTGCTGCTGCTGCTGCTGTTGTTATTGTTGTTGTTGTTGTTGTTTAATCTGTTAAAAATTCGTCAACTTCCCCTGAAACTGTTTTCTGCAATTCCTATAGAGCGTAGAAGTCGCAAGAAAAAACAAAAACAAAACAAAAAAAAAAAGTTGGAAGTGTCGAATGGGAAAAGAGTTGAACTATACAAATATGATGTCAACATATGATAAGTATTAACACAAGCATACACGAAACTCAAACAAAACTTGGAATACACGCTCGAACATAGGCGCAGGAAAAAAAAAGTTTAGTTGCCGTCATCAATGCATTCCTTTGCCTCGTTTTTTTTCACGTTTTGAATCCCATGGGTACCGTGTACTTCTTATAATTCGATATGTGTAGGTTTGCGCGTATGTTATTAAACAGCATAGGGTGGAACAAACAGTATATTCGGTTATGGCATATATATATATATATATATATATATATATATATATATATATATATATATATATATATATATATATATATATATATATCAATAGACACAGGAAAATATTTCAAAAGATAAGACTGCAATATTGAACAGTGCGTATCCAAAGTAAATTTGTTAGTAGAAATACAAACTAATGGAGCATCAAGTGACGATTATCTCACTGACAATAGCTTGCAGGTCTAGGTATACAAGAACATGTGCGTGTGTATTTGCGTGTGCCCCGAAAATGTATTCATACTACGTTTGCTAATGACTGCTCCCTTTGTCTTCTAGAATGTAATTTGATAATTTTAGAATAAGAAGAGAACGAAGAATGAAAATTATTGATCAGATTGTGATAGATAAACAGATAGATAGATAGATAGATAGATGAATGACTGGTACTGATGAATATGAACAAAAGAAAGAAAGAAAGAAAGGTAATGAATAGACTAAAGTATTTATATATATACATATATATATATATATATATATATATATATATATATATATATGTATATATATATATATATATATGTATATATATATATAGTATATGTGGTACAAATCAGACAAGCAGTATAACATAGTATAATAATATATCAATAATATAAAGCCACTTCTGATATGTAATGGATTTATTTCCTAGAGTGCTCGATATATACAACTTTTTACTATTGAAGTTAAGTTAAGATTCACCTGATGAGGCCCGGAGAGGGCAGAAACATGAGCTAGTTTGGGTACCGAATCGACATTCTACTATCTCTCTCTCTCTCTCTCTCTCTCTCTCTCTCTCTCTCTCTCTCTCTCTCTCTCTCTCTCTCTCTCTCCATCTATCTATCTATATGTATACTTTAGTCTCTCTCTCTCTATATATGTATACTTTAGTAAATATATATATATATATATATATATATATATATATATATGTACATATGCATATGTATATGTATGTATATATATATGTATATATATCGATGGATAGATAGATAGATAGATATTGTTTGACAGCCATCAACGAAGTGTTCTGAATGATCATACGAATATCATTTATTTTCGTATGACAATCTTAATCTGTATTGAAAACAAAAAAAGCTGATCAAATGCTTGATATATGAACGGTACATGAAAGAAAAACCAACGATCATATAACGTAAGAAAGATTTTAAAAAATAATGAAATACCGAGTACATCTGACTCTAAGCACCATAGAACTTGATTGAACCAATGTATATACCATCACTTTCAGTTCAAGCGCCATTCCCAAGTTACAACTTAGCTCCGAAACATTGAGTAACAAGTTAATTATTCCAGCCGACTCCCAGATGAGCAGTGGGATTGGGATAATTTGATGAAATGTGGCCTAGTGATTGGATCGTTTGCTTTTGTATAAGGAATCGCGTTCATGAAGGGATGAGCTTCCCACAACGGAAACTCTAACTCGAAGTTCTCACTGAAGAAGAAAGATCTAAAGAGGAATGAAACCGTGTTACCATTTACTTGACCCGGCCATGTATTTTTTAAAAGATCAGGTTGACCGATATGATATAAGTCAGACAATAAATTTCACATAGAGATCCGGTAGAAAATATAACTACACGCTCATATGACTTGAGAATGTATAGCTTCTTTTAATACCACAAAAACAAAATAAGGGAACCATTTACTTATTTACATACTAGTTGATTACCGTGGGAAAAAACAGGGATATGCAGGTTACTTCCGCTATCCGAAAGTAGAATGTATCGATAAGCTTTTCATGAGCCGAAGTGGCGTAGAGCGAAAAAAAAAAAAGGGTGCCATCATTTTTATCTGAGAAAATATTTGAATGACACAAGATCCCAAGACGGGTTATGATGATATGGCTCGCCTTTTCTTAAAAAAAAATCGAAAAAGCAGCGCGAAGCGAACTCTCGAAAAGCCGGAAACTACCTGTATTTGAATTCTACTAACTGTTTCTTAGAAGAGTCACTAGAAAAAAACTCTTTCCGGTGGAAGAACCAATTGTTTAAAATAGAGAGTTAGAGATATTTTTTATCGGCAAACTTGTTACCTCCCAGTGAAAGAGTCAATGCTTACGGAGAGAAAACCAAGAAAATCTCACAGTTCATTACATAAGTAGATATAATAATAATTCCTGTTTTAATTACTGAGACGATATCCGTCTTGTCCAATATGCTAGGCTCTAATCTCTTAAGTAAGTCAAGCATAGAAATAAACGCCCTACGGAAAGCTTCTCCCGAGGAAAGGGAGACATGGGTCTCAAGACGAAACTTGGTCCAGTGGATACAGACGCTGGTTCCTTCCATTCCCCGGAAGACTGCTGTGTCGTGGAGGAGGATTCGGTGGAACAGATTGGCACCATTTGGAAGAATATTTGGCAGTCTATAGAGACGCTAGACGTGACAAATAGAAAAATCTGTTCACAGTAGTTCACCCGACACGACATGCTGAAAGTACATCGACCGAAACATTATGATGGAAACTACAAACATTTTGTTAATCCGAAAGAAACATGAAATAAAGAGTTCATCTATATCATGGGCGTCGCAGAACCGGTACTTTCTAAACTTGTCTAGTTTGTCCCACCATCTTATTTCCTGTCGGCCACATTTTCACGTATGATCTCTGGGGATCCGCGCTGCGAGTCGGGATGTCCAGCATTTGTCTGACTTTCTCTGAACATGACCGCCCCATAGAAATTTGAATTTTCTAAAGGTTTCTATGATATCTCTGAGGTCTGGGGTTTTTTTTTCAAATATACTCTGCTGTGTTGTGATATCTCCATTTGATGTTGATCATAATTCTCCTCTGAGAACTTTGTATGATTCTCAGTTTGAGAGCCAATCCTTTGGTTAGGTTCCATGCTTCAGCTCTATAAGTGACTATCGGGAGGATGCATTGGTTGTATACTCTTCTTTTTTAGAATTGATGGGGGGGGGTGCTCTTGAAGGTTGAGTTCGCTCTACAGAAAGCTTGCCGACGTAGAGGGATTCTTCGATTGATTTCTTCTTTTGAGGATTTCACGAGGATTAGTAGTCGTATATAGATGTAGTGGTCTACTTTCTTTCTGGTTTGGATTTTTGTGTCTTTGTTCTTAACAACGTTCTTGCTTTCTTCATTCAGTCCGTCAAGCATTACTTGGAGATCATGAAGGTTCTCAGCAAAAGGTCGATATCGTCAGCGAATCCTATTTTCCCAGTCTAGGTTTCGGAAGATCATCTTGAGGTAGGCTGTGAAGGGTTTTGGTGAGCTGGTACCACCTTGTCTTACCCCTTTTTCGAGTTGAAAGGGCTCAGAGTCTTTATGAAGCTTGATACCGAAAAGAGATGATCGATGGTCGAGCAGCTCCAACTGAAGCAAGCCTATTACCATGGTTGGTTATCATCTAGAGTTTCGGTGATTCGTTGGTTATCACTTTGTTAAAACGTTAGTAGATGTAGATTAGTAGGTTCATTCGCCAGTAGCCGTTTCCGATCTTTGGGGTTCTCCTTTTTATTTAACAGCATCATTATTTCGATGTTCCAATCTTCTGGGTCTTCACTGTGTTCGAGACATAAGTTGAATAGAACGTTTTGTTTATCAAGTTAATATATATATATATATTTCACTTCTCGACATTATCTTTATCGAAAATCATATTTAACTTTTTGTTCCACAATCTTCTGCCATCTTTAAGACACCTAAATTCCATCCTACCAAAACTTTTACTGCCAGCAAAAAAATGTTCTTTGTGCAAATCATCCAGGGAATGGATTTTTTTTTTTCGTTAAAATAATATTGTAAAGACCGTAATAAACAGTTATCCTCAGGTCAATATCTGTTGATTAATTCCGGACGCATTTTGCCAACTGCCACCTTCAATTGGTCGAATTAAGAGCAGTGCTTGTTCTCGTTTGGTCTTCTGGAAATATCTCATGGAAAAAGCCCCCTTTTCTCAATTCACCTGCATCGTATATCGTTGATTATTTCAAGTGATGTTTTGATTTGATTGCTATCGACCTCAATTGGTTTATCCAAACGTCCAATACGAGAATTTGCACTGAAGAGTTGTTCAATCATCCAAAGTACTTACTCCATAAACAACAGAAACATTTTTTGCATTTGACTCAGTCTATTCATCCTTTAAAAAAAAAATATCGAAGAATATTTTTTTTAAAGAACTCTACATATAATGCTCTTTTATTTTGTTCCTAATTTTCTTCCATCTTCAGCGTTGGAAGCAGTAAACAGAAATCGATAATTTTGACAATATATAATGCCTATTAGTATGTCAGCTGTCAAAATAAGACAAAAGTGATGTTTTATTCATGTGGTCAGTCAAAACTAAACGCCCCTAATGTCATCTAACTACAAAAAGAAAGCAAACTTTTTGGCCTACTCGATATTACCAAGGCTAGCCTCACAGACCATCACTACTGTTGTGAATTCGATCGTACTGGGTGCCAAATGCTATAGGCTCTTAGCCAGACTAAGCTAAGCTTAAAATATCTCGCTGTGGAGCGATGGTTAACAAGCTAGTTAGGCAAACTAATATTGCCGTAGTGAGTTTCACCAGTCGGTGATCAACATTTGTGGCCTTGTGTCAGACTAAATTAAGTTTATAAGATACCAATGATAGCATCGCTATAATAGTAAATATATTAAAGACCAATTTTACTGATTGTTTTTTTTAAATTTTGTTTTCTATAAATTTGACAAAAAGTCATCTTTCAGTTGATATACAGAGATAAATTAATTTCTACAATCTACTTCCTTTTCACATTTTAACTCTCAATTTTGAATAAGTGCTCTCAATATTTATGCATGCAATTATTTCACGAATCCGGATTTGAAACAGGCTTTTCTCATTTGCCAATAGAACTAATGCAATTTCATATGCATCAAAACATATAGCTAATATGCCGACTGAATTTATGACTTTAAGCTATAATCTGACCCTATTAAAAGAAATTTTAAACGTTATGAAAAAAAATTTAGTCAACTTCAAAAGAAAAGAAAAATTATCCATTTGTGGTTTAATTAGTATTTATAGTGCCTGTGTATTTCACGCCGTATTGAGATTGGCCCGAGATGAAAGATTATTAAGATTCTTAATTTGTTACATACGTTCCCAACCTGTTCGTGAATAAGATAAGTGGGGTCAGCGAAGGAAAGGCATACTCTCGTGACGTTCCTAGCATATTGGGCTCCAGACTCTCAAGTTTGTTTTCTCTTGAAATTTCTGAACACCGTCATGCAGTAACTCAGAGTTACGCTAACACACAAAGAAGTTAGTTCCAGAAAGATCGGCCTCGATATGGTTTATACTATATAGACTATGCACAAGATAGTGTTCGTGTGTGAGCTAACTGGTTCCACACAGTATTCTCCATAGAACAACGAGACTTGGGCATCACTCTCGGTCCACTTTGCCGGGAGAGTCTGCCTGGTTGATTGGAGGGCTACTTTATTGGCATCATCACTAGTGATCAGTGTTCCAGATTAAGGCTGGGATCTAAAAAAAACGGATTTTTAAGACAGACTCTCCTCACTTTTTTGTGAGTTTCTTGGTCCGCTGACTGCTACAATTGACTGTTCCACTTGTCAGGGTGGATGGGGGTTGCTGTTAAAATACCTCCTACCCAACTTTCCAAACTATGTACTCTTCCAGGTAAACAAATTCAATATTTTTTTTTCTGAAAATTATCTGTGAATTCTTTCACTGAGAGTAGCGAGTAGATCATATCAAAAGAAAGAAGCAAAAAAAATCTGGACGCATGTTGTATAGCAATGATCAGCAAACTAATCTTGCTGGCCGTTGTCAGCGGGTTCGATCCTCATCGGATCTCCCCGTAAAGATGGTCTGGTACCAACTCATATTGAGTTAATGTGCTATATTTATCATGATGAGCAATGTGACCTTTTTGTATTTCTGTCTGTAACACTTGACTCTTCCACACCGAAGTGAAAAATTTACTGATGAAAATATCTCCTACCCACCATTGTAATTGAAAAAATGCTCATGTAGATGCCCTCAGAGACATTTTATATTATTATTATTATCAGCAGCAGCAGCAGCATTCAGCATTATAATGATTTTTTTTCTATCTAACTACATTCACGACCCCAATTACAGCAAAAAAAAAAACACTTCCCCTAAGCTGAGACAACGAAATAAACAACGACTTCACTCAACAAGGTGATAAGTCATTTTATTCATTCAACCCAACTAACTTGAAAACCAACCAGCAATGAAGGAGATACACCCATGGAGCTGAAACATGGAACCTAACAAAGAAACAGACCTGCAAACTGAGAAGCATGCAACGTGCACATGAAAGAATTATGCTCAACTTCAAGATAGCACAATTCATCCGGAAGAAGACAGGGGTCAGAGACATCATAGAATCTATTTAAAAAGACTCGAATGGTAATGGGCTAGCCATGTCACAAGAATGGTTGACAACTAGTGGACATCACAACTCACGACATAGATCTCCAGAGATCACGTGCACAACCGAGGAAAGATGATGGAAAGACGAGCTTGACAAATTCAGAAAGTACTGGCTCTGCGACGAAAACCAGATCCTATCTACAAGAAAAGAGGATGAATCAAAACCTCAATGGGATATAGTGATGTAAGAAAAACTGGAAAAAAACAAGTTTTCCGCCGATCAAAATTGGTGCATGAAATTGATCAGTTACAACAACAAAAAGAATGTAATTATCCACATAAACAGTCATGTGGTTGGATCTCCCGCCTTCCCTGAGTGTATTCTGCATCTATTCTTGAGTTCTTAAAATACGGAAAAGCACTAAAACAATAACAAAATAGTTTAATAAGTAAATTAGTAAAAATGAAAATAGAAGCACTGAGATCTTTCCAATTCATTTGAATATCAAAAACGTATTAAAAAATTGTCCAAGAATTCAGCAATAAGAATCTTAAAAATCTTGAAAGATTGATTTTAAAAATCGCCGTAAGGTTAAGAAATTGTAACAAAACTAAATAGAAAATGACAATTCTAAAACAAAATAGACTGTAAAATGAGAAACAGCTTACAATAATTAACACTTCTTTCAAATAAATTAAGCTAAAAAATCTATTCACTCATCATACCTATAAAAATTGAGCCAGAGAATTTTTTTTTCAAGTGATGGATTCATTTATTTGAATATTAAGAATATATGCCATTGTCCTAAAATCCAGCTATATAAAAAAAAATAGTACACTATCTTTTTATAGAAAAATATGTAGAAAATTTATCGTGAGTGAATTTTGTTTTACTTTATGAATTAAGTAGCAGAATCAATAGTATAAGGCTTTTGTGCAGGAAAATCGAATAGATGAGATGATTTTGTTACTGACTCCATGTCCATACGTATCAGTATAGAAGGAAGGGGGAAAACAGTGGTCGTTCTAATCAATGGAAGTAAAAGATATTGAAAAGAAATCATAATGTGAAATGTATTAAGTGTAATAACATTTATATAATACATGACAAGAATAGATTATTTGTAAGTACATAATGAGGCTGGACCGCAGGTTTAAAATGTGTCTTATACAACTGGTGATTAGAACTTTGGAATGTTCCCCAATAGTTCTAAAAGAAGAAATTGTTTCTTTATTAAAGAGTCATTTAACGTATAGCAACAAAAAACATTTGAAAAAGGGTGTTTTATTCATTAAAAGACTGTCTTAAGATTTAGTGGTGCGAATCCAGGGACCCATAGCAATGCACAATTATTTATCTAAACAAAGGAATTTTATGAAATTTTTAAAGAACGACAAATATCCCAAGTAATAATAAATCTACCAACAAAAACCAAAAAAATATAGTATTTCATCTGATATATGTAAGATGTCTTCGCCTTATCATCATCAATAAAGTTAATGTCTTGTCACACCTCCAACGTATTTCTTTTTCAATGATTGGTTGTTCAGATGGATTGACCAATTATCATTCGCGACATCATTTATTTTATTATAATGAATTGAACATTTTAAAATATCAGAATGATAATTACTTTCATTCAAAATAATTAGGGGTCAAAATTGAGTGGGAAATTCAATTTTTCCGCAACTTTTTCCTTCTTAAGGTTCCAAAATGGTGAGAGAATTTTTTCCACACTTTAGGGGTCAAATTGGAGGGGATTTTCCTTTTTAGAAATCAAATGGAGGGGGAATTTTTCCCGCTTTTAGGCGTCAAAATAGAAAAGGAATTTATTCCACTTTCAAAACAGACGAGAAATTTTCTCCAATTTTTATGGGCTCAAATGGAGGGGGGAATTTTTTCCACTTTTAGTCGTCAAAATTGATGGAGGAATTTCTTTTCCACTTTTAGGGGTCAAAATAGGAGGGATTTCTGTTCCGTTTTTAGGAGTAAAAATGGATGGGGAATTTTTCCCACTTTCAGGGTTCAAAGTGGAAAGAGAATTTTTTTCCTCTTTTAAGGGTCAAAATAGAGGTGGAATAAGTTCTACTCTCAGAACCCAAAATGAAAAAAAGGCAATTTTCTGTCCTTTCAAGGGTCAAAATCGACAGGGCAATTTTATCTTCCCATGTTTAAAGGGAAAAGGGAGGGCGATTTTTTTCAACATTTTAGGATCAAAATGGAGTGGAATTTTCTTTCAATTTTGGGGGTCAAAATGGAGGGAGAATTCCTTTTCCCATTTTTAAAGTCAAAATGGAGAGGGTATTCTTTTATCCACTATGGATAGGCTAAACAAAAATATCAATTCATCATACACAAAACACAAAACCCTATTAGGTACTGATCTGATCAAAAACTCACCTCTGATCCCAACCACACACACATAAAACTAAATAAACAGAAAACAATTATAAAAAGAAAAAAATACCCGATAAAAACAACACTTTAGATGTATGTAAAGGCAAAATGAGAACAGATACGAGAGTCCGTTGATCGTAATGGCGTGAAACTGAAAATATCAACAAAACTGAAAATATCTATCTATTTCTCTTTTCTATCTATCAATCTATCTACCTACCTACTTACCTATCTATCTATCTATCTATCTATCTATCAATCTACCTCCCTACTTATCTATCTATCTATCTATCTATCTATCTATCTATCTATATATATATATATATATATATATATATATATATATATATATATATATAAATTGATGCACCTAAGAATTGCCAATGATTTAGTAATTGTGCGTGTATTAATTTTTCACCTGATATCAAAATAAAAGAAATATGAGTTAGCAATGCTTCATCTAATAAAATTCAAAATTATATAAATTCATGTTTGTTAACACAGAAGGACAAAAATTTGACATTGCTCAGTGGAATTACAAAACGCATCTTCGCTGAGAGTCACATCGATTTCTTTTTAGATTAATGGAAACCGACCTTAATACGAATGACTGACTTCATCAAGGAATTAGCAACTCCACGACTCACTGTTTTAATTCAAAATACGACGCGGCTACTTTTCCGGCGTCTCGAACAAACATGGATGCTTTCTTGTTAGTTAGAAACTTCAGTTTAATTTCTGTCGAATGTGTGCGTGTATGTGTGTGTGTGTGTGTGCGCGCTCGCGCGCATGCGTATGCGTGTTCTTGCATTTTCTTAAAATAATTGTGTCCATCTTACCTTTCAGTCAGAATATCTTATACTAGAAGTTGATGCAAATGTATTCCTCCCAAGTAAAATGTCTGCATACGTTCTGTGCTCCAGTAATGACAGTCTGATTCTTTGCTCAATTCGTTTCAATGCAGATTGGTTAAGTTATAACCTCCATAAATAGCTTTAATGAGCAAAATATATTTCTTAATAAGGGACTCTTCCCATAGTGTATTAATTAGCAAACGCGTCCGACGGACTAATTCGTTTGTGTAGTTTGTTCGATTCTCCATTGATGCTCCACTTCCGTGGCCTTGTGTAGGACTTGCCTTAGTAAATAGCCAAATGAAACACCCGATGGGGAAATCTTGACTCACTTATTGTCATACTCTAGGGTTGACTTTGTTTTCGTAGAGTGGCAATATTATCTCACCAAAATCTGATGAGTAATTACACATAAAACGATGACGCACACAAAAACTGATGACAAGTCAAACAACAGCGAAAATGACAGTGAAAAATTTCTTCGATGTGATGATTAGAATAGAATAGAATATATATTTCATTTCACCAAAGAATAACGAATTAATTTTTGCATATTCAATTCAGGGTAAGTAGATTGATAGATTTATGAAAAAGATGATTAATTTCAAAACTGTGTTCCTTGTAGTTTTTTGTATGTTTCAAACTTGAAAGGCGTTTTATCTATTTATATATATATATATATATATATATATATATATATATATATATATATATATATATATATATATATAAACATTGAATTTTAAACAAATAAACGAGGTGAAATGGGATACGTAGTTTTTGAACAATGTTGTATGGGGAAAAGAATTCTGTTTTATTTACTTTTCAGACATTCCATATCGGACCCGGAAAACTATCCGTCAGGAAATTTGCCCACCTCGAAATTATCAAGAGGAAAAAAGTGTCCATTTGAAGGTACAGTGACAAAATAACGGATTTGAACTTTGTCGGGCTGAGAACTGACATGGTTCCTTATTAGGGCCCCACCCCATATGCATTGAAAATCATCACCCTGCAGGAGAGCTCAGTAATAGCACCATACTTTCATCAGATCATCTTCAGATGTATAAGAATACATGGCAAAATTATGAAAATTGAGGTCAACTGCTCACATGATAAAAGATGTGGTCAAAGACAGGAAAATAGGCAATTTTGAGCGCACACAAAAATCGTACACATTTTATTTCGACAATCCTATAACAGTAATATATACGCTTACTGCATGCACATGACCTTGTATGTTATATATGACAGGGAAAAATATCAGTGCTTTGTCTAGTGTATTGTTATGGTGAGAAATTCTTGGAGAAGGCGTCGTCTTTTTACGTTTGGGATTTTCACAGCTTTGTAGGAGAATAAGTACAGAAGATACATCTGATCTGAATCTATTTTTTGTCTTCAACAGAAAAACTTAGTGCTATTCTCAAAGTTTCAAAACTATACGTGCCACGACAAAGGAGTTGTAAATGTTGAAAGTTGAACGGAAAAAACTCGTTCGGCAAAATACATAAAAAGTGAAAATTTAGAGATACAGACCAAATATTTTGGATTTTTTTTAATGTTTGGCGTAGGAGCACTTTTAATGTTTTCAAGCTTAATTTGAGAGGGTGTCCTGGGGAGCACCGGGCATTTAATATGGTATGACTCCTTTGATATTTTAATCAAGCAATGGAGTTTGACCCTCGCGCTGCCAAGCTTGTTGATGTACGTAAAAAGCACTGGACGATACGCCATAATGGTTAACGATCTAGTCTAGCAGACCATCACTACTATGTTTAGGTTTGATCCTCATTGGGTATCCAATATTTTCATTCTTACGCCAGACTAAGCTTGGCTGATTGAATATCAGAGTTCCTCGCCATGAAGTAACAGTTAACGAGCTAATCTTGTAGATCATGTCTACGGCGGAGTTACGTTGATCCTCATAGGGTACCCAATGCTTGTAGCCTTTTGACAGGGAAAACTAAACTAAGTAAATATCCAGGTGCCTTGTCATGGAGTAGCAGTAAGTGAGCGTGTCAAGAAGATCATGTCCACTGTAGAGTTCGATCCCCACTTCATTTCGCGCACTCGAGGCCTTGTAACAGATAAAGCTAAGCTTAGCAAATACCTATATGTAAAAAAGCAGTTATATACAGCCATGGAAGCTACAAAAAATATGTCATGGTTCGAAAATCATTATTATGCTATTTTTTTTTTCTTTTTTAGTTAACGGTGTCCTCTTAACATCTATAGAAAAATTACGAGATGTGTGATTTATTTTCATCAAATATCAACCAGTGGGCTTATGCGTTACTGTCTTAATACTGATGATCGGTGTTCGAACCCAGGTAAAAGCCTAGATTTCGACGGTTAATTTTAAAAGCAAGTAGATCCTCACTACTCGAAAGAATAGAGATACACGCTCTTCCTAACCTCTTCCGTTTTCTGTTGTTTTGAGCTTAGTTAACGAGCTATAGTAACGCCAAGAGATTTGAAAATCAAAAGTAAGCCATCGCTTTAGACTAATTCTACCCGATTCATTCACCTTTCAACATTTTGATCTTTGCACTTTCCAGTCTTCATCGGGTGTTGTAAGTTACGATCGGTCACCTTTTAGGGATTTTGAACAGAACCTTTCATCTTGCCTGCATTGAAAATTGGCTTTCACAAATATGTTTGATATTTGTATTGGGGCAACTACTACAAGAGCTTGAGGGAAATATGCGACAATCCCAGTCATCAACCAAACCACAACAGACAGACAGACAGACGGAATCTGTAATTTCCAGAGGTCGGTAGCTTAATTGTCACAGTTTGTTGTGCTGTTTCTTTGCAGGTGCAGTTGCAAGTGTGGGAAAATCCTTTTTGGAGTGGAAAATCCTTTTTTTTTCTTGAAATCTGAATTAAAACATTGAGTAGCAACTCATGAAATGGATCATTAGAGGGAGACTGATTATATCTTTTGCCCTCGTCCAAGAGAAATGTTATTATCTGGCAAATAACATTCCAGTAGACACAACCAATTCAGGCTTTTTCTGTTGGTGTTAATATCAGCGATAGACAATATCGAACAGTCATAAAAGCAGAATCTTTTACGACATTTATTTATTTATCTATCCCCACCCTCTATCTCTCTATCGTTCTCTCTTTTTTGCTTTCGAGTTATTCTATAAACCAAGCTCAAATAAATTCACGTATTATTGATTAGTTTTGTTCAAGAACATTTGTAAAAATTGCACCACTTTTTGAATTATTTCGTCGGTTAATATGATTGTTTAATCTCTCTTAAGAAACGTTTCTCCTGATCTTTCTATATTTGTAAAATGACTCAATACTTATAATGATTTTTTTAAGAATTTGAAAATTAGTCTCAGCCAACGACCCAGACTATTGGTATATTAAGTGAATTTGTAATGACTAAGTCAATTCAATTGAAACATTCAGAATGGTATCGCTGAATATTTTCAATAATTTTGATTTGATGATGATTATTATCATGATAGAAGAAATTATCTGTGGTAAGATAACATCATTCTTATAACAATGATATAATAACATGATGATGATGATGATGATGTAACATAAAAGCATTCCTATACTGACAATGATTTTGATTATATTGATGTTATCATGATAATTATGGTATTTTAAAGAAATGACAAGTATAGTCATAGGAAAATAAAAACAAATCCACTGCTTGAAGAAATTAGAGTTGTGTTCAAAAGCTTTAAAGAGTACTGATTACTGAATATTCTACAAAAGGAATCATCTTGATGCCTTATTCAAGACCAGAGTTTATATCTCAGTTTCTCTCCTTTTCCCTCCCTCCTTCTTCCTCTTCTCATCTGTCACACACACTCTTGCACGCACATACATACTTTATGTATGAGCTTTTCGTTTGTCTGAACTTCTTATCCGCTAAAACTAAAAGGCCCATCGACCTAATGTTCGGCAGATATTCGAGAAAAGCCTAACCTCCCTTATAAGCTATAAAAGATTGACTTCGAAGATCATTCGAGATCATTTTCCTGTCAATCTCTGATGTTAAACATTGAAAAGAAATGATTTTTATATTAAAATCTTCTCCAATAATTCTTCTTACAAATTTCTGTTATGATAAAATTGTTTTCATGCAATTTTCTTCATCCATGAAACCATAGCAAGTATTATCATTATTAATGATATTAGCAAAACACATACACACAAACAGACACACACGCACACATACACATTTTCGAATTAAACTAAAATATTCCCAAGCCAGCGTCACCGTCTCAAAAAAGTACAAACTGATTATCATCCGAGTCTGTGCTCCCACTTTGCAATCAACCAAAGAAGAAGATACTAGATGCTAAAAATACTTCAATGTCATCATGGGAGACTTCAACGCACAGGTAGGACAAAGCAATGAACATTGTGTTAGCGAGTTCTGCTACAAAGTACGAAACGAGAGAGATGAAGATCTTGGAAACTTCGCAACTGCAAACGACTTCAAAATCATGAATACCTTCTTCGAGGAGAAATCCAATAGAAAATGGGAGAACCCTAACCACGAAACCAAGAATGAAATAGACCATATCCTAACGGACCAAAGCAACACCGTCAAAACATTCAAGTCCTAAAACAAGTGAACATAGGAAGCGACCACAGAATGGTAATATGTAAGAAGCAAATAAAGAACGCAGAAAAATGTTCCACACCAAACTACAACCGCTAAACGTACGAAAAGAGTTCATCCGATCCTTCAAGCTTGAATTGAAAAACAGACATAAAATTCTTACCGAAGAGAACGACACCAACATGAAAGAACTCAACAACAAAATAATAACCTCTCTAATAGAAGCTGCCATTATATTTGAACCAAGGAGCACACCAACCATCAGTAAAATCTTTGAAAAGCGCAGAAACTTTTAGCCACCGACAACTACAAGAGAGAAAATCAAGACCGAACTGAACAGAACAATAAAAAAGAAAGAAAGAAAAGACAAAAGAAAGTACACGACAGCAATCATCAGGACCACTCTCGAAGAAGGTGGGGGCTCCAAAACTATAAACAAAGCTCTCAGTATAGGACAGAAACAAATAACTCGCGTACTAAAAAAAAAAACGGAGACCTCATAAAAGACATGAGACAGGATTGTCGAACTCGCCCAAGAATTCGACCAAAAACTCTACTCCTCAAGACATGGGCTGCAAAATATCGAGCAGGATACGTAAGACGCTGACAATCAGTTTGAGGACTTCCCAGAAGTTACACCATGGGAGGTAAAACAAGTCATCTATTAAACAAAAAAAGGAAAAGCCCCAGGACCACATAACATCACCATCAATAGACTCAAAAAAGCTGGTAAGATCATTACTATGAAACTAGCTGTTCTTTTCAATTTAAACCTAAAACAAAGTAGTAAAATCCTAGGAGATTAGAATACGGCAATAATAATGTTTTTATATAAATAAAGTAACTTGAAAGACCTTAAAAACTACAGACTTATAAGTCTACTCGACTGCATCTACAAACTTTTCACAATATCATCACCAACTGAATCACAAAAGCACTATATGAAAACCAATCACGGGAGCAAGCTGGCTTTTGAAGAAGCCACTCGACCAGGGACCATCTCCATTCAATAAATCATCCGAAAGAAAAAGCAGCAGAATACAAAATGCCACTTGCTGTAGCATTTATATTCAAGAAAGCCTTTGACTCCGTAGAAATTCCCATGGTTCTGAAGGCCATCACACTACAAGGTGTAGACTCTGTATACATCAAAGCACTGCAACATATACACAGTCACAGCAACTCTACCAAGCTACAAAAATATCAGACTCCTTCCGGTTCCAAAAAGGGGTAAGCCAAGGTGATACCAGCTTACCCAAACTCTTCACAGCCTGTTTCGAGACGATCTTCAGAAACTTAGACTGGGAAAATAAAAGAATTAGAATATACAGTGAAAATCTGAGCAACCTCAGATTTGCAGACGACATACACAACCTCCATCTAATGTAAGAGGAACTAAATGAAGAAAGCAAGATAGTCGGCCTACACATGAACTTCAGCAAAACGAGGGTCAAGTGTAATAATCACGTCAGAAATGAGAACACAACGATCAAAATCGAAGACGAAAAACTGGAGATAGTAGACCAATACATCTACCTAGGGTAAAAAATCTCCATGAAACCTACAAAAGAAGAAATCAATGTATCCTACCAATAGCCACCTATGGAGCTGAAATATGGAACCTAAGCAAGAGATAGATCCGCAAACTGAGAAGCGTGCAACGTGTAGATGAAAAAATTATGCTCAACCTTACATGGAGAGATCATAAAACAGCACAATATATCAGGGAGAAAAGAAGAGTCCAAGACATCATAGAATCCACTCGATTGGTCGATCATGTTGCAAGAATAGCAGACAACCGATGGACAACACGACTCACAACATGGATCCCCAGAGATCAAATGCAGGACCGAGACCAGCAGAATACAAGATGGAGAAACGAGGTAGACAAATTCAGAAAGTACTCCACGATGCCCATGATAGAAAAATGTTGCGAATCCTTGAGAAAGTATAGATCCAACGACGTACGATAAAAGACTGATGATGATGATGATGATGATGATGATGATGATGATGATGATGATTCCCAAGTTTTGAATTTTTAAGATTTTCCGTTTTTTATTTGTACATTTCGAATAATTGAACGTGAAAAAGTCGACCAATTTCAAACATCAAAAACAATTTTGTTATATGTTAGCCAGCAGTCGTCAATTACATTGAAATAAAAACAAAAAGACGTATGATATTTCTAAATCATAAGACATCGTACTTATTCTCGTTGAAAAACATAATTTTCTTTCTAATATTTCTTTAGCTTCATATTTTTTTATAAACTCATACTTTAGTTGGGTCAGACAAGATAATATATTTTTCAAGACAAGATAGTAAAGTTTTTCTTAAATTTCTTCAGCCAGATATTTTTACAAAATTGTACTCTGGTCTGGTTCAGGGTCAGTAGTTGCCAATAACTTTATGCTCAATTCAATCTACCGTTTTAAAAGAAAACAATTGTCAATTTTACAAGCAACATAAACTGATATATTATCTAATTTCGATATTACATTGGAATTTTTTAGTAATAGATTTGACTAAAATACTTATATAAAAATAAAATTAATCAAAGAATTCCCCAGAAAAAATATTTTTAAAATTTACTACGACTTATATTTTACTTGAGCAACTAGCTACACGCAATTTTCCACGCGGTTTTTAAAATGTATTACGTCCTATCACAGTATACATCACTTTTTCTAAGATAAAGAAATATCTGAGTCCAAACACTGGGAACAAATATTTCTTTCTGTCGGGTTTTTATCCAATCATTCGTCTTACGAATTGGACAAACATTTATTACGGAAGGGCGAATGCCAATTAACGACAGACACGCTAAGGCTGCAAATTGTCGTTACAGATTTTGCTTAAAATGCTGAGAAAAAAAACTATTTTATTCTTTGTATATAAATAGATAGAGGGGGCCAGAGAGAGAGAGAGATAGTATTGGTATTAGAGAAAGATTGATAGGAAAAGTAGCAGCCAGGTCATGGAAGATTGTCATATAATGTTTTGTCCCTTATTTAAACCTTTATGCAAAAGATTGCTGATTATTCTAAGATATGTATTAAACTTTCAATAGAAGTCATATCAATATATCATTGTGACTTTACTGACTACTCAGACACATCACAGCATTTCATTTTATGGAGAACTCACCAAAAGGCTGTCTCCGCCTGCCATTAAGCTCAATGTCAAGTCATCACTGAAATTTTATGGGAAATGTTGGAGATCTTATGTTCTGCACATAAAGCGACGACACAGGGGAGATGACTGTGATAAATTCCTTGATCCACACCAAAATGTGAACACTTTTCCTTAGTCCATTGTCCAACTTTCAAAAAAAAATTTACCGAAATTAAATGAGAACGTTTTAGGATACAGTGTTGTGTATATATGACTACGATTAAGGGGGAGTGGATGAAATTCCAGGATCCCTCCAAAAATATAAACCCTTCTTTCTTGGTCAGTTGTCCCCCCTACCCCAGCAAAATATCTCTGAATTTCATTAGGAAATGTCAGAAATATCATCCGGGCCAAAAGTAAGGTTCCAGTTCTGCATCGTAATTGTATAATAAATTGAACCCATCTCCACACACACACACACACATACACACATACACATTAAAACATGATGTAACGGATGAACACCAACCGGATTTATTTTACTCTCTCAAGTTAGAGCACCCTGAAGATGTGGGGCTAAAAAGATCATCCGTGCAATTCGAGGCTGGAGCGAATGCCATTGTTCCATCGTCGCATTTATACGAGTTCTACGGCCTTCTCCGTAACATCCAGCTTTTCCGGCAAACGTGTTCGGGGGCAGCATCTACTTATATGAAAACCAAAATTGTAGATTTCTGTTTTCGAAATTTCTGTTCTCTTGAATAAAATACGTGGAAGGTATCAATTTATTCATTTAACATTAACATTCGTTTCATCTGATTTACTTACAGTTTCCGGAGACTTATTCAAGGTTTTACCGACAAGGGAGAGGGGAGTCAACTGTTATATCAGATTGGGCACTTATTTTCCGTCTGCCTTACGGAAGTAAGGTCACGAAGTATCTCTTCTTTTTTTCAATGAAGCAGTTATTTAATGCGTGAATTTCTTAGTGTGGCCATTTTCCAAGAGGTAACTACAGTTTTAAGAGTTGAAAGAAAGTACATTTATATTCAATATTTCTTTTCTATTTTAATGTACAAATTTTTATTTATCCTAACTTTAAACTTCTCTGGACAACGCCTGTTATCCTTGCAATTATATATATATATATATATATATATATATATATATATATATATATACATATATATACATATATATATATATATATATATATATATATATATATATATATATATATATATATATATATATATATGCCTGCGTAATATCGTCATTGCTTGAGATTTCTACGCATTTTACTCTTTTAGACACTTTACTCTGTGTCCATAAAAACATTTTTTATCAGATAATCTGGACAGATTTTAACGATATTTTTTCTTTTCTTCCTTTCTTTCTTTTTGAGATTCATACTAAACCATTAAAGTTAATTTGGAAAATATTATTTTCTGATAAAAAAAAAAAATTTGCAGAATTTTTTTTCCATTCTAACCTGAATTACTTGATTTATTTACAGAATTATCGTAAATTTTCAATTCCTGTTAGTGGAGCTGAAGTTTCATTTCACAATTAAAGACCATAAACGTAGGGATTATTTCCCAATTTTCTCTTCTTATTATATTTACAGGGAGATGAAATAATTATTGTCCATGTCTGTCGAAATGAATGGCTATAAATAAGACACTATCGCCTCGTTGATCATTTGTTTTGTGTGCTTATTTACTATGTACTCTGGTAATCTGTCTAAAAAATGAATTCTCCTCTCCTGATCTCTGATATATATCATCGAAAATAAAATTGCTTCTTTTTACGAAACCGTAGATTTAAATTGGAATCCAAAATCTGATACAATACATGAATTGTAGATATTTTGAAACTAAACTAAACAGTTCAACATGAACAAGATAACTTTTTCTAAGATATTTTTTTTTATCCCAAACAAAACCAGAAACTCTTAATCTTTAGCCATATGGTAGACAAGTGACGTGCTCAGACTTTCTGAAGGGCAAGAACTAAGAAGGACAGGGGCTCAGTCGAAACAGGGCGCTCCAACATTTGGTGCGGCGGTTCCCAACCTGGGTTGGGGTGGACCCCTGACTGTCTGCAAAGTTTCCCTGGGCTGCAAATGTACTAATAAAACTTCACTACTACTGCCAACACAAATCACCGTAACACTTTAGAGATGATAATCATATAACAGCATCTAAATGTAAAAAATAAACTTCATAACTACAACTACCATAAATAACGATAACATTATGTTCTGAATACCAAATGTTAGTATTCAAACACACACGCGCGCGCGCGCACACACACACCTATGGTTGACTATAGAAACCAAAATAAGAACGCCAGCAACAAAATATAATAACACCTGAAATCAAAAGTTGAACCAAAAATCGAATTTTAAATGTGAACAAACTTCAATTTACATGATGACTACTCGTATTATTAACACATATTACTTTTTTTGCAACTATTTTTTAATCATTCTTTAGGAATAAGATACATTTAATGAGGTATAATTTTTTTTAATTCATTAAAATCTGTTTTTTTAAGATACGGTGAACTCTTGGCCGATATCCAAATTATTATCATGTCTGAAAAACATTCGAACATTAATTAATAGCTTATAATTCTAATTTTATAAGGCCATTATTTATCAGGGGACAAAATGAATTTGTGAATGCCACGAACCGTACCAATAATGCTAAATGTACTAATTGCTTTAGGATATTAGATTCGCAACTTCTCTCGTTTTATCAGTCAGTTTCGTCATGTGAACCGCTAATGCATTTCGCTGGGTTCTGTTGGGGGTAAACGCAATGATTTACTATTGCTCTGAACGTGGTAAAATTTGTGATCAACTATGAAACCTTCCACTCGTTGAGTGTGCAACGGGTTCGCTTCTTCCATGTGTTCTAGCAGGAGATGTGGAGAGGCGTAACGGTCGCCGGAATTGAAGTTTCAGACCAGCCTGTTTACGTTCACTTCACACTAATGCCCTTGGGAAAGGCATGAATCCCCTTCTCTTCCTAGCTATAGGTAGATAGCGGGTCAGTTGGAGTTCTTTAGCCCAGTAACCCAATTCAACTAAGAGAAGGTTTCTAAAAAAAGAAAACAAATCGCCATAGCTGGTCCCAAGTCCGGTAAAGGTCTGAAAACTGCACTTTTGATATTCCGCTGTGTGTCTATATATTTAATCACGAGAGAGGATTACTTCGGAAGCGACGATGGATGCCTGGTATTATGGTTTTTCATGATCAAATTCACCGAGAATTTGCTTAGTATCTAATTATAGATAATTTTTTGACTGGTATTATAGTCTTAACTTCAGTTGCTTTTTATCGCAACTCCTCTGACAGTCACTCCACAATCGCCAACAAAAAAAATCGGAAAAAAAGAATGAGCTCCCATCGAGACTCGAACTCGCATCCATTTTCTCCTTGGGAGAGGTAACCATTCGCAGATGCTCAAATCTAACCATTGAGCTTTCAGTCATTATTTTTTCTCTGAACCACCGATTCGCTACCATCATTAATGTTTCAACAGTAGCTTTTTAACGTCCGTCATTAAACATAAATCTTCCCCAAGATTCGCCAGACCTCTCTATCATGGGCGACGCAGAACCAATTCTTTCTGAAGTAGTCTAGTTCGTCAAGCCATCTTATATTTGACCGGCCACGGTTTCGCATATGATCTCTTTGATCCTCGTTGTGAGTCGTGATGTCCAGCGATTGTCTGGCCTTCTTGCGACTCGGCCAGCCCATTACCATCTGAGTTTTCCAATGGATTCTATGATATCCCAGACTGTTTTTTCCATAATAAATTGTGTTAAGATCTATGTGAGGTAGAGCGTGATTTTCATGTGCACGTTGCATGGTTCTCAATTTGAGGGTCAGTCTCTTGCTTGGGCTCCATCATTTAGCTCTATAGGTGACTATCGGGAGGATGCATTGGTTGTATACCCTTCTTTTTTAAGACTGATGGGATTTTCTTGTTCTTGAAGGTTGAGCTTGCTCTACCGAAAGCTTGCCATCCTAGAATGATTCTTCGCTTGTTTGTTTTTTTGTGGGGTTTTTTTGCGGGGGGGGGGGTCAGGGACTTCATGAAAATTTGTTGTTCCAGATAAATGTAGTCTACTTTTTTCAGATCCGTATTTTCGATTTGGGTTTTTGTGTCTATGTCCTCAACATTTGTTGTACATGACATTTGTTTCACGGAAGTTCATGTGGAGGCCAACTTTCTCGCTCTCTTCGTTCAGTTCGTTTAGCATTACTTGGAGATCATGAGGGTTCTCAGCAAAAAGGACGATGTCATCAGCAAATCTGAGATTACCCAGGTATTCGCCGTCTGGAGCAATTATTACTAATTTTTCCACAAATATTTCTCTCATTTTGATTTCACTTTCGCATCCCTTCACTATAGTATCATTCATGTCTTGTCTTTGCGAACGAAAATTTATAATCATCAATATTTTTATTGTAGTAATTCTGGTTGTCCAAACAGGAAACTATGTTCTTCGCATAACAAAACCAATGAAAAAACGATTATTCACACACTATGTAAACATAAAAAGTAGCTGTAACGGAAGGAATATTCTGATGCACAAAAAAAAGGAGAAATGATAACATCGCTTAGTTTGAAAGTGTTTCTGGATGCACTACATACTGGCTCTCCCATTGGGAGCCAGGATGAAAAGGTCGATTGGAGATCAAACCCTAAAACAATCAACGTAGAGCCGCCTATGGAAAAAGCACAGAGAACTCGGGTAAAGAGCCAGCGATCTTGAGAGATTGTCATTGTGCCTTGTTATAATTTTCTGAAATAAGCTCAAGTGACCGCTAATGACCTCAAGCATCAGTCTCACATTGCCTATAAGTTATATTGTGTAAAGATGTATCCCTATCCAAACTTTCTATATCCTAAGTACAGCGTTATGACCAACAACTTACAGATTGTAGTTTATTCTTATTATTATAATCATTTGTACTAACCCAGTAGTCTATTTAAAACGATTTTTTATTCTAATCTTTAAAATTCTACAATAATTACTAGCTTGTAAATAAGAGGGATGGAAGAAAGGGATAAATATAGTACCTAATACCTAATGATTCTAACCAATTATTACTGAGTACGTCTGGGGATAATCCATAAAACTTACCTTCCTTCTTACTAAATTACGGAATATATATATATATATATATATATATATATATATATATATATATATATATATATATATATATATATACATATATATATATATATATATATATAGTTTGTACGAAATAAATAATACTCTATATTTCAGAAAAAGATCCTAATAATTCAATAAAACAGAGCTTGTAATAATTAATAATTTTATTATATGGGTATTATACTACAACTGACGCGCACTTCCAACGCCAATAGCGTATTTTCAAGTGTATGGAATCTGGTTACTTCTCAAAGCACATAGGATTTGGGATTTTTATTTATTATTTCATATAAAAGACAGCATGAAAGAAAAAATCAGATAAACTAACACCGATACATAACAACTTGTCAAAAACTAAAACTAAAAAGAAACTCGAACTAAAAATATCAGTAAATGCAAAGGACTAAAAAATAAAAATAGAAGAAATAAGCGGAAATAGAATAAGCAAATAAATAAATGAAAATTCCAAATCCTATTCGCTTTGAGAGGTAACTAAATTCCATACACTTGAAAATACACTATTGGCGTTGAAACAACGGCCCGGTTGTAGTGTGATACCCATATAATAAGATTATTAATCAAATCATATGTGTATAAATGCATATATATATATATATATATATATATATATATATATATATATATATATATATATATATATATATATATATAACGTAGAAGTGGTGTTGAGTCAAATAATTTACAACTTTTAAATTAGTCAGTAGCTTTACGCCACTTCGCTCTTATGAAAGACCTCAAGCCGGCATAGCTTTGAACTGCAGGAGTCGACAACCTATTCGCTTCTGCAGACCAGATTGTTTATCAATGAGTGGAGGATAGGCCAAATATATGCCATAAAGAGGCTTGAAATATGGGATTTATCCACTTGAATACATCTAGTTTATATTTTGACTCATATCAATGGATAACGCTCGCTAGAACGCCATTTCTGCACAACCAAGAATGCCAATAGTGATCAAAGAACTCAATTTGGTGGCAATTTATTTCTATCAAAGTATCTTTTGAATTTACGGATCAAAAAGACACAACGAATATCTAAAACTCAAAATATAAGCGCAGTGTTCTCTATTTGCTCGCAGCAGGGTCAAAATCCCTTCGCAGGCCGTAAGTTGCCTTACCACTATCTTAAGGTATAGAGGAGCTCTTAAGAGGATCTCGCTCAGCGTAAAACTGGCATATGAAAATGAAGAAACGCTCAAAAAACAATTTCCCATATAAATTTATCGTAATTGCTTCTTCGTTCTAAGCTATTTCAGCTAACGGAAGGTTTCATAGAAAGGTTCCACTTTCACATAGCGGGTGAAACCTGTATCAAGATGCATGTAAGTCTGTTTTTAGAAACGGCTACTAACTGCAGGTAAGCAATGTATGATTCATAAAATGCGTAATATTCACACAGGCTGGAATTACTTAAGAGTCTAGCTTTACTCTTTTTTTAATTGTTTCCGTCTTTGATTTGTATATTATAATTATTAGACGTGAGGTTCCTCCTTAAGTGAGGGGATCACTCATTACGGAAAACATATTTCATCCCTTACCCCCATTCAAGAAGTAACCCAATCTTCCAAAACTCTCAATATCATGATAATCACGTATACTCTCTCATCAGTAATTTTCATTCTTTCTCCGGATAGCTTTCAAGGGTGCTATCTTCTCGGTTTGAGTTTTAAAAATAACGATACATAGAAAAAAAAACAGAACACATATCGATTGCAGATGTCTACTGAAAATTCATCGTCTCCATCAGCTGGAATCAGTAAATCATTCCAGAGCCTAATTCCCGTACGAATTGTGTGTTCGGGCGGTGTCAGCAGAGTCTGAAATCTTTACTTGACCAATGACTCCCGCAGATGAATGGCCTAGCCGAGCACCCTGGGCATACATTCATGCGTATATAATTTTTAAATTAATTAAAACTAACAAAGAGATTTAACATGAATATTTTGCCACGTGACATAGTCGACCAATGAGAAAATAATAATTTGGCCGGTTTACTATACTAAAAAAAAAACAGCAGTTGAAAAATAGGAGCCTTTTGGGGTAAAGATGTTCTGGTTGTGGCTAAATGACCCGTTACTTAGTGGAAAAGAAAGAAAGAGAGGGGGAATTGGACTGCAGAGAAAAAGAAAGTCAAATAGTGAATAGATTTAGGAAGTCGACAAATAGTCTTCACTTGGAGTTAGAAAATCACGCATGATTATTTAGAGAAATGACATTGACTGAAGGAATTTTTCAGAAAAACAAAACTGTCTCCGTGATGTTATTGTGCAAACGCAATAATGAAAAATTAGTTTTTGTTTACAGATTCCCTGACAGAGAATTTAGTAGCGTAAGACAACTAATAAAAAATTACGCATCGTTCCTTACCTGGACTTTTTTTTTCTCTCATTTCGTCTTGTTCGGACTTTTCGTTGTTTCTAACTTAATCATTTTTGGATGTTATGTTGGTTTCTGTTCTCCCAGCGACCCGTTTGAAACACAACGTACTTTTCCATCTAGCCAGCATAATGTGCACATAAGGCACATAGTAGTGACAACATGCACTCATTTTGATGCTGCAACTTGTGGGTGCGAATGTTCCAGCCTACATGGCATCGCTACAAAAACAAATTTAGTTTTAAGGAAAACATTCTCATGTCTGGCGCATAGTGTTTCGGATGACTTTGGAATATATATATGTGTGTGTGTGTGTGTGACGTAGGCGTTTCACTTTCATTGAAGCTAGTTTAACATTTAACTGTGTCTTATGGGGTCAAGCAATGCAGTAGAACAATTACATGAGCTTGCAAGCCTTAAAAATCAGCATTTGAAATAGCTGCTTATTCTTAAGGTCGAAGACCAACCATTGACGACGGTTGGATATATGCGACTACCTCAGCAATCTGTCAGGCTCACAAATGTATATTTATTTGTGAGCATCATTCTTTAATCTAAATAATAGTATTTCAACCTCAGATTAGGAATAATTTAAAAATGTAAAGAAAATTATTCCTCAGTGGTCAAATGACCAGTGTTAAAGGTTTCATGTTTCTACCATGTACCACTCTTAAATTCCAGCAAATGTACACTCGTATTGAGATCTTTTCAGACTTTAAAAATTCTTTTTTTTTTTTCATCACAGGATTTTTCGTGCTGGCGAAAAAAAATACATTTTCTGTGTTTAACTTATTGCTGTAACTGAAGGCAATTACTGGATTTGAACCCAAAACCAATTGTATTTAAACTATTTCACTGCTAACTCCGTCATTAACCCTTAGAGTGTTTGTTTCTTAACATCTCGTATTATAATATTTTGATTTTTTTTTCCAATTCCCATCTAACGTTTAAGTCGTGTCAGATTTTATCTGGCCGCCATTTTCCACAATTGACTTTCCTTCTTTCTCCCCTCTTTCCTATCTACGCTTATCGTTCTCTTTCAACATAATTTTTTCACCCTAATTTTATTTAAAATTTTATTACTTATTCATTTCTTCAAGAAATAATAACAGCATGCTTATATATTTTTTTCCTTTTTTTTCCTTCTCTTTGGTTTGTTGTTGGTTTAAATTGCATATGCCTCTGATTCATCTCTTAATTTAATTGCTTTCCTTGCTTGGTCTTCATTAGCTTGTATTTTGATCGTCCTCGGGAAGCAGCAGCCATCGCAGAGCATCTAATGATTCAAAGAAATAAATTCTACCATGTAATGAGGGATCTTATCAGCCTGGCTTCCATCTTGCAGCTCGGTATTTGGAAGCAATTAAAACCCAAAATGCTCAAAAGATCACGACTTTAGATTGCTTTGTTCGTTTTAAAATTCTCAAGGCGAATAGGGAGTAGAGAGACCGGTATTGGCAAAATGTCTACTTGCTCGCCTCTGTAGATTGAATTAAAGGAATTAATTTTTTTTTTCAAAAATAATCTCTGTCATTATAAATTTCTAGAACATTTCGAACGGCCAGTAATTCATCCTTTATGTTCAAAAATTTATATATGTATTGTTTTCTCCTATTCTTGCTTTCTGTCTAAAGTCTAAAATTTATAGGGAAACTCGAGTGTGAAGCTTTTATTCCCTCGATGACTTTACTTATTACAAGATTTTGTAATTAAAAATGTTTGGAAACGTATTGTGCGGTTATTAGTACTTTCTACCTTTTTCGATTTATTTCTTTTTAGACATACACACACACACACACACACACACACACACACACACACACATATATATATATGCATATATATGTATATACATATATGTGTGTGTTTGTGTGTGTGTGTGTGTGTTTGCGTGTATCCACACACTCATACACACGCATATATATATATATATATATATATATATATATATATATATATATATACCCAGACTGACACATACACATAGATGAATATATACACATACATATGGATACACATGCATGCTAACGTACACATACACATGTGCATAGATATACAAAGGCTGATCAGTAAGTCCGTAGTCTATCATAGTTATTACCTGAATTTTTATCTGAAATTTTCTCTGTATAATGTTCGATTTATGTGATTTATGGAGAAGCGTTTAATGGAATGCTCAGGCAAGAGAGGAGATTATGTTGAAAAATGAATATTTGTTGTGTAAAATGAGTGCTTTTTTTCCATCACATGTTACAGACACATTGACGCACGTACGTATACACACACACGTCCATACATATATACACATGCACGCACATGCATACATATATACACATACACATGCATATGTATATATATATATATTTATATATATATATATATATATATATATATATATATATATATATATATATATATATATATATATATATATATATATATATAATGTGTACTTTAGAGAGTGAGACAGACTCGGGAGTGAAGTGTTTGGTGGTAAGGTTTATTAATCCTTATAAGTCAATAGTCCATACATGTTTCGGGATTCTTCCCATCATCAGTGGAGTGTGCTGTGTGAATATACGTCCACACATATGCACACATATAGAAAACAGTCTATATCTTATTTTCTATTGCATTTATATCTTGGAATCTGTCTATGAGCAAACACGTGAAGATTCGGTTCTATCATACTAGATTGAGTATTAAAAATAGGTAGACTGAATTCTAAAGTCGGTTCTTGAAAAAAGAAAACTGACTGTAAAGCATTTTGCGTCTGTGCTCTATTTTAGTACTTACAGTGATCACGAATATCTGACTAGTTGTAGTAGCTAAATCATGTCTGACAAGAGGCTATATTTAACGAGCATCAATTTAGAACCGAACCAACTGCCAATAGTTTGTACGAAAAAATCCTGTAGTGAAAATAAAAGTATTTTTAAAACCTGAAAAGGTCTCAATATGAGTGTTAAGTTTGCTGGAATTTGAGAGTGATAGAAACATGAAACTTTGAACACTGGCCAGTAAACCGCCAAGGATTAATTTTCTTTATATTTTAAAATTAATTTTTTAATCTAAGGTTCAATTACTCGCACTACAACCAATACTCACTGAAAGGAAATTGAGTTTATTAATAACTTCAGGAAATATGTACACCCGTCGGTATAAACCAAATCCAGTTGATACTTTTTTTTCATTTTATTTTGAGAAATGTTGAAAATGCACTCCTTGTAAGCACAGGTCTCGCCTTATTTGAAAGTTAATAAATATTTGGGGGCTATAAAAATTATATCATGTCATAAGTAGTTATTTCAAACTTGCAAGATCGCACGGGTATTTTTACAGAGCAATCAATGAGTAACGAACAAAATTATTGCTTCCAATAAACATGGCGTTAACACGTAGTTTCCTAATATTCTTTAAATAAAAACGTAACGAAACTCCCATTCACTCTGATAATGTGGATATATAGCGACACAGCAACTTCTGACTGGGAGAGGAGAGATGAAGCAATCATCATCATCATCAGTCTTTTAACGTCCGTCGTTGGATATACACCTTCCTCACGGGCGTCGCGGAGCCAGTATTTCCTGAATCTGTCCAGTTCTTCTCTCCATCTTGTGATCTGTCGGCCTCGGTTTCTTATGTGATCTCTGGGCATCCATGTTGTGAGACGTGATGTCCATCGGTTATCTTTCATTCTTGCAACATGGCCTGCCCATTGCCATTTGAGTTTTAAATAGTTTCTATGAAATCACGGACACCCGTTTTCTTCCTTATATACTGTGCCGTCTTATAATCTCTCCATCCCCATGGTTTATACGATGAAGCAATAAACTTGGTTATAGTTTAGCACCAACTGCATTTGAACCCAGTATACACAGACAAGGTTTCTGGATTAACTCTTATAACCTGCGCACTGACTCTACCGCTTATCCATCAGTTGCTTCCTGCTTAAGATTAGTTATTTTCTATTTAGATATTTCTTGTTGTTTTGAAACAATTTTGAACCTTGAATTTTACAATTTTTACCAACATTTTGTTTGAATGAGTTTCAGCACACTATCTTAACGCGCATTGAAATTAGGCAAAACGGGTTGGTTAGTGATCAGGAATTAAGGCAAGAATAGAGCCGTCACATGTATAATCTAAACGATTTGCAAATGTTTTTTACTGTAGAAAAGCATTGAAAATAAGGAAGAAAGTTTATAGTCAGGAGTTTATGTAATGTTACTAATATCATATTTCCACAAACGAACAACAATAAAAAATACGGTGATTCCAAAATATACATTTATTAGTCTGCATCTCTGTAACTTTTGTTTATTCTTGCAAAAAATTGGCCTTTAAAATGGATCATCTCAAACATTTGAACAACGAAAATGTTTACTGGTGCCACTGGAAATGTGAAGACGCCAATGAAGTTCAAAGACAACCGAAATACGTTGATATTTTGAAGGACATCTTTTTTACTGCAGTGTGAAATTAGAGAGGAATTCCTATGTAAACTGCGATACGCGACTCAAGTCTTGTTATATTAACATACTGCCGTATTTAATTTCACTCGAATAAATATATAATTTAGATTAGCTGGTCGCCAGTCGGCTCAATTTACATTTGCCTAGCTTTTCCGTCAACTGTTCAAGTTCAGAACTGCTGACAATGGTTACAAAGTTTCAGGGTTTTTGCCGGCCAAGTTTCCAAGTAAATATAACAGTCTTTGCAAAGAGGAAAGAAAAAAAAACACTTTAGAAATACCGTTGTCAATTCTTGATGAGCATCCCTTTCATCTTAATTTCAGTTGCTTTTCATTGCAGCTACTCAGACTATCAGTCTACGACCAAAAATACAGCGCAGATCGGACAACAAAGGATAAGCTTCAGGCAAGACGAACTCGTTTTCCTATCTGTGTTGTTTGCTAATGATCATAGATGGACTGTTTAGACTGTTGCAATGGAATGCAACCGAATTAAGATGAAAAAAAATACTAGTCAAAAATTAGTGATGACAATTTTTCATCTATTATAAATTCCTAGGCGCCCACAACTTCGGCTCCAACTTATTGTGGTAGTATCGCAGCTCACGTAATCAGGAGGCAAGCCATTACCTACTACGAAATGAAAATTGGCCAGCAACAATTTTTTTTACGATATGTGACAAGTAAACGCCCAAACTTCGAAGTTCTGATTTGAAATTTAACTTATACTTTTTAAAATTACTTTTGTGCAATTTGAACACATTTCAGACCGTTTTTCACACGATCTTTCGTAATATATATATATATATATATATATATATATATATATATATATATATATATATATATATATATATATATATATAACACGTAAATAGAATAAATAATTAAAGAAAATGGGTGTGCTACAGGAATTGAAGCTGCAACCAGTTGGGCTAAACAGCCGCCGGTAATATTAAGGAGCCCCATTCCCCTTAATTCTATCTACGTGGTCTAGGCCAAATGATACATTCATCGTGTAATAACGGGAGCTCATTCCAAATAAGAGTTTCAATACAATATAATGCAATTCATAATCACACACACACACACACACACACACACACACACATAGAGCAAACCATGGGCTGGTCGTGTTGCAAGAATGGTAGACAACCGCTGAACATCACAACTCACCACGTGGATCCCCAGAGATCACATGCGAAACAATGACCGGCAGAATATAAGATGGTGAACAAGACAAGCATTGTCTCCACCAACCTTATCATAGAGAGATCTGGTAAATCTTGGTAATGGTCTCATGTGACCAGAATGGAACCAAGTTTTTTACAGATTTGCCTGTCTTCAATAGTAACGTTATTATGAATTTGTGTGAGTGATTTTTATTTCCAAAAGAAAAAGTCATAACAGAATTATGAGCTATAGTTTGTACACCACTTTTGGGACACTGCTTATGATAGGAATAATCAAAACTTACACTCAAGTTCCTTATCATCTCAGAGTGACATTTCAACACTAAATCATATTTTTATGGTCTTCTGATTTGTACAAACGAATGAAGGAACAAACATAATCTACTGAACGTACAGAGAAACTTGTTCTTATAAAAAGATTTCCACAATTTGCTCATACTGAGAATCGAATTCAGGACCTTCTACGTGTGAAGCAGACATGCTAACCATTACTCTATCCGAGCGGACCTCTGAAAGACGGGAGTTTAATCTCTTTGTCAGAAAGATATTCCGGCTCAGTGGAGAGAGAGAGAGGTTGACGTCACGAGGAAGTATCAATAGTTACAAGTTTTGAATACCGTGGAAAGGATACTGGATGTGAAAACTCTAGGAGTGAGACCATATCCCCAGTGGATCAAATAAATGTTCAGTGTGTGTGACATTCCCTAATGGGCAATCGAGGAAGGTCAGAGAGTATAGGCGCTGTAGAGACAAAAAAGATGAGTAATCTTGTCCGATGGAATCAATATATAAGAGTAACTACATCTTGTCTCAGAAATTCAGGCAAAAAATGAATAATTAAGAAACCGAAATCTTCACCGTTGAATAAGATAGTAAGAACTAATTGAATTATAAGTTGTTCTGTAATACAGGTATCCCAAACTTTTCGAAATTTCGCTTTTCGCCAACTTTCGTTTTTACGAAGAAAAGGGCGAAAAGCGAAACATTGTTCAGTGTTTGTTTTGCATCGATCTGTTATAGAGACAGCACGCATCTTTTTTCTCTTTCCCCTACAACCTGGCCCGCTGTACCCTCTACCATCCCAACCTTCGAGGACTCACCCTAACATAAGATTGTCACTATTTTTTTTTTAATTTTTCGATCAGGGAACGTCCTTTAAAAAATCTCATATAAATCAATAGTGATTGCTTATTCGCTTAACGTCATTTCGGTTTTCGAAATATTTTTCAAGAACAACGTACTTTCGGATAACGAAGGAAACCTGTATTATTAGTGACAACGATATCGTCAACAAAAGTATTTTATGTTGATTATTCCAAGCGTTGGCAATTTTCAGATTTTCGGTGGACGTATTTTATATTAGATACTAATAGAAAATTAGGAGTTTTTTGATTTACGCTCGTTTATGACACATGCCACCCAAAAACATATTACTCAGATCTTTATGTGGAATTTAGAAATTAATAAAAACAAAGTAAGCAAAGCGTCAAGACAAATAATGCAAGAAGGAATTGAGGAAAATTAATACCACTCATCGAGTTACAATTTGACTAAGCCAACGCTTAGCACCACACATGTTACAAGTTAAAATTGTGATAAAATTTGTTTTATTAAACCTAATCGCTGCCAAGTGTATTTCTTTTTTTCATATCTGCCAACGAAGCTGGAAGAGGTATATGTATTCAATTGTGTCTGCCTATCTACCGTCGACGCAAAAAGAGAAGTTATCACTGAATTTCAATGACATTTAGTGAGAGAGTGGAACTGTGGGCTCAGGAAGAACCGATTATATTTTAAGATGGATCCGGGAAACTTTTACATTTACCTTCCCTGAATCGTTGCAATATATTCATAATATCTCCAAAAGTTTTCAATGGATTACAAAGAAATTTGCTTGAAAGACCCCACAAGATACCACCTTGGGATAAGATCATCATCATCAGTCTTTTAACGTCTGTCGTTGGACATAGACCTTTCCTAGGATTCGTCCTACCTCCCTATCGTAGGCGTTGCAGAGCCAATACATTCTGAACCTGTCCAGTTCGTCTCTCCATCTTGTATTTTGCCGGCCTCGGTTGCGAATGTGATCTCTGGGGATCCATGTTGTGAGTCATGATGTCCATCAGTTGTCTGCCATTCTCACAACATGACCAGCCCATTGCCATTTGAGTTTTCTAATGGAGTCTACGTTGTCTCAGACTCCTGTTTTCTCCCTGATAAACTGTGCTGTCTTGTGATCACTTTGTGTGAGATTGAGCATGATTTTTTCAGGTGCACGTTGAATGCTTCACTGTATGAAGGTTTGTCTCTTGGTTAGGTTCCATGTTTCAGCTCTGTAGATGACTATTGGGAGGATGCATTGGTTGTATGCCCTCATTTTTAGGATTAATGAAATCTTATTTTTTAAGGTTGAGCTTGCAGTACTGAAGGCTTGCCATTCTAGAGTGATTCTTCGCTTGATTCCTTCTTCTTTTGTGGGTTTCATGGTGATCTTTTGTCCCGGGTAGATGTAGTGATCTATTTTCTCCAGTTTTGCGTCTAAAAATGGGGTGGGAAGGCAGAGCCAGAAATCTTTTCGATGGAGATATATATGTTTTCATTTTTCTCTCATACATTTATGTATTCACTCATATATTTCAAGGCAATATATCCAAGTGTTCTCAATGACATTTTGATGAAGGGTTGGCTATGAAGGGAGATCTGGTGAATTGTGAGACGGAACTAGAGATTTTTTCAATTGAGACAATTTTTTACGGATCCAAAACAGAAAATATTCACCGGACAAAGAAAAACATTGGAAAATAAAAATACAAAAATAAAACTGAATTTGTTTGGAGTTTTCGACGAATTTCTTACAAATCAACTTTGATAGTACAGACTACTGCAATTTGCAATGTTGATTGGTCAAAAAGCATCAGTCAAAAATATCAACACTGTTGTATAAATATTTCAACTGAATTTGAATTGATTAAGTAATTTGATCCAGCATTTTTTTTTGTGAATTTGATTGAATAAAGGTTTTATTGTGATTCTTATTTTCCCATTTTGCACTATATGTTGCAGGAAGAAAGAGTAATATTTTTTTTTAATTATAGTAGAAATGAGTAATACTTTTGAATAAAATAATATTTTCTGAAAATACGTCTTAATTCTTTCAATTATTTTTAGAAACTTTGTATGACTTTTGTGGCCAACTCAAAGAAAAATTATCATTTTTTATTATATATTTTAGTTGTAAAAAATTGTCAAAAATATCCCAAATATTTTTACTCATTTCTTTGTAGATCAATATTGTAAATTGCGCCAGTCCGTACTATCAAATTGGATTTGTGAGAAAATTATTGAAAACTTTAAACAAATTCTGTTTTCCTTTTTACTTTGAGAGTTTTTCGTCCAGTAGGGTAAGAGTTTGGTCTGGTGGGTTTTTGGTCCGGTGGAGTGTCCTAGGGGCGTTTTTCTGGTGATGGGTTTGTCCATATTCTAATTTTTACTGTAAGACAATAATAATGATGTACTGAGGCGAGATGAGGACACATTAACCAAGTTCAAAAATCATTGGCTCCACGCCGCCTATGATAGACAGTTCTAGCGAATCCTGCTAGGGAAGGTTTACGTCCAACGACGGACGTTGAAAGGCTTCTGCTTTCTAAGCGGATTTTCGATTTAATTTTGTCATCGTTCCCTTGCACTTCGTAGGCGCAAAGCACCGGCGGGTCTTTTCCAACGATCGCTAGGGGCCGTCGGACCGATATCTAAAAGATATAGATACCAAAATCTCTTTTCCTCGTGCAATTAAACCTTCAATAGTTGCTCACTGCACACAAACCACAGAATGTTTGCCTTTCATTCCTCTTCTCTCCCAGTAAAGTATTTCCTCTTTTGAAACTTCCAAAATAATCTATTTGTCTAAAATTATTTTTTGTTTGCTGTTAGCAACCGTGAGTATTCTGAAGAATCAATGCCTGCATTATTTTACCATAATCTGAAAAATGGAAAATCGAAAATTACACACTAACCTCCCCTTCATCAGAGCTATGTATGAACTGATTTTAATTCAGCTTTTAGTGTATGTTGTTTGTTTTTTTTGTTTTTGTTTTTTGCAATGGTACACGCTCTCCGAGTGCTTCGTAGTTTAACGTTGTAACTCCTGTGCCGGATTTTCTCGTCTGTAGCACTGGACTCGTCGGTGCCAGCGAGGTTAAATACTTGACTTAATTATACGAAAAAGTAATCTGCGCATGTGCGAAAAGTTATGTACCGATCATTAGTTGTCGTATCTCAGAAGTAGATTTGTAAATTTGCTTATTTTCGCGCCACGAGATGCAGCCATCTTGTGAATGAATAACACACTATCCTAAGAGGCGTTATTTCGTCCGTGACTCTGGGGTGACGACTCACCAAGGCGAGTGTTCTCGTCCATGACAACAAACAGGTCAAACAGAAAACTTGATAACCCATTTCTGATAGTCCATCTCAGCCATATTCACATACACGAACATATTTATACACTGAGAAAAATGGTTGTAGTGGTATATATATATATATATATATATATATATATATATATATATATATATATATATATATATTCCTGTTGTCATGTCATTGGGTATATAGGGCTCAAAACGTTTGGAAAACATCTCGTATATATACAGAAAGAGTGTTTCTGAGATTAGCAACTAATGAGGAATAAAATTACTACATGAGTAAAGATCTTGCTAATTATTGTCCAATGGCAGTCGCCCCATTTAGAATCAAATTTAGTGAATTTAGAGCAAAGAATCAACTTAGGACAAATATCAAACTCGCATCCCACTACTATAGGAACTTATATATATATATATATATATATATATATATATATATATATATATATATATATATATATATATATCAGGGCTGTAACAAACACCCCGCTCACATTTTACACATAAAAAAAAGTGCATAAGAATAAAGCAAAATATGTAAGAATGGATCATTCGAAAATTATACAATCATTAGCCTTTGTAACGTCCAAATTTCACCAAGATAGCCGGATTTCCGAAAATAAATCTGGTAACCGGATTCATATATCCTTTCATTTGTTTTGGTTACCCCTTGGCCCCACAAACATTTTCCCCATGTTACGGCCATATATATAGAGAGAGAGAGAGAAAGAGAGAGGGGTGGAGAGAAAGAAAGAGAGAAAGGGTTATTTACTTACTTCCGCACGAGGGTAAACACGACACAAAGTCAGTTTGAAGTACGGTCCCACGAACATGCTTGTTGGTAAAGAAAACAAAAGCCCAGGGCCACTGGCCTTTGCTACAGACCATACATTGTTAGGGCAATGGAAGACTTCATTCATACCGTGTGTCATCCAAAGACGAAAAAGGGAGTGTCTCACAATAGGATAATGGTTCGCAAGCTGGTCTAGCAGACTATTGCAACTGTTTTAAGAGTTCGATCCTCACTGTGCGCCCCAATCCAGTAACCTTGTGATGGACCAAGCTAAGGTTAGTAAATATCTAAAGATAGGTTAACAAACATTAAAGTTTAGAAAATAGCAACTGGTATTCAATATTGTCAATGCACTCAACTTAGTGTGTGTGTATATATATATATATATATATATATATATATATATATATATATATATATATATATATATATATATATATATATACTATACCGTCTAACTGACAACAATTTTAACACTGATGGAAAATTCATCATTATTGAAAAAAGAGATTGGAGAAGAGATCATCTGATTCTTGAATTCTACGAAGATATGTAGATGTGAGGTAATTTCAATTAGTGGACTAACATCAAATTAAACAACCCAAGTTGATGAAAAATAAATATTAAAGTTAACAACCCCAATAATACGGAACTCTCATGATGATATTTTAGAACACAGTCCTAACGACATTTAAACATCCTACCTATATACACACACGTCAATATTAATACAAATCGTTAGAAATAGAAAATCACCATGTGTCAACTCGACCCACTTATTTTAATCATTACCAAAGTAAAGGCCATTATGAAAAGTACAATCCGAATGATTGAAACTCCAATATATATTACCGTTGCTCTAAAGTTTCAAACCAAAAGATTTAAATGTTTTTTAAAAGTTGTTTCGGGTTTCCTAAATCTTGACCTATTAACCTCCTCAAAATTGTTGATTTTACGTTTTTCTTGATTTTTTCACCTCTCTCAAATACATACATTCTTTTGCCCTTCATTATTAACTTCCTGCTAATCTTACACTCTAGATTCCTAAGCTGCAATAACTAGGCCGGACAGGGATTGATTTCTATGGCTACATCTCAGACGTCCTGATTGTAAGACATACTGGTCAGTTCAGTCGTCAGCAGCACCCATGTAGGATGGAATTACATACACCTCTACTCGAAACACCTGACAGTGGACATGACAGCTCTGATATCAGAGAAACTGCGCACATCTGTACTTGCACCTTCAAACAAATCAACATGAACATATAACCGCTGACGATGAAGTTGAATTCCGAAGCATTCCGGAAGTCATACGATGAAAAGTAGGATTCCATACATACTGTATAATCCTATTCTATCTTGATTTGAATATATATCTAACACATACAAACACACACACACACACACACACATATATATATATATATATATATATATATATATATATATATATATATATATATATATATATATATATAATGCTTATATTGTCTATAAAATTCGTAACAGAAAGAAACAAATTTCATCCCATGTTGTTTAATCACAAAGCTCAATATTTAACACAATAAATAGAGTTATTGATTTATTTAAGAAAATAATATTTACGAGGACATATACTCGGGAAATGTAAACATTTCGTGCCCTTGCACTCTTGAACAAGCGGCTGTCTGTTTTTCCCTGGCACAAGATGTCAACATTCCCCGGGTACATGTCCTTGTAAATAATATATATATATATATATATATATATATATATTACAATCATACTACATCATCATCATCATCAGTCGTTGGAAAACTTTCCCTGAGATTTGCCAGACCGCTCTATCAGGAGCGTCGCAGAGCCAATACTTTCTGTACTTGTCTAGTTCGTCTCTCCTTCTTTTTTCTGCAGGCCCTTTGTTTCCTGATCGATTCTATGATGTCCCGCACTCCTGTTTTTCCCCTAATATATTGCGCTACCTTGTGATCCTCCCAAGTAAGGTTGAGCGTGATTCTTTTAGGTGCACGCTGCATGCTTCTCAGTTTGAGGGCTAGTCTTTTGGTTAAGTTCCATGTTTCAGCTCCATAGGTGACTATCGGGAGGACGCATTGTTTGTATACTCTCCTTTTTAAGACAAATAGGATTTTCTTGCTCTTTAGGATTGAGCTTGCTATTTCCCTCACCCCCTGTCTCTTTATATATATATATATATATATATATATATATATATATATATATATATATATATATATATATATATATTCATAAAATATGTTCAATTCGTAAAAATACAAAAAGAAGGAAATAGAAAACAGTTTTTATTTAATTACGGTGCTCAATATTTAACACAGTAAACAGAGCTATTAATTTATAAAAATGAGAATTAGTCACGAATTGTTAATATTCACCGGGTATCTATCCTTGTAATTCTTATATATATATATATATTCGTATAAGTTAAATAAATCAAAAACGCACTCGGCGTAATCATATGCAAGTAACAAATATCTATATAAAAAGTACACACATACACACACACACACACACATATATATATATATATATATATATATATATATATATATATATATATGTGTGTGTGTGTGTGTGTGTGTGTGTGTGTGTGTTGTTGTTGAATAATAATATTTTCATTAGATGACCGATTCTTGTTATGATTGGGTTGTCTTTTGTTATCAAAGCAAATATAATGGACAGCTTTGAAACCTGAATCCCAGTATTAACTTAGATAAACCCATAAGACTTTCTTGAACAGTTCTCTAGTTCTCCAAATTCTACAAACTAATCTGGCGACTTGGAAATTTGATTTTCAGAGAGTTATTTTAATAAAAGAGCTTGTCTCTCTCAAGACCCCATCACAAATCAAAAGCAGTCTTTTCAGCCATATCCACCAATTGAGTTACAGAAAGAGAAAAAGAAAGAAGAAGAAGAAGAAGAAGAATCAACTTCTACTACGGACTAACAAAAGATTCAGTCTAAAGTTATCAATCATGCTTTAGTGAAATTAAGCAAACATGACAAAATATTTCAGGGAACTTAAGCACCCAGCTTGATTCCAAGTTTTGAGAAAGTGTAGGGAGAAAAAAAAGGCTCACCAATCCCACTAGCAATTATAAAAAATAAATAACTTTTTTTTATGAATTTTAAATCACAGGTTTGTTTAAAAAATAACCCAACCTCGTGCAATTGTTCAATATTTTTTTAACATGAGGTGCCGTGAAAAAATTCTTGTACATTAGGGTTGCCGTGAAAAAGATTGGTAACCACTGTTTTAGGGGATTTATAGTCAATATCTAATTTTATTAAATTAAACTCAGACGAAACGCTCTCCTTTGATTCGCACTGCCCTGTGATAACATCGCACGGCGTGAGATTGGACGTCAAAATATTTTGATAATATTTTTTTTTAATTTTTTTTTAAAAAAACCTAAAAGATGAAAAAGTGAGCAAATACACCCAAAAAACAGAAGGGGTATGAATGAAAACATAGAGGACCCCCAGGATATGCCCCGTGTCGTCAAGTCATTATTTATCGTGGGTGGAGGTTAACATCCAAATGAAGCAACAAGGTGTCCATTTGAAATTTGATCCAGATCCCGCTTACTGACTATATTTTTTTTTCTTTCAAGACTAATTTTAACAGGTTGGGGATCTGTTGGAGCAAAGACTGGGTTTTGACAACATATCTGCCCCACTGTTTCTGTGTTTGTCCGTCACGCTATAAAAAGTACCTAAACATGGGTACAGCCCAAACAAAGTTGGCATGCCCACTCAATGGAACTCTGGGGAGGTTTTAAAACAAAGAGATTTGAGACAAAATACTTTTAAAAGGGTTCTAGAAGGTGGTGGTTCCACAAAGTAGCTGTAATGCCGAAGAGGAACCGACTTTCAGCCGATATGTACATCTTCTTGTTTTATATCTTTATATATGTTTCTTTTAAAGTGTATGGAAACCGACTCTTTAAGAGATCAAAAGTGAAGGAGACATTTTCCTAAAATAAATTGATTAAAAGGTTTCGAGAAAAAGGGTATTTTTAAACGTTTCAGAAGGGGGCTCAGTTTATAATGTAATTACGATGTAAAACTGGACTCCAACTTTCCGTTCAATAATCTATCTTAGCAAAGCTCTTCCAACTCTGGAATGGAGCACTCTGGTGGATGGGGAATTGTACGTAAGTAAATATATCGATTAAATTCGATTAAACTGACCGTCCAGTTCTGCGTAAGGCAGGGATAAAATGCCGGACTCTGGGTCAGAAGCGAAGTTTTCGATCCTACCTCGCGGTACTGGATTGGACATTGGATAGTCTATTGCCTGAAAAGTTGTAATCAGACGAAACAGCTGTCTGTGGACGACACTATATATATATATATATATATATATATATATATATACATATATATATATATATATATATATATATATATATATATATATATATATATAAACGAATAAGCTGAATAACCCATCCATGGAAGGGTAATCAGCTAGTATATATATAAATGAGGTGCTACTCAAATGTGTGAGGAATTTGATCATGAACAGAAATAACTTGAATAGATCCTAAATCTAATTCACTTCAGAGTAGTACCTTCCCTGCTGTTTACGCACTGGCTCAGTTTCAAAGTTCTAGTCCGTACGACATATAGTTTGAGCATGGAAGCAGTTTAAACGAAACTGATTTTACACCTTGAACCTAACACCTTGAAAACGATTTAAAAATCGATGCTGATGATGATTACAATTTACGTTCAAGTATAAAATCTCCGTAGCTGAATGGTTGAAAGCAGCAAGGCGTATACTGGACACCACCCCCGGCTAAAGGGCGAGAGTTTGATTCTCACTTTGGGCTTGCTCTTTATTTTTCCAATTGTGCTGTTTAACGTTGTCGTAGGATGATGGTCCGATTCAAAGTTGGGATAAAAAGCAACTGAAAATTAGGATGAAGGTAAAAACTAGTCAAAACTGATAATAAAATTTATTTCAGTTAATTTTAAATAATACGTTTCTAATGGTAACTTGAAAAGTGATTAGATTTAAACTACATATAATCTACCACTCATGATGAATAGTTAAACCTAGAAACCAAATTTTAGCTTATTATAAATCATTCATGTGTGTGCGTGTGTTCACGTATTTGTCGAAAACACACAATGCTTTTTTTACCAGCGTAGAAAAGTTCATATATCTATGATAGACCCATATAAAATATATCTTAATCTATAATGTTTATATGCGTAAGAAATTATATTAAATATATTACTTTATGTGATTTATATTTTAGCCTTTAAAATTGTTAACGAAGAAGTATACTTTAATTAGAATTTCCGTTTGTGTTTGCATTTAGTTACATATTCGTTTTTTGTCCTCGTTCAAAAATGTTCATCTTTAGGAAAATCAGAATTATTAAGTTTTTCTTCTAAACATAAATAGTAGTTTAATGTGGTGTTTCTGCAATCCAGTGTAGTGGCTAAAAATTCCAATTTAGTCATACGTGTGTAATTGTCTTTCTTTAATTTTAAAATATATCTAGATATAGATGAACAAATGTTGTACTCTTCATTATAGAATGATTGTGATTATTGAATCAGAATTTAAAGCTAGTATTCAATGCACCTATGTAGAATTTTGATTCACTGGGGTTTAATATGGCGTTCGTATATCGCATTTGCTGGATTACAAGTTTGTTTAATGGGGCAATCTTTAGTATTTCTACCGTTGGAATTAGCTGTATTGTGATTTTTGTCTCGTCTATTTATCATCTTTTTATTGTTTTTTAAATGATTTTAGCTATGCTATTATCACATGAATAGCTGATTTTAGGATACTTTTGAAAATATTTTACGAAAAATATCATTAGAGAATTGTTTAAAAATGATTTTCCAATGTTGGTTTATTTGTTTTGGGGATGGGGTTTGTCCGATCTTTATTGGAATGATATTCTAATTTTGAGTTTAATTTGCTTAGCTTCAAAGCATTTTGGTATGGCTATTTTATATTGTCAAATATCTTTTTTATCATTGGAATTGTTTGTGAGTTTTTCCCTTGTTGAGATAGATGTTAGCTCAATGATGTTGGGTGGGTGATTCGATTCTGAGTTTATACATAGAGGGGTGTGTCATTTTTCCCCTAGATGGTCTGTAAGAATTATTGTGTGGGTTTAAATTGATATCTAAGGCATTTACTTTTAATTGGATGTTGATCTTCATTTTGAAACCTAGATCTTTTAATATTTTTATCAATTCTTTTGTCTGTTTTTGTTTATGGTTTGAGTATGTTTAGCCTTTCATTTCTATATATGCCAATGTTTTTTTGTAATTATGTTATGAATTTTAGAATGTACATTTGAATTAGTTCAGAAATTTCTGCAGAATTATGCTCGCCCATGGCTGCTACATCAAAGTTGTAGTTCTTTTTAATTCAAAAATCATTCTTTTGGAATAAGATTTTCCACCAGTGTTTAATCATTTTGATGTCATTTTTTTTGAGGAGTTGTTCTGCAAAATCACTTGCTTTATTCAAGGTTTCTCCCTTGATAGATGGATAATAATGGATCTTCAATATCAAACTGGATGAATTCTGGTATATTTTCATCCTCAGTATTTTCAAACCGATCTTCAGTATTTCTCCACATGTTTATGATTAATTTTTTTCTTTAGATTTCTCTAGATTCATTTTTTCTAGTATGATTTTACTAATTTTCCCGATCTTACTTTTCGTTGGATTAGAGGGCATTCCAGTTTATTTGTATTGAAATTGTTTTTATGGGCTTTACATGTTATGTTGACTTTTAGAACCTTGAAGTAGTAAACTTGGCAATTATATTGTAAATTACCAGTACATTCTAGTATTCTCATAACCGTAACACTTGAAACTTTTGAAATTCAAATCCAGAACGAAAATGAAAAAATAACATACAAAACATGGTATACATAAGATCACATTTGGATTTTTATGACAACTTACTTAATAACCACAAAGAAGTATGAAATAATTTGTTATAAGAATTCCATAAGTATATTATTATACTATCTTTTTTCAAAAATATTGAGCACCTTCATTATAAATACAATATCATATTATTATCATAACATACACACCTGCAGAGATTTCTAGTGATCAAGCAATTTCTTGCATTTCATGTAAATCTGGATTGAGACAAAATAATTTTCAGGTGAGAGTCAAACTCATGACCCTCTATGCTAGGGAATGGTTTGCCTAAAGTGAGTTCCAGTAGATCATAGGTGAGATTAGTCACACATTTAGCAAGCTACCCTCCGACATAAAGGATTGTGAGTTAGATTCTTCACCTGGAACTCATTCTTTATACTGATCCACATTGTTAATTTATCAACTCAATGCTGATGGGAAACCAGCCTAAGTTTAATTACAATAAAGAGTAATGACCACAAAGATGAAGGTAGTAAAAAAATTAATGATAAAGAATAAAGTTCTTTGGATCCATTCAAAATAATTTGGTAATAGCATAACTCAGGATCTCCAGATAAAAACAATCTTTCATAGAAAAAAAATATTAGGTAATTTGCTCCTTGAACTGCTTCTTGCATGTAAGAAGTTAAATATTTTTTAGATATCTTTTTACTAAAAGAAATACAAGGGTTTTTTAAGAAATTAAAATTTTCTGAACCCATAATTTTAAATCCATAACTAATGAAGATTATGCTTAATTTTTAATATGATTATTGGTGATTATGGTTTCATTGGTTTCCGTTTCAAGTATGGCTATCTACTTGAGCTATTCCTAAAAATAAATTGGTAAAGAGAATCTAATTTTCGGATATGTTATGTGTCAATTGGCACCTTAGACAAATGAGTTTCTTTAAAGGGCATCTCACCTTTGGAAATGGAAAAAAAAAATGTAAATAACAGCATTTTCGACTGTCATGTACAAATAAGGTTTTTCTATTTGAAATTACCAAAGTTGAGACATCAGAACAGTTAGTGTTGCTTTCTTGTCTTGGCAGAATTTTTAATCAACTGTTTGAAGTTATTTATGTTACATATTAGAGGTGCCCAGAAATATAGGCAAAATGCCACATTTCAAAAGTTAATTCAAAAAGTTCGAACAATGAAAACAAAGAGAAAAGAAAGTCAAGAGCAAATCATATTGTCCTTGGTACTTTCAAATGTATCCAAGGTTTAATTAGTAAATGTGAAAACTTTCATCCACTTGAATTATATATATATATATATATATATATATATATATATATATATATCTTCCAACTTGGAATAGAGCACTCTGGTGGACGGGAAATATATATGCGTAAATAAATATATTGCTAAATTCAACCTTACTGACCATCCAGTTCCATGGAGTAGAGGGAGGATACCAGCCTCTGGGTGTGAAGCTAAGGTTTCGATCCAACCTCGTGGTACTGGATGGGATAATGGATAATCTATAGCCACACTGAAGAATGACAAAACAGTTGTCCGTGGATGACACAATAATATATGTATTATATATATATATATATATATATATATATATATATATATATATTGGACACTTAGCAAAGAAAAGAACAGCAGAAGAAGAGTGCAACTGTGGAAGAAGTCTAAGCCACAACCTGACAAAAAGCTGAAATCCAAACAAGCCAACAGAGGCAGTCAGGCTTCTTTTTTTTTCCAGAATTGGATCAAAAGATTCTTGAATGGATAATTGATTGCAATTCTCAGGGCTTGGCTTTGACTACTATCCCTTTATCTAAAAGTCAAACTGCTCACTAAAGATCTGAACCTTGCCAACTAGTGTTATCATTTTATAGCCTAGCCATGATCTGTCCCTGAGACACAAGAATAACATCAGCTAAAAGATTCCTACTGACTAACAGGAGATGCTGACTTCATTGCAGAAACACATAATCAAGTGTTGGAAAATCTTTAAACCACCACTGGCACTCATTGGGAATGCTGATCAAATGCCACTCACCCTCTATTTTCCTGCAGACACGACGATCAAAAGAAAAGGTATTAATAAAGTTTCAATTCGCACTCTTGACGACAAAAAAAAAAAAAAATTGTTTCACTATCATATGGCAGATGGGACAAAGTTACCCCCCTATGTCGTCTTTAAGAAGGAAATTTTTCCGAGACAGTTTCCCAGTATTGTGCAAATGAGTATCCACTAGGCTGAATGGACGATAAAATAATGAAAGACTGGGTTGATAGCATCTGGGGGGAAATGAGCTGAAGGTTTAACCAAGAAAGACAACCGTTTGCTAATGTTGGATGCCTTCCGCTGTCATTGCAATCCAGAGATCAATAGGCATCAAGACGAACTACACAACAGAGATGGCTCTTATCCCTGGCGGAATGATCTCCTTGTTATAGTCACTTGATGACAGCGTCTAGCCACCCATGAAAACTATCCTTCAAGCCAAAAGGAGACAGTGAATGCAACATGGTGTCAGAAGTTCCACTAGGGATGGTCAAATGCATGCTTCTGACCAACTACCCATAACCCAATGAATAAAGGATGCTTGGAGGGGGGTAAATTGACAAAGGTATTATTATCACATCATCTAAACATTGATGCTTATAAAATTTACACGACAGAATCAAGGTTATGTTGTGCATAGATGGAGAAACAAGAAGCAGAAGCAGCTGAAGAAGAGAATTTCAATAACTTTGATGAAGATGACCTTTACTTTGCCAATAAGAATATTATAATGAATGCAATGAATGTAATCTGAAGAAAATGACAAATTTTTTTCTTTCAATTCTCTTTCTTGTTAAAAAATTCAATTTCCCCCCCCTTTTTCTCTTAGCTTGATCACATGGTCACTCCTGCTAACACAATAATAAGTATCATAATATGGTGGTGGCATCAATTTACAGCACAATTGTCTACTAAACCCACATCTTTATGCTGGCTTTGAGCCAGTGTTTCATAGTATCAAATGTTTTTGTATTTTCAGTTGAAATTTTTTTTTTCTCAGATGGTAATTTACAATTCTAATTACCTGAAAAAGATGTCATTAAAAAAGTATTATCATTGTGAATAGCTACCACTTCAGCCATCAGCTGAGTATGTTCTCAGTTTTCTATATCAATCACAGCCACGGCAATGCTGGTAGTCAAACAGACCTACAAGACCCAATAAACAGTACAGGAAAAATGTCCCGCAATTATGTTGCTGTTTATAATATATATCTGGATTTTTGGCAAAAAATTCTCAGAAAAAAAGTGTGGCTTATTCTTCAGGAATTACAATCATTCATACAGAAGAAAAAGAAAAACAAGAATTTAATATTTGTCTTGACTCTGGCCAAAGAATAAAATATTGAGTTTGTACATTTTATTTCCGAGTTGAAAGAGCGATAATGGAGTAGGATTGGATTTCAAGCCAGCTACTAAAAAAAAAGGTTAAGCAAATTTAAAAAATAGCAAAGAAAATGAAAGAGACCATAAGTAACATAGAGAAAGGAAAAAAAGTTGAAGAATCATGAATATCAGAGGGAAGGGGATAAAAAAAAGATACCAACAAATGAAAATTTTAATGCAACTATTTTATTGCGAATGATCATCTCAACGATGGAAGTGAAAGCAAGCCAATATGGCTGTTTGAGTCTTAAAAAAACATTAAGACTTCTTATTCTCTTCATCTTCTTGTTGAAGGAACTTAACTAAGCGATCATGGTTGTGATCTACTGACCATTTTGCAGGGAGATATTTGGGTTTCATAGTCTCCAGAAAGTGAGTCCGCCATCTTCTTTGGAAATCCAATAGTTTATTGTGTTTTTTCATATATTCCACAACAAGTTCACCGTGAGGTGTATAGTCAGGATTGTAGACTCTGAAAAAGAATTTCAATTATTGAGTCAAGGAGCAAAACATTGGAATGACACAAAAAGAAGAAATTTTACAAATATAAAAACAGAGAAAGAGACATAATCTTAAATTGCTCTTTGATTGGGAGGAAACAATATAACCTTGTTTTAAAGGTACAAAGATTTTACTGATTCCCTGAATGGCTTATCCTGAGTATCAGCGTTTTTATACGTTATTCCTTCCGGGATATCATGAGTTACCTTGCTTATAAAATATCTTTTGATTTAGGCTTGAACTAATAATATTTGCTCCAAAATGAAAAAAATGATCTGCTAAGGCTTTATAGGAGATAAATCAATTCACAAAATTGATCTAGGAAGGGGTTAATAAGATTAGTCATAAAAAGATATGAAAAAGTTTTTAGACATGAACAAAATAATTCTGCATTCAATCATTTATGCCAAATAGGTTCAAGTTTTGCTTACAATATCTCTCTGCTGATTTCCAGAGAACTCATTAACAATTAGATGTATTTTACAAAGAGATATTTAGACATTTAGTTAATTTTTTTTAAAATCTTTTTCATTGTTTCATGCTTATAGAGTTCTTATATTTGTATGAGATATGGTTTATATTTCTTTTGTTTGGAGTTTATAATGAAGATTTTTCCTGCAATATTCTAAAGGAAATTGTGGATATTCAAAATTGCTCAACTTATGCAATAGTTGAACACAGTTACTGTAGGTATAGCCATAAATAATCATGGTCTACCAAGTGAGAAACAGACTCACTTTTGAAGTTAACATCTTATCTCTATCATAATAAAAACCACAAGTCAATTTTCCTAGTTGGTTACCATAGTGTGATGGCTATAAAACATGTTAACAGTTCAATAGGCTGGTGCAGTAAGTTTAATCTACTACTGTTGTTTTGTGACAGACTAATCTAAGCTTAGTATATAACTTATGGTGCCTAATTTTAAAGTAGTGGTTAACAAGCTAATTTTGCAGATCATCATTACTGTAGTGAGCTCACATACCAGTAAAAAATCTTTTGTTTGCAGCCTTGTGCTAGACTAAGCTAAACCTTGTAAATACCTATGACTGTAGTTTTTCAGACCAGTCATTTCTTAAATAAAAAAGAATGTTTCCAGACTATAAACTACTGGCTGGATTGAGGAGTTTGGCAAACACATGTTTTTTAATCCTTAGAGTGTGATACGCATACTTGGATAGGTCTCAACATTTTAGGAGGTTGTTAGATGCATTAAGGCCTCACCATTATTTGAAAAGCATTGAAATCATTTGCAGACATTTCCGTATTTTAATGATCCAATTTCAGTATGTTTGTTTGTTACTGTAACATAGCAAAAGTGGCACACTGGTTTGTACGTGCAACAGCATTAAAATGCTCATACAAGGAGAATAAAGTGATTTCCAGTCCAATTTGGAACGATGATAATATTGTGAGCACAGTATTGGTATAATCACATATTCATATCACAATCTATATCATAATGATTTGATTTCTCTAGGGATATATCATCATCAAACTTTTAATGTCTGTCATTAGATATAGACCTTCCCCAGGTACATTAATGCTAAATAAAGAATAGTTCCTTAATTTGCAAATAATTATGATATAAATTCTATAAATAGGAAGAAATGTCTCACCTCAATAGCAAAAATGTCCCCCTCTTTCTCAAAATAAAAAAGGTTATATCATTATATATAGTGTCTTATCTCCTATGCCTCTGCATATATTATAATCAAATTCATGCTTATCAACCAAATCTTGCATTTTGATTTATTCCCCCCGAAAATAATATAACATATATAGTGTTGAAAAGGTATAATAATACAATGCTAAATTCAGAGACTTTCAGAGTTTTAGATTAAGTAAAAATATGATTTAAATAATGAGAAATGATTTCAGCAAGAAAAAATTTTAATCAAGTTTTAAAATTTTTCATTAAGTAAGACATGCTATAATAATACCACTTTAGATTTACAATATCATCAAATATAAATTCAAATTTTCAAGTTTGGTAACTAAGTGAGATCCCTAAACCTGATGTTTACTACAAAGGATCTTGATTTCAGGCTCTAATTTAAAAAGCTTCAATCTCAAGTCTCTTTGTTTTGTGACATCAAGTCACAACAATTAAATCACATTGTACCAAATATAACGATGGGAATGTTAACAGAAGCTCTCTTACCAAACGTTGAATTCAGGCATTTGGTTTCTATCTCATCACAAAGCCACATCTTGGTTCCTTTTTACTTTGAATATAGTCTTAAGAGACTCATCATTCTGTATTTCAGTAAGTTCTTAAAACCTAATTTCCACTTCAGATGGGTCTATTAGGAATGACCGAGTTAGCCAAGATGGAAAAACTATTTCTTTCAAATCAGAAAATCCATAATTCAACTCATGGACAAGTATTTGTAAATGATCCGCAATGAAAGGTGTAGCAGCATCTGTTACCTCACACTCAGTTTATATAATTGAGGAATATTCACGAAAAACATTTTTTTGACATAATTCCAAAAATGTAATGAAGCCTAATATCTTGGTCTTTGAATCAACAAGTGTCATCTTTACTCCTTGAAGTTGATTAGTTAATATGTTCAGCTTTTCAAAAATATCAGCTAACTCACCAAAGCTTTGCCATCAACTGTTAACAGGAACTTCCTTTCAAAAGTCACTCAGAATACTAAATAGTTCAATGAATCTTTTCAAGCAGTTACTTTCTGACAGCCATCTTCAATGTAAAGCAATAATCTTACATGCATTTTTATCTACACATATCTGTTTGGAAGACACTCATATTTAGCATTAGCATTGATAGTGTTCAGATAATTTATCACTGCCTTCAATATGTCATTCAAAGTAGGTGAAGTATTTTGGCTACAGAATTCTCTTTGTAAATAACAGTGCACAAGTAACATTTCTGGATTGCCATCCAGCAATAATTTCAAACAGCCATTTTCCTTTCCTATCATTGCAGGAGCACCATCTGCAGAATCTTATGTTAAACAAGAACTGGAAAAATTTATCAAGTGGAAAATCAAGTAGAGTCCATGGACCTTCTAGAAAATGTGCACCAAAAGGCTCTTGATGACTGTGTTTGAAACAGGGTAAGGAACATTCGCAAAATTCCCCAAACACCATGGTTAAACCAAAAAGCTCTTCAAACTACCGAGAAAAATACTCTGGCTGGATCCAATTTCTCAACACAATGTGAGGGCAAGAATACAGTGAATACCACATAAAAAGGAACCAAGTCTGCATGACGAAAGTATGAGGAATTACTGGCAAAAGAGAGTAGAACTAATCCCAAATTTATATGGAAGTAAATAAAATCCAATCCAACATACCTAACCTGCAAAGAACTGACAAAAGCTATACAACAACCGATAAGGAAATTGCTGAAACATCAACTAATATAACAAACTGTTCACCTAGAAAGACTTGACTAATTTTCCCAACAAACCTCCTAAATTGATTTTAACTGAATATCTAGACAATATCACTATAAGTGATGCTGATGTGAAGGAAATTCTTGAGATTTTACAGAAACAAATCTCCAGGTTTTGACAACATGTATCCAAGAATACTGAAAGAGATGGTAGGTATACTAGTGATTCCACTACACTAAAAGAGTATGGGATCAAGAACTACCAATACAATGGGAAGAAGCCGTAATTAGTCCAATATTTAAAGAAGGTGACAGAAGTGACCAAAGAAACTACTGTCCTATCCCTCTAACCTCTATTATTTGAAAAATACTTGAAAAAATAATAGTCTCAAAAAAAATCATTAGACACATGAAATTCAATATTTCATTCCAGCAAATGCAAAGTCATGCATCTTAGTAGAAACATCTCGAAAAAGAATTCTACCATGATTTAAGATGGCGGAACACAACTCACTTTGAAGGAAATTACAAGAGAGAAAGATCTTGGCATTTATGAAGACAACTCACTTGACTTAGCGGTGCATATACAAAACAAAGAGAATACAGCGAATAAAACACTTAACTACATACAACACTCATTTAAGTACATTGACGAGGAGAGCATCTTCATGATTCTCTGGCAAGTCTCAATCAGGAGTTTGCTTCTTGGATATGGTCTCCTCATATAACTCAGGTGCCATAGAGAGAGTACAGAAGAGAGTCACCAAGATCATGCCGGGACTGGGAAATATATCTTATTGTGGGTACTGACATTCATTACACAAAATCATAGAAATATTATGGTTAGAATGCCTATCTGGTCACTTGATAGGGCGAACACTTGGAGATTGAAAACAGAAGTGAATAGAAAATGAAATGATGGAAAATCAAAACAAGGCTTTCTATCATGTTGTTGTTGTAAGGCTTTTATGAATAAAATAAATGTGTAAATTGAATTCATTCTAATATTTAATTTAGAAAATGAAATAAGCAATATTTAAGACAATTTTTTTACATCAGGTGTGAATAATTTTATTTTAGAATAAAATTGGTATATCTTTCGTTAAACTTTGAAAAGGACTGAAACAACCTGTTATGTCCAACAAATTTTTATTATTCACACTTGATTTGTAGACTGAAAACTAACAGACAGACATTAAATTGATTTTTTTTCCATCCTTTAAATATTCATGATTCTTAACATTTTAAACAATGAAAAATTGTTAAAACCCGTTATACTATTTCTGTCATATTTTGTTGATAAAAGACAATGTTATAATAATGAAAAGAAGATCAGCAGCTTTGAAGCATCTTTTTCAGAGGCAGAAAGAATGTCCATTAAATCAATTACTTCTTCTAAATGAATAATTAAAAACCTAAGAAAAAAAGAAAATTTTCAAAAAAAATGTTGCCTACCAAGTTTTCAAGTGAAGAAAGAATCAACTGACTAAATGTTGTTATACTTTTTAGAGACTTTGTATGACTTTTGGAGCCATATCAAAACAAAGACTGACAGATAAAACTTATTTTAGTAGTAAAAAATTGTCCTAAAATATTACTTGAAAGTATTTGTCATTTCACTACATAAATTGAAAAAAAATTAATTATCAATTATCAATTATTCTTCCAGTGACAGATGGTGCAAAATTTTTTAGCAATCTTAAAACCTTTTGTCTTCATTCATTTGAATTTACAAAAAAAATATTGAATTAAATTACCTAATTAGCACAAAGCAATAGTACCAGACCATACAAATATTTTGATTATACATTAAATAAAACTTTGGGATTAATTTCGAGCTTGTTCTCTATTATAAAGAGCAAAATTCATCCTTGAGTAAAATCCATTGGTTTTATTATGAGCATCTTTCATATTTTGTGGTCTTAGCCAAAGTGAACATACAAGCAAACATTATTTAATATTTACTTGTTGGCTGCTATTTTACACCATCTCATTTCTCTATGGGTAAGCAATCACTAGCAGGCAAAAACAATAGACCATGTGACCGAGCAGGCATTCCAGTCGTAATATTTCTATGCTCAAAATGCCCTGATAAGAAATGCTGACTACATTTATCTTCAGTGAAAACAGAGGACACAGCCATAAATTATAAATTCAGATCTCCACTGGTGTTAGAAAGGAATTTTTCTCAACAAGAATAGCAAACCCATGGAACAGCTTGAGTGAAAAGATGGTCACAACTGAGAATATCGATATTTTTGAAAATAATCACTATTCTGATAATAGTCATGTTAAGTTTAACTACCAATTTTCCACCCCGAATAAACTGAAAATGGCTTAATGACGCAATCAACTGCTGTCAAATAAAGCCTCATTCAAGTTCAAAGGATGGTGGTGGGTAGATCATCCAGCAACCATCTGGCAAGGGTCCACGGTCATACGCCTAAGGGGAAAAAATTGTCAACATTTGACTGAAGATGAGAAACAAAAATTTATGTGTGGGGATTATTTCAATTTTGAGGAAGTTGCTTATGGAAATCGGAAATCACTGAGGAGGTCATAGTAGGAGATAAAGTATAGATATGTATTTGAGGGTTGGGGCTAAAGAGGGAGTGGGGGCAGTATGAAGGCAAAAGAGAACAAGACCCAAGTGTGAGAGATGCAAGTAACGCTGCCCCCCCACACACACACACATGCACAAACATCAAAAGAAAAGAAATTGACAAGTATTCAGTATTAGGCCTCACCATCACCTGCCTGTTGATTGATGTTGAATGTTTGCAATGAAGAATAAAAAAAGCTATAAAAAAAGCACCAGAAATGTCTTTCTCTCTCTTTCAAAGAACTCATTTTTTCAAGTACATACAACAGTTCATTTAGTTGATACAGAAAAAAAATAAGTGTCTGTAACATTTTTCAAAGAAAAACGAATCCTTCTTTTGAAATAAAAGTATGTGCACGAAGTACACAATCGGTACATTATGTTAGTTCCATGATCGAAAACAATGATATCTGCATCGTAAATTCCCTTTATCTTAACTCTAAAATAGGTGGTTCAACATTTCTACTCATTAGATCAGCTCAAAACTATATTGCCACTCAGTGGCATGTTATTGACATCTTCATTTTTCTTCATAACAGTTTTGAGTGAAATTAAAATAGCTGACTCAATTAAATCCTCACCTCGAGTATGATTCTCTCAAGTTTCTGCTATAACTAGAAAAGTTCCATAACTGGCCTCAAGAGTATGATTATTGGTTGCAGTTCATCAGGGAAACTATGAATTGATTGTTGATCTATTTTCAAACTTCATTCCTAGCTATTCAAAATAGTCCAATTTTGAATTGACAACATGATTTTCATGTTTCACTTTCAAAAATGTGCCTCAATGCAGTCATGTTTCATTGGTCAGATATTGTTGGCATAAATAGACAGAAAGCTAATTGTTCATCATGCATAGCTGGCATATATCCAAACTTCAAGTACTCTCTAAATACTGAATAACTTTCCTTTTGGTAACACTTCTCATCTTAAGTGGATAAATAATCTGTAGAGAAAAAACTGAAGTGGATTTGCTTAAGTGAATAAAAGCAAACTTGCCAAAAACTATTTGTACTTTTCTACATTATTTTAGTAAATGAAGCATTTTAGGCTGTGGGTTTTAGACAACAGAACATGTGATGTTTGGATAAATGATTCTTAGAACATTGTTTACCAATCTTTTCCACCTGTAGTTCTCAGTTGAAGATCAAAAGGTAAGGCAAGAAGGGTTGTCAGTTGCATAACAATTGATAATAGACTGAAGACTAATATTGTAAAAATAGCCAAATATAAATTTCGTGTACATCTAATGAGAGAATCAAATCTTAGTACATAAGCTACCAACATGGGTCTCCATTTTGCAAACAGGGCATTTGCACCTCACTCCCCTGGATCAGGCCCTCTCATCAAGGACGAGGAAGTTTGAAAGTTGGATCATTATAGAGGCAAGCAATATAAGCTGTATTTATTAAACAATAATCGTACATTTTAATAAATTAAAAGCTGACAAGACCATGTGACAGGGTTGACACTAAGATATATCCTGAATATATCCATTTTTTGTCACAGATCTCTTTTCACTTTTTTCACGAACATTCCAAATTGTCACCCAGTAGGACATGTACCCCATGTTCAGAATCAGTGATACAGAAGATATTAACTGACCCATAAAAAGATGTTCAGAATTTTAGAATTCAGAATGTCAATTCTTACCGTACTTCCATATTAATGCAGTTGTGAAGAGTTTCATCCGTTAATTCTTCAACTTGAAGATTCTCTTTAAGAAAAGACTTTAGCTCTTCTTTTCTGGCTGCAGGAATTTTATGCCCATTCATAACCAAGGCTCTGTAAATCAATCAAATGGAGTCAAAATATTAAACAAGGAAAACTAAATATCACAATGGTATATGACAGCAAGTTATGATTTGTATGGATTTGGGGAATTTATCTCATGATGCAAATAATCCCTCCCATAGATATCTTTTGTTGATAGAATTCTACAGAGAGAGGATTTTACTTTCAGAAAAGACATGATTGGTACAAAACTAAACTTATCATTGCCAATTTCAGATAAAATGTTTTAAAGTGAGAAGTACCTGCTGTAAGGTGAGAGTTTGGAGGTTAGTCTCCCTAGCTATCACTAGTCAGTTCTTCTCTGGATGCCTCACTATTGTGCCTTGCACCAGACTAGGGGAAAATCAGTAAATATCCTTAGAAAACTTACTGAAGAATGAATTACTAACCGATGACTTAGATCAGGGGTCACTAAAGTGGTTGATATTATTACCTGGGGGTCAATGGAAATTTCCTACATTGTCTTCTTTGATGTCGAATCTCCTTTCATTGCCCACCCAGCTCTCCAGCTGCAGCTGAGAGAAAATTTTCTTTATTGAACAGCAGTAAGTACCTTACTACACACAAATAGTTCCCCAGAAAGAACAGACTGTACCAAATGGATCCTATCACAAGATCTGTGTAATGAGATGAAAGGAAAGCAATGGTAAAATATGAAGAGAAATGGAGGAAGCAACTCTTTTGTATTTTTCCAAGTTTCAGTAAATATGATTTACTGACTTCTCCTTCTTCTTCTTCTAGCAGCAGCAGTAGTAATAAAGGATAAATCCTCTATGATGGCCTCTTGTACCAGGTTCTAACATATGTTGATCGATTCATATCTTGTTCTGTGATCAGATGATATCGCATACAGAACTACATCAGTGTTGTACATAATTTCTTTTCGTTCCCAGTCTGTCCAGGCATTCAGGCTCAGAGCATCCACCATCACCTCTGGAAGATTGTTCCACTGATCAGTGACTCGTAATCATTGATATCTAATTATATACTCTGGATTTGATACGTTATCTGAATATTTATTGTGTTTTAGGTTATGATATTGGTACGTTTGATAAATTTCTTTTGACAGCCTTGCCTGGGGGGGAGGTCGAGAAGGGATCAAGGATTCCACAAAGGCTTCTATGGTCTAAAAACGTTGACTTAGATGATAATCATATTAACCAAGACTAGTTCTCAATTTGTTTTAAGCCTTGAAATACTTCCCTGGATCAATGTCCCACATTTGATCTGGACAGACCAGTCTTATGTATAAGAAGTAAATATTCAACCATTCTTGTAACATTCAACCTCTTAGATAGAGTCATGTTTATTAGCCATTATTGTGCTCTCATAATTTTTATCTTGGACAAAGCAGGGAGGGTAAGCAATGAAAAGCATACGAAAAAAATTGAAAACAATGAAAAGCACATGATGAACAAAAACACAGTTGGAGGGTCATTGAAAAATCATCATGTCAAATAGTCTTGTTTTGATGAGAGAAAAAAACTACAACCAAAATAGAAGATGTGCAAATAGGCTTCCCTTAGTAAATATGTGATCAATATGTTAAGAGTAAACATTTAAGGTTAGAAACTCATGAAGGAAGGAGATCGCTCAATGGGAAAGCTGAGTAAAAGAAGAGTCATGCTTTAATTGATTTCTGACTGACTTTGGTTATCTATTTCATTACTAAATCTACATGCTGATAATCTGAAGTATTTCCTCTGAGTATCAAATTAAGGCTTGACCTAAAAGTTTTAAACTCCAAAGATTCTCATTATCTTATGGTTCATTCAGGCTAATTTATTTGTTGTTTTTTGTCAAACCATTTCAGCCAGTATACTCTCTGGTCTTCCTCAGATGACTGTCATAATTTGCAATGTCAAATAAAAGGGTATGTGCTTCTCAACTCTTAGACATCACATCCCATGCTTCTACCTGCAAGCCCTTGGAACAGTCCTCCATAGACCCATGTGTTAAACCCGCTGACATTCCAGTGAACTAAGTAAATTTCACCAGCTCTAATTTTTGGAGTCATGTTTTTCAAACTTTCAATTCATTATTCTTTCTTGATCATTGGCTGCTACGCACTATCATCATCTATGCTTGGTTTTATTTTCCAACGTCTATTTTTGAATTTACTAATATCAGGTAAATTACTTACTTTGCTGCTGATCGAATTTTGGCCAATTCATGGTTGACGCTTGATTTGGTGCGTGAATCTCCTGTCAATGATGCATCACATTCTGAGGCTAATTGTTGACGCAGGCTGATGTCATAGTTGCAAGCAATTTGGTGGCAGGGGGGACACATCAGGAGAATATCATGTGATACATGGTCTTTCATAACAGAGGGAAAATACCTAAGAGTAAAACACACGGTAGATCGACAAATATTAAGTAAATACTGAATCAAAACAAAATGAATTAAATGAAAAAAAAAAAATTTCATGAAAAGTAATATTTGTAGTAAAAGGTTTTCAAAACAACATTGATTTATTTAAACCAAGTTTGCAAAAACACTTACAGCCCAAATTTTGATGAACAGCTTCTTGTAACATCAATGTGTTGAAAGCAATGTTACAAAATAGTCACGATACCATTTGTAATTTTAGCAGCTTGACAGCCTAATATTTTGCAATAAAAATTCATGTTAGTTCGTTTATTGACCATGTGTCAGCTTTCATTTAAGTATCACCAAACATTTTAATCAATATGATCACAAATTCACATTTCACCTGGTATAGTTAATTTGCGTAGATAATTGAGTCAGTGTCAAGTGTTACAGCAACAGAAAACAGATTGCAGCTATCATTAAAAGAAGATATGAGAAATAAAACGAAACTCATTAGAGCTATTGTTTTACATGGGTTATCACAAAGAGGAAAAATAGCAGTTTATGAAAATTGTAGTAAAATTGTTTAGGTGTTAAAATAGCAGACAATGATGTGTTTAAAATTATGGAGGGTTTTGATGCAGTTTTTATCAATCTGCTCTCATACAAGCAGCAAAATACTTAAGGGTTATTAGTCAAGCTACTCATCAGTGTCTGACACTTTGTGAAGAGACAGAAAAGAATTCTAAGCCATTTAGTTTTTATTGATTCTTGCAGATAGAATATTTTGTGCATCTTTCTGCTTTATAGTTTTTCCTAATTACTTTGATTAAAAACAGACAACATTGGAAGCCAAGCAAAACAAATTGTTACAAATGCTACTTGATAGCCAAATAACAACATCTTATCATACAATGGATAGAAAAAGCCGTGGCTGCAATTAGATGAGAACATTTGTTTTAAATAATTAAATTTAGTTATAAAGTCATTGAGTTAAAATCATGTCCTCCTCCAAGTATATTGAGAGCCATTTTTTCATCTAAGAATAATTTCAAATGAGAAAGCTCGAGATCACAACATAAAGTGAAACCGAAACAAATTTTATGTTGTGATAAATTCATTTCCTTTGTGTGTATGTACATACACATGTATACAATAATACACACTTGCACATACATCATTACGTCAACATAAATGCTGTTACAGCCATACGCCCACAATGACACATCAACACACATGCAATGTTATGTGAATACACATGCACACACACAATGTAATGTCGACATGCACATACATATTTATATTCCACTTAATACATACATGTGTATGTGCGTACATTTTATTTATTTTCTACAATGCATCTTTGCATTTTGTTAATTTGCCAGCGGGGTATGTTAATTCTTATCAATAGGGGCAATTCTTGCCCAAGGGAAAAGACAGCTTGCACCATATGACTAAATATTTCTGCTTTTTACTATCACTCTACAGATAACATGTTCGTCTTCCCCCTTTCCCTAATCTTCTCTCTCTTTCTCCCATTCCAAATTGATGCAAGGCAATCATTCTGTTTCCAGAGAGAAAAACCAAAAATTCCAATTAATATCCACACATTCACATAAATTTCTACAGCTGGTCTTGAACTGAAAGCTATTTCGTCGATTCTCCAAAACGTTTAGCTCATTGCCTTGAAAAGAGCATTTTCTCTCCATGTTCTTTCTATAGCAGCTCATAATCAGCACAATGGCCAGCAATAGTATCAGCAATGAAGTACTGAGAGTTAAATCCATGAACACAATTTATTTTTATATGCATCCATATACCAACACGTTTTTTTTACTCTCCCAAGGTTGACTATAGGAAGTAACTTTGCTTCTACTTCCCCAGCAAGTAGGGTAGTTATAAGAGATGTTTGCTTAAGTGCTCATTCATCCACTCATTCCTCTGCCAATCATCATGGTATGACAGTAAGAAGACATTTTGTCAAGATATCCAAAGATGAGACAGTGTGCAGAGAGAGATGAATTCATACCTCTCCTAAGGCCATTATTTCAAAGTGAACATAAACAGTCTCAGCTGTATTTTAAATTCAGTTGGCATATTCTGTTTCCATACCTCTATTAAACCACCCCACACTTCTTAAAAACAATAAAAACCTCACTATTAATTGTATATAAATTTTATAACAACATCAATAAGAGAATCGATAAAAGAAAAATTCCATATTGTATATTATTGAATATTTCAATTTCATAATTATCAATGATAAAAATATATATCACAATAAACCTTTGGAAAAATGCAGAACTAAACAAAGATAAAATAAATTCCAGTATTTTCTTTGTTTCCCTCAACCATTTTTGTTTTCATAGCAATGCCATCAACTAACAACGTCACATTACATAAGAGATGCTTCTAAAGTGAGGCATCAGATTACCTAAAAAAAAATGACATTGAAAAACTGACCATCTCCACTAAAAACTTGCAGTGGGTTTTAAAAACCAATTTACTAAAACCTTATACAGGGCCACATTGATACAAGCAGAAAATTTCATGTGGTTATGTTGTATAGTTATTGAGGTAGGCTGTCACAAACAGACAGATATCTGATGAATTAAAATGACATTCATGGCAGGCTGCTCTACACACCACTATGTCCAGCCTCCATCAAACGTATTTTTTCATACAGGCACTGCACCAGCATTCAAAAATGAACAATTACATGTTTGGTTACTTCCAATTGTATTTCACTGAGGATTGATTGATTTGGTATCGGTATACTTCATGTATAAACAACAAAATGAAAAATTATCAAATCATCCCATAAGTAATGTCAAAATTTAGTGTCAGAAGAAAATTCATGTTTTATCATAATTTATTCATCAATAGGTTTCATCATTATCAATAATCCCCTTCAATGATTCACAGGTTTTATAATACTGTTTTTGTAATAATCTTATGGTTTGGAAAAGAGGAATGTGAAAAGAATAGTTTATACCTCTTCATGTGTTTTAAGAACAAGTCCATCATGACAATTCTGTAAAGTCTAGAATGGGAGTGGAGTGAATCAGATGGAGGGAAATCTAGAGAATAAGAAGGGAGTGGAATTCTTCCCCTGTTGCTGGCATCTTTCTAAGTAGTTGCAGATGACAGTAAAACATTGAATAGTTTGAATTCAGTTTTTTAGCTAATTTTACAACCATAACAACACTATCTCAATCAAGCAGACAAAAGTTGTCATTGTTGAACTGAAGAGAATTACCTGTTTATGGTACAGCTCTTAAGCTGGAGTCAACTTTTCTAAACCTTTTAAATCATCTTTCGCAATTTCTTTCATTTAAAGAATTTATCCAATAAACATCATGAATATTTCTGGTTGTTTCTGCAATATTATTGCCTTTTCTAAACTCAGAGTATTACATAAATGCACTCCATAGAGGGGTTCATCTTTCAGAGGATCAAGTCTATAAATAGCTTTGTTGGATCATACTGTGATGATGTATAACTTAATTGTTTGAAACGACACTAACACATACTTGCACATATTGTTATTAATTAGTTATTTTAGTACAGCAAACATATTCAATCTATCAATATCAGATTTCAAACATTTCTTATGGAATGTTCTCAAAGATCATTTATAAATGATAAAATGAAAAACTATATGCATACAAGAGTCAACTAATACAAAAGAACCCATTCTACCCCAGAATCACCTCAAAACAAATTACACAGATTAATGCCTTTTTATACAGTTATTCCAATAACACACCCACAATGTTTAGCATATATAAGGGTGCTATTGTCTCAAGCCATCACCTATTCTTGATACACACCTGAAGAAGGTTTTGGGGTACAACAGCTAAAATATTGCGCAAATAAAAAATAAAACGACAGGAGATGAGGAAAAAAGTCCAGAAATATCTATGTATACTGATGATTCCTCCTCTAGAAAATTTAGACTGTCATTTTAATTGACCTGATCACTCCTTTTTGGGCACAATAGGTAAAACATGAGAGTATCTTTGATAGCATTAAACGTTGACAGAAAGAAAAATTAGCATAAAAATGAATGTGTGTACAATGAATAAAAATGGAACTGAAACCATTCTGCTCACTTACTTTCGGTATTCATGAGGAATTACATTTTTTCGTAAATAATCTTCAGGTTTCCCACAAACGACACATATATTGTCCTTTTCTTGAAGATAATAGTTCTCGGGACTTTCTGGTCTTCCTGATGGCTCAAACTTCAACCGTATAGTAAGTGGATTTTCACTGACCATCTCTGAAAAGCCAAAATGATCACCAACACTTATCTTCTGACTTTACAACGTGATCTGTTGGAAATAATTTGCAGTCAAATAAAGTTCCAATAAGAAGTCTGGGTTGAAATTGATTTTTAAGATAACTACAGTTAAAGCAAAACATTTGATAACTAAGAAATAGAATCTTTCAAGCTACTATGCAAAATTTTAATTCAAATCTATCAATAATAGGCTCCACAAACAACTTCATAATATAACTTGACTAGTCCAGTTCCCATAAAATTCAAGATTTCAATAATTCAAAATCAATAAGGCAATAGAATTGGGTGAAAAATGAATCTGAAACATCAGTAGCAGTGGTAGTTGTAGTAGCACTGATATTACTGGTACCAGTCGCCCATCTACTACATCACTCCATCCAGATCGTAGTATGTTTGACCTTTATGCCGATGCAATGACAGTACCAATGATGGGGTACTGAGGCTCATTATTGCTAAGCGCATGAGACCTAGAATTTGTCCTATGGCCTCAAAAAAATAACTCTGCCCAGTCTCTGTGGAACAGTACGTCCCAGGGCAGTACCATCCCGTCACACTTAAAGCGATGGATCAGGCCTACCCTGACACCTTTGCAACACTAGTAACTGAAACTCCTTATTCAAAAAGAATTTATGTCACATCTTGCTCTTGTGGAGAGGCAAGTAAATATGGTTACCTGCCTACTTCCAGAAAAAAAAAGAGGCACAAGAGCCTTGCTTTACCAGCAGCAACTCATTTCGTGTGTGTGCAGTATCCACTTCCTCTCTCTTTCTGATTGCTTTAGCATGACCAAAAACCAACAAAGTGATAAAGCATGTCTATTCTTTTTATCTCTCAACATGTTTGAAGCATATTACAAGAAAATAACAAAAACTTCTATCGATTATAACTGTAGCAAGTAAACTAATCAAAAAAGAAAATTAATCAGTCCTTCAGATCTGATTTTAAAAAATACCATTTAGATTTTTTTTAAAACAGTTCACAGCTAATACAACATTGATTAATCTAAGCAATGAATGATATTTACTAAACTCATTTCAGACAAGGTTACTGTAGAATGACATCAACAGACAATCAAACTTGCTACACTAAAACAATTGGTCTACAAGACAAGCTTGCTGGCCATGGCATCATGGTACGCAATGAAAATTTGCTTTTCAATCAGGGTTTTTTCTTTTAATCTTTTTCCCCAAGGGGAAAGACAGGAAGGAGAACTAAAGGGTAAATTGTTTTTACAATGCTGACATAATTACACATCAAAATTGTACTAAGGATAAAAGCTTTGAAACAAACCTGCAAGATTCTTGTCAAGGTACCATTGTGCTTTGCGAGTATCACAAGTGCATAGCATTTGATGGTCAGGTGCCAGAAGCTGGCAGTTGTCATAGAGAGGACTTCTACGTAGAGAATAGGCACGAAGGATGTCTTTCTTTGGAGGTTTCCCGCTTGCAGAAGATCCCTATAAGATGGAATATAAGAGAAAGTATTATAACAATCCAACATATCAACTATACAAAATTATTTAGTAGTTATATTTCTTCTCTGCTAGAGTGCTTAATAGATGCATGCATAACCATACACCTAAGATAATGAAAGCAAGTTTTCATAAAAGACAGTTCTTTGCTAGAAAGTATATATATATATATATATATATATATATATATATATATATATATATATATATATATATATATGCTGGCTCCAGTCAAAGTTGAGAATGGGTGTTTACAATTATTAATACTTGGGTGGTAGTTAAAGATTAGTTGTTTCCATAATTACAACAGCATAATCTATCATCCAAAATTCTGAAAGTTGAAAAGTTTTGAAAATCAAACATTAAAAAGCTAAACTAACATTTTAAACTTGTAGGGTTGCTAAACTAGTTTGTTGAATAGCCTAAAACTAGACCAAAGGTGGCCAAACCATGGTACATTGCATGATTAGAAGTAGTACATTGCAACCCCAGGGAAAATAATTGAAAAAAAGTAAGCCTACTGAAGCAAGGAGTAATAACCATTTATTTTGTTTTTCCTTATAATGATTGTTTCTCTTCGATTAGATGGTTTTGATGAGTCAATGGAAAAAAACAAAGAAAGAAACCAATGTCTCACAGATGCAAAGATTTAAAATTGTCAGGACTTATGAAAAGATGATATTGAGTATATATCTATAACAAAGACAATAGTATTGATTTGTTGAACTATATACATTTAGTGTTCTTAGCATCCCGTGGAAAAGATGCCAGTTTTTGCTCCGAGTCCGAGAAAGTAGGGGAAACTTTTTAAAGCAAATCCTCCATTGAATTCAACTTCTATCTTGTACAGAGAAGGATTTTGTATAACAGATTTTGCCAAGTGTTAATTTCTCGATGTTTAGAATTTTTTTCATATTCAATTCAACTTGTTAAAAGAACATTTTGTGAAACTGACTTCACCAAGATTAATTTTCTCGTGTTTAAAAAAGATTATATTGAATTCAACTTCTACAAAGGATTTTGTATTAACAGACTTTGCCAAGAGTTAATTTTCCAGTCTTAAATTTTTTTTTGTATATTGAATTTTACTCCTACAAAGAAGGACTCAGTGAAAATCAAACCTTGTTTTTACTTTCAATTGCCTATCACATTGCAAGAAAAAAAAGGCAGAAAGTAATACTAAGCATGAATTCAGAGAACACTGGGAAAGCTTTTAGCAGGTCCTTCAGGAAAACCGTTGTGCATTGTTAATGAAAACACACTCTCACATAATAGAAGACATGATCTTAATAGAAATTGAAAAACACAACATCAGACAATAAAACTGAAGCTAGTGCCTGGGTCGGAGTTATGGAAAAAAAAGTGTTTAAAAGAAAGGAAAAAATCTTTTAAAAAGACAAGATATATTTGTTAAAAGAAGTGGTGTAAGTTGGGCAATGAAAGAATCAACCAATGATATTGCATTAGCAAAACCTCTGATGAAGAAGGAATTGTAAGGCTTTGTCTTCAAATATTTACAAGATGTCTTGGTGATGAATATCAAAAGATAAGTAGATGACATCGCACTGTCAAAGGCATTAGAAGACACACCAAAGAACTCTATAAAGATGTATGTCAACAATTGAAAGACCTTATCCATGCTCACACCTGCTTTTCTTTTGCTTCGGAGAAATCTACTGACATATGTGATATAGCCTAGTTGAGAATTATTACAAATAAAATTGATGACAATCATAGTATCTTTAAAGAACTTGTCTTGAATTGCTTCAAAGAAAAACAAGAGAAATAGACGTATTTGACAAAGTAAGATCATGCCAAGAAAATCTACAGTTAGATTACAGCAAACTCATCAGTGTTTGTACTGACAGAATTCCATCAATGATTGATAAAACCGTTTGGACTACAACTTTACTTGGAAACTTTTCAAATCATCCTCCACTAAAATATCACTGCATTATACACCAAGAGTCATCATGTAGAAAAACATCAAACTTGTCAATGGCTGTGAAATGAGTGGATAAAAGAACAAGAGGATTATAGAAAAGAATTTAGAGAATATTATGAAATATTAGATTCAGAATATAGAAATTTTGTCCTCCATTGTAAGATGCATTGGCTCTCTAGAGGACAGGTTCTATATAGATTTTGGAAACTTAAATACTGTTTATAATTTCAAAAAGAGAAAAACGAGCTGCCAGAGAAAAGAGCCCTTCTTCATGATGACTATTGGCTACTTGATTTAGCATTCTTAGTTAATGTAACCAGCCATTTCAATGATCTAAATTTGAAACTACAGGAAATAAATGTTTCCTAGTTTAGTAAATGATATCAATGCATCCGAGATGAAATTAAAACTGTCCGCTAGAAAATGAGGATTTGAAACAGTTTCCACACTTGAAAGAACAGAGTGAATGCGCTGAGGATAATGGCAATTTTACTAAACATGCTGAAAAAATCAGGTTATTGCAAGAGTCATTTGAAAGACGTTTTCATGATTTTGCTAAAGAAAAAGACTGCCTACTCACATTTACAAACCCATTTTCACTTGGTGAACAAGAAAAAAAATCATGAAAATGCCTTGTAACATACAAATGGAACTTATTGACTTGGAAACAAATTGATGAAATTTGATGAGCTTCCCTCAGTTCTAAATGGTATGGAAATAATTAATTTCTGGCAACCATTACCCAATGAATATTTTCCAGAACAAAGAAAATTTGCCCTGAATTATATGTCATTTTGGAATGATGTACAGATGTACAGGAACATTTTTTAAAAAAGCAAAATGAGGTTACGATTGATTGAAATTTGAAAAATTCTCTGCTGCTTTCAGTAACTAATTTAACTTCAATCATAAGAACCTTAGCAAAATCTCATTGAAGTAAGTAATGTTTACTTTGTTTTTAAGGCTTTCATACAGAACCAGGTAAACTTTTTTTTGGAAAAAATGAAAACGGAATTCATCTTTCCATGGACTTATCTTTAATATGTGTCAAAATCATAGGGGTCCGAAAATTATAAGTATACCAAGTATTAACTTTATAAAGAGAGGTTATAATCAATATGTTATCATATGAAAACAATTTTTGATCCAAAATTGGAAACTTCTTTGAAAGAATGAAAATTTATTTATTTCTGGTAAAAATTAAAAATTTATGCATTTTCTAAAGATTTTTAGCCCATATTATTTTTAACAAATCTAGTTAGGAATAATGAAAAAATTTTTTTTAAATAAAGAGAATTATAGCTCTTCTCGGTAAATTCTTCATTTTATTTATTAGCTCATATTATACCACTATTTTTCATAGAAAGAAAAAATATCATCATGAAAAAAATTTCTGTAAAGATATGTTTTTTTATATTTCAAATAATTTTTAAGAATTAAAACTTGAGATTAAAAATGGAACTTGGGAGTGTTCAGCGCAATATGAACAAAGTAATTAATGGATTACAGAATCTCAGTTATAGGGAGAGATCGGAGTCTTTGGGCTTGACCATTCTGAAGAACGTGAGGTGATTTCATCAAAACATTTAAAATATCAAATGGAATTTCAAAACAGGGAGCACAATTTTGTATCATTTCTCCTTCAACTGGAAATCTTTTAGTCAGGAGGCTTTCAAGAACTAAATCCACTAAGCAAACAGATTTCTTTTCTAAAGAAGTTTGAAAAAATTAGAACAAGTGACCGAGTCACATTAAAAATCATACTGGTGTCAATGGCTTTAAGAATATTTTAGAAAGGTTTAGATATCTCAGCTTATAAAAGTATTTAGGGGATCTGTCTGAAGAAATTCTCTAGAGGGTTAAATCAATGTCTTGTATATACATATTTGACACAACATTACAAAAGTAAATATTGAAAAGTGTCATCTTTATATTGAAAATCAATATTGAATTTATTTTACTTCTTCCAATAAAATCAAGCATTGTTTTACAGTTTTACTTTTTTAATATTGACAAATCTATCTTTTATATGTAAGATCCCCAAAGAGGCGTATTAAATAAATAAAATTTGAAAATTGGTTGAAATCTTTCTTTATTCTTCGAATATTTGAACCCAAATGAGATTTTGTTAATGAAATAAACCGATATTGACTGAATAAAAAAATGATATTTTGAAAAGCATAGATGTACTTGTATTTTTTATATATTTTTGTTATTTGGGTGAATATTGCTAATTAATTCATTATATCATGTAAGAATGCTAAATATATCTACATTAATATATTTTATACAAAAATTGAATTGAGTTGGATTGCGCATCTGAACTAGTGCGTGAAAAAAATGGTGAATGGCCACCCCTGAAGTTGAATACAGTTTGTGCTTGTTCAAATACTTATGAATAGTACTTTGTGCAGAAAACAATGGTTTTTATCTTCTTGTTTGAGGTTTTATCTTCTTAAAATAACAATGGTTTTATTAAGATTTTAAAAAATTCTGTCTATAAGTTTCTATTTCCCTGTCTGTTTACATTGTTATCATGAGTTAGTACAACTGCTCTCAACTTTCTATGAGCCCATATAAATACATGCATATTGAACTGAGAACTCATAAATCAAGACATTATTAATGTAAAAGAATACAAGTTCAAAAATTCAAACAAAAATCAATAAATCACCTTTTTACCGGGACTTTTTTCCCGACATCCCTGAGTGTCATTGTAATTACGATTAACAATTCCCTGAGATAAGGCTACAGCTGTCTGCTGGAGAATTTCTTCTGAATATTGGTCATTGACTGCTGGGCTCTCAGCAAAGTAACTGTATAAAAGTCGATTATTCTGAACATGAATTTTGGTCATGATAAGTTGCAAAAATATCAGCACACCCACCAAGACATCCTGAGCTGCATAAGACACCTGGAAATAAAGAAAAGCACAGCTGAGTAACTAAACAAGAACCTGTAATTAACAGGTGTCAAAATTATGAAATGCTTTGATTGAATTATTAATAGTAAATATTCTGCTTCAGTTGATTTTGATGCCAAAGTAAAGATAAAAATTCAAGTGTTAATTTTTAAAACGAGAACACAGTACACTACATTCTGAAAAAAATGAAGCCTCAGAATCTTCTTGAATGAAACATGATCTTTGATAAACTTGTGGGTTCTTTTTGTTTGTCCCCCAAAAAAGCTAATATCCATGATTTTAAAATATGGAAGCCTGAAAAAGAAAAAAGATTAGTTTATATTTTCTTTTCCTAAAAGGAAAAGGTATAAAATGCTGGAGTTTTTCGTAAGACCCCAACCTCAAAAATGAAAACCCTAACCACTAACCCCAGGAGGGACAAGCAAAATGAACTTAAACATATAAATTCCCACTAATTATGAAATTTAGATGTGTTGGGACAAACAAAAAAGTCCAAAAATGCCTCTGACAGCATTAGCATCTTTTTGAGGCAAAGCTTCAAAAATCTGACAACTTGATTGATCTCGAACCCAACCAAAAAAGACATACAAGATAGGTTGAAATGATAGGACTAACAAAAAAGATTTAAGTGCTATCAAAATTTAACTCCAAACAAACACAACAAATCGGGTTTTTAGTTAACGAGTAAAAGAAGATGCAAATTAATCTTTTTTTTTTTCCTTCATAGGTTTCCATAGTATGAAACAATGGTGGAGACCAACAAAACTAACTCAACATAATAGATGTTGACAGCATTATCTAAAGACCAGTATTTACTAAGTTACAGAATTATTAGAAGTATCAGTAATTATATGACATCCAGCTGGAGAAAAATACAACACTGTCAGTTTTTAGTCAGGAAGAATCTGCATATCCACATGGCAAGGCCTAATTTAATGGTGAGTCAATTGACCAGATCTTTCAGCCATTACCAAAATTTTCAGAATGCACCCCTGACCCTAGCAGACTAAGTGCACCAGGCATCAAATATATTTTTAGCCTGACTTCTCCAGAGACAGGTTAAAATTCTGGTGATAGCCAACTTTTCTTTGTTCACCAAGACTTTACATTCATAGCGATATGTTCAGTGAAATTACACTATACTTACTTGAAAGAAGTTAATATCTATTTTTTTCCAAGCATAATAAGTGTGTATGATACCAAATTGTGGTGAGTTGCAATAATAAGATGGAGTTAAACTTGTAATAAAATGATACTAAGATCCGCATCTCGCATAAATGAATCACTGTAGTCCACACGTGTACCAGAGTGATTATCTAAAAAGTTATCAACAAGAAAATTCAAAAAACAGATCTTTTTAATCGAAATTATTTTCAAAAAAATATCTCCACATTAGGGATTTTTGATTGGTCAAACATGACCAAAGGGACCCCAAAAAGCAATTTTTTGAAAAAACAAAAAAAAATTTTTAGATGGTGTACAGTGGTGTACCCATGCATATTTTCAAGGCTGTAGCCCAAAAATTGTGACCCAGAGTGTTGTGATAAAAGGCAACAATAATAAGATCAAGTAAAACTAATTATAAAACATTGGTAATAATGAAGAATGTTTTGAATTAAAATGTGGTGATCAAAAGCAACAGTAATAAGATGGAGTGAAACTAGTAATAAAACAATAGCAATAATGAATAGTATATCAACCCAGTGTGTTGCGAACAAAAGCAACAATAATAAGATGGAGTAAAATGAAATAATAGTAATAATGAAGAATGTATTGACCCAGGCTGTTATGATAGAAGCCACAATAATACAATGAAGCTAGTAATAAAATAATAGTATTGATGCAAATGTTTTATCATGTTTTCTTTATGTGTGTTGTGATGAAGATCAGCGATGAAGTAAAACTAGTAATAAAATCATAACAGATGAGATGTCACACTTTGTTTTCAGCTTTCTGTTCACAGATGTTTAATCTGTATATTTTACAACTTGTTTGTAACATTTTAGATAAGGAAAAACGTTAGCACAAAACACAGCTTCTTGCCATTTCTTTTAACTAAAAAGCTGTGGATGCATTCACCATTGGATATTAGAATACTTGAATGCTTGATAAATACTCCACAGAAACCGAGACCTTAATAAAAGCTATCATCATTTGTCCCTAAATTGGTAACATAAAACAGGTTTTATGATTCCATCATCGATGATTTTCTTTTCATAAAAGTCCTGAAGAGCAGAGATGAAAACTGTTAAACCTTGCTACAGATATTTTCCATGCTATGTTCATCAGGAACACACAGGGAACATTTCTCGGAGAATGATCCCTATGAGTATACTAGAAAGCATTACACAGCCTTGTGCTGTCCAGAAAAGTTCTGGGTGGGTTTATTTTGTGGTTTGCTCATATATGGGTAATGTCGGTTTTCACGTATTTAACAGTTCATTTAAAAGTTTATCTCTTAAAGATAAATCATTTGTAAGATGTAGCCTTATTGGGTAACAAACAGAAATTTGCTATTCACCAGCAATTTTAGAATTCATCCCTGGTGAATAACAAGAGATGAGTGTACAGCAATAGAAAATGTTTTGCAATTCAAATCAAACTATTAAAACATGCTTAATGAGCAGAAGAAAGGCAACACTGACATCCTATCTAATTTAGAATCATAGAAACCAGAGCCAAGTCTAGAAACAAAGGATCTTACCAGCTTCCCTCAGGAACCTTCAGCTGTCATCTGCTTTTGACAATAATAAGGCAGTAGAGATATTGGCAAAGGGAAAATAAACTGATTGTCTTTAGAAGATCAAGACGCCAAAAAATGGCACACTTCATCTTTATTAATGTTAGTTTGAGTATTTTAGTAAAGCTTTTCATTATAATCAATACTGCTGGAGACAGGAGATATTACTCTTCAGCAGAGTCAAATTTTGGGTAGGGTTTAGACAACTAAAGGAAAAGTTAAGCCTAAATATATTCCCAAGACCAAAGCAAAAATCCCAGTCAGATTCTGAGACCATTAAAAGATGCCATAAAATATGGTACAGATATTTTAATACTTCAGTGAGAAAAAAAAAATCTATTATATATGAGGGTGAATCAATAATTATCCACACTTTTGTTATATTTTTCTTCAGGTAGACCATATTGGGTTCTGTACATGTATGCATGGTTGTGGTGAGTCTGTCATCACTACAGAGAAAATTTCTCATTGAGGCAGTGGCCTTTGTGTTACCTTAGAGTAGACATATTCTCTCTGTTCTCAGTTTTCACAGAGAAAGAATAATGAGCAGTTGTCTGTTTTTTTTGTGGGCTAATGGTGTACCAGGAGCTGAAATCCATCAAAGGTTTTCCGCACAATATAGGAACAACATTCTACCATGGCAGAGTTTATACGAATGAATTGCAAGGTTCAGAATTGGGCCCGAAATTTGAAAAAAAAAAAACACCAACATCTATTGACACACATACAACTGTCTACACAGTTCAAATGCTTCAAAAACTGGGATACTAGGTATTAAAGCGTCTTCCCCATAAACCCAAACTTGCTCTCTCAGATTACCATCTGTTTGGAGTGAGCTATTATGGAGACAGCACATACCTTCTCTCTTTCGGACCTGTCTCCTATGCCATCACTACCACAACCTTTGATGACTCAGGTTGATGGACTATCACCATTTTTTGGAGAATGCTCAATTTGCCTTATAAAACAATGGTAATTTCTTCATCCTTTCACATCATATCGTCTAACGAAAGGCATTAATACGAATGCTCTACTTTTGGGTAATAGGGAAACCTACATATCCATGAATTTTTCTACAGGCATTAAGTAGTGTATATATGTGTGTGTATATACATATACATATATATTGTAAAATCAAATTCTGTATAAAACAAGGAAAATTCTGAACACGGTACATCAACACCAATCAAAAAATAACTGACTTGCATGACAAAACATTAAGATGCTTTTGGATCTCCTGAAAGAAATTTTCTTTCAGCATTAACGTGCTAAGTTTTAAAGACTATATATGTGTGTGTATGTGTATAAACATATATATATATATATATATATATATATATATATATATATATATCATAAGATGGACAGAATGGCCCCGCACTGCACTCACTTTCTTCAATCATTCAAGAGGTTGGTTGTTTGATTTGCAACTTGGTTAATTACAGTGCCAAATGAAATATGTTTCCAAATAAATTGTCTCTACCATTATCATTTATACATACTCTCACACACACACACAAGAAGCTTCTTATTGTGATCACTTTCAGACAGGATCTTTGAGATTACAATGACCAGCTGGAAACATCAAGCAAAGGATATGAAAATTGGAACTAGTTACATTCATTGTTATAAATTCCCATTCATCATTATCAAATTTGTTCCTATAAACAACTTCAAAGTAAAAAAAATATATATATAAATAAAGATAGTTTAATCTGAGTTTTACTTCATTTTAAAGCATTTGAGACTGATTAAAAAAGAAGGGTATACAACCAATGCATCCTCCCGATAGTCACCTATGGGGCTAAAACATGGAAGCTAAGTAAGAGACTAACCTGCAAAGAAGCATGCAATGTGCATGCTCAAGAATCATGCTCAACTTCACAGCACAATATATCAGGGAGAAAACACAAGTCCATGACCTCATAGAATCCATCAGAAAACTCAAATGGCAATGGGCTGATCATGTCGCAAGAACAGATCGGCATCATGACTCACAAAATAGATCCCCAGAGATCACATGTACAAGCCGTTAGAATGCAAGACGGTGATACAAATGAGACAAATTTAGAAAGTATTGGCTCTGCAACGCCTACAATAAAGAGATGTGGCAAATCCTGGGGAAGGTCTATGTCCAATGACGGACGTTAAAAGACTGATGATCATGATGATGATGATTTAGATAACAATAACCATTTGATTACATAATCCGTGATTATAGTAAACTGCTCCCTTTTTTATATATAAATGATTATGAATAACTTGCTTTTAAAATATGTTAACATGACAGGAGTGTTCAAAATTTAGCAATGAATGTAACGATATCTATGGATTTCATTACTCATCGTGAGAGATGAATAATAAAAATCCATAAACATCATTAAACACATTTTTCTGCCAAAGGCTATCCTTAACTAGGTTTTATAAATTTATTTCTTCTGCAAATTTTCTTCCCTTGTAATGAATTTATCATTGTTATTTTTTCCGCTGACAAATTCAAAAAAATAAATCAAGGAATATAAAGGTTTTTTTGAAGGGTTACCACATACTTTTAACAATTCTCAAACAGAGCTCAGTATGGTCAACCTAGAAAGAAAAAAAAAAAAAGCCCACCTAGGGCAGGGGCACTTTAGTCTTCTTCAAAGTATTTCTCTTGGGACCTTACACACTTATCTCAGTGTCCTTTCTAATTTTCAAAACAGTCTGCAAAGTCCTCTTTTGGAACCAACACCAGCTGCCTCACTACATTCCCCTTAATCCCGTCCATGGTCTGGAATTTCTCTAGGAAAAGCCAGTCACGGGGAGACTGTTCAGAGTGGGGGCAGACAGACCTAGGTAATGCAATGTTCTGCCAAAAACTCCTGCATAAGACAGAAAGAATGAGCAGGCATTGTGAATGTAAGTGCCACAAAGTACACAAGCTCACTGCCAATTGAGCATGGGAAAGGGTCTGTTCACTCCTGCGTTGTGAGGTTCCCTTTGATTAGCTGCTAAGTTACATCAAGGCAGCACAAGCTGTTCTAGAAATATTCAAAATGGTTGGATACTTCATGGACAGACTTTGCATACTATACTGAGCTTGGGTATTAGGAATAAGGTATGAGTACAAGTTTATCCAAACCACTAATTTCAATTTATAACCAAACAATGTTTAAATTGTTTCTTCAGTAATTAAAACCTCTTCCTCTCCACCCCCAGAAGATTATGCTACACCAAACTCTAATTCGTCAGCTTTTTCAGATTAGCACTTTCTTTTTATTTGTTTATTCCAAACAGAAGATTACAGTTTACATCATCAGAAATGACATGAAAATATCGATAAAAAATATTGATGAGAAAGTCTATGTCTATGATTCTATAAAGAGGAAGACCGAAAATTCAACAACTGATATTAAGATGAGAATAATGTTAATAAAATACAAATAACAGAAATTTCTCATCTCAAAAAAAAATCGCTCAAATCAGGCATTCTAAACATCAGCCAAGTATTTCAGAATTTCTTTTTTTCAGAAGGAATTAAGCTGGTTTTCCTTTTATCAGCATGCAAAGCATGTAACAAGATAATCCTTCACACACACACACACACACACACACACACAGATATTTACCAGTTCAGCTTAATACAAAACAAGGCTCCAAAAGTGGGACACTCAGTAAAGATCAAAATTACAAAATCACTATAGAAATAATGGTTAGTAAGGCCAACTAACAACTGCACCTCAAGGTGCCTTCTTATATTTACAAATCTTTGGTAGGTCTGGCACAAGGCTATAAGCTGCTTATAGACCTGGTGTTTCTAAGCGACCAACTATCTAAGCACTGATCAGATTTGACATTCTGCCTGTCTTTATTTTCTAAGGTTACCTTAATCTAGCACAAATGAGGCTAAAAACTACTCCACAACTATAGAAGTAACAGTTAGTGAGACTTCTGCTCCCCGAAAAGATACCCTCATATATTTACCAAGATGAACTTAGTCTGGCACAAAGCCACACAAGTGAAGATAGAACTCATTACAGTAGTAACCATATTCAAGACAAGCCTGTTAACCATTGATCCAATGCAAGGTGCCAGTATAAAAGCACATACAAACAAACCCATTCTTGTATTCCTACTGCAAGTTCATTATTGTTTATGGAAAATAGTAAGAAAACAATTTTCTCCTATGATTCATTATGAAGGCAGCCTGCTGCGGAGGGTTGTTAATGGAGGGTTTTGTTCATAAGAGACATAAAGGTGAGAGTGTAAGTCAATTATTTACCAAGCCGTAAGGGACCAATCTATTTTTAAGCAGATTAAATTATGAAGAAATGAAAATGGAAAAATCCAATCAAAAGAAACAGATATTAAGATGGCAGAGCAGTGAAAGGCATGAACATGAATTCTACCAGCTTAAATGACAAGACATTTCCAACACAAAACACTTATTGGATTGAAAAAGAAAAGAAAGACAAAATAAATACATCGTCTTATTTTTAAAGCCTCTTCATCATTCAATGGGAACAGGAAAAATGAAGCTCTAAGCTCATTGTGTTTTTATTTCTTGTTTCTTGTAAAAATAAATAGATAAAACAATGCAAGAACTTTGGAAAAATGAACAAGAATTCAATAAATACACAAAATAGAGTTGCTCAGAAGAAGGCATAAGTAAAACAGATTTAATTACCAAGTCATAGATTTATTGGTGAGCAAAGAATAAGATGCTAATATAACAGGCAGGTGATACATTTTACAATGTCAAGATATACTCTAAAAGAAATCAGAAAGGAAAATAATTATTTTTCAAAATAGTTGATATAGTTTTAATGAAGTGAAAACTTTGTAGAAAAATAAAATGTATTTTAATATCATTCAACATTTTACCTCATAAGTAAAACAGAATATAACTAAAATTTCTTCTTTTACAAAACTTTAAAAAATAAACCAAAGATTATCAATGTATTTACTGGTATTCATCTTTCTTTATCCATTCTTCCATTATATATATTATGGTTCTCGACTAAAATACTGAATATATAAGAGCATCTTTGTTCATTAAGTATGATACGGTTGGACTATTTTCCACATCAATGAGTTCATTTTTCCACGTTTTGGCAGAGACTTCTCGAAAAAAAGCATAACTTGATAACCCAATGCAAGGGAGGGTACCCCAACAACACAACCCGAATATATAAAAAAAAAACAAATATGATGTATCCAGTCCAACCAAGCATGCGCTCTGAGTAGTTATACCATACTCTAGAACCAAGGACACTCAACAAAGACCAGAGGGTACATAATTGGAATACTGTGAGAAAATGAACACAGATACAGGGAAATAGTACAACCATATAATACATAATGATTAATACAGCTCATCTAACAAAATTCAGGCAAGAATTCTCTTTGTTGTTTAAGTAGAACTTTTTTAAAAAAAAGAAAGAACATCCATTTGTCCCCAAAATAATTACAAAAAAATACATACACACACACACCTAATATTTGAAGAATTAGGATTGCCGGTGGAAAAGTCAGCCATATTAATAGAGAGAGAAAAAGAAAGGATATAGTATAAGAGAGAGAGGGAAAGGAAAAGAAAATAGGTGGAGTGAAAGAGAGAAGTGGAGAAGCAGAGAGAAAGAAATAATTTCAATTAAAGATGGATTTTTAACATTCTAAAAGCATTATTAATCATCTTATGATTATGCAAATGAACACTGACAAATCATCATCGTTAACATCAGTCTTGTATCAAACATTAATAACACAGTCCTAAAATTACTTGATAAGTAATTCTATAGCGAAAACAGAAAATGACTGTTTTCAGGCAAACTCCATCACATTTTCTAGGAGCAAACAAGAAAAACAACAGACTCTGTCCAAAACCTGCAACATCCTAAACACAATTTTTGACAGCTGTTGGAAATGTTTGTTTCTGTGATAAAACTGTTTGTTTCCAATTGATTTTTCAACTAAATCTCTATTAAAACTTTCAGAACAAAAATGGATAATCATTGCATTAAAAATAAAACAAAAAATGTCATTCGAAATGCAATGTAATTCATCGGGAAATTGAAAAATTATAAATATATGTATGAAGTGTATACATTTGTTATAAACACTGCATAGATTGTTTTCTTCCTTTCTTGTACTTTCTCATTTTTTTCCTCAAGAATAGATCTATCCTGCCTTTCTTATGTACACTATGAGCCGATGCAAATTTAGTCTGAAGGAAAAACTTTTTGGCATTCAGAGAACTGTCAACTTTCGTCTCATTTAAGAATACTCAAGGTAATAAAGCCTCTCACTTATGATAATAACGTTAATGATACACTACTTGACGTTTACAATAATGGCCTCCAGTGAATGTTCATATAGCAAGTCAAAAAAATGTTGCTTTTCCTTTAATTAATAGGTATCAAATCAACATATTATGATAAATTCTCAATTACGTTTATATGCTCATGGGATCTTATTAGTTTATTAGAATTGTATTATGATTTATCAAACTTTGCTATTTCCACTTATATAGAAAGCCACCACAAGAACTCATTTATAAGGTAAGCAAAAAGTTCCAAGCACTCTTTTTTGAAAACTAAAGACTGAATACATAATTCATACCTAGTTTTCCTTTGAAAATTTGCATACACCTGATATAATATTAATAGTGGGAATCAAACTTTTAAAAAATGAATTTGAAAGCCTACTAGGTGGCATAATGTTTCTATGCTGTATATCACTTCATATGAATATTTTGATAGATATTTAGCCAAAAGTAAAACATTTATATATACTGGCTTTCCCTTCCATCTTTGACAATTAAAATGGTAGCATTTTTTAAATGAAACATCAACTTTCAAAATGAGTAATGCTTATGAGCATTATATCTTTTTCTTCTCATGTATTAATATATTTAATAAGTTAATGTCAATTACAAATTCATTTTCCTCTCTTATTTTAGATATTCATTAATGTGGTGAGTTTTCGTTGTAACCTTTAGAAACTTCATAGTTTTCAAAAATCTAACCTGTTTTACTTATTTCCATTGCTTTTTATCAAAACTCTCAAATCATCTTTCTATGATCAGCATAAACAAAATATAAGAAATAAACCTCAGGCATCATTCTAATGTGATTCCTTTATCCTTGAGAAACATGTTTATCCAGGGGAGCTTCCTTCCTGATTAGGCTATAAACACCAACCAATTACAGAATTTCAAATCTAACCATACAGTTTTCATTCTCTATCCGAAGGCCTGATGCTCAGCTATCTTATTTGTTTATATATATTCATAGTGTTAGTAATAATATCATGAGAATTTATGAAGCACAGTTAATCATTAATTTTTGGCAAGTATTGCTTTCATTTTAATTTCAATTGCTTTTTATTGCAACTCTCAGACAATCATTCTACAATCAATAGTAAGGAGCTCGGATCAGAAATTATATTACCATTTTAACAAGCTATATGCATGAGTAAATGTTGGCAGCTACATTTTTTCGCAGCCAAATTTTATGAGCATAATTTGATATCTGATTCATATTCCACTATAACTTTCCAGTTGATATATCATAGCAATATAAAAAAAACTCTGGTATTTTAATCATGCAGTAGTTTTGAATTTCATAGACAGAAAACATTTCATTATTTTGTAGTACTGCAGAGTAGCTACCCTGAACATTGTCAAAATCTGTTCTAAGTTGTTCAGATATTAATAGTACTTATGTCTGCTTCTAAACATAATGTAAATATTCATACCTCACATAAGTGATTCACCACAGCCCACACATGAAACAGAACTAATTATCTAAAATCATCTAAAAAAAAAAAAAAAATACAAGATTTGGGTATTGTTGGTCCAAAAATGACCATAGAGACCCCCAAAAGCAGTTTTTTGCTTAGAGGTGTACTCGTGTAATTTTTCAAAGTTACAGCCCCCAAAATATGACAAAGAGTACCCGATGAGACACGCACACAATCATCCATATGGACACAAACACTCAAAAAGAAAAGAATCTATAATTCACTTGGCTGGTTAGTTGGACCATCTGTGGGGCTACAGTGATTCAGTTATACAAATTATAAACCTTCTGTAAATCATATAATGAAGTATAAACTGTCTATGAATTATTAGCCTAATATAAGTTATCATAAATAGATAATTCTATGAATTTTCAGCCAAAAATAAATCATAAACATTCAATATATTTCAAGCCCAATACATACTCGCCATCAAAGTCAATAATTAAACAACTGTAGTGTCAAAATCTGAAGTTATGTAAAAAAATTCACATCAAAGAATAAATATGGTTAGAATAAATTCTATTCATGACATCAAGACATTTCCCAAAAGAAAAGAAATCAAGATATTATCATTAAACCCATCAGAATAGGGTCCAAAAATGTTGAAAAAGCTTCTTTTTTTTTTTCCAAAAATAGAAAAAAAAATATTTCTAGGTGCATACAGGAGTACTGATGCCAATTCTGTAGACAAAACGGTATGGCCAGGAGTAATGGGACACACACAAATAAAAAAAAGGATAGAACCCTTCGCTGTCTTTGATGGCTACAGTTGCTCAATTAAATATTATAAATTATATTGCAAATTTCATTTGTCAAGATACTCATAACAAAAATTGATGATAATTGACAAATGCTTCATCCAATAAATTCAGATAGTATAAGAACTTAAAATCTACACTGAAATTCAAGTTCTTGTGCAATCAAGCAAATTTGAGCAAGACAAGTAGATTTGGCCACTGCCAGTAAAAGTGAATTATGATTCTGTACAAAACTAAGCTTAGTCAATTTCTACAAGGATGTAAGAAAGCATAGTTTCTTACATTCGATTCCAAGATTACTTTATAAGATAAATAGAATTTTGCACGTTATATGACAGTGTTTTAATGTTGGCAATATACTTTTGCCATTGTGGTTTTCTCATTTTGGGTTATCCACATTTCAACTGTCTTATGAGACATAAATTTAAGCAGGCTTTCATCATATATGAATAAGGAAACCCAATTCTATACCCACTTGACCATTGAACGGAATTTTCAGGTAACAGATAAATGCTGGAAACCAATCTATTTTTCACTATATTTCAAGTTAAAACTAATTTTTTTTTTTCAAAATACAGTTAGGTAATCATTAAATTAATTAATTTTCATCAAATCCTTTATTTCTATAATGGTTACTTTATTTTTAGATACTTCATTACTGAATCTAAATTTCACTGTCAGCTGACATCAATCATGGCATAATCAAGTTAATTTTGGATGAAAAAAATTGATATTAAAAACACCTGCTTTCAGCACACAAAAGTAATTTATATTTTTTACAGCTAACTTTATGCTATTTTCTTGCAATTAACACTTGAACTCAGACCAGTATCGCACGTTGACTTTGCTCGCATAGTTCGCACACACTGCAGCAACAATAATACGTGCAATGCTGTTAGTTGTAGAGGCCATTGATCATTTGCATACAGGACAGACTTGTCCAATAACCATGAATCAGCTATTGTTCCGTAACGCCAACCAAGTTCAATGAGCATGGCCAGGCATATTCACTGAGGACTGAATTGTGGTCGTAGTGGGACGCCCCATATTGGGATGAAACAGCTTGGTAAGATTTTAACTCAGGGTGAATGGATGACAATTATTGTCCAGTCAGAAGTCACATCCTCTGGTGAAGCTGATGCAGTCTTGAAAGAACCTCACATCACATGGTCCTGATAAGTGCATCAAGTTACGGCAACAGCCTATACATTCTACACCTATCTGCAAATGAAAACTAGAAGAAACCTGTTTGACCAGGTGTCAAGCAAGTGGAGCATCAAATTTTGATGCAGTGTCGACTGAAGTAGGAATCTCCAATACCATTACTGGTCCTCTGGGAGGGAACTTGAACTTCTTGCACTTCAAACTCTTCACTCAAGGCATTGGACAAATTGTTCTGTGAAGGTTCTTCCTAAACCATACAAACTATACAAAATGGATACCCATTCATATCAAAGATATGGTGCTATTGCAACAGCAACTAAATCAGTTTATGAAGAATTTGAGAAGGGTAGCTGTAGTACAAAAATCAGCCATATGTTCTTGATGGCATAGTTAGAATAACAGATAATCCAAGCAGATGGGTTAAGAGGATTACAGCTGGCCTAGAAGTTGCTTGGATCATTGATGAGTTTGAAACTTCTGGAAAGATATGCTTGAAAGCTATACAATACCATGATCAGTCACATTTCAAAGCAAAGGTTGCAACATTTTAGGAATTGGGAAAACCCATTCACAAAAGAGATCAGCCATCTTGTTTGGTTGGATACAAAGAAGGTCATGGATCAAAGTTCTGTTCCAGTCTCAAGAACAAAAAGCAATAGAGCAATCACAATATAATTCCTATTTTATTGATTGGCTTAAAAAATGAATGAATCAAGCGTCAGACATCATATAAAAAGAAAAAAAAATGATTATTTCCCATAAAACGTTATCTGCAAGACAGTCCAGGACTTTAAATCAAATTAAGGCTCTGAAAAAGAAGTATTTGGCAGAACGTACATTCCCTGTTGTTTTTTTAGACATGGAAGAGCTGAGGCAATGCACAAAGTCATATATCATTGGATTTCTCAATAAAATAAAATACAGCCTTCAATCATGACACTTTTACAGTAGATACAAAAATTTTAGATGGCTCTGTCATTGTCAAGATTCTTTTTCCCAAAACCTGTGCAACATTTGGTGACTATTGGGAAGTAGTCTTCATGTTTGACTTGATCAGGACCTTGGAAAGATCAAAGCACCTTGATGTGAAACTGGGTCTATACATCCATAACAGCTTGAAGAGCTCAGTAAAACAGAAAAGGGGATCAGGCAGCCGCAATTTCAGTTGGATTGTGAAGGTTTTCTCACTTTTTTTAACATTTTGAACAATTAGACTTGAAATCTCCCCCAAGCTACTAAACTAAATTCCAGTGGATAGCAATTGACTCCTGGACTCCTTTACCAGAACATCAAAACTATGGGGGGGGGAGTGATAAAGCTCAAGAACATGTTGAAACTAAAAAGCACTCAGAGAGGATCTATCTCAGCCAACACCATACATTAAATAAAATCTGAACAAAAATGATCTATTGAAAGACAGCGGAGAGAATGCGATACTTGCAGTATGTATCATGAGTTACTTCCCTTGAAATTCAATAGAGCATTTTTTTACTGATCATTTTTATCTCTTTTCATGCAGAATAATAAAAATATCCTTCAATAGTGAAGAAATTGCAGGATCCATCCAAAACTTTGATCACTTTTCCCTTAGCACATGGCTTACCCTTCATTGAAATTCATTGGGAAAAAAAAATCTAAAATCATTCACAAAATTTGAACAATTCTCTCTAAACCCATTGCCAACTATTCCACAAAATTTTATTGGAATTCATTGAGAACTTTTGACGATATAGAGTGGATAGACAGATGGATGGAAAAACAGACACTGGGTAATATATATGAGTCTCCAACTTTGTTGGCAGAGGTAACAAATAAATCAACAAGTTTTATTGGTGTGAGGAGACACTAGAAAAGAAATGGATAATTATCCGAAAATAATCATATATACAAACAAGCAGTAAAAGTGTCAGTAAGGATTCTCAGGAAGATAAAATGAAATGCATAGGATGTAACTCCTCTGGTGAAAAGATCAATTTTGTATTATTTGCAACATTATCAAAAAATATAAAACTTAAATCCTTGAAGTGCAAAGCAAAATAACTCCCCCTGACAATACAATATTTCAATGACTAATGACAATATATGTTTTTTTATTCTAATTATATACTTTTCAAGCTTTTTATTTTGACGCATACAAGAATCGGAAAATGATACCACATACACTTTGTTCATTTCTTGTATACAACACTCACTTTTATCCTTCAAAGTACTTTTCTACTTATTTCTTGTTTATTTCTTTCATCTATTTTTTATTATTATTTCTTTGAAACATTTTTTAATTCCATTCTAGTGACTATTTCTTTTTTATTTTTCTAAACAATTTAGTACTGTGAGGTATTATTTTTTCTAATCTATGGATACCCAAAGAAATTTAAGCCTTAAAAATATGCAATTAGAATATAAAGCCAACACACAAAAAAAAATAATACCACATGGTATCATTTTTTTGATGCAATGTGTAGAAAAGATTTAATACTATGTGGTATCATTTTTCATTTTGGGATCTGATATTTGATTAGGATATGAGGCCAGGTAAAAAGACTTACAACCATGTGATATCATCTTTTTAATTCATGGAAAAAATGTGGAAATATTCTCCAAAGAATGAAAGTGAGTGTTCTTTACAAGAACAAATTGTAAGTGGTATTATTTTTCCTTATTTTTGGATGTGTCAAAATGGAAAACATTAAAGTAGGCATTTAGAATATGAGATCAGGTTTTTCCACTGGATCCAATGAGTAAATATATATATATATAACTAATACTGTGGTATCATTTTTCATTATATATATATATATATATATATATATATATATATATATATATATATATTCCCGAAACAGGGCTCTGGTAAAGCAGCTCATGAACTCCATGATAAAGAATAAAATTACAAACAACTAAATTACAGGCACCAAGAAAGTAAAATTAAATTTTTTAAAATAGTTATGGGATAACATATTGAAATAACACTGATCAGATTACAAATGACTTGTGGCACATAGTCATGGATACGTTGGGATTATATGAAAACTGACTAATAAAACTCTCCCTTTTCAGCATTAAAAAAATGGAAAGTTTACATGACATATATATATTTATATACGTATTTAAGATAGGAACATTTTGGTCAGACAGAATGAATTATATATGTGTGTGTGTGTATATATATATATTATAAGTAATCGCTGTTGTTTTTCTCACCACTGTAGCTAATTTGGTTCAAGCAAAGTTTAGTTCCTAAAACTGTCTGTCCTTATTCCCATATACATGTGTATATATAAGTATAATTGCTCAGCAATCCTTTGTTTATGCAAGTTTGAGTGAATACAACAGAGAAGGAATGTTGTTTTAATTTTTTTAGAAGTTTTTATTTTTTTCTCACAAGCAAACAAATTTCAGGGTCAAAATGATGCGAGAGTTGACCAACATTATTCTTGATAGAGCATTCTCAATTGATCCTCCAGTCATTATCAAGATCTTCAAGGTTCAATTTCTTATGATCCCTTAATCACAAGTTAGTGAAAAAGTTAAAACAACATTCCTTGTCCATTGTGTTCAATCAAACTTACAATAATGAAGGATCGCTGTCCAATTATATTTTATTCAAGCCACACAACCCAGCGACCAACAAAGAACACAATACCACCAAATTTTGACGGAATTTCATTCGACAAATAATATACGCCAACAAGGAGATTCACCATCTTGACACTGTAATTGAAGAAAGCAAAAAAATTCTACAAAACAACATGGCTCAAGACATCAATGACACCCAGCACCATTTCTACCAGGTTACCACCAAAGAAGAACCCTATTACAGACAAAAAAATTACAAAAAAATTATCAAACTTATATAACAGGGATAGACTGTTACCAAATACTAAAGATTACATGAATCTCTCTAATCATACCCTTACCAGCTACTAAAGAGATTATTTAAATCTGGGACCAATTGCTATCTTCAAACAAGATTCGACGGCCATCAAAAAGAAAACTGAAATAGAAATTTTATACCAGTCAGTCCTACAACCTGTAACCAAAAGAGAAAATGAACTACACCCTAACCTGCGACATATCCTAAAAGCTGAAGTTTTTTTTTAAATCACTCTCTCCAACATTCAACCAACTCCATTTTAACTAAAAAAACTAAAAAAACTAAAAAAAGCTGTTAATGAACTTTACAATAATCCTAGCATCATTATCAGACATGGTGACAAATCTAATCTAATTATATTTAACAAGCAAGAGTTGTACTCCAAAATACAATTTATGCTTGACAACAAAATGAAATTCACAAAATTGAAGAAAAACTCAACAGACACCTTCAAAAAGAGCATAAATGCAATAATATCTTCAAACAACCCTAAGAAGGGATCATTTCAATTTTTTTTTAAATTAATGATAACCACCAACCAGGATATCTATACAAGAACCTTTAAATACATAAACCTGGCTTTGCACTCAGATTGATAATTTCTAAAATCTCTACTCGGATTTATCATTTTTCAAAAACATCATTCAATATGTACCCACTAAATATTGCATTAAATCTACCCAGGGCTTTCTACAAATATTAAACCTTGTTAATCCCAGGCAAGGTGTTCTGGCTTCACTAAAATTTTGTTTACCAACATCCCCGTTGGAGAAACTATTGACATAATTCACAATTATGTATATGAACACTGTTCTTTGACCCCTTCCAGAACCAAACCAGCAAGTCACCAAAAACTATAATGTGCATGCACAACAAATGTTCTCTTTCATGACTTCAATGGTGACAGAGTTAATGGTAACAGGTCAACAAAGTTAGTATGGGCGGTGCCTTAGGTCCTTCATTAGCTAAATATTGCGTCTCATATTGAAAGCTTACATTTTTTAAATTTTCCCAATCCCAAATTATATGTGCAACATGTTGATGACATTATCTTAACTAACAATGTAAATGATATTAAAAACTTTTAATCAACCTTTGAAAATAATACAGTTCTCAAGTTCACATAACACTTACAATAAAATCCTTATCCTTGATGTTCTCATCAATTCTAATGAAAAAAGCCTTAACCACATCTCCACAAGTGAAAACTCTTGCCTTCTTCACTACAATGGTGAAATTAAATCTATTAAAAACTCTAATAATACAGCTCAATTAATCTCCTCCTCACATACAATATTCTTTCTGAAATCAAGCAAATGCTAATAAACAATGGTTTCTCTAAGTATGTAGCCGACAACCAAACAGAAACAGCCTTTAAAAAAATCTCTATGATAAAAAGGCTAATAATGAAGTCAACAAAAACAGAACTATAAACTAATACTATTGCAATCACATTCACAGCTATTAACAAGATGAAACTGTAATGAAAAATACAATAAGTGAATAAACCAAATCCATTGAACCTTCCGATCACATAAAACTAGTAATTTACTACAAAAGATTTAAAACGTCAAACTTTGTTATAAATAACAACCCTTGACAAAAAAAAAAATAAAATTCTGAACCAAACAAATGCCGTATATAAATTCAGAGTCCCTTTGAGAGAATGTTTCTCCCATTCATAATCTTTGAATACATATATAGGACATACCAATACAACAATATCTACAAATCTCACCAGCCATCTTTCTCATCAGAGTGCAGGAAGAGTCTATTAGAACAAGAATACACCATTTGAAACACCAATATGCCAAATTTGGGTTAACAACACACAAATACTTTATGAATCCAATTGCGAAAAAAGACTCATCATACTTGAAGCCATTTTGATATGATTAAAAAGTAAGTAAGATCTCACATTGACTAACTTGTGATTAGTGGATTACAAAAGATTATGACTTCAAAGATCTTGTTAATGACTGTAACAATCAATCAGAAATAACGTTGGTCAATACTTACTTCAATTTGACCCTGAAATGCATCCTCTTGTGAGAAAACATTCAAAACTGATAAAGAAATTGAAATGACATTCCTTACCCATTGTGTCTAATCAAATTTGCATATATACATACATACAAAGATAGTGTAATTGTGTAAAAAGGTGAAAGAGATAGCATACATATTCTGCTTTTTTTTTCTTACCATAAAAGAGTGAGTAATTGTGAGAAAAGATATTAAAAAAAAATATTCACCTGAGTTTGCGAAAAATTTATTGCTTCCCAATCACTACACTGGTCCTTGGGATCTTTGGGCAGATGGATACCTAAAACTTCTTTTGCAAGAAATTTCAGGCCTCCAGGCTGGCTACAAACACAGAAGAGATTCACTTATAATCTGAATATACAATGATGATCAAACTTACACACACATTTTTTTTACAAAGAAATTGATATACATTTACAATTTTTTTTAAAAACATTTTTCATCTTTTAAATCTGGCTTTTTATGATAACAGATTAAATGTATAAACAAATGGTAAATTTGATCAGACAAAATATTTGTCCAATTTGATTTAAAGGTATCATGTCCAGTGGAGACAACCATTTATTCCAGGTTAATTCATTCAAATATGGTTTAAATAGAATTAAAAAAAGTTTGCCTTCCTTGAAACTTTTCATTACAAAAAAAAAAAGATATTCAATACATGGCCATCTTCTCTCAGGAGCAGTAAGCAAAGCACTGGCTGGATTTCAACTCATTTGACAAAAATTATTTTGATTCATCATTTAGGACCAAGTTCATTATATTCTATACCAATTAGCGTGTTCTCATCACTGTACCATGTATTTTCATTTTTCAACTTTCAAACCTTGCTACATCCCCCCAAATTATAACAAATTCGATAATTCACAGATCAAAAAGGAGATTTATTTTGTAAATTCATCCTGAATCTCTAAACTTAATTAGGAAAATATTTCCTGGCAGAAAGGATGTAGTATTGGCTTGAGCATCTTTAAACTCAAAAAACACTATTCTGACAAATAATCAATCTTCAGGTTGGAACCTTGATGTTACTCATTTCAAAAACAAAATATGTATACTGTGGACATCAGGCTCTCTACTCTCTACTGTTTCTCACCAGATCTGTCTTAATCAAGTCTTCCATTCAAAAACATGTTAACCAACTTCATAAAGAAGCAATCCATGGTATATATTATGCAATAAGCACAATACGTGTTCATATCTACAACGCATGTTTCTTGCTAGAACTTAGTAATTTTTTTCATCAAATGAGGTTCATGAAGAATTACTTAATGGTTGATAGGCTTCTACAAATATCATATAAGGCAATACTGTCTCTACAAGACTGGAACAAATAAACATAGGAATAAAAATGGTCTGTGTTTGTCATGTCTTCAGTCTCCCTCTCTCTTGCTCAGGAGATGGCTTCATTAATAACATCCTACACACAAGAGATCTGCGTCCAGACTGTCTCTCTTCATTCCACTAAAAGAGGTATTCCTTTATATCTGTAGTAACTACCAAAATGAAAGTATGTAATATAACATATCAACATGGTTCAATGGTCAAATATCATCTACATATTTTAACTTTTTCTTCAAATATCACAGACACTATTATCACTCCAGAGAAATCATTCCTGCCTTTATTGATGAATATACAATGACATTCAAAGATTAGATTGTTTTTCCAGCAGATTGAAACTAAGTAAGTAAGAAAGTAAGTAAGCAAGAAAACATGCTCCTTACAAGAGAGAACTTCTGTACAATGACTTTTTTAGCAAGCATGTAATTTATGCCTGATCACAAGGTGGGTCATAAAGCAGCATTTTTTTCTCAAAAATGACAGAAATTCTTTCAATATGAAATCAGTATGATGCTTGCGTTGAGTACACATTCAACTGCTATATCTATCTATCTATCCTGTAGAATATATAGAAAACCTCAAACAAAATTTATTTTTCTCTTGATTTTCTGCAACTCATCATATTTTCTGTTCTTCTAATCTTATTATTCGCCATAAGTCCGTCTGTCTGCCCATCTGTACATACTCACCTACTCATTTTAGGGGACAAAATCAACAGGACATTTTTTTTTCCTCTCTTGTTCGGGGTCTAAATTGATGGGGATTTTCATCTCACTTCAAGGGGTCTAAATCATGCAATAATTATTTCTTCAATTTTAAGGATCAAAATTGGAGGTAAACTTCCATTTTACTCATTTAATGGTCAAAATTAAAGGGGAACTTCCAATTTTTCTCATTTGATAGTCAAAATCAAGGGAGATTTTTTTTTTCAATTTTAGGAGTCAAAATCAAAGGGTAATTTTTTCTTTCACTTTTGGGTGTCAACATTTAGGGGAAATTTTTTTTTTGCTTTTAGGGGTCAAAATAGAAGGAAAGTTTCTTTTAATTCTAATTCTCAAAATCAAGACGAAATCGTTTTCCAATTTGAAGGGGCAAATTGAGGGGTGGGGCCTTTCACTTTTAGGAGTCAAAATAGGAAAATAAAGTGGGGACTATCAGGTGAAAATTGAGAGGAAAATCACCTTTCACTGACAAGAAAGAGGAATTTTTTTTCCACTTAAAGGGTCAAAATCAAGAGTGAATTTGTTTTCTTTTTTACTTTGAATAGTACAAAGACCTCAAACAGTACGGTTTTGAACAGTCCTTAAAATTTTTTGAATGAATCAACCCTACTAATCAGGATATACCTGTACAGGAGAATCAATCATAAATTAATAAGTGAATTCTGTAATCTTCTAAGTAAGCTGGATACCTTCACCAACCATGCATATATTTACCTTTTGTATCTAATGATACAATAAGATAGTTATGTCCAGGTAGCATTGAAGAGAGGATAAAAGAAGACTAGAAACCATGTATCCATTGTTATACAGCTTTCCCTATCCAAAAGAAGAACATTCTAATAAAAACCTCTTGTAAGTAAAAATAGAGTAAGAAGTAATTACCACTAATTTATAGGGGAAAGATTTTCAGCATTCCCAGATCCCTCCCCCAAAAAACTTTTTTTTCCATGTCTGTAAGTAAAGTAACAAACCAATTGTTCTTGTCGATATTATAAAAAAATCATCTTGTTGACATTCGCAGAAGATCTTTCTTTTTGAGTTATTCTTCATGAAATTTCACATATGAATTTATGGGCACATTTTATTTGAACTAGAATTAATTGTTATTTGTGCATCCTTGTTAAGGGTGGCCTTGTTGCATCCTTTTCCCCCCATTTCTAATGTGTTTTTCATAAATTTCTTATAGTATAAACAATAACAAAAATAAGTTAACCTTTGTGTTATAATTATTGTTGGTCTCATTCATGCTCCCTCATTTCTTTCCATTTTCTGCCATTGATTTTTGTGTATAAAGACTTCATGTACACACGCACACACACACACACAAACATCATATATTCTATATAGTAGAAAAGATCCCATTTTTGCTCTACTTTTTTAACTGGACTTTTGAAGAAATTGAAAGCCAACTTAGTCTTATATTTTGGGCATTAGCGAAAATATCATGCTTCAATCTTAGGTAAGTATCTAGAGAAGATTTTGTAATGTACAACTCAAGTGATGGAATATAGTAAATTGCACCTTATTTGACACATTGTTTTTTATTAGTAATTTTTATACTTGTTTGATTTCTTTTCAAGTCACATTTCCAGCCTCTATGTCATTTGACATTGAAATAAAATTATGTTTGGTTCAAAGTAGCAACATTGGATTGGACAAGACCCGAACTCGCATCACGTGCCATTAATGTTTGATAAGTAATATAGTAATTCCTATACCACTGGCGGACAGACAGTTCTTACTAACTTTTCTGCCACTGCCTTCTTTTCTATTACTCAACAACACTTTTTTTGTTGATAAACCAGTAGAAGATGCTTGATATGGAATAATAAAGATACTTCACATAAGAACCTCAGACAACTTCACTTATTACTCTTATCCCTAGGGGATTAATAAAAGAAGAAACGATGAAGATACTAGTGAAAAAAGTGTGAAATGATAAAAAGGCTTCATCTAGGAACCAGACAACTTTACGTATTACTTCTATCCCCGGGTGGGTTAAGAAAAGAAAAAAGGATGAAGATACCAGTCAAAAAAGAGACATTGATATTCTATCAATTCAAAAATTAAGGAACTTTCATTTTCATCCTCTCAGATTCTAGTGGTATATTCATTGTCAGCTGTCAGCAATTTTGTTGAGGGTTTTTTCTTTTTTTGTTATGGCAAGAAGTTAAAGATTATTTGAAGAACGATTTCAGTCAAAGTATACAGGTTAATTACTAGCCCTATACAGAGTTTTGCTGTTTTTTGTATTGTATGCATATTTCATGAAAGTAACAAAGTCTGCAAAATAGATCTAAAATATATATATATATATATATATATATATATATATATATATATATATATATATATATATATACTGACAGTATATATAATAAAATATAATAAGATAATGTTTAATGTCACGGATCCAAGAAAGGACCAGGATGAAGAATATCATACAAGTTATAAAGCAACAAAAACAGAGATGGACAGGACAAGTAGCAAGAAGAAGATAAACAGATGGCACAAATGATTAACTGATTGGTGCCCGTGGAACTGTAAATGCAGTAGGAAAAGACCAAAAATAAAAAGAAAAGATGAGATAGGAAAGTTTGCTGGTAAGACATAGCAGTGATTAGCACAATCATGCTGGTTATGGAAGGATATGGGAAAGGCCTTTATCCAGCAGTGAACTTATAACTGATTATATATATATATATATATATATATATATATATATATATATATATATATATATAAGCATAATTTTGGGGTGAAAAATGTGTGTAAAAACAGTAAACATATATATAAATAATAAGTGAATGCCTAATATAAATTAAATCATGTAAAATAAGGTAAAAAGAAAGAACAACATAAGCTATAACATATGCTGAATAGACCATGGGAAAACTCATGTTTCAAATTTCACACCCACTTAAAATAAAGCATTAAAAAAAAAATTAATGCTGAAAGAAAAAAATCCATAATTAACACTTTAATATTTATTAGAACCTGAAAAGATTCCATAGTTCATCTTTGAAGTTCAGGAAATCACATATATAAATTGCAATGAGTATGTATATATATGTATCATCAGCGGCAGCAGCAGCCAATATAAGTCTTCTGCTGGACAAAGGCCTTTCCCATCTCCTTGCATATGACTGTGATTGTGCTGATCTCTGCTATGTCTTACCAGCAAACCTTTCTTTTTCATCTCTCTGTCTGGTGTCTGGTCTTTTCCTACTGCGTTTATGGTCCCATGGGCACCAGTCAGTTAGCCATTTGCTTCATCAGTTATCATCAGTTCTAGCTAAGTGTCCAGCCCATCTTTATTTTTGTTGCTCAATTATCCTACTCCCCAGTCTTCTCTTGGGCCCATGTGGGTCATTTTCTATCTCTCAGAGTTATCCGTAACATTGCTCTTTCCATGGCTCTCTGTAAGATTTTGAAGTTGGTTCTCATTCATTCATTTTGTTGATCGCCATGTTTTGCATGCGTAAGTCATAGCTGGCATTATGCATCTATTATATATTTCATGCTTTAAGCATATCAAAAGGGTGCTCTTTATTCATACCTTTCATTCATTCATTCCAGCCAATCATAAAGCATTCTTCTCCATTACTTGACCTGAGTGAACAAATTCGTTGACCTCTCCTAAAGCCTCATCCCCTATCCTTACAGTCTTTTGGGGGCCTTTATCATTGAACTGTTTTTGTCTTGTTCATCTTTAAGCTTACTTTTTTTCTTTTCCTTATTCAGATCATCCAACATGTTTTCTCAAATGGTTTAATATTTGGCATCTATATTTACTCCCATTCCTTCCCAGTCATTTTTGAGAAGGATTCTTTTAAGGGTCATTGTATTTAGTTCAGAGGATATTGTGTCCCCTTGTCTGGCCCCTTTTTCTACCTAGAAAGTCGTTTAGGCTTCATGCCTTATCTTTCAGCGAATATCCAGAATGAATTCATCCACACAATGACATCCACTGATTGCCTGAGTATACTGAGGAGTATTCATAAAGTCAAGTACTACAGTCTCATATTTGACTTGACTCCTCATCATGCACACCAAGAGCAGATTTTAGAAGTGGAGAGGTATATGGAGTTGATTTTGAAAGGAAAACAGCTCATGCTAGAGAGTCCTTACTTGGATTTTTTTAGATAATCCTGAAGGATGCTGTCAACATGGTTGAAGCCATGTTAAAACAGCGAGAAAAGGACAAAGATTGTCACAGTGCTAAGACAACGATGCTGTGATAGCTGAACACAGAAGTTGTGTTCAACAGAGAAAAACTACCTGGTAGTGTTTGAAAATTGTGACAATCAATCACTAAACTTGGTGGATGTATAGGTAGCCAATTAGGATATAATGATGGTCACATTTTTTGAGAACCATTGAAGTTCTCGCGTTTTTCTCTTGTTCAACAGGAAAAAGCTCAAAAACACAGTCATTGTGGTTTTTAAGTTGCAATATAAAACCTAGCAGAGTGTAAGAATAGAAGCAGTAAAGCCCTTCAACAAGTAACCCAAGGACATACTTCGAGTTCTCAAGGACATGATAGACGATGGCAACAAAACCAGTGAGACAAGAAGTGACACAAGGCAGTTGTACAATTTTCTAACTTTGCTAGGTTTAGGAACATAGAACTCATCCACATTGACCGTATCAAAAAAAAAAAAAAATACAGAATCCTCGTATGAATTTCCATGATGCTGCTCTGGATTTGAAAGTCCTCCAAAATTATTTTGATGATCAAAGAGAAGTATGAGTCAGTGAGTTACTTGAAGAAGAACTCATTATCAAGAATACTATATTGAAGTTGAAGACATCAAAGGTGAAAGAAACATATGCTGGATTAACAGCCAAGGAGGTTATAGAAAGAGTCATGAAAGGAAGACTCGACAGTTTTCAACTTCCAAAGTGCAAAATCATAGTTTACAAATTACCATGAATGACCTCTGAGGTCAAGCTCGGATAGCCCATTACCCTGCAGTGAAAAAATGTTCCCCTTGTGCTAAATTTCCGCTTCCTAGGTGCAAAATCGTAACCTACATGTGTCTTATTAAAAATTAGAAATGACCAGAAATGACCTCTGATGATATCAAATGACCTCCAAGGTCAACCTCAAATAGCCCATGCCTTTACAGGGGGAAGGTGTATGCCTATGCCAAATTTCGGCTTCTTAGGAGCAAAATTGTAATTAACAATTGCTTAAATTGGCTACAAATGACCATGAGATCAAATGGACATAGCTTCCGTCCTCTGATGTGAAAAGTTGTACTCCTCATGTCAAATCTAAGCTTCCTATGTGTAAAATTGTGGGCTTCAATGTGGAACAGACAAACATACATATATATTTAAAATTGTGTATATATATTACAAGAATACCTTGAATAGTGATTAAAATGGGTTTTGATGTATTTGAGGTATTGCTGTACAGATTTATGTAATTATGTAACTAGTTGAAGACAAAATCATTAATGATAATAAAAATCTTGAACAGTTTGGTTTTGAAGAGAAAAGAAAACTTTGGAACTAATTATTTACACAACCCAAAGTATACCTGTCTATGATTTTAATGGCAAAACTATTCTGCACATATAAGTACAATCTTTAGGCAACCAGCTCAATAGTTCCTGGATTCAAGAGTTCATTACATCATTAAGTATAGAAAGTTCTGCCAGTACTTTCTGAACTTGTCCAGCGGTTGTCTGATATTCTTACAAAATGACCAGCCCATTGCCATAATGACTGGAATATTTACATGTGGACCAGCACTTCTGCCTAGTACTTAAGTGTCATTCCCTGGCCTCTTGCCTAGAATCAGATTTTAGTATCTGCATGCTCTGCCTAGGATTGGAGTGTCACTTGCTGGCACTTCTGCCTTTACATACAAAAAGTATAAGCATATATGCTTTATAAATAAATTTGTTTGTCTGTAACCATATTTGTTTGGACACCTGATAGTGATAAAAAAAAGGAGCAAGGTAATAGAAATAAGATTGACATCAGCAGCAACCATTAATAGTGTGTAGAGAGTTGACTAATTAATTGGCAAGAACCAGCCTATTTCCTTCTATCTGAAGTATTGTAAAGCAGTCCTTCTCAAACTATGCCTTGTGAGACCCCTCTGGAGATTGAGTAAAGATTATTGGGATTTGCATAAATATGTAACTAGACTTTCTTTTCATTCATATCTATACAAATATTCAACTCCTATTGGTGCTTATTGTGAAATGACTGAATTCTATTCAATGATTTTATGAATACAAATTTTGTTCTAGTTACATTTTAGTAATTTTCTTATAAATAGTTCCATAAATAAACTGTAAACATCATAAATATCATTTTACAATTGAATTTGTAATTTGTTCCTATGTTCTGCTACGGTAAGATTACAATTGATTAATTGTATTGGTGCCCACTGCTGATATAACACTGCATTAGGGATTTCAAAAACATGTCTCATCGATCAAGAATACAAAAATGTTTGAGAGGCCCTGTAAACCTTTAACTTTTGATAACTATTTACTTACATCTTAATATTTTAGTTGATTTTTAGGTAAACAAAAAACTTGTCAAAAATTTGTTTCCCAAAGAATTTTTTGTCTTTTCTATCAACAACATCTGTTACCTTTAGATAAGTGTCAGTTGTTGAGAAAAAAAAAATTTTTTGTTCAGAGGAGAGTGAGCTGCTATCTACGACATAACTGTAATGCTTAACTGGAATCTCATTCGCTGTATATCGTACAAACGTCCAAAATCAGTTTTCAAAAAAACAAAAATTTATCTGATCATAATTAAAAATGAGAAAACCCGAAATAATCTATTTCACATTGGAGGAAACCTGAATACTTCAAGGTTGTGCTTTTGTACAACTGACTTGAAGTAAGGGTCCAGGTCAGCATTATAGTTACATGAAGAGAACTCACCCCTCCCACAACTAAAAATTTGTCTCCTCCCAAAACCCATATTATCCAAAACGTAATTGAGGTCTTAGTGACAGAAAGCACCAAAGGTTTTTTCTGAAAAAACAAAAACAAAAGATAAAACAAATCTTACATAGTTTTTCCATCTTTAGTGGTTGAATGAATGTTAAGCAAATCAAATATAACTAAGGATGCGAATGCACAACATTCAATAAACAGCGCAGATCAGAAGTAAAAAATATACATTAGAACATATTTTCCAATGTAAAAACATATTCCCTCACTTTAGACAACTAAAATGGAAAAAATTTCTCTGCATTTCTGACCACTAAAAGGGGAAAAAAATGTTCCCCTTCATTTTGACCACTTGAAAGGAAAAGAATTTCTTTTCACTTTTGACCCCAAAAAGAAAAAAGTCTCCCCTCATTTTTGACCTCAAATTAAGGGAAAAAGTGCCATCAGAATATGAAGCCCAGGGCAAAACGACTTCTGATCAAAAAATGAGACCAGATTCCAAAAAACAACAAAAAAAAGTTGTGATCAGAATAAACATTCTATCATGAAGTTACAATGTTCTCTTGCACCATCACAGCTGGTGGAAAAACAATAAGGGTTTAGTTCAGCATTATTGTTTCAACGTAAATTTAACCATCCCACTGAAACAATGTCAAAGTTGTTTTATTCTTCAAGTGAGAGCATTTCGAAAGTATAAGGCTAACAGCACTGTCTATGATAGGCCATTTTTTGCAGTCTTATGGTAACATACAAGCACACATACATACAATTGGTGGGGGAACAATGCAAAAACATTTTGAAAAGAGCAAAAAGTTAGAGGGACTCACCAAAAAATACATTTTGGAGTGAAAAACTGAAAATGAGGGCAGGGGGTAAAAAATGTAGAGGGAGGAACTGAAGGAAAGAAATGGGGGTGGGTGCACCAAAAAAAAAAGAATTAGGGGAGGGACATTCCTACAAAAACATTTTGGTGAAATCATCAAAAAAAGAAAAAATATAGAAGGGAAGTACTGAAAAAGAAATTTTTTTCCCAAGAAGAATAAAACAGTTTTAAAAAAAAAACTTTCATAAAAGTGTGGTCAGAATGCAGAGGCTCAGCTGAGAGAGGGAAGGGGTATTCAACACTTCCCCTCCACCCTGGAACCCAATGGAGTAGGGCCTTCAAGAACTTTATAAATAGTAGTTCACCTACGGCCTTTCTAATGACATTATGCGATAAATGGCATTAAATGTTAGAGAGGACCCTTCAAGAATATGAGGTCGAGCAAAGGGGAAAAAAAATTGATGAATAAAAAACTTTTTCATCACTTTTTTTATAAAAAATGATCAGATTAAAAATTCTGATGTTATAGTATTCTTTTTTTTACATCATAACCATTGACCAAAAAATAAGGGCCTCTTTCAGCATTGTATTTGTATAGTGAATTGAACCCGAAATTCTAAAACATAATGTAACGGTTGAAAATCACCCAAACCGCATTAGTTAGAGCACCCTGAAGCTGCAAAACTAAAAAAACTGCCTACAATATGCCATTTTTGCTGTATTATGGTAACATACATACAGAATAACTATCATTATTATAAAGATATATATTTCTATCCTAAATATGTGGATGGCACATTTTCTGCAGCTGTTTAAATTTTTTGTATTAGTAACAGATGCTGGGAAATTATTGCAGTTCTTTAGCTGGAACTTGAAATTTCCTTCTCCTTTGGTGATATCAAAATTTTTGCACATTCAGCCTCAAAAGTATGCCAAGATCTTGAGCAAGATTTAATACTTGACCCAGTGATCTGCCATAAAATGGTTCCAAAACTGAAGTACTTCCTCTCTTGCTGGAATTGAATGTGTGCAATTATCTAATTTTCAGTCAAATATTGCGAAAATCTTAGGGGGAATTTAATATGCAGCATGATGGCAATCACACATGGAATGACAAGAAAGTTATTTCTTCTGACATTTTCTATGAACAATCCAACAATAGGGAGATAAAAAATACAGAAATTGGAGAGTACCAAAAATTCGATATGGTCCACATGTTTGATGCAATCCTAAGTCAGTTCAGATGAATCCGCAAGTTTGTTGAAACTGAAATTCATCATATCTAGGTTCATTATAGCAAAGATTTAATGTATGTACATATGTGTGTGTATATATATATATATATATATATATATATATATATAATTAAATAAATTTTAAGAAGTTTGCCAAAACAAATGTTTCATACTTCATTGTACTTCATTACAATTTGTCCTTCATATATTGCAAGCAGTTGGTGCTCTATCATGTAAAATGATGAGTTGTGCGTTGAATAAAGTTTTGTTTTTCATTCAATCGTAGCCATTGTTTAAAATTTTACTTTTTCATGTACATTATTATTTTTTGATTTATATATTGATTCTATACTAAATTTATAAAGAATATCACTGAGTGATTATTATTATTAATAATGATAATAGATCTATGTATAAAATTTTGAAATTTCCCCATGTGTGAGTTATATTCATGTTATGACGTTAATTTCTCTTGCATCAATATCTAGATGTTTTAATAGAAATTTTCTTCTATGTCGATGATTTGCGACTTACTAATTTTTTTATTTAAGATTTGCAGATCATCTGGGAAGCAAATTTTAAACTTTTCTTCCAAGCACAAATAACACTTCTGCATAGGACTATTCATCTGAATTTTATATTTTTTATTGTTAAATAACAATTTATGATTGCTTAATCTAAATTTGAATTTAAATTGAGAAGTTCCAATATATCTTGTGCCATTCAGGCTCTCTCTGGTAATAACTGAAGCTCTATAAATTATATTGATCTGATTGCATTTTCCTTCTATGAGGCATTCATCAGCATTTCTACCATTGCAATTTAGCATACTGTACAATTCATTGTTCTTATAATGCTTTCTTATTATTTTCTCCAAGTTTTCTGTGCAGGAATAATTCAATTTGATGGTGTTTTTATTAAATATTCAATACACTATGTTATCTTATGCGAAATGATTGTTTATTAAATTTGGGATTTTCCTGATATTGGTTTTTTCATTAAAGTTGAAAGGTAGATTGAACCATATATTTCTTTTGCGATCAATTCTTTTCCCATTTTTAGGCTTGAATTTTAGTTCATAGTTTAATCCACTAATTTTCAAAGTATTCTGGGATTGCTCTTTTATGTTATCGAAAATTTCTTTGTTAGTGGAATTGTTTGTTAATTTTTGCTTATTGAATTTAATATTTGTTTAATCATATAAAGTAGGTAGTTTTAATCAGCATGAATATATAGTTTAAACGATTTTCTCCTTTATAAGGTTTTTATATATCGCAATAAGTTTAAATTAACGTCTATTTAATTGACCTCTTCAATCAATTTCAAATATTAGTTCTTTTCTTATTTTGTCAGTTTTTTACTACTGTAATTCTTGAGTATAATCAGTCCATTGTCTGTATATAAACCTATGTTTTTTCTCTCAATTATATTATTTATGATACTTATCATGTAAATGCCAACTATCTCCGATACTTCACTAGAATTGTATGATTCCATAGCTATATCAAAGCAGCTATCACTGTTTTTTTTTTAAATCCAAATATTGTTATTTTCAAATAACACTGTTTTTCTGCAGTCTTTGACAATCTTTATATCATTTTTGTTGATGTTTGTGTATTTTCCTGCAAATTTGATGACTTTGTCCCGGATAATTTTTTTTGCTGATGGGTAATATAAGGTGTTTTGTCATTGGGTGAAGAGGTGAAAATTTGCTCTTATGCAGAAAATGGTTCTGAATCCATCGATTGAAATTAGCAGGACACCCTGTTTCAACAGAAGAACAGCATATTGGAATTCACATCATCTTAGGTAATGGGTAGCTCAATATTTTCTAAATGGAGACAGTGAAGTATGCAGTCAGAAACAAATTGTCATTCTGACTTTAAAGACATGAAAAAATAGTTTAGTGTAGCAAACAACTCACAATAGAAAATTATAAACTACTTTGATATGCCTCAGACCTGAAAAAATAATGATTGGTATTTTAGGCTTTAAAAACACCCTTCGTTCCCATTCTTAGATTTGAAGATCTCCTTCGTTCCCATTCTTAGATTTGAAGATTTCCTTCGTTCCCATTCTTAAATTTGAAGATTTCCTTCATTCCCATTCTCAGATTTTGAAATCTTCATTCTTATTTCAATATATCCTTCCGATATTACTATATACAATTTATGGTCAACAACAAAAATTATTGGTTGTTGCGTCTATCTAAAATCAAGACCTATCATTATAATCCCTGCTGAAAGGGGTGGGTCTTACATGCTTATGTGTCTCTTGTGCTATCAGATACGAATTTCTAATATTCTGATTGAAAAAATGTCCAATTATTCACAGTCATACATTAACCAATGATATAAATTTTCCAATTTTAGCAGATTTTATTTTACAGAATTTCACAATTAACCAATGAAATCAAATTGCGTTTTTGTTATTTATCTTGCTGTGTTTTTGTTACTCTTAAGAAACAGAATTTTGCTGAAGCTTTTAAATTTATTAACTAACTGAACTTGAAAAAAAAAATGGATTTTCTTGGATTTCTCTATTCCATAGGGGTGGTCCATTTCAAGAAGAAGCTACTCAAATTTGTTAAAAAAAAAGATTGTATGCACTTCATACAAACTGAATTAAAAGATTGCTTCCCCTTAAAACAAAAAGTGTCAATAGATTTAGAAATTGCACCTTAAGGTACTTAAGAGTACAATGTTTTAAAGGAAAATAATGAAATTAGAGAATCATTCTCTTTAAGACTATGGCTTTTTTTTCTACAGGGATTCATTCTCTTTTTTCTTCATGATGCCATGATTTTTTGAAATTATCCTCCAGGGCCAATTTCAAAGAGGTAATGTGTTTACCATGTGTGCTTTTTGGATTTGTTACAGAATTTCAAATGCAAATGTTCTTATATTCAGATGAAATGGATAACAAAGAAGAAGAAAAAAAAAGGTGAAAGCAAAATTTTCATTTTAATAGAAAACAATTATTCCTAAAGGGACATTTAAAACTTGAGAACACAAACCAATAATAATGATAATAATAAGGAAAAATAGCAATAGAAAATAATAATGACAATAACAATAAATGTAGTAGTAGGAATAATAATTCACATCATCACAAAATCTTACGATATGCATAGAATTCTCAAAGACAAAAAAAAAACACTCAGAACAAATTAAAAATATGCATTCCTGTTTGACTGTTTTGAATCTGCTTCTCTATGGTGTTGATTCGGGTGAATGGATCAAAGCATATAGAAGCTTTTTCATTTGATTGTTTTTATTTGATGCATGACTTTTGACTTGCTTTGTAGACAGCAATAACGCAAGTAAAAGAATTCTACATCATTAAATCTAATCTATTGCTTCTGAAGTTTAATCCAAGACAAAAATGATTTGATTATTTTCCAAATATGTATCATGGTAGAAAAATCTGAATTGATTCCATTCAATTTAGTTTTCTCAGAATTTATTTGAAAATTATCATTTGGACTTCAGTCTACAGGAGGTAATTAATTTATTGAAATTTAATTAATACTGCTTGTTACAATGGATTAAACTTACAGAGATATTAATTGAAAAATCAATAACTATATAGACTTGAAATCCAAAGTTTTGAGCTAAAATTGTATTAGAGCAAATAGGTGGCAAAATAAATGTTAACAATGAATATTAATCAAACTAGTTATTATGCATGAAGAATTTCCTGCATGTTTGTGACACTCTTATGCTAAAACTACAATGTTCATTAACCTAATATTGGGCATGATGACTCACAAGATACCCAGTTGTGGCATAGGCTGACAGTCATGGCATAGTTCGACTGCAAAAAGGTCACCAGAGGTCATTTCTAGTCATTTCTTACAATTGAAGCAATTTTAGGCAAAATGAAGTGAGATATCAAATTTGCTATGGAGTACAAAAATGTTTTCGACCACACAAATGGTAGGACAAATAAGGCAAAATTCAACCTTCGAAGTCACCAGAGATCATCGGAGGTAGGTTTGTGACCATTATGATCTGTATTACAGCCAAACAATTACATTCTTGGAGTTAAATTGGTATGTGGGATTAAGCAGGACAGAAAAAGATAATAAAGTAGGTGGTGCTGACTTTCAAGGTCATTAAAAGGTCACCAGAGATCAATTTTGGATCAAAATTGCTTTTTTCAGCCAAACAAAAGAACTTGAAATGCTAAAAAATTTGATTTTACCTGTTCTGTTCATAAAAAGTTGTGCAAACCCGGAAAACATATTCAGATGAAAATTCTGAAATTATAACAAGTCTTAAGACCAATATCTCAAGATTGCTGGCCTCAACCTGATTTCTCTATGCTTTCTTCATGGCCAGCTCTATGTTGGTTGTCCAAGTGACTTTTTATACTGGCACCAACTTTATGAAGTGTACCCAGAAGCCCTGTCAAACTTAAGGGCTATATCATTTGTTATGTTTGTACAAGAAAAATCGTTTTCAGTAACAGTCATTTTTCCATGTATGAATCTTTTTCTTTTTTCTTTTTTTTTCATTCGTCATGTTGTGTAAGATAAAATATATCAAAAGAACATATTTTCCCCTGTGTTGTTATATTTGAAGTCACACCCCACCTCAGACAACGCCGGGTACTTCTGTAAGTTATGTATGACAAGAAAAGAAACAGGAAAATGTATTAAGTCCTTTCTTTTTGTTTTGATTTTGTTTTTTAATTTGTGCTCGGAACTGTTCTGTTTTTCTTTTATTGAAGCCGAATGAACATTTTTCTGCTTCGTAAGATAAGGGCAATAACTCTCAAATTTTTTCTACGTATTATTTCCCTTCCATAAAAAAAAGACAAACAATTATACCCCCATACGTTGCTGATATGGAGTACTATTTAGGAGAAAAGGTGGAGATATCAAGAAAGAAAGAAAGAAGCGGGGGTCTGAGAGATTTTAAAGAGAAAAAATTAGGAGGAGAATAGGAGATCAAGTACGAAAGAAAATGAGAGACGAGACTGTGAAAAGAAAACGAAAGAGAAATGAGAAAGGAATAAGAGAGTATGTGAGAAGAAAGTGAAAAAAAAAACAGGGAAAGGTAGAAGACAGTGGAGAAGCAGAGAAATAGTCACCAATGGAGCTGGAAAATGAAACCTAACCAAGAGATCGGCCCTCAAACTGAGACCCATACAACATACGCAGGAGAGAATCATGCTCAACATCAAACTTTTTTCTTTTATCTTTTTTCACATACACAGCTCTAAAACAAATTTTTTTCTTTCAATTTTATGTGCTTTCAATCTTCATTGAGATTCTCTAGAACAATCCAGAAATTTGTTAGTTTTAAGAAAAAAGATCTTGAGGGTTTATGGAAGGGGGTTTTATTTACAATGTAACTATATTCTATAGTCGACAAAAATTGTTTTTCTAAAAATCAACAAATTTCCTGATGGTTCTTGGGTCTAATGGATTTTAAGCACCTAATATTGAAAGAAAAAATATTTTCTCCCAGAAGAACTGCTTATGTAAATAAAGATAAAAAATAAAAACGAATGGTAACCCGTTTTTTGTTCATTTACACAAAAATCTAGGGTTTTTTCTTTCTTGAAAAACCGAGAAAAACTTAATGAAATTTCAAAAATTTAAATCATTACATTTCTAAAATATTGTGTGCATGACAAAACGGCTGCCAGCTGTGTTGGAGAAATGATACTCAGTAAGTCTGAGAGCTGATGAACTGTTCAACCAAAATAAACAAGACTAGACTGTAACTATACAATTAATTGGATGAAGCTTTGAAAAGTGCCCACTGAGTTTTTCAATGTTATTACAAAAATAATAATGTAAGCAAAGAGGAGGCGTGTATCCATGAAGGAAACAGATGAAATACATTAAATAAAAAAAACGTTTTATTTAAAAACAAACGGGAGCAGATGAGAAACTTTTTCCGACTAACACCAGCATAAGTTTCAAATATATACATTCCCATATAAAAATTATTTGTGTAAATATAAACTCAGCACCATAAAAATTTGCTTTAGAAAATTTAACCCCAAAATACCTAGAATTTTTTTTTATTTTTTAAATCACAGACGTCTGGTAATGTTTTGAATATGAACTGCTGTCCGTAATACAATTTTTAAAGGACAATTCATGATGATCCGTTGGCTGTTAGTAATTTGGAGTCTCCCTGTAATCCTGATTGTAAAATGTTCACACTTTCATTCAATTAATGTTAAAAACGATGCACAAATTTATCGACCCTGCCTCCAAGATATTTTGGGGCTGATTTTCAAAAACTAATTTACTTTGAATAAATATTTTCATATACTCAAATTGAACTATCCTATTTTTCTTCAAGATATCAGGAAAATACCACTTTAGAAAAAGACAAACAGATCAGGTTCAGCATAAACTTACACTGCAAATTGACTCCACCGCAACTTAAAATCTTTTTTTTTTCTTTTTTAAAAATTTTTCTAGACATAATCAATAGTAAATGTCCATATTTTAATCCCCTTAGTTCTAGTGGTGCAGCCAGAATTCATGATAAATACATAAATAGCCACCAGAGCCACTTGAAAATTGAAGAAGCCCATGTTGATAGGTTTGAAGAAAATTTTGATTCATGTTTCCAATGAGAGTGAAAATAGTCAAAAATGAATGATTGACGATGCTTCATTTAATAAAAAATAAATCAAGATCAAAAGAAACCATCCTTTGACCAATGTCTTTTCACAGCATGCTGCATTATGGGGGGGGGTGATCACTTAAAAAACTGGAAAAGGGGGTGATCAACCGATAGATAAATTACTTCTCTCTTAATTTGTTGGGAAAGGATCACTAAAAAAGCCAAAAAAAAATGTGTGAATGCTGCCAGACATCAGCTAAGAGACCAATTTAGTTTAATCTTATTGTGCAAATTGACCACTCACCCCTTAGTGGGGAGTATTTGAAAAAAATAGGCATATTTTGTAAATGTTTGAATTATCAGCCCTCTAGTTCAGTCAATAGAACCTATACACATTATACATAGCCAGCCAGACCAGCTTAACAACTAAAAAAAAAGGCCTATTTAGACAGTTTTGGTCAACGGTTTCTAAAAAGCTGACTTAAGACTGTAAATCCCCCCCCCCCGCCGCCCTGAAAATGAAAAAAGAAGGTCCACTCGCTCTATTTTGACCCCTAAAAGTGAAAAGGAAAATATTATGCCACGATTTTGATCCCTAGAAACGAAAAAAAATGTCAACATCAATTTTGACCCCTAAAAGTGGTGAAAAGTTCTGCTTCAATTTTGAACCTTGAGAATGAAAAAAAAATACCATACAGAATTTGACGCACAAAAATGAAACAAACTTTTCCCCTCGATTTTAACTCCTAAAAGTGAAAAATGTTCCCCCTCGATTTTGACCACAAGTGGAAAACAATTTCCCTCAAATTTCAATCCCTAGGAGTGAATAAGAAAATTTTCACCCTTGATTTCAACATCTAAAAGTTGTTTTTTCAATTTCCCTCAATTTTTACCTCTAAAATTAAAAAATTTCCTCAATTTGATTTCAAAAAGTAAAAGAAAAATTTCTCATAGATTTTGAGACCTAAAATTGGAGAAGAAAAAAAAATCTCAATTTTGACTCCTAAAAGTGGAAATAATAGTTTCCTCCATATAGTCTGAATAACCTTCAATCCTGGAAAAATGATCAACATGTAAAGAAAAGAAAGCACACTGAGAAATAGTATCATCAGAATATGAAGTCATGTAAAAAAAAGTTTATTGGATTTAATGCAAGTTACATTAAGTGTGCCGTCAATATATCAGAAAAGAAACAAGTGTCCAAGATATCATAGAAACTATCAGAAAACTCAAATGGCAATGGGCTGGTAATGTTGTGAGAATAGCAGACAACTGCTGGACATCATGACTCAACGTGGATCCCCAGAAATCACATGTTAAAACATGGCCAACCAAATATAAGAAGGTGTGACTAACTAGACAAGTTCAGGAAGTATTCGCTATGCATCACCCATGAGAGAGGTCTGACTAATCTTGGGGAAGGTCAATGTCCAACAATGGATGCTATGATGATGATGATGATTAAGTGTTTCAAATGAAAAATAACAATAAAACTAAAATATCATTATTTATCGATAGATAGGAATTCAGAGAGATATGAAAAGCAAATCCTGTTCTCTTTTGTCTACAGAAAAAAGCTAAATCATTGTAAAAATGTCTAGTGAATGAAGTTAATCTTAAAAAGTGAATAATGTGAAATAACGAATAAACAAAGGAAAATATTATTTTATGAGCAAAAGTTTTCTTAGCATTATAAAAATTAGATAAATTAAATTGGATGGAAGTTAATTCAAATGTCTTTTCCCAAATGTACTGTGCTGTCTCATGGTCTCTCCATGTGAGGCCCAGCATAATTTCCTTCTATAATTTTAATTTGACTCCTATAAAAAAAATTTTACAAAAGATAGTGTCATCTGAATATGAAGTCATGAAAAAATCTGTCAAAGGAATAAGTATTCTAAAATTACACCATAGCGTTTTCCAATTTGAAACAGAAATAGGGGGTCCACTTCAGAAGTATAATCATGTAGTAAATAGAATCTCTCCCTTCAAAACCCCTCAAAATGTGACAAATCAATCTAGATTTTTTTCCCACGCTCTAATCCTGAACATTTCAAGAGTACATTGAATAACTATCTCCAGTTGTGATGCATCATTTGAGAGGAGAAGGTGAGCATAGATACAAACTTCCACAAATATAGATATCAATATTTGAATTCTCTCAGTTTTGTTTGCAAATAAAAATTGAGAGTTACAAAAGAAAAGAAAAAAAAGGCAATCTGAAATGAAAAGTCTCTGATGAAATTTCCCTAAATTCAAGAACAAAATAAACAGAATGAGCAACACAATCTACAACAAAAACTATACACCATTTATAATCAGCTAAAAGTGTTCAGGAAGTTTGTTCAGATAAAAGCCATCATGCAAGACTGAATGTGAAGCTGCAGATGAAAAGATTGAGAGCAAAAGTAAAAGGGTTTGGGAATAATGTCAATATCAATACAACTCACCAAGAATAAACTCGTCCAACTCGGTCAACAATATTGCGAAGATCTAAAAATCCTCTCACCACTAATCCATGATCAGATAGCAACTTCTTGGCATCTTCACTGATAGATACTCCAACTTTCAGAATACTAAATAAGAGAAAAAATATAAAACAATTGTGAACAAGCAAGGTACAACATGTGAATAATACAAGGTACTTCCCAAAAGTTTGAGGAATTTGACAATGAAAAAAAAAAGAAGTGTCCATCTCCTTTTTTTAAGTAGCACACTTTTCTTAGAAAGGCTAGGGGCTAATGTTCATGATGAGTGAATATAACTTATCATCAGTCTTTTATCATCATTTTAACCTATGTCGTTGGACATAGACCTTCCCTAGGATCTGTCACATTTCTCTATGATGAGTGTCACTGAGCCAGTATTTCCTATTTGTCTAGTTCATCTCTCCATCTGGTATTCTGTCAGCCCCAGTTTTGCACATGATCTCCGGGGATTCATGTTGTGAGTCATGATGTCCATCGGTTGTTTGCCATCCTTGCAACATAACCAGCCTATCGCCATTTAAGTTTTCTGAAAGGTTCTATTATGTCTTGGACTGTTTTCTTGCTGATATACTGTGCAGTCTTGTGATCTCTCCATGTGAGGTTGAGCATGATTCTCTCATGTGTGCGTTGCATGATTCTCAGTTTGCAGGTTTGTCTCTTGGTTAGGTTCCATGTTTCAGCTCCATAACTGACTATCGGGAGGATGCATTGGTTGTACACTCATCCTTTTAGGATTATTGGGATCGTCTTGTTTTTGAAGGTTGGTCATTGACTTTTTCTCTTCTTACCAGGATCTATTTTTGATCTTCATAAAAAATGGAATTTTTTTCCCAAAATAAATCAAAATTTATTTTAATATTTTCTCCAAGATTTTTATCCTTAGTAGTCTATGACCCTTTGCTTTGCTGACAATTATCATTAGCACACAACAACAGGCTTGGCTGATGGCTACTACTGATACTACAAGTGTGACAGACATGGCAGAAAGGAAGAGAGAAAAGTAAGTTAGCTAATCAAATAAGAGGGAAGGAAGGGAGAGGGGAGAAAAGAAAGGTAGTTTAATAAAAGATAGGAAGGGAGAGGTGCTGATAACTACTACTGCTACTTTCAGTTTTTAAGTAGGTCTGGCTGGCAATGTTTGTATCCCAAGTGCAGGTTGCACAAATGGGGCTAGAGAACTGGAAATTTTAACATTTAGTCCTTAGGCATGTCTAGTAAATCCATTTTATTTTGTTAAATGGGTTTTTAGAGAGTGGTTCTTTTTGCAATGTAGATTTTTGCTAAGTTGGTCATTTGGTTTGTTTTCCAGCATCATTCACAGTTGATTTTTCAAAATTTGGACATTTTTAATGATAACTGCCCAACAAAAGGTGAGAGAAGTAACTTATTCATTGATCACCCCTTCACTAAGACTTGTGAGTACAGTATCTTATGCAATAGAAAGATGAAACTAGCCATCTTCTCAAGATAAGGCTTGGAATGATATAATTCTTGACCACAAATCCAAAATCCCAAGGAAGACCACCAAATTTGCTTGAACTAAGTCAAAATGGCTAAATAATGGCTAATGAGTTAATTTCTACTATTGATCCAGTTCAACTGTAAGGGAAATCAGTGAATGTCTATAATAGCCCTTTGACTTCAATTGCTTTAAAATGAAAAGAATGACAGAAATAAGCATACAAATAAAAAAATTAAAAATACAAAATTGTCTAATCAGACAAAAGTCCACAATAGAATCTTTCCAACTTTTATGGAATAAAAATTTATGATTTATAATTTCAACCTAGTAAAATTTGCTTAAAACTTGACATCAAAATAAGTGAGCAAATTTACCAATCTGTCTCCTTATCTATCCATGTGTCTTTCATGGATGATTCAATAAAAAATTTCAAATGTGCTAAATAATTACCTTGGATTTGCCAACAGTTCTTGCAATGATGCAGGAAAAGGTTTAGCCAGCATGTTGAGTCGAACCAGAACACATAGGCCACTCTTAACTGCTAACTGCAATAAAGCAACTGGCTGTCTTACTTTATCTTTCGTCACCCATTCTGTGTCAAGACCACAAACCTAAAATTACGTAAACAAAAATACCAGGTTTCATTAGGTTCAGATTGTTAAAACATGTTTTATTAATTTTAAGAGATCACACAAAAACTTGTTCATTTTCTCAAATTAGGGGAACTAACTTCGTAATTTTTGAAGAGTTGCTTCCCTTACTCAATTACCGTTCTATGAATTCGTTTCCGTGGTTAAATTTGACACGCAGTCGATTTTTACGTCGGAGATCATATACCTACCCAATACGATATGCAATATAAGGTTACATTTTATATCCTTATTTTGTTTTGTTTTTTATTTGAGAAATGTATCATTATGTCTAAACAACGTCATAAACTAAAGTACTCAATTGAAAGGTCCAACTCATCTTCTAACAAAAGAAAAAATCATTGATGTAATTGAATAATATAATTTCTTTTAAATAAATACAATACGAATAAACACTGATCAAAACAAATTTTTTCAAAGTTATGATAAATAAATAAAAATGAAAAGAAATTCAAGAAACAATAGCAATCAATCGATTCAACTTTTGTACAATTTTTTTACAGTGTCCAAATTGACTAGAAATAAGATTTTGTATAATTTTCATTAGATTTTGAAAAATGAAACCTACACCGTATTTTGAACAAAAGTAGAGTCATTTTCTCAAAGTCACAACTAACTAAATTTTAGTTTTAAAACAAGCTCCAATGAAGAATTGGTATTGGGCCTCAGCCACCAGACTTGCTTGTTGGCAAATTTCGATGATATTCCAATGCCTGTGTTGGAGCTATCTTATTCCCTTATTTCCCTTATTTCCCTTAATGGCCACATCTAGCAACCCTGTCTTATATTACCAAGTAAAATGAGCTTAAAAGAAAAAGAAAAAAAAAAAACGTCACCAATTCTCTAGGTACGTGGTTTCAATTCAGTAAACTAAATTCCAAAGGGGACCATTTTTAATGGAGTGTAGTTATGGCAGCATTTACTGCCACAAGTGATATACAGGGAGAACACATATTCCATTTAATTCATATACTCAATGATCAGATATTTAATGGCTTATTTGCTGGAGGAATTATAGAATTTATCTAAACATTAAAAGGAATAATCCCAAGAGAAAATAAGAGCAGTATAATTGCAAAAGACGATTGCTAATTAAATTGTATTGGCATGTTTTGATATAATACAAGTATGATAGTTACAGATTTAATTGAGAATTTATTATATACTTAGAATTGCTATATTCAGTTTGTTGTTCCATCGAATAAAGCATTAGTGAGTCATATTTGTAGGTGATGCAATGTTGGAATAAATTAATAACACCAATCAATTCACAGATTATTATTATTATCAATATCTAATAATAAAACTGTAACTACCACCACTTTCAAAGATTTTGTCTATTGGTGTCACAGACAAAGAGAGACAGAAAAAGATAGAAAGCAAAATTAATATTGGGAATGAAGAAAAAGAAAAGGATAGTGATGTCACAAATGCAGGGCAGAGTTCAAGAGAATATAGCAAGGTAGAGGGAGAATGAAGTGAAAATAAGCAGGTGTTATCGGTTATGGGAAGATGGAAAGACAGAAAGAAAGGAGTGAAGAATTTCATCATTTGTGCAGAAATAGAAAATGACTGCACTAATTTTGTTTTATTCTATGGATAATCAAATTATGATCGAAATTTGTAAAAATCCATTGAAATTTTTTCTCAGTACATTAATTTGTATATTAATTTAAAATTTCAAAGATTATTGGTAAATATGATTCCATAATTTTACATTGAAACTTGACCAAAATCTTTTGTTGGGATTTATTTACGCTATTGAAAATTAACAGAAGATAAAGTCAAACTTATCCCCTCTGACTTGTTTAAATTTTATTTTTTCAGTTGGATGGAAAGAGAAGAGCATGATTGATACAATCCTGACGCAAAAATATATGACTTATACTAATGTTTTTCAATTTTTTGACTAAAACTTGAATCTATAAATCACTTATTTTAGTAAAATTAATTTTTCATAAAAATTAAAATTTTGATTTTTTAAAAATTTGCATTCAAGTAATTCAAATAATAAAGAACGTTTACAACCTTCATAAAATTAATTTTCCAGATTTGATTTAAATTCAATTGTAAGACTAACCAGTGGGGTCTTGATCGGAATACAAATTTTGCTGCCTTTAATTCAAGATCAAAGTGTAGTATCTGTTTGTCTCACATGAACAGAACATAGCATTAACTTCCCGTATGCAATTTTAAACGTTATGATTGTATTTTAATTATTTCCTTCATGAATTTTAATTCAATTTGAAATTTTCTTCCAATTTGCAACAACAGAAGTAGTCAAGAATTAATTCATTGCTGTCACTGAAAACTACGTAACACAGCATTGCCATTTTCAATTTTCATCATCATATGATCACTGCTGGACCAAGGCCTTTCCCATCTCCCTACATAACAACTCCTTTCTATCTCATCCCTCCATTTTTTTGTCAGGTCTTTTCTTACTGTCCCATAGGCACTAACCAGTTATTCTTTTGCAACATCTGTTGTCATTTCTTCTGGCTAAGTGTCAAACCCATCTCCATTTTTGTTGCTCAATTATTTGTGATATCCTTCACTATAGTCCTTCCTCTGATACATGTTGATCTCTTCCTATATCTGAGCAGAGTCTCTCAACCTGGGCAACATCGCTCACCAATGAGCAATTTTAATTCTTGGATGAGAGAAAATGGTGGGTGGTTGGAAATTTTGATGGGCAGTATAGGATTTTTAGTATTAAAGTTTGTACATGACATGTAGTTCAAAAACTAACCAACATAGATTGATGCATTTTTTTTTTATGCAAAAGGTCATGGTCACTCCTACATAAGATATCAATCAAAGCACTCGAAAACATCTCATTGGCATTGTTTCAAAAGTTTGGTTTCTTTATGGACAGACGACATATAGAAGTGTGAAATTCCTGGTGGATTAACAGTAACAGTTATGGGCCCTGTTCAGTGTTACACAATACACATGCACATATAAACAAACTGCCATTTGTAATTGTTTGATCGCAACACTCTCGTATTTGTGGATTATTGAAGACGAGCCTTGGGTGACAATATAACTTGGTGAATGTGACCCGATGTTTCCATCTCGCATTTCCACAATACGCAATACTCTCAAGCAGTTTATGAATGACATTTCAAGTGCCTGCTGAATGGGCAGACAATTAAGATGTTCTTATCTATTGTTCCTACTATTTTCAATGATTATTACATGATTTTTAAATATCACAGTGCCTCGGGGAAATTTGTTGCTAATACAGCATTGAGTGTTTATCTTATGGGTTTATTGCTTCTCTTCAGAACAGTCAATTACCTACTTGTATTCTGTGCAAACGGATTTTAAGCAACAAAGCCATAAAATCTTGATGCTTGAAGTATCATTTCCATTCTAAGTATGCTGACCAGAAGGACAAACTTCCATCTTATTTCTTGCAACTAAATGCCTCATTCAAAAACTGGAAACATTGATCTCGCTATATCAGAAGGCAACTACAAAGCAATTCAACAGCAAGATGGAACCATACAATATTGCGTTACTCGTAGCAAAGGGCAGTAAATCTTACCCTATAAGAAAAAATATATTCAACTTCAAGCCTACTCTTTTACCTTCCCTATTTAGATCAGTTTACAAGTTTTGCGATTCTTCCGATGCTTCTGACGCCATGGAAATGCCATCAGCAAATCTCAAGTGATTTAATCATTCTGCATCAATGCTTATTCCCATCCTCTCCCAGTCAGTTTTGTGATTTTTTTTTTTTTTTTGAGTTTAATTCTCACCAGAAACTTATTCCTTATTCTGATCTATGCTTTTGATCTATTCACAAACTGTTAAAAGGAAGCCGCCCTGAATTTAGTTGCAATGAGAAGCAACAAAAATTTAGATGAAGGTGAATAGTAGCGAAAAATTGTTAATTCAATACTTGAAAATTAGAGAGAAAAAAAAAAAGGAAAGAAAGAAGAAACTTCACAGGAAAAACGACTACGCTTGTTGAAAAGGTAATAAAATAAATAAATAAATTGAATTACCGATACTGAACAACCAGTAAATAACAAACAAGACGCAGAAGGGAAACGGATGAGTTTGAGTTCAGGTATTCAGTTGGGACTTGAGATTGCCACTGATTCCAGTTGTTCAGTGGTAAGAGCGGTTGGGTATTAACCGAATCACCCTCCAGCATAGAGGGTTGGGATTTCAGTTCTCACCCAGAACTTATTCTCTATTGTGATCCATGCTGTTTTTCTATCCACTTACTGCCAAAAGGAAATCAGCCTGGGTTTAGTCACAATAAAAAGCAGCAAAAATTGAGATGGCTGTAAATAGTTACAAAAAAATCATAAATAATGATTTACAACACTTAATCTCAAGAAATTTTTTTTTAAATGAATAAATAAAAAAAATGTATTTTGATCAATTTTTCCCCCACAATATTAGACTAATGACATATTTCAAGTCACTGGATTATTTCAGTACTGAAGCTACTTAATTTGCACCCAAGAGCATAATAATCATCGAATAAATATATCAAATAAAAAATTTTAAAATTCAACAAACGGGGTATTTCCACGGGTCCAGCTAATTATCATTTAAGTTGCTGAAAATGTTAAATTGATTATTAATATGGTTATTAATTACTATATCATTTCAAGTAACAAACTTTTTTTGCTTACTTTAATTTCTTTTTTTTTTGTGCTGGTTGCAAACCATATGTGTGTTTGAACGTTGGTTCTGTAACTACTTATGCGGTACTGAAAATATACAGTTTAATATTCATATTCTACCTATTTCCGCAAAATGTCCATATTTATTCCTGCTGCTGATAAATGTGGTTTAGACAGCATCTGGCATTTAAAAATGGCTGCAACCATGAAGAAACATTGTGCATATACTCTTTAGGAACTTTGCAATATTTTTGAAAAGGTATAGGTCTTTTTACTCTGGTAATGAATTGGACAGAGATTCAAGAAAATTTGTAGATGGTCATGAAGTCAGTGATTGTCCTGGAGTGACTTGAAGAGATATTTTGCTGATATAATGTCATACATTAACATTGATAGTATATCAGAATCTCAGTGGACTTGAAAGTGACATTCTTCGCTAAATTTTTCAATCTCTGCCTGAGAGGGAAAAATGTAATGAAGAAATGAAAAAAAAAAAAAAACGTCCAAGTCTCAAGTTATTTATAGATAATTAGTAATGTATTAATAGAAATTGAAGTTAATATCTGGTTGTAATAAACAAAATATTTGAAGAGTTATTTTTCTGCATATTGCAAGATAACAGCAAATAATTCTCTCTCTCTGTTTTACATTATTTCATTCATCTTTATATGCCATGTCAAAAAGATTCTGACAAAATGAAATTTCCCAATTAATGTTGATTGTAACAAAATAGGGTCCCTGCTCAGCTTTTAAAGTAGAATGCTATAGCTTTTTGGAAAGCTTAGACCAGAAAGAAAAAGAAAAAAAGAAAATGTTTAAAAGTCTTTTTGACGTTTTGTGTATTTTACAGAGCCAACAATAATGACGTCATAAATTCATAAGTCCATAGATGGTAAAGTGAATCACTTGAAGTTTAAAGGCTGAAAATTTGCATCCTGCGCTAATTTGGGTCACAGATTATAACACCTTTTGCTGCACCAGCCATCCGGTTGGGACATTTCACACCTGTCATCTTCTCTCCAACATTGTACAAAAGATCAAGGACTCCTCCAAATGCTAGTCAAAGCATTTGCAGATGCGGATTCTGGGTTACAAATTTGAAAGAAAAAAGAAAAGAGAAAAAGAAACTTAACAGGAAAAACAACCATGCTGGTTGAAAATCAATAAGCGTTGAATTTATTTCCTCGAGGGTTAAAGCAATCAACCCTTCCTGGTTGGAAGTAATATGATATGCATATCTCACGTTAGTCAGTTGAAGAGGTGGTTTACTCAGAGAGCCTAGAGGATCTTATAGTAGCAAACAACTTCAGGCAGAGTAATATAGGGTCAATCAAAAGCAAGACCAAACTTCTGTCTCCACCTCTAAGTTCGGATTCTCTCTTCCGCTTGGTAATTCTGCATCTAATTACTCATGTTCCAAACTGCCAAGCTACGACAAAAACTTTGATTCCCACAAGACTGGTCAATAATTTTCAATCCAAAGGATTCCAGATGGCCCCTTAAAATTAGTCCAATATCTCAGGTCTGTAGGTACAGCCATATTTTATCCTGGTGAATAGAGAAAAGGACCGCAGGATCAATCATTGTCAGCCCACCCCTTTATTCCTCACTTGCTTTGCAAAAATAACAACTCTAAGAAATATATTTGCCTGGAACTTCCCAGTTCTGGCTAGTTTAAGGAAAAAGACAATTTTCAATTTTCACAAAATTTGATGTTGTCAACTTGTAAAATCCTGATAATATTTCAGTAATCATGTAATTTCTCGCCAGTTTATGAAATCTCATTAGAGGTAGTATCACATAATCTTAAAAAAATGTTTTTGGTAATAATTGAACTGATTTAGGCAATTATTATATAATTTTCAATGCCTGATAATTATTAAAATAAGTTAAATTTCCTATGAAGTCAAAATTTGGCACGTAAGCATGAAATTGTTAGTTATTTCTAGGAAAAAAAATCAAGCTGACAAATAGTTTGGGGAGGGAGGTTATTTTCTGTGAAATTGTTTTATTGAAAACGATTCATTAATAACCTATAATGATTTTAAGAGAAACATTCCTTAATCAGTGATAATGTGTATATAAGGAATTACTTTTTCCAAACGTAATGTGTGAAAAATATTTTGTATGCATGAAGCTTTTTTTTCATGATCACTAACACACCTGCAGAAATAGAAACACAATCTTTTGAATGTATATATACTTTCCTTTCTTCCTCAAATGACCAATTACATATCTTTTTGGCAACAAATATTTTTTCAATTTTGTTCTAATGCCATGACAAAAACTACTTGTCCATTACCTCTCATATTTATAAATAATCATTATTTTTTCCAGTTTGAATGATGAAAAGAGATATAATCCATGCCATCAAGAAAAACAAAGACCTGACACTGATTTCAAGCTGTACTTCATCCCCCAGAAAACAGACAAGTCCAAACCTATTGTAAAGAAACTAAGTATACACACTGTTGAGTGAGTTCTAGAATGCGCTCAAGCATGGCAACCCTTCAAAGATAGTACTGTCAGCTATTTTGTGGAGAAGATGGTAGATAAAGAATAATATGAAATTATCAACAATGGCTTTTATCATTTACATTGTTTCCATTCAGCTAATAGCATTGAACTCATTGAAAGAGTAGAGGTAAGGTTCGACGAGTCTCTTTCACAATCTCCCTCTCCAATAGTCAAATGAAAGAATGGAAGGCCAAGTGTGGCTTCCATTGTGCGGAAAAATGAGGAAGACAGAGTTCTTTGCTCACACTCAAATGTCCACCCCCATTTAGGCAAAACTGTATAAAATTTTAGGTTAATCAGTGTAATTTAGGTAAAAACCATGTAAATTCATGGGAAAATTAAGCCCTTTTCTACCTTAGCCAAAGAGTTTCCAAATACTTATTTCATCAGACCAGAACATATTTGCTCTGAGCGAGCTCAAAATGAGGCCATAAATTAGGCTCCACAAGAGAATGATCCTACTGACTTGATGGTTGATAGTGAATTCATCAGTTTGAATTTGATATCTTTTTGTAAAATTCTTGCTAAATGAGAAATATTGAAGAGTAACAAGTGGATATATCGAGGCTTATTCAACGATTCCATTCCTCGTCCAACGTTGCCTACTTTATTGAAACCAGTACAAGCACAAGTATCACACATAGAACTTGAGTGGATTGTTCAATATCGGTTGCTTCTCAAATGATTCCGCAATCAGTCAAAACAAACTGACATTCACCATCAACCATCTGCTACTTGTACTATCAATAGAGAAATGAGCTCTGTGATCAAAATACCACATAATGTTGGCCTTAGTCTTTATATTCATCACAAAACGCAAAGCAAAGAGTTGATTGATCTGTTGTCTTATTTGAACACATCTATTAATAATGATAAAGCGTTGATTATCGAGGCAAACCTTGCAAATTCTGTCAAGATAGAATGGAAAAAAATAATGGCACATACATTCCTACTTGAATTTCAACAAATCATCCAGTATTCTTTGCTATAGACGATACTGACTTATGAATAGATACCCCTGATGGATAGGTACAACACCCTGGCACTCCCATTGCAGTATATCAACAGTAGGGTTTCCAATCACAAAATTACTGCGTTACCAATCAATAGAATAAGTAGATCTAGCAAATCACCAAAGTCAATCTATGACGTGATCCACTACCCGGAACCAAAATGAGAAAATAATAGTCATCAGAGGTTTGGCAGTCACCTCTCAAATGAAGCAATGAAGCTATATTGATTTCATGACACAGTATGGTTTCTAACGAAATCATTGAATTATGTATCAAAACCATTTTATGACAAGTCTTTAAAAATCAGCTGCAACATGCCATTCTCGTTTACCTTATCCAGAAACTTATGGCAGGAAATTGAATGAAAGCCTGTATGGACTTCCAGCTCCAAAATCTGTCATTGACCTTTGTATATGTTTGTGTAAAGTAGGATGTGAGACTGCGATGCAACTGTAGAAAGAAAGGGCTTCAGTCTACTGACACGTGTCTGCATCATTTTTATAATGAACTTTATTTTCATTACATTACATATATCTTAGCTAGTTCTGTTGTCTTTTGTGCTCCTGTGATGTCATATTTTATTGGCCTGAAATACGTCAAATGCTGGCACTGCATTTTCCCTTAACCTCACACTGTTTAGGCAATCAAATATTTATACTTGATTGCAACTTTCTAGATTTCATTTACTAGCATGTTCAAATATTTCTTACCATATAGGACATTGGAAGTAATGTCATCATAAAAAGATGACATAAATGATTAATGACATCCATTTTTAAGAATGAAGTTGTTGTGTACAATCATAAAAGCATTCCGTTGTAAATTTTCATCTTGGCCATTTTCATCATACCTAATGGGCCAAAATTAGAGCAAATGTTGGTATTTAATTTTCTTTCTTCTTCACTATTTTGGGAGCAAAGAATAGACTCGGTTACAAATTCTTAGCAACGTAGCTTATATGGTTGTTTCAACAATACTCAGACATAAGGATTTATGGTGGTATTTTAGTCTGGTCAGTGAAATACACAAAAATTGTTTCAAAAATTGTAAACATATTTTTTTCTGTTTCCTTATGGCCTAAGCATTCCAAAAATAAATTTACTCTCCTTTACTAAAAAAAATTGAAAAGAATTATAAATCAGGCCCAATTAATGCCTTTATAGGCAATTTCAACAAAGGGAAATATCAAATGGCCCTACTAAAAATCAGAATGTCATGGGTACCTGGATTAGCATTAGCTGGGCTACATTTTTTCTAATCAGTTAATAATAATAACAATAGTTCAATATTTTTTTTCTAATTTTTAATTTTCTAATGAATAATATCAAAATAGTTCGTGTCTGAATTTTGTTAAAGGTATTCTAATCATTGTATATGGGTTGGATCAGACAAATTTTCTTGTCTTCATTGCTTCATCTTGAACATCTCAGCCATGAACCCTATGGCCTGGGAACACAATAGACAACTAAGGAAGACCACAGTGTATGCAATATATTACAATAGAATAAAATGACAAAAGATAAAGAAACTAGTCTGAACCAATCCACTTACAATAACATCAAAATAAATAGGTAAACACCCTTCTTCTTCCTCCTCATTTTACTTCTCCCTTAACTTTGATCTCTGCCACCCCCAATCATTTTTTTTTAAAACTTCTTGAAAAAATTGAAAATACAGATGCACCAAGGAAGTTATAGATATATATGTTTAGTGCTTATACATAGGTATTCTCAGACTTTCTCAAGATTAACACTCATTCCCAAAAATCTATCGAAATTGTATGTAAAAATCAATTCAATTTTCATAAACTTAATGCGATTAGAGAATAACACGGATTGGAAATATTATGATGGAAACATTATTTCGAGCCAACGCAAAGAAAATGTGATATTTGTGTTTGGAAAAATTCAATGAAAATTCAATAGAAATAAAATATGAATGTTTGAAACGTACATCTTTTTTTTTTTCAAGTTTAAAAACTATAGAAAATTAACTATTGAATGAAATTTCTGAACTTATTGAATCGATGACTGAATTTATTTACTGTTTCAAGCTATTGTGGATGATTATTTGATGGTAACAGATGTTTATAACTTAACGATGGTCTGAAAAGTCAAACTATCAAATGAGGAAGTATCTTCAGCTGTCAGCACCCACCACCTGTAAAAAGTCTATGAGAATATCTAACACACACACAAAATGATATATTATGATCACAGGTTACCAGCTGAATACTAAGAACAGAATAACTTCCAAATACTGATTTTCATACACATACAAGACATGAAATATATATATATATATATATATATATATATATATATATATATATATACACACCAATACACACTGTACATAGTTAGTAAACAGCAATTTTTTTTTTTGTCCAAGAATTGGAACAGTTTTTTGGGGGGTGGGGTAGGTGATATTATGCCTAGATAAGAGCAAAAAAATAAATTCCAAAATTGCTAAATCAAATGAAATGATCAAAATATGTTGTTTATATTTTGAATGAAAACATTTTGGCACTTCTACCTCTACTTATATAAGGAGAAGAGTCATTGAGAAAAAAAAAATGATACATCATTACTATCTGCAAATTCTTCTCGATCAAGAACTTTCTTTCACCTTCAATTGCATTGATCATTTATTCATATTGTTGCCTTTCAAAAAGGCATTAGTGCAAAGTGAACATAGATTATCTGAGTCAGAATTCAAACTCACTTAGCAGATTCCATTTTCAGTGTTGCTAATCACTTGGCCAACAACATCTCCACAGATTTTTTTTTTAAAACAAACATTCACATAAATGCCAATAGTTTATGGCCAGCACAGGCATATGAAGAGATATCCATCAAGGTTAGGCCAGAAATAGTAGTTTTGCCCTTGAATTGACCTGTGATCCCAGGGTCAACATTACCTGCTCTATATTCATCTGATAGACAGCCTACAGGGTCCAGCCATTTAGCTGGCCATAAGACACATACAAGTAAAGAATTGATGGCTTTATAGTAATAGATTTTCATGATGCCAAACCATACATATTTTTTTTCCACAACTCCTCTTCTCTAGAATGCATCTAATATTCCCACAAGGAAACCGTCTGTTACCAACAAAAACAAAATTTACCCACATTCCGCAATTATGTTGAGTAGCAGATGTATCAAGGTCGGCTTTCCAGGACTTTGTCCAATAATATTTATGATATATATATAACAGGACTGTTTTTTTATTTTTCAAAGCTGTCTAAACAATATCCGCAAAGGACAAACAACGGTGGTTAGGACAATGAACTCTCCCCCCTAACCAAGTTCAGTCACGTTTTAGTAGAACCTCTCATGAAATTGATCAGACAAGCATCCATTTACACTATTAACAGCTTTGAAGCAGTGAACAATTAAATCTTGTAGTATGCAAGAGAATGCATAGAAACTGCTCAACCTCCAGAAACATAAGTAGATAATTCTTCTAACAGATGCATCGAGGCCTCCAGTATATATATATACATATATATGATTATAAATTGCACTTTATTGAAACTCTATTTGAAATGATCTCTCATTATTACACAGTGAATGTATCACTTGGCCTAGACAATGTAAATAGAATAAACAATTAAAGAAAATGGGTCTGCTGCAAGAATCAAACCTGTGGTCAATAGGGTGGCCACTTCAACATGGCGTTGCTCTTACCATTGAGCCGCCAGTCATGCAAAGACCCAAATAACCATATAATAATGGGAGATCATTTCAAACAGAGTTTCAATATAATATAACGCAATCTATAATCTTTTCTGTCAGATCATATTTTTTAATCTCTCTCTCTCTCTCTCTCTATATATATATATATGTATATATATATATGTATATATGTTAGCCTTTCTTTTCTTTTAAATCATCTCAGATATACAAATATATTCAAGGGTAATAATTAGTCAACTTAAATAAAGCAACAGACATGAAATAATAATTAGAAGAAAAACAAATTAAATAAAATTTTCTAGCAACAACTCCGTACATTACACAGTGTAATTTATTGATTGATTGACGTTAAGAATGAAGAAAACTTCAACTTTTCATGTCTGCAACTATGAAACACAGGACAATAAAAAAAAAAAAAAAAAAAAAAAAAAAGATCAAAGAATATTGCAAATCCTTAATACAAACTTCAATTGTACACCATTCATCCCAAGGGACATAAAAAATCATCTCATCTCTTTAATTTTATTTAAAAAAAAAACTTTTTGAAATTAATTTCTTCTGAAAAATAAAGAAAAAAAAGCAAGAAAGCTCTCTGCTGGGGAAAGATAGTCACCTAATAAAAAATGATTTTTAAAAAGTATGAACCAAAAAAGGAGAAAATGAAAGAAAAAAATATTTACAGATCTGGACCAGACCCAAGAAGAATGAAGACTATTGAAGGGAAAAGAGAATAATAAGTTCAATTATGTACCCACCATCCTTATGTCCATATCTGTGATGTCTGATTTCAAAGGGATTCAAAACAAATTAGCATTTCTAGTTGTAGTAGCAGGAGGAGGAGGAAGAAAGTTAGTGTGGTATGCCTGAAGATCTGGTCATTGAAAAAAAATTAGCAAGTTTAAATTGAAGTAAGCGTTCAATTTTTATCAGTAATTCATTCTGGAGTCTAAGTGTATAGTGATTTTATTGATAGGTGGACTTTAAATGAGTATATGTATATAAAACATTTTTATCAACAAAGTTAACCGGAAATTGAAAAGTTTTGCCGATTTTAGCCATTTATGAAAGAAATGCGTGATAAGTCATCTATTGATCAGAGTAGTTGTTCTTTTAATGACATCACACATTCTTGTCTTTCTTTCTGCTGTTTGCATAAATGAATCTGACTGACTGAAAAGCATCCTATAGAAATGCGTGGACACATCTAAAAAAACAATCATAGCAAAATATAAAAAGCAAAGTACTGAGAGTTTGAGAAAAAATATGACAAAGTGAACTTTGAAAAGATCCAAATTGTATATAAAATGTTTATAATTTCTATCATATCTGAGTCAATTCCAACTCGGTCTACACAAACTTAAATCAAATTTCTGTTTTGTCATTTAAATTCTTTTAATGAAAAAAAAAGTTTGCTTATCAGCCACTTGAGAGCAGCTGACATGATATCTTAACAGTAATTTCTTTGTCTTTGGTTTTCCTACAAGGGAAGAGAATCAAATAGTGATTCAAGACAATTCAAGGATGGTGATGGAGGCAATTAAAGCAATGATTGTCCTGGAGCAGCTGAGAAGATATTTCACTGATATGACATCATACAAATATGTCCCAGTTCAAAGTGGTTGATACATAACCAAGTTTTATGAATAGTGTTTTTCTTCTGTGATACTGAATTTCCATCATTATGATCGTCTAATTTGTGGACAGGATTTCATTTTCCTTCATATATAGGTTTGTCTTTTCTGAGATTTAGAAAATTTCACAAAAAAAAAAGGGAAAAAGTAAATAAATCTGTGAAACGGAAGTTTTAACATAACTTTTATTTAAGCCAGTTGAAAAATAAAAAAGCAACTAAAGAATTAAGCTGAAGGTGAAAAGTAGTCATAGAAATTAATGATTTATTATACTTCATCGAACAAAATCAAATGAAGAGAATCTTAATTTCACACCCATAATGTTGCTCAGACCCGAAACCTTTTTGTAAAGAATTATTTTCATGTATACCCTGCCCAGAAATTTTTTTTTCAAAAATTATTCAAGGGGAACAATTTTTTCACAGAAGAGTTCCACTGCTTTTTATTCTAGTCTTTGAAGAGTTCCATTGTCAATTTCCAAGCAGTTCATGAATCTAAGAGTTAAATAAAACAAAGTAAGGCCATATTAGATTTTTAAAAGTAACAGATTCAAATCAATAAAAATGTTTGAATTTTTTTTTCCTGACACTATTTTTTCACGATTGTAAAGTAATATCAGCTTTTGAGAGTATGAGTCAGACAAACCGAGATGACCCTTACAACAGCTTGGACATTACATATGACTTTTCAATAATCAATAAACATCTTCAAACTAGAAGAAAGTGCAGACAAAATCTTGTGGATAATATCTGTTACAAACTTTATATTTTATCAGGTGAGATTTTAGTAAACTCTGAGTGTGAAATATCAATTTCCAGGTTATCACTCAGCATTAAACCAAATTGACCATACAGGCCACAAGACAATTCATCAATATTTTTTACAAGAAAAAAAGTAAGCTATGCCTAGTAAATCTTTTTAAAAAACTAGTATCTATTTTTACCAGCTTTAAAAACCAACTATCTATACATGACTTTTTTTTTTCATTATTCACAGTAAAAAAAAAAAAGATACAATATAAACCTATTTGATGATAATTATTTCCATCATCATTTCTATGATAATTGAGAAAATTTTAATTTTTATGTATATCATTTGAAAGAAATGATAAATAATGTCTTTTTAACTTCATTTGTACAGGCCATATTTGCTGTAAATACAAATAGCTTTTCTGAAGACTTATCTACAATTATCTTACAGGGATGCCCAAACCATCACCACAATATTCCAATATGGCATATGACAACTATTTCCTAATAAGGATGATTGTTCTCTAATGAAACATTGCTATAAACCCAATTACAACTTGGACCATTAGCAATGTCTGCTCAAATATCCTCAGATATTAACAAGCTTAACTGCACTACATCCTGGCACTTAGCAAATGGCTTTGGAAACGTCTGCCACTATTCAATAAATCATTAAGTGAAAAAAAAAAAAAAAGTAGGCAATTGAGAAAAAAATGCTTGACAAAATCAAAATGTCACATATTTTCTTTATCTTTCCATTAGTTTGGGACAGAAAATTACAGTGCGAAGATTATCATTAATGAATAGCATAAGTGTCCCGCATTGTCAAATTAAAAAAGACTAAAAAATAATTGCAATATTATTTGTTGGAAAAATAATCAAAGCAGTGATATTTTTTAAACTTTAAAGCGTTAATGTAATAAAAATTCAAAGTAAATGTTGAGTGATTAGTTTTCATGATTTTAAATGGGTTTTGTGCATACAACTAACATTTTCTTCTTTGATGTATAACATATGTATATATATATAAACCTACTATTTCTTGTCACTAAAGGAGTCATGTCTATTTCGTTTCCGTTTAACATGCTACCTAACACTTTATATTTTTCTCTCTTAGTCGTCCTTGCCAAAAAGTGGAAGATGTAGCTAACCTGATTCTAAACAAACTATCTTATAGTATAAGTTATAAACAGGACACACCTTCAATTAGAAAAAGTATGCTGTAGGTAAATTGAGGTATGCCAATTCCAATATAATTATTATTAATTAATATTGATAGTGTTATAATCATTTTCAGTAATTTTGAATTTTTTTAATGTTACAAAGTAGATGAATAGAAACAAATGAATTATTCTGCTTTTGTACATGAGAGTGCATGAATAAGTCTGCAGTCTGAAACAGTTATAGCTGAATTTTGATCCAAAATTTTCATTGTATAATGTTTGATCAGTATCATTTGTGGAAAAATATTGAGTCATGTGCATGGAGTAAGAGGGAGATTATGTTGAAAAATAAATATTTGTTGTGTAAACTAAATACCATTTTCATCATTAAGCTACAGACTTATTGATGTACTTACAAAAATATAAACATACATTTCAGAACTGGCTAAATTTTAAGACTAGTCATAAATGGAATTTCATCATTAAGAAACAATTATTTCCATTTTAATACAAGAAGATGAATTTTTACTCTTGTACGAACATTATTTAAAAAAATGCTTATTTCCAACTAGTCATCAGATTTTGATAATGTCTTCAAAATTTCAAAGTTACTTTTCATAGGTATGCTATTTAAATGAGTTAACCAATAGTAATTAGAGTGAGATAAATTCCAAGGTAAATTTCCAAGGATGCTATACCTGTAGGGCAGTGATTCTGAACTGATAGACACTTGGCTCCCAGGAGAGGAATTTCCTGAGGGGAAAGAATATATAATGAAAACTGTAATTGTGAAAAAATTACTAGACATCAATACAATATGGGAGAGGAATTGAAAGAACCTGGGCTTGAAAGGGAAAGAACGTAATTAGGGACTCTCAGAATCATTGTTCTAATGTCAATCACTCAGAATCACATTGATCTCTTATGCATATGAGACATTAAGAAATGCTATTTAAATCATACTTTCATGTACACAGGTACATCAATAAGTTCATAGCCTAATGATAAAAAAACATTCATTTTACACAACAAATGTTTATAGTTCACCATAATCTCTTTCCTTGACAAGGCACTCAACCCAACCCTTCCCTATTACAGTAAAAATTTCAAATTGATCGACCCTAATAATTACCTGCTCAGTAAATAGTAGCAAAATTGCTGATGTATTCATTGTCAGTCATGGCAGACAGAGACCAATACCATGGAATCCTTTTACACTCAATTAGTCAATATACAAAGAATACTCATTGCTTATCCTTCACTCTCGGAAGATGGCTGAATTATTAAAAATAACATCAAGACTGTATCCCAAGATATGTTCAGTAACAATCCAGACAGTTCAACAGATATGTTTGTATTGATTTGATTTCAAATGTATACAGCAAATATGTCTCACATAGAGACAAATAACCATACAAGTTATTTATTATCTTCATAAACATGAATTTATGGTTTTTAAATTGTGATTTCAATCTTATCAGTCGTATACACATTACCTCATGCTTCTGCACTTCTCTCAGCCATTGCCAATATCTTCTCATTCTCTCATGCATCCCTTCTAATATTCATTGCCCATCCATATTTTTTATCTAAATATCATTCAAACATAGATAAGTTTCATATGCAAAAATCTTCCTTACCTCCAGTAAACTAAACTTTCTTTTCTTCCCTCTCTTCCTACCTTATTGAACTACTTTTTTTTACCTCCCTCTCTCCTCCTACCCTCTTATTGAAATACCCGACCTTTCCCTTATTTTGTTACTGAAACCATAACATTCAAATGCAAGTAGGAAGAAACAAAATATTATAGATAAAAGAGCCAAATGATAAGGATTATTCTTTCAGTCTTGTTCTAAATACTCCCAAGTCAATCCTCTTCTTTTTATTTATTCTTTTAGTAATAAAGTCGATAAGTTCATAGATATGAATCAATAGACTTACTTTGGCATGTTTTCATTCAATATCAAACATATTTTTTCAATTCTCAAATAACCTTATGACATTGAAAAATTGTTCTTGAATATTAAAGAAAAAAAGAAGGAAATCAGAAGGAAATTTGGTAAGGGAAAAGACGAAGGAAAAGACTGAGAAGAAAAACGTCATTCAATAATATTATTGAAGGTTACCTATCCCTTTCAATGTCATCTGGATACAGGAGATTAAAGAAAAAAATGCATGAAAACATTGCATGGTCCATCATCTTTCAGTTGATTTACCAAATGGAAAGGGTCTTTGTTGACTTCGGTAAGACCTTCAACCCAGTAGAAACCCTTAAAGTCATTGGTGTTATCATATAATGAGATGTAGATCCCGTACATGTCCAAGTATAGCAGCTAATCTATTGACACAGCAGTTCTTATATCAGGCAATATAAAGACAACTCTTTCAGACAAGGTGATACCAGCTCACCCAAACTCTTCACAGCAGGCCTAAGGATAATCTTCCAAAAAACTAGACTGGGAAAACAAAGAAATCAGAATAGACAGCCAATACTTAAGTAACCTCAGATTTGCTGATGAGATCGTCTTTTTTGCTGAGAACATTCATGATCTCCAACTAATGCTTGTCGAACTAAAGCTAGAAAGTAGTCCTTTGCATGAACTTGAGTAAAACAAATGTCATGCACAAGAAATATACAGAAGAGGAAAGACACAATAATCGTAATAGAAAATGCAGAGCTGAAAAGAGTGGACCACTATGTCTACCTAGGACAACAAATCTCCATGAAATCCTTAAAAGAAGGAGAAATCAAGCAAAGAATCACTCTTGGTTAGCAAGCTTTTGATAGAGCCTGCTCAACCTTCCGGAACAAGAAAATTTCATTAATCCTAAAAAGAAGAGTATTACAACCAATGCATCGCTCAAACATAGAACCTAATCAAGAGATAGACCCTCAAGCTGAGAACCACGCAATGCAAACAAGAGAATCATGCTCAATCTCACATGGGGGAATTAGAAGACAGCACAGTATATCAGAAAAAAGATGGGAGTCCGATATATCATAGAAAACTAAAATGGCAATGTGCCAGCCATGTTACAAGAATGGCAAACAACAGCTGGATATCACAACTAAGAACGTGGATCCCCAGAGATCATATGCAAAAATGCAGCCAGCAAAATATGAGATGGCTTGACAAACTAGACAAGTTCAGGAAGTATTGGCTCTGCAATGCCCATAATAGAGAGGTCTGACAAAGGAAGGTCTATGCCCAACAACGGGCACTAAAAGTCTGATTATGATGATGATGATGATGATCCATTATCAAAAGAACTAGTTAACAAGAGACAATGCAACTCAACTAAAGTGAGCTTCTGAACTATAATAATACAGGTTGGATATTTTGTGTAACAGCCAGTGATGTAAATGATTTTAAGAATAATTGTGACATTCATTACAATATCCCAAATGTTTAAGACTCTTGATATTGTATATATATTATTGTTATGATGTGTGCTAGTATATATAATTTGTATACTTTTTTCCTTCACACACTAAAATAAATGTTCTTCTGACATGATGGTAATAGTAGAAAAATAGAACAACTTTCCATTCAGTAGTTGATAGTCCTCAACTTTAGAGGGCAAAAAATGGACAAAGAGAGGTTGAAGAAGGGACAGAATCTCCCTACTTGAAATTATCGTACAAGGGGCAAGGTTTCTTTATTTCAAATTGCCTGACCACTGCACGAAAAGGAAAGGGAATACAACCTCAATTTATTGGTCACTTTATATATCCTTTCCCTCATCTGAATATGGTCACCAATCATTTCTCACACGATTTTATGACATGTATTTCCTCTAATCTTGCCAGGTTACTAAATAAGAAAGATGTGATCTTTGATCATGCAAGCCATAATTCTCTTTGGTCAAGCCACATTGTTGAATATATTATACAACAGAGTAAAATGCCCAGAATCCAGATTATACAACAGAGTAAAGAGCCCAGAATGCACTCACATTCTTTTCATACTTAATCATTTCATCTCTTGCTCAGCTAATCCTTATCTGTATCACTTTTTTTTTTTTTAAAGAAATTCAGTCAGACATCAGCAATATGGAGGAAAGGGAGTGGATGACACTCCTAGTTTTCATCCATGTTTATTATTTCCTTTCCCCAACCAAATTACTCATTCTAATGTCATCTATTGCATAATAACAAGTCAACCTGACAGGATTGGCACTTCATAATCTAAAATTCCAGTTCTGATAACTATGCTGAGAAAACACCTAGAATGCCAAAGGATGGTAAAGGCATTTATCTTTTTAGACTAAAATATTTAAAATCATATCCACTAAAAGCAAATACATTTACTTGCTTTTTTAGGATTTATTAGTTTTTATTGTAAGATATATTTTAATTTAATATTCTAATGATGAACTTTTCTTCATTTTTTATACTACTTTCTTAAACCTACAATGGGCTTTTTTTATGAATGAATGACAGTCAGAGTGTTGCATAAAAGGCAACTTAAATTAAGGTATACTAGTTGAAAAGTTGATAATAATTAGCAATATTTCCTTTGAGAAATTCATAAAAATAATATCATTGCTAATACTGCTAATGTATGTAGATAAAAACATATCAGCATATCAGGCAGTTGAGAAAAATAAGGAATATAGCTACATGGTGGGAAAAGGCAAATAGATGTGTGTTCAAGTCTCACCAGTGGCTTATTTATTTAAATACCAATCCACGTTGTTTGATGATGTCTAGAATGGCAGTCTGGAAATTGCAATAAAAGCAACTGAAAATGAGATGAAAGAAATACTAGTAGAAAAACTAATAACTGACGTAAGAGAATATTTTAGATTACGAACAGCTGGGGTATCCAGCATTGCCCAAGGGAAGAAAAAAACTCCATACCAAACAACACTGGAAAGCAAATGATATTTTATAGAGATCAAATCAAATGGGGGGGGGGGAATTCCCAGGCAAAATGAACTCAGTCCACCAATTCCATTTTCCAAGACTTTAACCACTGAGCTATTGTCTCATCCAAAGATTTTTCTTTATAGAAATATAAAATATTTAAATAGAAACTTACAAATTAGAGCGTTGAAAGTAGAGTAATATGATAAGAGGAGGGGAGATAAATAATTCAAGTTCATTAACTTTTTCATTTGAATTGATTTAATAATAAATATTAAGAAAAGCTGCAGCCTGGCACGGATGTGTGTGTGTGAATGAGCGTCTGTATGTGTGTAACTTTTTTCACACACTAGGGGAAATCGGAAACATTTGTGTATGGGGTAACTAGATTATTTGATAAGAGTATGTTAAACCAGCACCACTTACAGGATAATTCAGATCAGGGAAAGATAAGGGTTAGGGATTCGGATCCCCTGTGACCCCTTACAGATAGCGGCCAATCATTAAAAATGCTATTAAGAGTTAAGGCTGTTGCTAAGAGAGAAAACCCCATCCCAAAGGAAATAAAAAAGAAAGAAGAAAAGATAGTTGATGCAGAGAGGAATAGAAGTGACAGGGAAAAAGACATTGGGTGTATTCTTGCAACATAGCCATTAGAGTATTCTAATGGTTTCTACATTTCTGACCCCTGTCTTTCCTCTTATATACTGAGTTGTCTTCTGGTCTCTTCATATAAGGCTGAGTATTATCCTCTCTTGATTTGTTTACGTCATCGTCTTTTTTGCAGAGAAACTTCATGATCTCCAAAGAATGATAGACGAAAGTAGGCCTTCACATGAACTCCAATAAAACAAATGTTGTGTACAACAAATACATAGAGGACAAAGACAATGATCAGAATAGAAAATGAGGCTCTGGAGAAAGTAGACCACAAAATCTACCTAGGACAACTAATCTCCATGAAATCCTCAAAAGAAGAAGAAATCAAGCAGAGAATAACCCGAGGATGGCTAGCTTTTGGTAGATCCAACTCAACCTTCAAGTACAAGAAAATACCATTAATCAAAAAAGGAAGGGTATACAACCAATGCATCCTTCTGATAGTCAACTATGGAGCTGAAACATAGAACCTTACCAAAAGATTGACCCTCAAGCTGAGAAAATAGACAAAGGATGGTAATAACTAGTGATGCACTCTAATATAAATCCAGTCAGCTATTCAGGCAGATTAGCAAAAAATGCATGTTTTTTCTGTAAATTCGGTACCAGATATCCAACCAGATTGATATTCTGGTAGATCTCTGGAAATAACATGTGAATTTGACCTTGAGGAAGAAATAGACAAAAGAAAAAGGGATGAATAAGCAGATAGGATCAATTAAAATTAAATGTGAAGGCAGAAGGATAAAGACAGAAACTACTTATTACCAGAGCGACTGGCAAAGGCAAATGAAAGTGTCAGACAGAAAAGTAGAAAGAAAAAAAGAGCTATTAGTATGAAGATAGGCTTGAAAAGGAAAATGAGGACAATTCGTGGCCTAGTCTGTTTGCGGGCTATGTGTGCCTATCGGAGACATACAACGTCTTAATCCCTTCGAACTTCTCTTCACCTCTCTCTCTCCTTTTCACACTATATTTTTTATCGTTGACTTCGATTATATCCCAAAATAAAATACTGAATGTATCTGAGACTGTGTTTACATGTTTGTTAAACAGCTCGGCTAAACAAATACATTATGATAAATGAAAGCTGCCAACTTCATATCAACAAATGGTCTTCTTTTGTCTCATCCTGTTGATTGCATCACTGTTTACGTATGCACAGACAAATGCATTATCTAACAGTAGCTTTGACCATAAACTGACCTGTAGGGAAATCTGAGGTCAGTCTACTTATCCTACAGAAATCCTGGAGTCAAGTTACCCTTGTACACCAATTTGCAGCCCATACCGTGCAGCTATCTCCTTGAAATTTGAAAATGCCAAAATTGATCTGACCCTAAATTGACCTTTAGGGGCCACCAGAGGTCAGCACTATCTATCCATGTTAATCCTGGGCCAAATTACCCTTGTACACAAATTTGTAGTCTGTAGGGTGCAACCATTTAGCAGTCTATAAAACAAAGTTAGTTAGGAATCTTTTTATGTAGGTAGGAATTTTTTTCTAATTTTTAACGTAAAATGTCACTTTTTCACCCCTCAGAATCCTATATACTATCAATGATGACGTCTGATATCATATAAGCAAAATATTTTCACAACCATTCCAAGAGAATCATTGCTTTCACTGCCTCCACTACCACCTATGAATTCTCTTGATTCACTATCAGATTAACTATTCAGGATGTAGAAACTTCTCGTGAGATATCTCATCAGCCACTCCAAGACAATCAATGCTTTCACTGCCTTCATCTCTATCTATGAATTGTCTTAAGTCACTACTCAATTCACTGCCAGAATAAGAAAGATCTAGAATTTCCAAAAATATCACCAAGTTCCTCAGAAGTATATGAAGAATGTTGCCAATATTCTTAAATGCCAGGATACTCCTAGGCGCTGTCTAAATCACATTTACCAGTGACAGGCATAAATATTGCTACTTTGTGGAAATACATAAAACTAGAGTTAATCACTTAGTTGAGAAAATTAAATTGCACTATTTTGAGTACAGCGTAAGTGGTTATAGGACCTGTCATGTGTGATCTTATATCAGTGAAATATCTCATCAGACACTCCAGGATAAAAGAAATTCTTGCATGATATCTTGTCAAGTAATTAAATAGCATCAATAGAATAATACAAGTAATAAAAAAAAAATATTCTTTAAGCTTCATATTATTCTTACAAAGCTTTTTAACATCATAGACGTTATGAACAAACAAATTTTATGTCATTGGTTTTGAAAGAATCAACTAATCTCAAAAAAAAATTTATTCATAGCTCCAAGGAAATTCCAAAGGACAATATTTGAAGTCTCATAACATTGTCAGAAGAAAATGTGAATGCATATGCTACTGAATTGATAAAACTCCAATCAAGGTTAACAATGGGGTTAAAAGCTTATTGTAGCTGAGCAGGTAAGGTAGGGTGAGTGGTTTGCCTTACCCACTCTTTTTAAGACATTTTTTGTTGAAATAACTGGTAATGAAACAGAATATAGGGAGAAGTGGATTCATACCTTACCAAAGGGTACCAGACTGAAGCAAACATGAATAGCCTCAGCTAGAAATCAAATTGAGCTTGAAGATTCTGTTTTCTATTCTAATAACTGTTACTCCACTCAAACTTTAAATTGATCCAAAATATCATTGGAAAAGTAGGAATCAAACAATTTTCTCTGTTTTATAGATATAAAGTCAAGTTAAATCATGATAATCATTTCACATTTATCATTTTATTGATATTTTGCGATTATATAGTAAAGGTATCAAAGTCATGCACAAACTCCAAGACTAACACATTCAAAAGCACAGGTTGGTAAACTAATAGAATAGAATCTAAGTTGAAGTAATGACCAATTTTTCCCATGGAATCAGCAGAATTTATTCAGTTCAGTTTTGTGATTTTTTTCTTCTTGAAATCAAAACTTGACATGGGACTGAAAAATGGGAGAATATAGGCAATAAATAGTAAATCAATAATTAACAAGCAAGGACTGTATATCCTCCCAAGGAAAAAATAGGTCCGATCTCTCCATTCTCTGCAATAGCTAAAATCAAGTGAAAATGGTTCAACTAAAAATTGGATGTACTTAACAGATACTGAATATAAAATGGAACTCTATAACCTGGGATGGAAAATAGAAAAACATTGGACCCCACAAAGATAGGATTTCAAGAGAAGAAATAAGTACTGAGCTTATCTCTTTGCCACAGTAGCTAAAATCTTAGATATTTTCACAATATTCAGGTCAGCAATTTTAACTCCAAAATACTCAATGCTAATGTGAAATAAAGAGAACTATGGAGAAAAATAGGAACCACTGAGAGATTAATCGAACAACTTTTACAATGAATATGTAGAGTAAAGCAGCTGGCCACCAATTCAATAAGGATTTAATCTTATCATAGACTTACACTGAACTTTTCTAATTCTTTCATTAATTCAGGATATACACAGTCCCATTCTTCATGATGGCAAATAATTCTCACGTCTTCATCAGGTAGCACGACAGGTGGTATTTTTGTCATTGTTGATTTTCTCCAGTATTTGTAAAATCTGTAGACAAAAAAACCTAGACAAAAATGGGGGGAAAAAAAATCATTAAATATTTACACAAGTATTTCAACAACAACAAAAATTTTAAAAAGTCAATGATATCAATTGAAGTTGATTAAACATGTAGCATTCGGAGAATACATTAATAAAGCATATTCAATATAGAGAGTTATTTGTTCAATCTATATAAGCAAACAGAGCAAATATGTACTGAAATCATCATTGATTTTTTGACTCATATTTCTTTCATCCTAATTTTAGTTGCTTTTTAACACGTTATCCTAAAGCCATTAGTAAACAACATAGATCGAGAATGAGGAGTAAGCGGGACAAACTCACATCCCCCTTTTCCTAAGGAAGCTTGACTTGGTGCAACAGCTGCACTACTGATTGAGCTACAAAATCCAACGGTTACAGAAGCTAGAATCAAACCATTTAGCTTTATACCATACTTTACCTGAAAACCAAGCACTGCTACCTTTGTTTGTTACAGTAGTAGTATTTGCAGTAATATCATCTCGAATTTTATCATCAAATGAAGCATTGTCAAATTTCTTTCATCCTAATCTCAGATGGTTTTTTATTGCAATTACTCAGTTGTTTGACAAAAGCTCATTCTCTATTAATAATCCACGCAGTTTACTAACAGCCGGGCAATAGAATGAAATTGTTAAGACCTAAACATTTATTTACTCTCTCAAGTCCAAAAGTAATAAGAGAAAGTGAAGAAACTATACAAACTCCAGAAACACAGGTGATTAATTTTACCACATGCATTACAGCCTCCACAGTGTGTGTAGTTTCTTTTCTAAAAAATCATCTCTCAGAAATTCAAATATATGCATGATTTTCTTCTTGAGTAATAACCCGTTACATTATAATCATCAAATTCTTTGTTTTCCTCAATAGAAAAGTAATTAGTAAGCTCTGTTGCATTTCCCGACATTGTATTTAGAAGGACCAGGTTCTGGATAGGTCACCTATCTTCTGTCCAAATAAACAAACATTCTGGCAAAATGACCTAACCCTTAGAAACTTGTATCACTTCAACAAGCACACTATTATCAACAACGAAGTATCATATTTGTCCACCGATGGCACAATATATAAGACATATACTGTTTTACAAGAGCATTTTTAGGAGACATAAAAAAATTTAAAAAAAGATTTTAGTAGGTTCCATAATCATCCATTGTCCAACTTGAGCTTTCAGTCCTTTGCTTATAATACACAATATTGAAAAAAGAGCAAAAATATTACACAGTGCATTGCGATTTTTGTTCCTGGGTTGTTAGTGTTGTATTTTGGTGGCTTATATATAAAAACTATAGAAAACGGCTATTATTCCTTTTAAATTTTGCTTTTGTGACCAGAACAGTGATATTCATATGATTGGTTTTTTTTCTTTTATTTGATTAAAATATGCAAATTCACCTGTAGTCTGATTGAAAATAAGTAGATTCCAAACTATCACTGTCCTGGCCGCAAAAGCAAAGTTTGAAGGGAATGATTGACATTTCCTACACTTTTCAGAGGTAATCAATCAGAAAATAATACTCATTACCCAGAAACAAAACAAAAAAAATTTCAAGTTGCACAGTTATATAACTAATTCATCATTTTTTTTATTATCATTACCGAGGTTCAGCTCAAAGAACAAAATTACTATTTTATATCAATTATACAAACCATTCTTTGAAATATTGTTCATAAAACAATGACAAGTGAAGCATACAGAAATTCATACATACACAATTAGTGTCTATTCACAATGTACTAATTAGACTGAAAACACTAGTAGAAATTGTTAATTATTATTTCTCTAGTAATACAAATGACTATTTATTAGAACTTCCCTTTCAACACAAAAGGTCAGTAGTGAAAGTTTGATTCTGACTATGCAAAGGGTCTCTGCTTGGAGTATAAAAGTAGGTGGATTTCGGCTTAGTGAGTGGTGAGAAGGATGGTCACTCTGAGTCATCACAAAGAAAAAGGAGAAAAAAAGGTCTGCTTCATATAAAATAGTCACCGAATATAAAAATTGACATGATCTCTCATTGCTCAGGTTAGTGGAGAGTTCAGCTCCGATATCATCTAAAATTTGGTTCATTGGGACATTCATTTATTTGATCCAAATCTTGGAAAAAAACAAAACATATCAAGTATATTTGTAATGATTTCTTTGGCTTCATTGGACGACTAAACTGTTAAATTAGAGTGACTTTTTGATTGGTTATTGCTGACTGACTCAGCACTTAGTCAACCTCAGTAAGGAATTATCTACTGTGAATCTACTCTGAGCTGCCTTTTTGAGTATAGGAACAATTATGCGTCATCTAGAGTATGCAAAAGCCCAAACCTCTAATAAATACAATGCCACATTTGTCACTTTCTGAGAAAAATCCTATTTTGGAACGAATATAAAAACAAAAAAAAACAAACCCTATAACACAAGTCAATGAAGAATAACTGCCAAGATAATCCAGAATAGTGATTTTAAACATAATGACATGGAAATACTTGACATACCCAATAGTGAAAATGAATCTATTCTGGAGGGCAACAGATTGAAATCTATGAATGATTGGCATATACTGATAACAGCCAACAGTTTCACAATGAGAATGAAGGCTGTGGACATGAAATTGTTAAACAAATTGCAGCAAAATATTTTTTTAAAATATCAGAATATGAAGATGACACTCAAATACTGTATGCGTAATGAACAAGGTAGCAATGAAATATGTTGATGAGATTATGGTGTTATTTCATACAAGAAGGTAATGAGGGCAGTCTGTTACCTTCATTAAGATACCTGTGCTGATTAAGTTAAGTTTGCACGCAGTAATCTCAGAGACTACAGCAGGACACTTGATAAATTCTTTAAATGTCAATGAGAATTAGGGATTTAGTTGTTCAGTTTGTTATTAAATCTATTATATCAAAAAAATAAGTGTTTTAAATAATTTTTGTCTAAACATTAGCTGAATTTGTTTCAAATTTTGTTTTTTTGTTCATTAAATGATTAAATAGGAAGAATCATTTATGTTCATCCGCTACAGACTTTATACTAAAGTTAGAGAAACCCATTTCTAGCTTGCCAGACCTGCCAAAGCTTTGTTCTGCTTACAGCTCCTGGAATTTACCAATGGTTACCCACCTAGGTACTGACTAGACTTGACTTTGCTTAACCAGTGATCCCTCAAGAACCAGTGTATCCAACATGGTTTAACCATAATTCATTAGCCTCAATGACTTGGTTCCTCAATCCTAATCCTTAGCAAAAGGTCATCAAGTGCCATTTTTGAAGTCTTTGGTATGACTCGACAGTGGAATGAAACAGGCCCACCAAAACAGAGACAAGCTCTCTACCACTGGGTGACAGTGATCGGTAATGCATGTACTTAAGCTGTTTGAATGTGACTTTGCATAAGTGGCAAATCAACCAAACAGCTCTATTCCCATTATGTCATAATTTTCCAGAATCTACTAAATTAGATATGTATTATTAAATAAAGTTTTACAGATTTTTTTTCTCATCTTGGTTTATTTTTTCAACACGTTCCAGACGTTGTACCTTACAGCTATCTTCAGGTAGTGATTAGGCGTATTTTTGACCCCTTTGAACAATTTGGAAATTTCATATTCCACTCTCTAATATCAGGTGTGATTAATCTTTTGTTTCAAACTCTGTTGATGTCCGCTGGGGATCTTTGTTAGATACGATCACTTGTAATAGCTCCCATTTGTATTTGTTTGACAGTAGAGGCATTTGTACCGGTATTCCAAGAAAAGTGGTAACAGGGGTTATTATCCTTGTAAAAGTTGATGTTTCCCTACACTGATGTGGTGCAAGGGAGATAATATAAAAATATTTTCATTGATCCAACCTTATTCAATTTTAAAAAGTTTAAGGTCACATTTTTTCTCATCTATATATCTATCTTTTTTTTTTCAAATGATTATCACTTAAATATTTTTTGTGAGGTGAGTAAACTTGAGGGGTGAATGTGCACATGCACTTACTAACCTTATGTGCCAGTACTAACGTTTTTGTGTGTTGTTATTGTCTTTTTGGTTATGGGTGTGTGGGTTTTTTGGGGGAAGCAATGAACATTCCTTCAGGGTTAGGTGTTTCCACAAGGCCAAAATGTTGTGTACAAAAAATAGATCAAGTTGAGGAAAAAAGTCTGCACAAGATTTTACATAATGATATTCTCTCATCTAAAGAAATTTAGACAGAAATTACAAATGTATAAGTTGAATTTACAGTTGTGCTAGATACTTTTCTACTTGAATTATCCAAATAATAAACAAGGATGGTTGCTATTGACTCATTCTAATGTTTTTCTTCTATTTTTTGCTCTTTATGAAAATACTCAGGTTGTTTTTACAATCTACAACAGTTAAGCAAACAGCATGGATTGGAAATATAACATAAGCTTCCAACAAAAACTAACAACCTCAATCCTTACCTAACTTGAACAGAGCCTTAACGATTGGGCTAAAAAAGCCAACCAACAAAAGCAGCAAAAAATAGAATGTACTCAGAAAGTGCACACCTCAGCCAACACCACTGTGTGGAGAAATAATTTGGGGGAAATCCGACCTAAAATTTGATCACTCTTTCCCTAGCCTATCATCCACCCTTCCACAATTCAATTCAAAGTTCTTTCCCAAAATTCAACAAACTCTTCCTTATCCTATAGACCAACCTTGCACAGAATTTCATTGAAATTCATTTGGAAATATTGGAGTTGTCTTTTGAAAAGATGGAACTGAAAACATATACCTCTTCAACTGTATTGGCAGAGGTAATAAGATGAAAGAAAAAAAAAAAGAGTGATTCAATGTTGATTTCAAGAAATGATTTTTTAATGAAAACTAGCTTAAAGGATGCCTTCACATCCTAATAATAGAATTTATATCATAGTTATTTGAAAATGAATAAATCAATTAACAAGGGAAACTTCTGAAATACCTCCTTTGAAGGACTGGATCATTATAATAAAGATTATCAATTATTGAATTTCAAATTAGATTCAAAATTGCTTTATTCATTACAATGTACTTTTACAATAACAACATACAAATAAATATACAGATTTTGGTCATTGTAATATAGATTGGTTTGATTCATACTTTTTGTTCGAAATCTATTGCTTTTGATGAACATATTTTCCCATTATGTGCGTAACAATGCGTCTCCCTGTTTACACATTTTCAAATACAAGTCAATGAATTAAACTCATTGAAATATCCTGTATCTGACTTATTCACAACAATGATAAAATAAAGAGAGGGAGTGAAAAGAGATCTACCCAAACTAAAGACTGTAAGGAGTGTTTGAGGAGAACAAAAAGAGTGTAACTTGATTCTGTCTCAAGATGAAAGGTTCATCTGTGAGAGAAATCTTAGGTGTGGGTGTCAAGATTTTCACTTGTTTCCGGTAGAAAACATCCATATATATACGCTCTCTACATATTCCATCTGAGTACAGACCCACAAAGTTCTACATTTTCAAGGAAACCAGCAATTTGCCTTCCAACCACTTTGAAACTAACAAATCTTTCAGCCCAATCAAGTTTTCAATTACTGTCATCCATTCTTTTCTTCAAGTTGTCGGAATATTTACCTTATCTCAAGGTGAGTTACTTTCATGAATTATCTTAATCTCACTTATACAAGTAACACACTCCTTTTTGAACAATGTATATTTCCCATCAAAATATACAGTTTAAAACACTTTCATTGAAACTTTAAACAGTTTGCAAACAAATTGTATCAAATTCCATGTATTTGAAATTAGATAGATCAGCATTTTTCATTGATCAAAAAAATAAAACCAAGAAAAGCAGATCAACAAAAGAAGGGTAAATAAATAAATTATTTCATATAAAAATCTACTCAGCTTTTGTCAAATGCATTAATTGATAATTTTATATATGCTTTGACGTCTTTTTTCTTTTTTTTCTCCGAACTTCCTGAATTTTTATGGAAAACTACTCCACATACAGTAATGCTCAGGTCAAGCTATAATATTGAAAATCAAGCTTGATTGTCATATTTCCTCATAGCTGCATGGGATTTTGTATACACACATCTAAATTGTGCTATTGTTTTATCTTGTTTTATGCCTCTGAACCAGATGTAGAGATACAAGAGGTAATGTTATCAGTATCAAATAATATACATAGCATTATTAAAGGATTCTTGTATTTTCATACTATCAATGGCACTATCATCCAAGTTATGATGGTATCTTCTTGAAATGATAGCTCAGTAAGCATATATACTATGTTAAGCACAACACAAGATACGAAAGTGTACGTGACTCAAGCCACTAAAATCAAAGGATACTAACATTTGAATAATTTTTTCAGCATATCTTTTACAAGCTACATGAAAACAGCAGGAGTACTTTCATTACCTCAGCACAAAATGTTACCTGTTATTTTTTCATTATTAGTTTGACTCCAGCAATTGTTTTCCATACACATAGTCATTGAGGGGAGGGTGTGAGCCAAATTTCAAGTTTTCACTATGAAAAGTTAGGGCTGTACACGTGATAGATAGATAGATAGAAAAACAACTATTCCAGCCACTGAGCTGAATTTTTGAAAGATTTCTGAGAAGAGAGGAAAAGATATAATACTTCAGATGAAAGAGAGGTAGTAATAAATTCCAAATTTAAAAATGTGGCAAGCAACATCAGATTATTCAATCTAATGTCCATATTCTCTTTCACTCTTTATTTCTCTCTTCCTTTTGTTGATTGACAGCATGGGAATAGAATCTCTCTCACCTCCTGTGTCACTCTATACATCATTTAAATTTTAGAACCTTTTCAGTTTTGGTCTTGACTTTTTTCAGTCTGAACCTGACATCATTGTTGTTAGATAGGAAAATAAAGTCAACTCCAATAGTAGGAGTTTGACAATTATGAATATTGCATCAACTTAGAGTGTTGTGATAAAAAGCAATAATGATAAAATGGAGTAAGACTAGTAATGAAATAATAAATAATGATAATGAAAATGAAAAGTGTATTAACACAGTGTTATGATAAAAAGCAACGATGAAAAGATGGAGAAATACTAGTGATAGAATAATCGTGAAAATGCTCCATGAAAAGCATTTAAAAAAACGAACTATCTATTGTTATTGAATATACACTTTATGCTAATCTTTAATTGTATTCTATATAAAAATCTTTTGACAAATGTAACACTTCATAACAATAACAATATCTGTAACAAGCTTAGTTGCACAAGGATCAAACTCTTTTTATTAGAATCTAAAAGGTAAACAAAATAGAATTAATTTTTCCATACAATATTATTCCAAAACTTCCATTTCAACTCATTCAGTGGTATTTCCAGGAAATGGGATCAGCTAACTTTAGCAAAATAAGTCAACCCGAGTTGGGCTGTAGAAGGGAGGAATGAATTCATCATCATTTTTTGCATACGTCACTGTTCATTATGCATGATGTCGGTGGTGTTTAGCTATTGTCATCTGTCATGTTTGTTACATGTGAAAATAAACCGAAACTCAATAGTAAAGAGTTTGACAAAAGAAAGAAAGAAATCATCTATTCAGCCTAATGAGTAATCTGCCAACAGTTTCGAAAGCAACAAATGGAGAAAGAAAAAGCATACACAGCCTGATGGTTAAACCACCATTGACCTCCGATGCAAGGTAGAAATGAATAAATAAATGTATAAATAAAGGAAAAGCCTACTCAACCTAATGGTTAATCCACCCCTGACTTTGAAAGCAAGAAAAGAGAGAAAACAAAAAAGTGATACTACTAGATGGACTCAATCCCAGGATCTACTGGTTACAAGCCAAGGTCTATAACCAGTGAGCTATGGATGTGTTGATGAAAATTTAAACTCATTTGTGTTTATAAATGATATTCTAGTTTGGTTATGTACAGTTTTATTGACATTTTTTTTTTTTTTGCCAAAAAGAAAAACACAATATTTATATACTCCATAACTATTAATTTTTACAACTATTCACCTTCATCTTATTTGTTGTTGCTTTTTATCGCAGCCCAACAATTAAGATGAAGGCAAATTAAGGTTGTTCCTTTGGTAAAAATGTTTTTGTGTTAGTGTTTTTCATAAACTAAACTGAACAATTGCCTATTGCTACTTAGCTGTTAACAGGGACTAAATTATCTGTAAACTAATCTTATTTTGGATAGAGAAAACCCAAAAGAAAAATTAATGGGGTGGAGAACTTTTTGAAAATCTTTCAAAATCAAACAAAAGAAAACAGAGGTCATTTAAATAAAAACAAAATATTCATTGAATGATCAACTACCATCACCCCTTATGAAATCTACATTTGACCAATGGCAATTCTTTAATACATACAAGTTGTCAGGATCAAAAATCATAGCTATTAAACCACTAGATGGGGAAGGGGATACATTTGTCTATTCCATATCTGATTTTATCCTATACAGCACTATGAACATCCATATCTACACAGATACAATGGGTACTAAGAGCTGGTGGAGCACTCAGGCTACTCTGACATCAACTGAGACCAGTCCACTAAACCCTCTCCAACATGTCGTAGGCCCAACATTGCCTATAATTTGCCCAATCAAAATTAAACCAGCCATTCCTGCTGGGTCATCAGTCTCAAAATGCCCAGCCACTTACATTGGGTGGGTGTGATATGCTCCAACAGCAACTACCTAAACACAACCCAAAAAAAACTATCACCAAGAAAACAACACTATATATTAGAACCAACAACATCAGAACACTCATAACAGACATACACCTAACCGATCTTAGAAATGAAATCAAGAACATCAAATGGGGCATAATTGGCATCAGCAGAATGAGAAGACACAGAGAAGAACTAATTGAACTAAAGAGCAAACATCTTCTTTACAACTACAGAGAAGAGAAAGCAAAACAAAGAGGAGTAGAGTTTCTCATCAATGAAGAAATCAGAGACAACGTAGTTGGCTTCAAAGCTGTCTCTGATCGCATAGCAAGCATCACCATACAACTCTCAAAGAGGTACAAATTGAACATCATCCAAGTCTACACTCCCATTTTGCAGTCAACAAGAGAGGAAATAGACAACTTCTTTGATGATCTGAACTCCCTACTCCAAGATACCAAACAATACTTAGTTGTCATTAGGAGTGACTTCGAACCACAAGTAGGACAAGGAAATGAATGCTGTGTCAGCTAGTTCAGATATCAAGTATGAAAACTTGTATGTGAAAACCTTGTATACTGCACAACTGCAAACAGGTTCAAAATCATGGACACCTTCTTCAAGAATAAAAACAATAAAAAATTGACTTGGAAGAGTCCCAACTATGAAACCAAAAATGAAATAGATCATATCCTAGCAGACAAGGAAGACACTGTCAAAGATATCCAGGCCCTAAATCAAGTCAACATAGGAAATGCCCATAGATTGGTAAGATGTATTCAAATCAACACCAACACATAACACAGGAAAATGTTCCATCCTAAATCACAACTACTGAATGTACCAAAAGAGCTCACTTCTTACTGAACCAGGAAAAAAACATCAACGAATTCAACAACAAAATAAGATTTTCTCTAATTGAAGTCGCCATTATGTTTAAACCAAAAAACACACAGACCATCAGTAAAATCTCAGAAGAAACTAAGAACCTCAAAAAAACGCCAAAATCCCGAGCTACAGACAACAATAAGAGAGAAAAATTGAAGCAACCAAACTGAATGAAACCATCCAAAAGAAACGAGAAGACAAAAGGAGATGCACAATAGCAATCATCAAAACAATCCTCAAAAAAGATCAGGGCTTCAAAAAAGCTATCAACAAAACCCTTGAATCAAGCCGGATACAGATAGCTAGAGTACTTGAAGAAAATGGAAGCCTAACAACAGACAGAGACCAGATTGTCGAGTGCACCCAAGAATTCTACCCAAAATTCTACTCCTCTAAACAAGAAACACAAAACAACAAACAGGATTAGCGATACACAAGCAATCAGTTTTGAGGACTTCCCAGATGTAATGCCATGGGAAGTGAAACAAGCCATCAAAGAAACAAAAGAAAGGAAAGGCCTGTGGACCAGATAACATCATCATTGACCAACTCAAAAAAGCTGGTACAGTCATCACTAGGAAACTAAGCATTTTATTCAATTTATGCCTAAAACAAAGAAAAGTCCCAGAAGTTTGGAACAGAGCAATCATAGTACTATTACATAAGAAAGGAAGCCCAAAGACCGCAACAACTACAGACCAATAGGCCAACTTAACTGCATTTAAAAAGTTTTCTTCAAAATTATCACCAACTAAATCACCGAAACGCTAGATGAAAACCCACCAAAGGAATAAACTAGCTTTAAAAGAAGCTACTCGACCATGATCCATCTCCATTCGATAAATCAACTAATTGAGAAAGCAGCAGAATATAAAATGCCTCTCGCAGTAGCATATATAATCTTCAAAAAGGCCTTTGACTCAGTAAAAAGTCATTGATGCTATCACCCAACAAGGAGTAAATCTCCGTATATGTCAGAGTATTGCAACATGTATACTGTCACCGTAGCTCTTTTATCAGGCTAAATAAAGACTTTCAGCTCCCAAAAAGTGATACCAGCTCACCCAAATTCTCCATAGCCTATCTAGAGATGATCTCCAGAAACCTAAACTGGGAAAACAAGGAATAAGAACAGACGGCAAATACCGAAGTAATCTCAGATTTGCAGAGAAGACCCAGGACCTCCAACTAATCCTACATGAACTGAACAAAGAAAGCAAGAAAGTTGGCCTTCACATGAACTTAAGCAAGACAAAGGTCATGTACAACAAACATGTCGGAAATGAATGCACAACAATCAAAATCAAGAATGCAAAGCCAGACAAAGTAGACCACTACATTTACCTAGGACAAAGAATCACTCTAAGATAGTAAGCATTCAGTACAATAAGTCAACCTTCTTGAATAAGAAAATCCCATTAGTCCTAAAAAGAAGGGTATACAAACAATACATCCTCCAAATAGTCACCTATGGAGCTGAAACATAGAACCTAACCAAAAGACTAACCTGCAAACTGAGAACCATGCAACATACACATGGAGAAACTATAAGATAGCACAGATAGAGATATAGGTAAAACAGGAGTCCAAGACAAAGACATGACTTCAAAGTATTTCAGTTACATTTGACTTCAATGATAAATCATTTTCCCGAAACACAGAGGGGTTTGATTTACAATTCAACAATACAGCAAAACTAGACACTTACTTTCCGTCCATCATACAAAACTATGGGTTTAAAGTATTTTGGTTACTTGCTATTACTTCATTTGAGGAATCATTTTTTCCAAAACATTTTTCCTTTTTTTTTTTTGCGGGGGAGGGGGGGGTCTATTTACGATGCTACTATAATGCTGAACTGGACACTCAGTCATATGATTCGACGGCCTTGAAGTATTTGATAACTTCTCTTTCCTTCATTGAGAAATCATTTTTCCGAAACATAAAATTTAGTAATTGGATTAAGATTCCCCAAAGATACACAAACTAAAAGAAAGCAAAAAAGTGATTCGCCACTGAAAAATGATGTAACGGGGTCAGCATTCATGCTCACATTGATTGGTGACCCAATGGGTCACAGGATTGTCTAGTATGATTTTAAAATACATTCCTTTTACTCCAATATGTCAGTGATCTATATTTGAAACCTTTTTATTTATCTGTTTAAATTTCATCTCAAGAGTGAGCCCGGTACAATACTTCTACTAAAACCATAATGATAATAATAGACTATTTTTCAACTTACCAAGAATGGCAGTACACCAGAAAGATAAGTCAGTTCATATAAATCAATCAGCTTTATTTTATTTCCATTAATTTTTACGGCTGTATTTAGTGTTGCAATATCAGTCATCATAAAATATTGGCTATCCACTTAAAAGGTTCAATGGGGAATAAATTATGGACACTCAATTTCTGATTTGAATACACAATTTTAGGTCATATTGACTGGTTCTCTCCAAAGCCTAAAGATTTCTCAAAGCATTGATCAAAATGTTTTTGGCTTTTAGCTGTTTTTTTATTATAATTATTATTAGTTTATGGTCCGTCGCTTCACAGGCATTTATCATGAGTGTACAACAAGAGGCTTGGCTGATGGCTGTTACTGATATTATAAGTGTGACAGACACAATAGGAAGGAAGGGGAGAAAAAAGAAAATTAGGTAGACTAATAAGAAGGTGGAAAGGAAGAGGGATGAAAAGAAAGGTAGTTGACACATATGGTGGGAAGGGAGAAAAGAAAGATAGTTTACAGATATGGAGGGAAGGGAGAAGAGAAAGATAGTTTAATAAGAGGGTAGGAAAGGAGAGGGGGAATATGGAATGATAGGTAATTCAAGAGAGTAAAAAGTATGAGGGGAAAAAAGTTGGGTAGCTTAGTGAGGATAGGAAAAAAAGGTCTGATAGCTGCTACTGATACTATGTGTCACAGACACAGCTCTTATCATTATTACTGTTGTCTTTGAATGATTTTATTTTTGCTATTTTGTCTGCAACAAAGGAAAATTGCTCAACAGCATGAAAATTAAAAGCAAACAATGTCCATATTATTATATAAATAAAAAAAATTGACGTTAAAGAAACACTGAATGATATGCAGGAGTCATATTTTTATAGATTTATTAAGAAATACTTGAAAGTAAGGCTCAAACTAGAAAGAAATAGGAATAAATTGTTATTGACAAATGGTCAAGCGGAGATAAATATTAGAAAAAAAACGTTCAGTTAGAATTGACAAGACTTGCATGCAAATAACTGAGCAAGATTCTGAATAAATTCACAAGGCATACTGAGTGATACAACAAATCTAAGTTTGTAAGAAATCAAAAAATAAACTAAATAGAAATATCTATTGATAAACAGTGTATTCAGAACGGAAAATTGATCAGATAAAGAACACAAATATAAATGCAAATCCACAATTTTGAGTGAGCTATGATAAAAGATTTTTTCTAAAAACACCAAGTAAATATATATAAATCTAAGATACTATTTAGCTTGTCTGTCATATATATGTCACACATTGCCACAGAGTTGATGTCAGTGTTTCAAGAACTGTCCAGCTGGGAAGATATTCAGTTGACCACTAGATCTGAAAGTTTTTTTGTCATTCTTAGCTACTTTTGGAGTATTATGACTCTGCTTTTGACTGTCACCATGGGATGGAATACAACTGAAGAGAAATTCTGCTGGAGGGATGAGTTTCTGCGATTTTTGTGGTGCAAAATATTGGAGTTCAAGTAAGCCCGTTTATGGCCTGATGAAAGGTTTTGTAAATGACGTTGCATTGTCCACACAGCAACATTCTGCAGGAGATCAATTAACTTTTTCTTCAATATAGCAGCTGGGAAGACAGAGTTGTTCTTCACCCCATGCTTTAGAAGCTTTTAGGAGAGCTCTCCTTCCTCCCAGTACTGATTTTTTTTTTTATCTAGGAGTGTTACATTTCATCCCCTTCCACCAGGCCATAGACTTGGCTTATTTGCACTCAGATATCTCGCACCAAAGGAATCACAGGAACACCTTCTTCCAGCAGCATCAAGGCATGGGATTTCTCTTCAATTGTAAACTTGTGTCATCACAGCACAGCACTCAGACTTATATCACTCCAAACATTGCTGAAAATTGAATGGTCAACAGCATTCCTTCTCAGACAAACAGTTTTGGTGCTCTGAAATTAACTCTGCCTTGGCACAAAGCTTAGCGGTATGAGCATCTTCTAGATACACAATGATTTCCTTCTGCCTTTTAGTAAGTAGGAACTCAAGTCCAACCCAAACACACTTTTGTTTGTTTAGTCTTATTTTGCCTTTCTGAAGCATAGATTTCTTTTTTGACCTCTGTATACATACATAATTTGTTGGAGTATACATGAGTGTGTTTCCTCGTTGTATGTAGGGCATGACACTGTATATCTGGAAAAAAATCGGAAAATGTATTCTAATCAAGCTAAAAATTTTATTAGTTTTTATAGTCAGTGCCAAATTATTATGCAAAAAGAGTTATATGATTCTTAATTTAGCTCCATGAAAGAAGCCGAATCTAGATTTTAACAAATACCAGATTATCCAGCCAAACAATATTTATGATAATATAAATATCATTTTACCAAATTCTTGAATGAATACTCTATACCAAAGATATAAAAGTACAGATCAAGTTCACCTTAGATGATATTTATTGATAATATGCTAATCAATAATATGTATAACACAAAACAAATCTATGCATAATGAGACAATAACTACAAAGATTTCAGAACTACATGATGTGCAAAAATACATTTTTAAACAGTATGTATTTTTCATGTTCAGCACTTTTAATATGAAAAAGTGAGTAAACTATAAATTCTCAAAATATCTTCAGAAATTCACATTCAGAATAAGTACAATTTTCATGTTCCATAAAAGATTAATTTAATTGTCAATAATTTGAAAAATATTTGAATAAGACCAGATATAAAGCCATGATAATCATTCAATTATATCACTAATTGAAAAAGATATTTCATTGAATAATTACTAAATCTTAAGGAATATATACGTCAAACTTCAAGTGAAGCAACACATATCAATTCTTCTGATTTCATAAACACTGTCAAAACTAATTTTTTGGAATACTGTTTATTCCTAACTCAATCATTTAATTGGATCTAGTACGTGCATTCATTTTTCTCTTCAACTTTGATGGTACTGAACAAATTTTTTACATTGGGAATTTTTGAAAATTGAAGAATAAAGTAAAATATTGCTGTTCTCCACAAGTGTTCATTTTTATAAGTCAAGTTTTGATTTACCATCAACTATGACATGCCTAAAGAGAAGGGTGTACAACCAATGCATCCTCCCAATAGTCGCTTATGGAGCTGAAACATGGAACTTAACCAAGAAACAGACCCGTAAGCTGAGAACCATGCAACGTGCACATGAAAGAATAATGCTGGGCCTCACATGGAGAGACCACAAAACAGCACAGCACATCCGGGAAAAGACAAGAGTTAGAGACATCATAGAATCCATAAAAAATCTCAAATGGCGGTGGGCTGGCCATGTTGCAAGAATGGCTGACAATCGATGGACATCACGACTCACAACATGGATTCCCCGAGACCATATGCGCAACCGAGGCCGGCAAAATGTTAGATGGAGAGACGAGCTAGACAAGTTCAGGAAGTACTGGCTCCGTGACACCCATGATAGAGAAGTGTGGCAAATCCTGGGGAAGGTCTATGTCCAACGACGGACGCTAAAAGACTGATGATGATGATGATGACATGCCCCGTTCAAAAGGTACATCTGGTTTCATTAAAATCTTCACAAGGTTTAAACTTAAAATAATGAAGCGCATTTCTTTATTTATTTATGCTGTCATTAAGAGCAACAATCAAAACAAAAAATCATTGTTAATTATAACAACCAAAACTGAATTTCTTTTAAATGCTGTTACGTCATCAATCTAATTTAATCTTGTTCTATAGAAAAAACTGTCAGAAGAAAAAGTTGATATTCTCTTTCAACTCTACACTGAAACCACTCTGAAATAGTTAGAGAGGCACAATGCATCACTTATTAATAAGTCACAAAATATGTGTCCATTTCAATATAAGTTTTTTATTGTACATCAAGCACCCATATAGTACTGAGAACTGCTAACCCAAATAACTTCAAATTTAACACTGCAATATCCTGTGTACAAACCATCATATCAACTTCTTACAATGGCCAGTTGTCGAGTTATATCGGTACATAGACAAACACTCAGACAAAAACACAGAGATTTCTCAAATTAGAGTTGGATATGTTTCTAAGGAATTTTGGGGGCCCAAAAATGTAATTCAGGCACTTTCATGAACAAATTTCTTTCCTGTTGAAATGGATAGAATTTCACATACATTTGTATGCCTAATTTCTTCACCTATTCTTGATGGGTAGACTTACTTTGTCAATCTGCAATCCCTAATGAAAATCATTTCTTCTTTCTACTCTCCAACCTATGGCTATCTTAATTTTCCTCGATTATTATAATAGTCACAAAAAAAATAGTGCTATTGTTTTTAATGAAATCCAGTTACCACATATCACTAAAATTGTATATGCAGTATTTTTGTAAATCCAACCCAGGTTTGATATTCTAGAACATCATTAAACTTGTCCAAATCATCTCGATGCTGAATTCTCCGCCATTATGCAAATTGCGCCAAGCCTGATATTCAACTGCCTTTGAAGCCCAGACACATGGTAAAATGTCTGGAATGCTGGAATGGGCAATAGAGTATTTGGAAACTAACTTCAGTGTTGTTCTTTTAACTGACGAATACTGAGCAACCAGTAGTAGACCGGATGGATGGATTGCACGCCAAGCTACAAGAGAAGACTTGTATGACTAAGGTATCAATAAGGCAACAGAGGCGTTATGGAATTGTAAGAGACAAGTTATGTGGATCTTGACATATACCAGATGCAGTAAAAATGACTTCCATGGCTTATATAAAATTTTCACAGGACAATTTGCAGCCTTGGTGTAGGAACAATTTTCTCAGCCTATGTACAAAATGTATAATGTATAATGTACAAAACTTTGTTTCATGCAAGACAGTACCCCTCTGCATAGTGTGCATGCAATGGTCAACTACCTGACTAAAATTAGTTTCAGTAGATTGATAGAATGGCCACCATTTTCTCCAGATTTCAAACCAATTGAAAATCTCTGGAACATCCTCAAGAGGGAAGTGTACAAAGATGGGTATCAGTTTGCTACCAAAGAAGAGCAATGGCAATGAGTGTAAAAGTTATGACAGAAGAAAAAAATTCAAAATTTAATAAGATCAATAGATGATCGACAAATATCTGCGATTCTTGGGCAAAGATCTTGGGGGTTTTGGGTTTTTTTTTTTAAATTGCATTCTGTTAACTTATAGGCTTCAGTATTTCATGTGTATGAGATCTTAAGACTGGCTTAAACTTTCTTAATCTTAACTCTGCCATTTAATGATTTAATCAATAAATAATTAGTGCCTTTCTGAGCTTTTCAACCCATGCATAATAATTAAGCACAATAAAAAAAATTGAGGAATTGTAGAAAAATATCTCATATTATTCACCACCTGTGCATCTAAGTTCAATAATTACAGGCATTGCATAATAATGCTTTGTGAATATTAGTGAAAAAAATTTAAATCCTTCCACCCTAGCAGAATTGAGAAAGGAGAAAACATATTTGCATAATAATTTGGCACACATTATAAGTACACGCAAATAGGATCTGCAAGTAACGCTTCACAATGAGTGCCACCCTCGCCCTGCCCCGACAACAACTCTCCTTTACCCACTCCTAACTCCACAGAGCATTAACGACCAAAGGCTACAGCCCCCACACCATGTCTTTGTTTCTTTCATCCTTTCTCTTTTCTTCTTCCTTTTAACCTTCACTAAAATCGTCATCCATTCATAACTCCTCCCTCACAAGTCTGAAGCCTAAAAATTAAGTTACAGTAGTAATAAACAACAGGAACATAGACAGATAGCAAAAGTAATCAATGATGATAAGATATATTAGTTTTATTTGCCTTCTCATTCTATTATAGTTAGTATAAAAACGGGCTCTGTCTGGCAAGCATCTAGCCATTTAATACGAATGAAGGGGAATGTAATAGCCAACCTAGGGCAATGGCACATAAGTCCTCTTCAAAGTCCTTGCCTTGGTTCCTCACACACTCATTTCTAAGTAATGCTTTTAGTAATAACAATGCAATGGTTAAATAGTTTAATAAGAGGGGAGAAAGGGCGAGGGAAGAAAAATTACTTTAGTGAGGGTGAGTAAGAAAAGGGAGAAAAGGGTAAGAGAGGGTGGGGGAGAAAAGAAAGTTATGATATTTGATAAGAGGGTAGTAAGAGAGAGGGGAGAAAAGAAAGGTAGTTTGATAAAATGGTAGAAGGTAGTGGGGAGAAAAAGTTAGTTTTATAAGGCATTTTAAAATTCTTATGAAAAAGCAAGTGATCATTTGTTTTACTTGATAGGAAACCAATCTCCATTCCATGTACAGAGACTATAAAAACAGTCTAAAACCCATTTTAGATATGCAAAAGTTTATCTTCGCTTTTATACCATTTAATTCAGACATATTTAGGGGTTTCGTATGCAAAATATGAGACCTGTATTTAGTCTATACACTCGGATATGAACAAAAACATAGCATAACAAACCAATGGATGTTCGCTTTTATATATAGAGATATATTATCATCAAATAAACAATGAAATATGTATGTTCCACACCAGTGCTCTCAGAAAGAGGAAATTAATACATAGAGATGGAAATCTTGAATATATCAGCAGGTGACTGAAATAAAAAAGGACAGGTGGTTTTTCTTTTGTCTTTGGGGTTTTTTTTGCTGGAATTGTGGAAAGGAGTGGACAAGTGTCCAGCCAGATATGGTTGAAGGAATTCCTTACCAATTGCAAGAGAGGAGGAAACATTAATGCAGTTACCAAAGTCAATCACTGTTACTGTTGCTTTAGTTTCACAATTTCACAAGCTCTTTATGCAATCTGTGATATCAGAGGAAGGATTTATTACACAAATGCATCAAACTTTCATTCACTCTAATGATTACATTTATAGTGACACAGCAGTAGAGCAAAAAAAATGAAACAAAAATCATGGTGGTATTTCAGCACCAGCTGCATTTGAAGATACGTGAGCAAGATTTGGGATTTTTTATAATGGCCCACCGACATTCCAACTATTCCACCCACCGGCAACCCATTTAGTTTAATACAGAAAATGATTAAAGATAAATATTTCTAGTGGTTGGAGGAAAAATGCGATGATTAAGCAATTAATTTTCCTATTTTTCAAATTTTTCTATTACCTAAAATTCATTTTAACAAGTTTTGACAATAGATCTGTATCTTGCGCAATATGAATAACAAAAAAAAAAATTATCGGAGCTATTACATTATTATCAGTTTTGACTAGTTTTTCTTTCATCTTACTCCTATTGCTTTTTTATAGCATTTCCTAGATCAACTGTTTACAATACAGTTCAGAAATAGAGAAAAAAACTTCAGCAAGACTTGAACTCATATCCCTGATTCTCGGGATAATCTTATTATGGGTACATATATTTTCATAGCTGTATATGTAAAGTTCTTAGCTTGAACAGAAAATGATATAACATCCATTATGGATTAAACTCGTTTGGCTTGTGAGACAAGATCTCTACTCCTTGTTCTACAAGCAGATGTGCTTTTATCTCTTAGAATAAAACAAGTCCCAAAGAAGGACACATTTTTGGAGCAGCAGGTGGGGAAAGTTTCAGATTAAACATTCAACACCTTCAACACCAACATTTTTTTCACCAATGTATGTAGGCCTAGAATAGAACAATAGGGATTTCCCAGAGATTGAGCAGTTATTAGTCACAGCAGTACGCAGGGGACAAAATGAATACAAGGTGCCAATCTCAAAAAAAAAGGGGTGGTTAATTACTGTGATATGGCAATTAACAGATATTGTATCAAAAACGTTAGTTTAATGTCTTTTGGCACCGAACACTGATACTCAGCAGGATTAAAATGTTTAAAAAGCACTCCCACTCAAGGGTATAATAATTTTTGTTATCAATTAACATAACATATCTATAGGGCTATTGTTTATCAGAAGAGACCATAACAAATTTGGAATAACAATGTCAAGTGATAATAGGGTGTCAGTGTAAAGTGATCAAGGGTTACATAGTAATGATCGACAGTGGCAAGACTGCATGACACCTATGACAATCATGTTAAAAGCAGCATTCTGTATGCAAGACAGTCATAAATGTTGGCGGTAACTAAATTCTGCTAGTGTTTTAATGCACTGCTAGTCAATAAGAGGATTGGTAAGTTAGGAGTACTGAGAAGATAAAGAATGTTATGAATGCTAAAATCTGCCTTCTGTTTAATACTTGCAGCAGACAAAGAAAATTCCTACTAAATCTCAAGGCCAAAAGATACTGACAACGTACAAAGCCTTGAGTGATGCTGATCTTAATATTTATTACTGAAAATTTATAGTGATTTGGCACTAGGCCCAAACAAGGGTGGGGTGATGGTTATTCATGCTTTGTCTACTGTAAACTATAGCTAGTCTCTTTCACTGCTTACATGCATACCGACAATAATCCTTTCATCCTTCAACCATCATGTCAAACCTGCATGCACCAACTCGTATTTTTCCTGTAAATAAATGCTTACTGGAGGGATAGGGAGGAAGAAGAAGAATAAAAGAGGGGTAGTTGGGGTTCATACATTTAGCAATAATTTTACCAGGTCATCTCTTCCATGGGAGTGAGGCCCAAAGAGTAAGGGCTCACCTCCTTACAGCATCCGGTAGCTAAGAGAGGCACTCAAGATGGCGCCTTTTATTCGTACCAAGCTTGTCATTTTTATCCATTTCTAACAAAAATTAACTTTTCGCACCTGATTTTGATTTTAACCTGATGTTCAAAGTATGCAATCAGGTCAAGGTGTGATAGACCGCCTCTCAAAAACAACATCTTGTTATGTGTTCCACTTGGCCATTATTGCATCTGCCAGCAAGGTAAGGAACATCAAACACTTCAATCTATCCCTGTATCCTCCAGATGCAGCTTGCACAAGTGGCAAAATATCACACTAGGTGCCCACAAGTATGATGTATAATCTATGGAAATCCGTAAAGATTACAAGATCAACATTCTGTATGCTTATTTTGAAGAAAACAACCTAAGTAAAATATTTGTAAGCAAAATTTCTTACCTATATGAAAAGAGAAAAGCCTTATGTCCACTTAGACATATTGTACAATTCTTTAGCCTGAAGATGAGTATAGGCTTGGATTATTATATCATAACAGATAAAAACTATAAAAGAAATGGTTTGTTCATTTTTTAATAATAGAATAGAGGCAATTTGAAAATGATAAATATCATATAATATTCACAAGTAAGAGATTTTCTCACACAAGCAAATGGTGTTTTAGTTTTATATTTTGAATTATATTTATTATATTATAAGCTATTTTGATTACTTATATTTTATAAAACAAGCAACATTTAGAACGAGATATGAAAAGATTCATCATTGCTGAGACAGCCAATCCTAGTATCAAACTAAAGCCAATCATGTACTAACAGGGAGATATATTTATACTCTTGATTATTGCATATCAGCAAGTTTATCTGTTGTTGCTAAGACTACATTGCACACAGAACAATGAAAATAAAAATGACAAATAAACAAGGCTAATCAATCAAAAACAGTTAATCTGAAAAATAATGAGACAGTGGTAAAATTTTCAGAACAAATGGAATAAAATTTACAGATGAAAAATTGTGCCAGATTTACTTTAGGATGTGTAAAAGCAGGTGAATTAATAACTTGTAGAAAAAAGAAGAAATCAAACAAAAAAAAAATCACTCTAGGATGGCAAGTCTTCAGCAGAGGAAGCTCAACTTTCAAGAACAATTAATCTTAAGAAAAAGGGTATACAACCGATGCATACTCCAGAGAGTCGCTTACGGAGCTGAAACATGGAACCTAACCAAGTGACAGACCCGCAAACTAAAAACCATGCCATGTGCACAGGAAAGAATCATGCTCAACCTCAAATGGAGAGATCACAAGATAGCATAGTATATTAGAAGAAACACAGGATTCCATGACACCATAGAATTCATTAGAAAACTCAAATGGCAATGGTCATGTTGCAAGAATGGCAGACAACCAATGGACATCCCAATGCATACCATTGATCTTTAGAGACCAAATGTGGAACCAAGGCCGGCAGAGTATAAGATGGTGAGACAAACTTGACAGGTGCAGAAAATACTGGCTCTTTGACACCCATGATAGTGAGGTCTGGCAAATATGGTGGAAGGTCTATGTCCATTGATGGACGATAAAAGACAGTGGAGGAGGAGGAGGGGAACAGGTTTGGTGGATATAAGCACTTCAAAGTTACCAGCATTGGACTTCATGATAATTTCTTTTTTTCCCCCAGATATAAGAGGAATTTATCTGTTTTTAGGTGATTTTCATAGAAATATCCTTTCCTGATGATAATGAATTATACTTATAAAAAAAACCTATGACCCACCAAGCATGCACCCTTATTTGACAACATTAGGTGATAAATAAGAAAGATTTAGGAAAATACATTTCTGCCTCAATATTCCATGCTACATGATAGGAATAGAGCACTCTAGTGGATGAGGAGTTTCTGCGTAAATGAATATATCGCTTAAATTCAGCCTTTTGATCACCCAGTTCCGTAGTTCAGAGGTTGGATATCGGCCTCCGGGTTCGATGTGAGGGTTTCAATTCTGCCTCGCGGTACTGGATGGGATAAAAGTCTATAGCCACACTGAAGAGATGTCATGCATCGAAACAGCTGTCTGTGGATGACACAATATATATATATATATATATATATATATATATATATATATATATATATATATAAAATCAATATTACTACTGAAAATTATTTCAGTGATAAAAATAATATTGTTGAAATTTTGAAATTTAATATATATTTAATAAAAAGTGCTCAATGTATTAGAAAAACAATACAGAGGAATGCTCAACAATTACAAAAGATTAGAGAGAAATGACTCTTCATATGGCTAATGATGTTAAAAATTTCTGTTCAAATCCAATACTTGAAATTAACCCAATCAGATTTTGACAATAAAGACAGGAGCAGACCATGACAATTCTTTTAATAGATGGCTGTTTTAACGTAGCATTGCTCTTACCATTGAGCTAAACAGCCACCAATTTCAGTCAGATTGCACATCCATTTCTTGATTATATATATATATATATATATATATATATATATATATATATATATATTGACATACATTATTGCTTCTAAGTACAAGAAAGCAACAGAAATTTTGCTAGTATAGCTTGGTTTTAAGGGTGAAAAATGGGAATTTTATGCAAGAAAAACCAAATTTCAGTGCGCTCAGCATAATAAGGCATGCATTTGCTCATATTTCATGGTTCTGAATGCTAAATTTCAGGAAAATGATTTTTTTTAAAGGATCAGATCATTAAATGAATCAAATCAAGAATTTTTTCGTATCCAGCTGATATTTAGTTTAGAATGGATTAATGAGATTAAAAAAGCTAACTAACATTGCTATTTGGATAAGCTGCCTAACTAGTTACTTGAATAGCTTTCAACCAGACCAATACACATTTTGGAAAGAATGTAATCCTAGGCAAGAAAGACAGATTTTGTGCCAGTTCAAATACTTATGCACAGGTACATACATATGAACATTATAGTATATATGTGTTATCACCAAAAGAGGATGGCTGTAGAGTGGCTGTAGCCAGGCTTTTTTGGCAGTTACTGAGAAGCAAAAGCTGTCTATTTTTTTTAGGACAAATGTACTTTGGGGGAGATTTTAAGCCCGTGGTGAGCTAAATTATGGGACCATTTCTGAAACCAAGGCAAATGTTGAAGGTATCTTTGTGCAAAAGGATATGTTTGCTGCATCCCTCCCTTCATCCCCAAATGATGTTATAATTCACAAGTGCAGTCATTCAAGCTGAAAAATTCATTTCAAGCAGCCACAGACCAGAATTTTTGTGCCAGGGATTTAATTTGGGGAATGTAGACCTTTGCCATTAGTACGTGGTGCCTGTTTTTCAGATCTTAGAAATATTTGATTTTAAAAGGTCTAACAGGTGCATTCAAAAACATCAAAAATTATGTCCCATGAATACAGTAAAAGAATTGCATGACAAATGTGTCCAGAAGCAACTGACAACAATTTCCAGCCAAGATGTATCAAATAAAGAATGTAATTGTTCAATAGAACTGTGCGTTGAAATTTTGGGGAATTTTTGAAAATTTCAATTTTGAGGCCAAGAATGTGTATGCATGGGTCACATCAATCTAAAACTCAATAAAACCCATATTAATCAGTCAAAATTCACAATTGGATACTTCTTATTTTGGAAAGGAGGATCGGTCTAAAAATGTTTTGGGAGATCATATATACATTCGCAGTGCTAGAAATGTGTTTGGGCATAAATCCAAAACAAGAAAGCATTCAGAGTGGGCATACCTCAGCTAACGAGGGCTTAAGTTCCAAGTTTCCATCAAGCACTAATTTACATCCCCAAAATTTAATCATTTTTTTCTACAGCCATCTTTCCAGAAAACTTCATTGAAATTAATGGAGAACTTTTGGAAATATTGAGTAGACAGTCACAAAATTTTGGCAATATTATGTAGTTTGGACATATAACTACAATGTGAGGGATGTAAAAATGCATGAATTTGCCTCAATATTCAATTGGTTCTTCCTTAGCCTATTGTCCAGCCCCCACAAGATCCATGGAAATTAAGTGAAAAATCATGTGGATATCATTTAGACACTTTCACAGACTTTTAGAAAAAGCGACAGGTGTCAATTAAAACACCAGCAACTTGGAATCTATCCATTGTATTGTAGTATTTATCAATAGAGGAAATATAGCAGAAAATCATAGGCCAATTTTTTTTCTGTACAATGAAACCAGAAAAAAACGGGTGTGAAAACTTGTTTACATTCGTGATACAATTTACTAGTAGAAATAGCATGTTCAAATTTCATCTTAGTTTACACATATATTTTCAAATTCCGCAAAAAAATATGCTGATGAGCCAATTTCAATAAGAATTTAGATGCATATTCATTTTTGAATGAATTTTCCTATGAGAATGGTATTTTGCAAGAAAATCCCATGGATTTTCAAGTCTACCCACCCCCATTTTCATTTCATAATAACTCAATTAAAAATAGTGCGAGTCCTACCATATTACATCCATATGAAGATGATATAGCAGAGAAACTAAATCAATTGGTATTTTATTCAATCCTGCAAACAGTTATTTTGAAATAAGTTCTAAATCAAAAAAAATAATTATCATGTTCAGAAAGTTTTTTTTGTTTTTTTATTATGGTACAATGTAAATTTTTTGTGTTAAAAAAGTCTGCTGGAAATTTTTTTATCATGGTCATATGAAATTTTTGTCATCAAATTATCAATACTTTAGAAACTGAGAAGATTATGAAATTTTGATATAAGAAAGAATGGGGCCAAACTTATCAATAAATATTAAGTTTTGTGCATCCTGTGGTGCTTGTTATTTTTTTTTACAAAATTTTGATTATTTTTTTATTTAATAACAGAGTTACCATTATTTGTATACGATGACTAGTAACTGACTATTTTTCTTCATCTGATAACTATCTTTCTTCACTTGTAACCTTGTTCAACATAATATGATTTGAATATGCTATATTTGCCTATTCAAGTCATCCATATTTGTCAGCAAACAGCCGATACGCAACGCGACTTTTGGTAGCAGGAAGTTTAAATTACACTAATTTGTGTGAGACTCTTGAACTTCTGTAACAATCCCATCTGGTAAATAAATGCATTTTTTACTATATTTCCATGAATAAGTGAGCAATATTTTTGTATAATCTAGTCAGTTAATCTTTATATCAACTAAATTTTTACAATACAAATTTCTCCGAAGTAAAATTCTATTTTAGGAATATTTTTAAACATTGAGTTCCTAATCTCTGTTAAGCATCAACCAAAACTTCAAAAATGTTGAAATTTCAGTCAATTACACAAACGCTGTGTGAGTATGCAAAAATAGATTTTCCTCTTTTTACAACTAACTTTATGCTATATTTTTGCAACTATAACCAAAATTACGACTTCAGATATTTATATTTTGTTATACGTTCTTAAAAGAGCATCAAAAAATCAGTGAAAGTGCCTGTCAGTGTCCATATGATAGTCTTGAGCGTATACATGAATGTATGAAAAGAAAAAAAAAAAAGAGAAAAATATTTCTAAATCAATAAAAAAGATTCTGGATCCCCTCCAAAATTTAACCAAATCTTCCTTACCTTATTGTACACCCTTCCTCAAAATTTCCTTGAAATTCATTGAGTAATTTTGGAGACATCTTGAGGACCGAAAGGCAAACACAAATACATATACCTCTCCAACTTCATGAGCCAAGATAATTAAACAGGTTTGTTTTTACTGTTATCATTTTGGGGAGTTAGGAGGAAGAATATCTCTACATAGCATATGTTTTGTATAAATTCTTCTTTCACTGATTAATGTCATCTTCAAAGGCAAAGAGAAGGGAGGGGAACACAAAGCAGATACACTAAAATGGCTGGAGATATTAGGAAGGGATGGAAGAACATTGCGTGATTGCCAAATTAGCCATTATTCGGAAACACCAAAAACTCTGCTCCTCCAAACAAGGACTATAAAACAATGCCAGACACAAGCAATCACTTTCAAGGACTTCCCAAAAGTTACGCCATGGGAAGTGAAACAAACCATCAAATAAAAATTCAAAAATTGACCACATAACATTACCATCGACCTGCTCAAGAAAGTAGGAAAGATCATCATAAGGAAACTAGCCATTCTATTCAACTTATGCCTAAAACAAAGTCAAATCTAAAAAGATTGGAACACTGCAATCATAATGCAGATACATAAAAAAAAGAGACCCAAAAAACCTCAACAACTAGAGACCAATGAGTCTACTCAACAGCATTTACAAAATTTTCAACAACCGAATTACCAAAACACTAGATGAAAACCAACCACCAGAACAAGCTGGCATTAGAACCATCTCCATTCAATAAATCAACTAAAAGTAGCTGAAACATGGAACCTAACCAAGAGGCAGGCCCTCAACCTCACACGGAGAGATCACAAGACAGCATGGTATATTAGGGAAAAAACAGGAGACTGAGATCATAGAATCCATTAGAAAACTCAAATGGCAATGGGCTGGTCAAGTTACAAGAATGGCAGACAACCAATGGACATCACAACTCACAACATGAATACCCTGAGATCACATGCGAAACTGTGACTGGCAGAATACAAGATGAAAAGACAAACTAAACAATATATATATATATATATATATATATATATATATATATATATATAGTTATTTGCTTTATATATATATATATATATATATATATATATATATATATATATATGTATAAAAAATAGTTATTTGCTTTATATATATATGTATATATATGTACATATATATGATTAAAAATTGTGTTATATCATATAGAAAACCTTATTTGAAATCATTTCTCACCAGTTAATGCATCACTTAGCCAAGACAACAGTGATAGAATGAACAATTAAAGAAAATAGGGCTGTTGCAGGAATTGAACCTGTGACCTATAAGGTAACCATTATCATTGAGCTGAACAGTCACTGAGTACAAAAACGTATCCTACCACCAGACAAGCCAGCTTGGGTAGGCATATGTACTCTTTCCTAAAACTTTGAAAAATTAATTTTTCTCAGAACTGACAATTTGCGAGCTCACTTTTCGCATTAGTTGTTCACACATCAAAGCAAACCATTAGGTCTAAATTGTGCCCATGTTTTGTTGCATTGGTACTAAGGTTAGGGGTAGGATTAGGGTTTTTCCTCCAAGAAATACAGGTTTTATAGTCAGGTTGGGAGTAGATTCCTTGGAAATCATACTGCCAAATTGACTGGGAGAAAAAGAAATTTACATCTGCGGTCACCTCTGATGAATGGAAAGTAAGGGTGCAGTTTGGCATTATAGCCACATTGTAAATAGAATGCTCTCTTATAAAACCTTTAAATACTTCCTCAAAACTGACTAAATTTCTGAAAGTTTTGAAGGACTGAAGAAAAAATAAAAATTTTCCCCTTTGGGTTTTAAACTCAGTCTAGCAATTGTATTTACCCTGTTCCTAAACACTAGCACATGGTTGCTCTCACCGATCACTTTAGCAATGAAATTAGTTTGTTTCCCATGTGAACACAAATAAAGAGCCTATGAAAATCAACAAAGTTTCTTTTCGCCAAATTCAACTTGAAATGTGTGCCGTAGTAAATTGTAGATAAGTTGTAACCTGCTGATTCTTGATATGCCTTTGTTTTCCCTCTGTGATGTGCAGTTCTTGACATCTGATATTTCTATATATTTTTTATATCATCATCATCGGTCTTTTATGATCCATTGTTGGATATAGACCTTCCCCAAGATTTGCCACACCTCTCTATCATAGGTGTAGCGGAGCCAATACTTTCTGAATTAGTCTAGTCCATCTCTCCATCTTGTATTCTGCCAGCTTCAGTTGTGCATGTGATCTCTTGGGATCCATGTTGTCAGTTGTGATGTCCATCACTTGCCTACTATTCTTGCAACATGACCAGCCACCCTAGAGTGATTCTTCACTTGATTTTTTTTCTTCTTTTGAGGGTTTCATGGAGATTTGTTGTCCTAGGTAGATGTGGTGTCCTCGCGTCTTCAATTTTGATCATTGTGTTCTTATTTCCGACATGATTATTGCACACAACCTTTGTTTTGCTGAAGTTCATATGTAGGCCAACTTTCTTGCTTTCTTCATTTAATTCATCTAGCATTAGCTGGAGGTCGCATAGGTTTTCTGTAGAAAGGGCTATGTTGTCTTTAAATTTGAGGTTGCTCAGATATTCACAGACTATTTGGATTCCTTTATTCTCCCAGTCTAGGTTTCAGAAGATCATCTCGAGGCAGGTTGTGAAGAGTTTGGGTGAGCTAATGAGCACATTTTTCAACACAATTCTGAACCAAGGTATTCAGAAAAATGGTTATAGTTAATATTCAAACACACCTTGGCTCTATTCCAGGACAAAAAAAGCACAAAGATGTGGAGAAATCCGATTATATGTTTCCATGTATATAAACTAGATATTGACTGTTTGTCCTATAATCTGTTTTTCTTAATCCTCAAAGTGTCTAGTTTATGATTCTGACTGTTCACAGGCTGAAATAATCCCTGATAGGGTTTGAAACAACACTATTGGTACCTAGTGCAGACCCAAACTTAGACACTAAAAATAGAAAATCGTATAACTTTTGAAGTAAACAATATACAGACAAATAAACACATTTCCCCATGCAATTCCAACCCTAGGAAATCAGAAACATGGCTATTATGGAGATCCAAACATATATTGACACTATATCAGGACAAAATTTCATGATACCCCTCAGTGATATCTCTAAAAGTTTTCACTGAATTTCACCTGAATCAATTGAGTCACCTGATCACTCATAAAGAAAGAAAAAGAAATCTCAAGAGTCAAAAATCTGTTAAATTCATGTTAAGCATACATTTTTTCCTCAAGGTGATAAAAACTCCAAGAGTCAAATATAACTTTATAAAAACAAATTAAATTGAAAACTATCTGATTTCCATCTGTCTATTTATATTATTAATTCTTTTTTTACAGCAATTTATCCTGCCCATTAGGACTGGTATTTAGTCTAGTGTAATTAAATGGTTACTAATTGAGCGTATATATTATTAATGTTGCAGTGACTGTGTTAATGAAGCATTTTTAGAGATAAAACCAGTGTAAAGATCAGTAACAATACCTTCAATATGAGTCACTGAAACATTACCTGTAAACTAAATGGCTGGGTATAAACATACAAGTATCTAGTATCTCAAGGTAATTGATTTTTACACTGCTGACCAAAACAACCACAAAAATTGGTATACTTCACTCCTTTGTCTCATGATTCTAGACTTCGAACAGCGGCAAAAAACAAACCAGCACTCAACTAAAAGTATTCAGGATTTTGAGGGAATGAAGTTGTTATCTTGAAGTTTGAATCAAAAATCTTCTGGGATAGGATGCTGAAGTACTGTCCTTCTGAGTTAATCGTCCAATGAATGACAGATGAGGTATGCATTATAAAATGCTCATTTGATAGACCTTGACTTGGTGGTGGAAGATTTTGTATCAATGCAAATTTGGAGGCATAGAAGATTCCCTTTCCGTAATCAGTGAAACTTCTTGCTAAACCACTAAGTTTTAAGGCTTTCACAAGGAACAATTCAGCATTTTTTAATATGGTGTTTGACAGTGATGGTGCAGTTCCAGAGTGTGTGAGATTTCCTGGGTTTGATTCAGGACAGCCTTTTTAGTTCCAATTTTACTAGTAATGTCACACCCATTGAAGCAGTATAAACCTGAAAGAACAGTGCAGAATTGTATCTAGTTGTAATTCTTACTTCAGCTCTTATACAAAGTTCTTGGAGGTTATAGTCATTGAATAATTATATAATAACTCCACTATGACATCAGTATCATTGCTGACAACAAGTACTTTTTTGTAGCCACCAACAAGAGAGTCTAAAACATAAGCAGGGAAGCAAAGATCAGTTTCTTCAGGAGTTGACTACAACTGTAACACTAGCATTATTATATTGTTGTTCATTCTTGTACATTGCAATTGCAATACCTTCATAGGAATTTTCCAGTTAACCAAGTACTATCGAGTGACCTGAATTATAAATCTGTGGTAAATCAGTTTATTTTGATTAGATTTTTTTTTTTATTCATCGTAGAGGATATTTTGGCTAATCGCAGAAGATAAATTGTATCAAAATTGGTGAATTCTTTTATCCACATCTGGTTCGGGCAATTGTGTACCTCTTTAAATCATTTCATTGATCCCAATCAGTAGAAATGTTCAAACAATGGATATATAAATTTTTTTTCTCCCTGATCCATGAATGAAAATCATAGCTCATCAGTAACATAGTATAAGGTGTTTTTGAGATAGTCCTCTTGAAATGTACTTCAGAATAATGACTGATTAATATGAAAGAACTGACAGCCAGATAGATCCATTTTGTTTCTTAAAACATATTATGACTCATCATACAAAAAGATAAATATAAGAATAGTGAATCATTTCCTCCACACTTGGTTCGGAGATTTACATATTTCTCTATTTCTGATCATGAAAATTTAGCGTCCTGTTAATCTGAGACACTCGCAAATCCCTTGATGTAGATTCACCAATTATTCGTTACTCTATGTCAACCCCCCAGATTTATGACACTCCTCAGTACTGTGTGGGTGGTTTGGAGAAAGGATGGTTCGAAAATTCCCAACTCGGAAGCCGAAATAATAGAAATATTCACCAGCTGTGAACAGTAACCTGAGAAAAGGTTGGTTCCTAACAAGCTGGTAAGATAACTGTCTAATTTTTTATGTTCAATATTTCGGATTATTAACAAAAAATCACCTGATGATATAACAATGAAACTTTGGGGAAGAATGAAATATCAAACTGTCACATGATTGTACGGACAGACATAAAATTTCATGAATATCATGAAGTGTGGACATATAACAACAGCGTGAGGGAGGTGATTGTGCATGGTTCCAACAAAAAATTCACTCGCTTCTGCAGCCCATCACAAGACAAACAGTTGATATCTACTTTATCTATGAAAATATAAATGGTTTTCTGAACATCTTTTTGTTCATTTTTTGCTGTTTTTGTCCTAAAATAGTATCAAAATGTGTTTGGATATTAGTAATAACCATGTTTCTGAATTCCTCATGCTGGAAGTGTATGGAAAATGTGTTCAATAGTTTCTATATATTGTTCACTTCAAAAGTAATGCAATCTTGGTATTCTTATTTGACACCAAAAAAAGTCATTTTTAAACATAAGATAATTACTGATAAAATAAAATGGATTTATCATAAGAATCCAAAACTACAAAAAAAAATCATGGCTGGATCCAGGATAGCTTTCAACACCTCAGCGTAAATAGAACCTAATCTACACAGTTCTTTCATGGGTTTATTGGGATTCAAAGGGAATTCATTTCGAATAGCTAGAAACTGATCGAACAGTTACCATACAATGTTACAGCAAAAAAGAGGCTTCAGAAGAGGAAAGACATTTTACTGATCAATGAATTCATTTTATGACAATGCCTGGCCTCATTTTGCATATGCAATGCAACAAACTATCATGGAGCTAGGATATGAAGTTCTCCTACACGTGGCATATTCTTCAAACCTGTCATCATCAGACTATCACTGATTTTACTAAATGAAGCACTCCACTTCAGGTCAGAAGTTCCAACAAGTTCAAGAAAATGGAAAAATTCCTCAAACAATTCATAAAATGAAAACCCAAATAGCTTTTTTCAATGATGAAATACACAACTTAGTTGAAATGTGGTACAAGGTCATAGAAAACCAGGGAAAATACTTTGATGACTGAATAATGGTGCTATGAATTAATATAAACAGAGGATTTTGTCAAAAAAATGCCAGGAAACTTTTGCATCCACCAGCAGTGTATTCTCCAGACCTGTCACCTTTAGATAAACACTCATCTTGCCCCATGAAATACTTGTTATCTGATCGATAGTTTCAATGAGTTTAGATATTGAAAAACTTCTTGAAGAATCAATCAAATTAAGATGGGGATTCTTCTTCTATGATGAAATACACAATATAGCTGAAAGGTGATGTAAGTACATAGAAAGCCAGAAAAAATGCTTCGATGACTGAATAAAAATGCTATGAATTTATATGAATCAAAGATTTTGAGAGAAAAACCATCTAGAAACTTTTGCATCAACTTAACATATTAACATGAAAGCAATAGCATCATTTGCAACTAGAATTTAGAATGACTTAAGCACTTCTACTTTCCAACTCAATATCAAAGACATCGATTTGCACTTCCATATTTCTATTCTTTTTAAATCTATTTTTTTTCAAAGATAACATGTAACAGGCTTATTAAAAGATAGTTTATAACTGTATTTGCATGCTAAAACAATTACTGTAAGTTCGTAGTAAACAAAGGAAGAAGTTCATCCCATCATTGGTTCATGTTATGCAAACAAATGCAACTATATAGAAAGACAGAGCCTGGCAATTGACAAGTGACATAAAAACAGGTTTTTTGTCACACAACAGAAAGAACACCTGCAGTTTTCTGTCCTCGGCTGCATTTTATATAAATTACCAGACACTCATTGTTATGCAGTAAACCACAGTAATTACTCATGTTGTCATGGTCACTCTTTTTCAATAGTACTCCAAGACTAAACCTTGAGAACCACTATGCATATAAACATATCCAAGGATAAGCACTGAGGCCTTCCCTCAAATAAGGAAATTTGAATCATTCTTGGTTCATAGTATTTCAACCAATACATCAGTTTGTTTTTCTCTAACTCATTTATTATTCAAGGAAAAATATTATTCAAAGTTTGTTGGTTTGATAAGTCATTGTGCATGTTATTGAATTATCAACACTTTCAGAAGTATATTTTCCAGTTTTCATCAGGTGATAGAATGTAAAGTAGCTGCCTCTGTACAAATATTATTGAATACCAAAAAACTAAAGTTGATCAAAATATGATTGAGTATGGTCAACAGATACTATAAAAATGAAAAACTTCCAATAGTTACCATATTTCACCATGTATAATCTACTACCCCCCCTTACTGAGCCTCAACTTCGAATGAATAATGCATTATCCAATCATGCAGACAAACATATACAACAATTATGTTTCCACAAATAATACTCAGCACAAAATCTTCTGGAAAAAATGCAGATTATACACAGGGAAATACAATATACAGATTGTAAGATTGAGGACCCAAGTCAATGACAAGTGTTTCAAATTTTGAACAATCTTGTTGACTCCAAATCCTCAGTGAATAGGGTAAATAATATGGTGTTTTCCTTAATGCCATTTGGGTGGTGTTAATTATTTTATTATGTTCAACTTGTAGATATGAAGGCTGAAAACCATTTTTTTTTTAAATCATCGGAAGAAAGAAAGAGCCTTTATCTATGGCTCAGGGGCAATGGTGAAGGTCTGAATGTATGACTACCCTCAGGATAACAGAGTAGAGTGGGAGGTTTTATCATTTCAAGCGATTTTTAAAACTCATTTTAACATCCCTCAAAAAAATTATATGATCTTACAGCAATATATCTTGAGAAGTAGGTAATTATTTTTTCACAGACCAATATAATGAAATAAATTGCTTTTGTACATTTCAAGTCTAATTTTGATTGAATGAACTAGATTTTACATTCAAAGACAAATAGACAACATCTGAAACATGAAGTGAACAATGTCTGCTTAATTAGCAAATCTCCTTCATGGTAAATTTGAAAGATCAAAATTTATCAGATAATATAAATACTGATCACTTTATAAACCAAACAACGGATTCCTCAGCATGATAAAGATAGAACTTCCTTTAACGGCCAAAAAAAAGACGACTCCAGGCATATCAGAAGACAGTGAAATACAGATGCATTCCACTACTCAACAAAGACAAGGTATTGAAATCCAGACTGGACAGAGAAAGAAAAAGGAATCAACATTACCTGAATCCTACTTTGTAGCATAGCTACCACAAGAATATTCTGTTTCACAACAATCACATTTGGATAGCACACCTGAAGAAAGCCATAGAATGAATCAGCAGAAACGCTGTGTTAACAACACAAGCAACTACAAACAGTTCAATTGCACAAAAAACTCTTTGAAGATCTACATGGTCATTAAATATTGAAAGGTCAAGCAGTAGAATATATATATATATATATTATGGCAAAGGAAAATGCTCTGATGTCTTGCAAGTACCTTCTACCTATACAGCAGTAGAAAAAAGAGTCCAAAACACTAAAATTATCTGTTTCTCCTATCCTTCACCTTTCTCAACAAAGTTGAAAAGAGTTATATGTATTTGATCGCATCTTTCTATCTATTCGTCTGTCCACAAGATATCTCCAAAACTACTGCAGATCCTTGAATTTCTTTTGATCAAGAGATTTTTTTCCTGTTTTTTTTATATGCTTGTGACTATCCACAAAATATCACTAAAAGTTCTCAATAAATTTCTATGATATTCTGTCGAGGGGCAGACAATAGGCTATAGAAGAACTGATCAAATTTTGGAATGGATCCATGCACATCGTGGTTATATGTCCAAACCATATAATATTGCCAAAATTTCATCTCTGTCCATACAATATCTCAAAAGTTTTCAATGAATTTCTATGACATTCTGGGGAAGAGTGGACAATAGTCTGTAGAAGAACTGATAAATTTTGGAGCATATCTTTGGACAATTACCCTCCTACATCATTGGACCAAACTACAAATATCTCCAAAAGGCATGTATAAATCTCAATGATATTTTGTGGAAGGGTGGACAATAGGCTATGGAAGAAGTGATTAAATTTGGGGGCCGATCCATGCACAATAATAGTATGTGCTTCCTAGTTGTTTTATTGTTTCCCACTCTCCAAACAAAGATAAGAGTAAGAGATGGCAACATTTATTCAGTTTCAAACTAAACTAACAAATCAAACTATGTTTTATATATAAAAGGAAGAATTGATTACACGTGTAGGCATTTCTGATTAGAAAAGCTATTTCTATTAAACCAATAGTAAAATAATGTTAGTTGTCAATAACTCCTACACAGCGGAGCAAAAAATCAATTTTTGAGGGGAATTGAGCACGTTATGATATAAGCATGAAATTTAGCATGTTCATTCTCCTGAAGTTTCTGATCGAATCTGCCCAACTGACCGCTTGAAAATCCAAGATGGCCACCAATTTGGCCTTCCGAAGATGATTGTTTTATAGAAATGTGAATAGTTGGTCAATTTGAATGATCTTTGAATGATCAGCAGAGCAGATAGTGGTGTGAAGCAAAACAGCCAGCACTGGATCTTTTAATACCTGTCTGAGTTTATTGTTCACTCGTCTAAAAAAGAATTCTCTGGCCTGGATTGACCAAGCCTATAAACAAAATAATTCAGTCTTTAAAAGTGATGAAGGAGCCATTGGATTGACGGAAGAATGGTAGCACTTTGTAGGTGGATGGTAGCTGGATCTGAAGTGAGTCATCTGGTAGCCTGAAATGAGGCTGTGTCAGGTGTGAAAGATCAATGGCAGCATACACTAGGTGCCTACTGATCTTTCTGATGAAGATGAGGGTACTCTTCATGATGTTGAAGGGGATGGATAACCTATTCCATAAAGAGCCAACCTATTAGTACAAGACATGATGAATATTGCAAGCCCAGCTCTGGCCAAAATGGTTGTTACACATCACCAGCAGGACAGAGAGCAGTTCCAATCATTCATGAAGGGGCAAAAGAATATAGATGAATGTTCATTCTATCACTGAATCAATAAGAACAGTTTCTTTCTTTAAACAAGTCCTAAAGCAAATTGGGGGCAGTTCTAAGGAGGAGGTCTTGAAATACAACTGTCAGTTGTTCTCATAACTCTTCATGTTAGTACACCCATTTTGAATTGCAAGAATTCTTCAAACATGAGAACCAGTCTTCTCCTGCACCTCCTAGTGACACTAGCAAACTGCGTACATGTCAGAAGCCATAGCTGGCTGTAATTCATCAAGCTTAAGTGAACATTCCAGACAGAGACCCAGGGGGAGATGCGATTATAGATGACTCAGCACTAATCAAAGCCCTACCTCCATGCAGCTCAAAGACATTTGATGACTATGCCAGAGAAAACATCATCCAGAAGATGGACTCCTATGGTACCAAGTTCAAGAGGGTGGACATACTGGTTGATATGTGCAAGAAGTCAAGCCTGGAATATGAAGCCAGGTCAAGGAAGGAACAAGGAATGAGAAAAAGAGTGACAAGTACCATTAAGAACCTCCAACCGGAGAAACTTTCTTCAAGATGACAGTAACAAATATGTTTCACTTCCTTGCGGAGAAAATTTGAGAAGCACAGATAACAAGCACGTATTGTCACAAAAAGAGAAGATGCAATTAACAACAGAATGAGGTCCCTAGATGCTGGAACTCCATGGGGTCATGAAAAAGCTGACACAATGATATTTATACATGCCAGGGATACAACAGATGTTAACAAGAACCTTCATCACCAAGGCTAATGACACTAATGTCCTCCATCATAGTAATATCTGTACTGTAATCCTTAGAAGACCTTGGTCTTGAGAACATGAGGATTACCTTTGACCAAGGAGCCAATGTATAAGGGATTCCATTCCATGAGGTAGGTTCTGCAATAGGGCCAGAGAAAACCAGTACAATACCATACTTGTATGCATTCACTGAATGTGATGTGTCAGCCTACCATGGTAAAGGGAAAAAAACTGCATGGTAGACTTGGAACATCTTCACCAATCTCAGCCAGCATCTGATATCAGTTTGTGATCCTGACCTGTAACGGCTGGAGAGATTTGTTGTCCTCATGTATAACAGATCAAGCACAATGACTTGCGTGGACACAGCAAAACTATATTTCTTTGCCCACGAGCAGAGGCCATACAACTCAATCCCACCAACACAGGCAGTCCTGATAGAGCATGCCAAGTGTGCTGCTTATAAGGCTTGGATCATCTGGGCCCGGACCACCATCTCCACACCAGACACAAGCAGTCCTGCTGACTGAGGGTGGACACAGCAAGGAGACACATGGCAGATATGTAGGTCAACATCACCTCCAATTGCAGCCAGCTGTCAGGAACTGACCAGAAATAATTGCAACCGGAGATACAAGTGCTTTAACTCAGAGCTCTCGTGCACAGCACTCTGCAGCTGCGTATATAAGCAGTAGGAGCTAGAGGAACATTCACATATGCACATTAGTTATATTGGTGTCCCTTTTGTTACTTTTCCAATGAGGTTTTATGGGCACTCTTTTCTGTCACTTTCCCATTACTCATTTCATATTTTATTTCTATAATCATTATACCAGTGTTAAACTGGTAAAAAGTATTCTAGCATGTTTTGAAACATACCAATTGACATCTATGCATTTTTCCATGAAAAAAAAAATCAACTTCAGGAGGCCTATTTGGTGACTATCTAGGATTTTCAAACAGTCAACTGGACCAATTTGATCAGAAATCTCTGGAGAACACACCAAATCCCAGGTGCATGTTTTTTCTGTTATCTACTCCACCAATAGGTATACAATTAGTTTCAAAGATTTGATAATTCTCTTGGCATTGTACAAAAGAATTCTGCCTTAATTATTCTTATTGACTGTGGATTATTGATCCATTCCAATTATCAAAGAAAAAACTCTCCTAATTAATGCCAATAATAAAACGATTGTATTTTAAAGAATAATAACAACAGAATTAGCGGCATCAGTTATAATTATATGTGAATGCATGTCCAATCAAGTCGTTATCTCACATTATCAATAACAAAATTAATACAAAGTTGCTTAGAGATGAAACCAAATAAGTGAACAGGTCTGTGGAGTCAGTACACAAAACCGTTGACTCTAACTCCTCAATTTCTGATACCACTGACTGAGATTCAGTTTTACAAAATTACAAAAGAAAATTGGGAAAAGGTCATTTTCCTATGCAGTATAAATTACTTTGATTGAATCAGATCTTCATTTCTTGCAGAAAGTTTTCATTCTTGAGACAAAGTAACTTTTATAGCAGAAGTGAATGAATTGGCTCTAAAGCAGGTAATAAATTTATAATCTATATATAATGTAAAACTGGACTCTGATTTTGTTTTCACTTTTTCAACACCTAATGTTCAATTTACAATACAAATATTGTTGTTAAAAAAAGTAAAAACAAAAAAAAAAATATCTATTGTTCATAAACTTATTCTTCCAGGATTTAGACCATGCTTGAAAAGAAAATTTTAGAAATCACATTTTGAAAAAAAAATTCTCCCCATAATGAAAAAGGTTTAGATTAGTTTAGGGATTGTTTTGGCTCAGTCACTCAATCTTAAAAACGGCTAACAAAAAAAATCAATTCAAAAATATAATTTATAATTCATGCACTTATTTCTGTTTTTCTTTCATTAATTTCATCAATTATTTCATTTCTTCTTGTGCGTCATTCTTTAAAATCAAGTGTAAAAGTGTGTGAAACTTTAAAATTTACAAACGGGAACTAGAAAACAAGATGAAAACTTTATTAAAAATCAAACTAACAAAGACAAAGTATCTCACTCTGTAAAGAAAGTTCAAATGAATTATCTAATTAGTATAAATTAAATTAAAATACTAATTATTTTATTAAGAATATTATGTCTTCACTAAATAAATCAAAATAGGTAATCTTTTGTCTGATGTACATAAACTGATTGTGGTGTTGAGCCAGCATACAAATACTCCATAAGTCATACAGTGGTTGCAAAAAGTATGTTATTTTTTCCAAATGTATAAATAAACAACATATTCACCAGAAATAAACACAATGATGAAATTGAAAGCCTATCTTTGTTTTTTTATCTGATTGAAATTACGCCAGTTTGGCACGTCACATGCGCAGTTTCCGCTGTACCTTGACAGATCCATGATACGCAAACTGATGAAGAACAAAAGACAGGCTTTTAATTTCATTACCGTTTTTCAGCTTTTTTTTTTCCTAATATATGCTTATAGCTAATCAATATTTAGTTAATAAACTACATTTGAGGCTGATTTTATACTTCAATGTTAATACATACCATCCTTTCAATATCATGAAGGGAATTACTTTCAATATCATGAATGGGAGATACTTTCAATATTACTTTCAATATCATGAATGGAAGATACTTTCAATATCATGAATGGGTGATACTTTCACTGCCTATTTACAGAATGCATGCAAAACAAATACTAAATAGAATCAGATGTAACAAAGGGTGCATCAAGATAATGAATAAAGTCTTTATGTTCTCACATATATATTACAGCTACTGTTATACTTCAGTGAGAAATTGCCCTGTTCCATCCAACTTCCATTGTGAACTGATTAAAATCAGATCTCATATATTTCTAAATAGTTGAGTAATTCAATATCTCAACCTCTTCATTGCATTTACATAACTAATTGGTCACGTGTTAATAATTTATCTAACAAAATCATGAATTTATTTTTTGGTCCATGGAGTGTGATTTTTTTTTTTCTAACCAGTTGATTTACAGAAACAGAAATTAAACATAAAAATAAGCTCTGGTTAGTCACTCAAAAGAAAGCGTCATCTGACCAACATTTCATGGCATTGTGTTGGGATTGAGCATTGGATAGGTTACTTCTCTCACCTTTTGAAAGGCAATGATCATTAAAAAAGTCTGAATTTTCAAAAACAAGCACAACCAACACAAACTAAGTATCAATTACATATAAACTTGCATTGCATATCAAACCACCACAAATAAATTATTTAGGAGGGAATTTTCAAGAAATAAAGTTTTTTCTGGACATAATTAAGAATAAATGTTTAAATTTCAGCTCCATTTGTGCAGCCTGTACACATGAGCCGGACAGACCAACTTAAAAACTGTAGAAAATTTTGGTGACAGTTTCTAATTGTGCATTATCTGAATTTCCGAATCAATCAAATTACTTAATTACAGGCATGATACCAATTTCCTAACAATAGATTGTCTGACACCTTCTTCGAAACTTCCTATCATCATTTGAGTACAAATGGTACCTATGAATTCAATAAACTGTTTGCACCTGCTATTATTGGTGGCTATTTTGATTGATTCATACTTCAAGCACATAAATATGTGTTAACTAGCATAGTACCCATAAAAAAAATAACAGGATTATTTATCTCACTCAGCCAATACAGTTGGAAGAGGTATATCTATTCACTTGTGTCCATCGATCAGTGTGTTTGTTCATACAATATCTTGAAAAGTTCCCAATGCATTTTAATGAAATTTTCTGGAAGAGTGGTCCATGAGCTATGAGAGATTTGACTGAATCATTGGGAAGATCCAATGATTAGTTTCCAATTGAGATGTATTTTTATCATTCTGCTCAGAGACTTACTAGTGTGTGCTCTCTGGGTGATTTTCTAGTTCATGTATGGATCGGCACTTCTACCAAGGATTAGAGTATCTATGCACTCGGCCTAGGATCAAAGTGTCAGCCCCCCCCCCCTTCTGCCTCAGAGTGTAGCATCTGTGCACTCTAGCAGAAGTTAGAGAGAGAAACAAACAGAAAAAGTCACACTGTTCATTACATAGATATTTAATGAAAAGAAAGTATACTTAAAGAAGAACTGTATATTCATTCCAACTTATTTAACCCTGTATAATCAAAAATCTTTCATAGAATCTTGTTGGAAGATTATTTCTCATTTCCAATCCATGGTACTTGCTCATCTGTTGTAAGATTTACGTAGTTTGGTATAATTATGGTCAAAAACATTCCACAAAAATTACTGAGTCATCATAAATTCTCAAGATGTCACCCATAGCAGTCATTCTTCAAAATTACTTGGATTTATTTACCATACATAGTTCTTGCAAATCTTCATTTGGATGATATACATAAGTATAATATACAATATGATGATAATATACATTAATTAATACATAATGATATAGTTTCATAATAATCACAACAATGACATGTTGTAATGCTACCCACCATTCGTCTTTTTGGAGACCTTACAGGCAAGACAGTACATTGCTTTTAGATCTTTTCATGAAAACGGGAACATTGAAAAGACAAATGTCCAGGACAATTAGAACAAATGTGTCATCAGTGTACCTAGTGCTCCATGTAGCAGTGCTCAAATCTGCACAATTAGTTCCTGTGACCTGAACAAAATCCATTCTCTCTTTCCAAAATTTGTGTAAAATTAATAACTTTTAAGTACTGCCATGTCCAGTTGAGTATGTTTTTGCAATATATGTTCCATAAGTCATTGTACTGTTTGTGATACTGATGCCCAAAAGTTTTTCACAATGATAAACAAAAGAATTAAGGTATTATTAACTTGTACTTCATTGTTAAACTAAAAGCTATTTGGTAAAATGCTGACTTGTCACTCTGTAAGTATGAAGTAGTGTCATTGTCAATCTGTATACTATTTACAATGATTATTTATGTCCGGGAAGAAAAAGTTCTCCCACTGATAACCCATAACTAGTGATAATGCTTTGACATGTTTTCAACATTCAAAATAATTGCCTAACTTGAAAAGAATTTCACTTTTTTTAGATTATCTTCAAGGGGGAATAGTTCTATTATTGTCTATGAGACATTTCTGAAACTGAACTAAGGAATATTAGTGTTTTGGTCAAATTGTTCCGGCAACAGGAATATGACATATCATTCTTGTAGAAAAATCTACATTGAAGACCAGCAACCACACCAAATTTTTGTCAGATCATCATCAGATATATAAAAATACAGGGTAATAATGTGAAAAAGGTGGTTTACTGCCCACAAGGTTGAATGAGGACATAACAATAGGCAATTTTGAAGGAATCAGAAAATTGAACACCTTCCAAATAATTATCCTGACACTTCTATAACAGTAATAAATACGGTTACGGCAGACACATGACCTGATGTCATAAATGACACAAAAAAAATGAGTGCTTTATTGAGCATACTGTTTAAATGAGAGGGTGGCATTGTTTTATTATGTTTTGAATATTCAGCCACTTCCATAGGCTTGTACAAGGGAAAGATACACTTGATCTGATTGAGTTTTCTAATTCTACAGAAAATGTTTGCCATAGTCACAAAGTTTCAAAGCTATACATACCATATCAAAGGACCTATGAATGTCAAAAGTTGGACCAATAATCACATTCAGCAAAATGCATACAACTAATTAAGATATCAAAGGTTTGTAGTTTCAAAAGATACAGTCTTAGTGTTTGGGATTTCTCCATAAGTTTGTTATAGGAGCACCTATGAATTTCTTTAGGGGAATCTGAGTCGCAGATGTGGATGATTTGATATAGAATGACCCACTTGTTGCTGAAAAATGGCTGCCATGGGCAACATATTGAAAGTTCTCGGTGGCTCAATATTAAAAAATTTGGGGAAAGCCTTTGGCTGTAAGTGTACCAAATTATTTGCTTCCATCAAAAAATGCACAAGTTACAGTTATCTGCAATGTTAATAGCATCAGCTTCAAAAATGCAGATTTGTGTAATCAAACAATAAAAATGAGAGTTATCTATCACCAACATTAATGCTTGCATGTTACCGTTAGGTAAAAATTTTCATCTTTCGTTTGATCTCTTAATTAATTTATTGACAACAATAAAGCTTAAAGATATCAAAGGAAACTTTGTTATTTGTAATATATTTCAAAGCATATTCAGGAAATCATAGCATAGTCTGTCTGAAACAAGTATGTAAACATTCTCATAAAATGAATCTCATGCATAAATTGGTACGAGAGCTTATTTATGCATGCACAAGCAATTGATTATGATAAAAGCTGACACAAGATGCTCAAAGCAATCAAAGAAAATTTCAGAGAAAAAAATTGAAATATATATATTTTGCAATTTTATAGGAAATATAAATAAAGATTGGTGTTCAAAAAAGCACAGAAATTAATTCAATCTTCAACATATCTAAACATGTTCCAGAGATTCCTCTTGGCCACAGTGTTGTAATGTCGATTTCTTGAATCTAGACTTGAGCCATTTTGAATATGTTTCAGTCCCCAAGAGTTATTTTCCTGTAACACAGGCTACTGTAACCAAATAATGAATCATTTGTAACAAATTGTAGCTAACCAAAATATTGAATGTTTCCTTCCAAAAATATTCAGTTGCCTTCCATGAAAGCAAAATTTTACACAAGATTGTTTTTAAAGTGGGACGTACATACATTTGTAGATGAGTGTGTTAAAAAATTGGTCAGTTCCGTTGGCTCTTGGTGTAACCATCTGGGTGTGTCCTAAGTCTTATCCCTGGAGAGTGATAGAGAAGTGCTGCCTGGGAGACAAATACACAGGAAACATACCTTCAGTGTTTTTTTCACCTATCTTGTCCGAAAACAAAGACAAAGCTGGCAACAAACCACCTGAACTGAGAAGATCCAACCAGAAAACTGGTTGTTTAATTCAGAAACTCTAACGCAGCGTTTCTCAACCTTTTTAGATTGGAGGAACCCAGCACAAAAATTTTGTATGTACCGCTTATACAAGTTCAAAAGTTTATACAAATCATAATCTAAAAGTAGTTATCAATATTGTACAGTGTACAAAAAGACACCTCAACACATTTGTCTATCTTAGTGAACATCATAAGATACTCCATTCTTCTCAGTACCTTTTCATTAAGGACATTTAATGTATGGAATGGAAGTCAGTTTCCTTGAAAAATATTGACAAGCTTACCCTGCATGAAATTAATTAAATTGTATATACGTATATACAAAAAAAAGTTACCTCAGAAGATGATTATATAACAAAATTGTCAAATAACCGGTTTAATATAATACAAAGAAAAACATGGTTTTCAAAAGATAGCTCACCATATTTTTGATTGCTAAATAAAAATGAATAAAAGTTAAGGACATTTTGGCAATTCCACTGTTACTAACTTATTGAGATTATAAGCTAGGGATCTGGAAATGCATTCCCCCAGATAGCATTTCACCACTACCTGGAAAAACAGAGTGGGGAGGGGTCTGATGCATACTCTAAACTCTACAGTTTGACCAAGATGCGCAAGCGTGTTTTGCAAAAGCTCATGGTAAAACAATAGCCTTATATCATATCATATATTAAGTGGGGATGCAGAATTATTCGGCAACTATTTCCATGTAGATTTACTAGTGCCATCAATTCTTATCATGAAATTATATGCCAATGTCACAAAATTTGTTTCAATATGTTTGTTCACACCAAAAAGTCACAGTGGAAACATAAGTTTTACTCCTTTCCTCTCTTTAAAGCTAATTAAAGAGACAAAAGAAGTAGGACTCGAATGATTGAATGCTATAGCTTTGTGCCATTGTGTATATTAAGTAGCTAAAGATCTGATGTGAGCAGAATTGAAAAAACCAAAACCAATGAATTCTAACTTTTTTGAGAGGTTTAATAAATATTTGATAATAAATTCCTAAAATTGGGTCATATTTGTGATTTACTCATTTGCTGCAAAGCAAAAACACTGGATGAACATATTCCAAGTGTGCTGATCCCATATTTTTTACCATATATTTCGCCTCTTCCAACTCAATTCTTTTTTCAACTAAAAGCATCTAAGATATTAATTATTGACAAGTATTTCTTTCATTTCAATTTTGGCTGTATTTTTACAACTGTCATTCTATGGCTGTTAGTAAACTGTGAAAACTTCTCACTCAAACAGTATGCTAGATAAAGTACTCATACTTTTTTCCGTCATTCATAATATAAAGTCATAGGAATACCAGAGTTATTGTTTAAAATGTGTTTGATTTTTGCGAGTCCTCAAAATTGCCTATTTCTTTGTCTTCATTCAACCATGTAGGTGGTTAACTAACATTTTCATACTTTTACCATGTATTCTTATATATCTGAAGATGATCTGAAATAAGTTTGGGGCTGTTGTAGAGCTCTCATGTGGATTAATAAATTTTGAATGCATACAGGGCTGCTGGAAAGTTTTCGGCTTGAGGAACATTGTCAATTCTCAGACCAAACCCATTTCACAAAACTTCAATGTTTTTGTCATCGTAGCTGGAAAGAATGTTCTTCTATTGTTGTGGACTGATTTGTAGCCGTGTGGGAACTTTTTATTCGAAGCCTGACGTTAAGTTTTCATGAATCCTTGATATAAGTCAAAAAAAAGGTGAAGCATCACGTCTCTCAAGACAACCCTCAAAGGGGTATGACAGCCAGTGATGAAGTCCCAGTTTCCGTTGCATGTATTAGCTTAGTGATCCTTGCAAGTCTCAAGTCTGGTCAAGACCAAGACTTTTTACCAAGAACTTTTTCTAACCACCCCCTTGGCAGGATACAAATCCACCAAATGGATACATCCATTTTAATCACACAGTTTACAACGTACTCACAACTGATTGTAGAGTACACAGGCAAAGTTATCCTAATGAAGAGTTTTCCATATACTACACTCATACCGGGAATCAAACTCTGGTTCTCCGTGAGAGGCAAACGTGCTAAATGTAACACTACCCGAGTAGACATACAGTGGTAAATTTTTATAATGTCATTGAATACATCTGATAATACAAGAAACCTCTTGTTGTAATTTTTCAGCAGGTTTTTTTCATAAAGCCAACTAATTTAGCAGTCAATTTGGATGCCATCTCAAAAAATTATACCTTTCCAATGCTCAGACTGTGGTAGAATTTTGATGTTATCAAGCACACTTGAGACTACAAGAAACTATTGAAAACACTTGCCTAAAGTAAATAATAGACAAGTAATTGGCATTATGAGAATTTGGAAAATCATACATATCAAAGCACAGAAAAAATTGGCAACATTTTTGTTCTAAGTACTTGTATTGAGGATTCATAGAAACCTTACTTCATGATTCTAATAAAAAGTTCCCACAAGACCCCATTAGAGCTTCATTCAAACCAACACTATTTGAAAGTGCTAATTCACAGGATCTTTGCACTATCAAAAAAATTTGTTCCTTTATCATTCCCTTCTTAGTCAGGCTAAAAAATTTTCTGTGACAAGAGCATGACAATTCAACTAAAAAATTATATCTCAAAAAGGAAGCTCAGCAACAATACAAAATTTTTATCATGAACAAGAGCTTTTATCATGCAATGGATAACTATCACTACCTGTCTTGGTTAGTAGGTTGATGATGCTGCAAACTGGCATGGAAACCAAAACAGCCACCCAGATTGGTACGCAAATTGTAGAAGAAGAGATGACCGTTAAATGATGGAATAAAGCATTGGCTGTTGAATAGCCAAAATAGGCATTGATAACATATTAATGTTGTAAGGCATGATATTACTAAAGGTATACCAACAGACGGATAAAGGTTCATCTGGCTATGACAGTGCCGTTGGTCCCATGCAGCAGTTATAGCAGACATTTAACTGACATATCTTTACCTATAAATAATTCATCATTTTGGTTTCTGAGTGATATATTCTAATGTCATGAATATTTACTAATCTTAGCTTAATTCAGTACAAAACCAAAAAAGAGTAAGAAGATTGAGATGTACGAATTTTCAAAGTCAGGTGGGTCTGTCGGCCTGCCTTGAAAATCAGATTATGAAATTCTGGTTTTTACTTGGTATCAACTACCGATCACTGTCACTGGTGGAAAATACACAACTGTTCATTTCACTATAAGTGTACTAACTAGTCATTCAGCTCATTAAGAGATTTTTTTCAAGATGAAAGAAACCGTCAACCAAAACTGTCAACATTGGTTTCTTCAGTTCCCAAGTTGGTCAGGCTGGCTAGCTACGTATGTATCACGCATACAGGGCTCACCAATGGAGCTAGAGGGCTGAAATCTTCCACATCTACTCCTTATTATGTCTAGGAAAATCATTGGTTTTTTTTAAATTCACCCTTTAAATACGTTTTAGTGGTGTTGGGGTCAATTTGCAATGAAAGTTTATGCTAAATTGATTCCTTGTTTGTGTCCGAGCTGGTTTTTGAAAATTCAGACTTTTTTAGTGATCATTGCTCAACAGAAGGTGAGTGAAGTGACTTATTCATTGATCACCTTTTTTTCCAATTTTGCTGCTAAAAGACATTGATCACAACAGTTTCTTTTAAATGACTAACCAGACTTTTTCTCTCCCCCTCTGTGCATGTGGCTTTATTCATTTGATCAGGTTGGATGGTAAAATCAGCCTCATCAATATTTGAAACACGCAAGATGCTACAGCAAATTTTTACACGAGATATAGATTTACATCAGGATTAAACATTCCCTCATAGTGGAAGCAAAGACCTAAAAAAGCAGACATGACATTACGTCGATCAGAAAAAATAATCATCAAGGTAAAAAATGAATGGGATGACATCATCCCGTGATATTTCACTTATTAATTATGGCTGGTAAGAACCTCGTTATATCTTATAAGAATGCAATTCAAGATAACAACTGCAGTCAGTTATCCATAGAGAAGAACTCTGCCCACTTGGTGGAAATAATAAAAGACATTCCCATTCATTCCAACTACATCCTGAGTTTGAATGTGGAGAGCCTGTTTACCAAGGATCCCACAGATGAGGCTCTATGTGAGAAGTGAAATTGCACCCTTCCCTTGGGGAAGTATCAGTACCCTGATAGATAAAGTCATGGAGATATCGATATTCTGTGTACAAACAACATATTTCCAATCGGATTCTAAAATACGTTGGTAGGAATGAGGATTTTGCAATCTACTGACGAACAATCAGTAACATGATCCAAGAGATTGCAGTAGATTCCAAGCTGAGACTAAGAGAAGCACTTACAAACAGAGCTATTTGTGAATTAAACAGAACCATCCCAATTCACAGGAGTCCAACAATGGATTCATTGAGCATCCAAATCAGAGAGCATAGGGCATCCAGGTCATAATATTTAGAAGAATCCATTAGGATGAAAAAGGATTGGCAAATGGGCAGAAGGTTATGAAGAGGGATAAAAGAAAAAAGATGGCAGATAAAGCTGTTTAAATACAATCATACAACATCCTCATTTTCTAAATATTTCAACACAGCCATGAAGTTGAAATCGACAATCTTATACCTTTCGAGCTTTAAATAATTTCTTATTTTATTCACAATATCTTGAAGGTTGTTTTACGATTCATCCACTGCAGGTTTTTTTCCCTATTTGGTTGAGTTTACTGAAATGGCAGGTAGGATTGCTTGAGACAGTTGTGTACCAGCTATTAGAGGTTTATTATCAGTTGTTATGAAGTGCTTGTAATCTATATCAGGATGTGTCTCGTCAATTTTGAGAAGGTGGCATCAGTTACGTCGTCTGTTTACCTTCATCAATAAAGACTAAATAAGACCAAGGAAATTTCAGTTTCGGCATTTCGATTTTCATCAAATTTTGTTTACATTTACATTTGGCCAATGTTCAGGTGATTCATCGGATGACTGCAGTGTGACTGTTTGAGGCGTGACTGAACTTTTGTAGTGAGCAATGTTTGAGGGGTTATTATACAGGTTATGATTCATGAATTAAGCAGTGGTGTATCTAGGGTGTGACATGCGCCCGGAGCACCATTTGAAAGGCAGGGGTCACAAAGCAGTTTTTATCAAAACCAAACAAGCCATCCTCGGATAATGAGAAGAGAATTTTTTCAGATGTATGATCTGCCTTCGATTATCATGAGAAACACAAGGATTGCCAGATTATTAGACCACACATAAAGCATTGGAAGCTACATTCGCAGACTTGACAACAAAGCAACATGAGCCGATAAAAAACTCAAAACTTGTAATCTGTCTAATCTTTCATAATAATCTGAATGTTATTAATAAGAAGAAAAATTGTAGAAAATTCTCACATGAAAATTCTTTGTGTTGACCAGACATTCTCAACAGGGGCAATATCACCCACAGGGGGTCAAAAGTTGATGCGAGGAGGGGAGGAGTGATAGATTAGCATATACAAATGGATTTTTCACGAAATAAATATTCTCATGAAAATGGTTGTACCAGTGTTGCCAATTGTCTTTATAGCAAAGTTTTCAATTAATAAAAATTTAACTTTACTCACTAAAAGGAAAAGATCTTTGTGATTACCAGAGATAAGTAGCATTATCTGTGAGTGTATCCCTTTTGGGCTCTCTAGTGGTAGCGGCAACAGATTTTAGTTGCCAGTTGGAGAAAGTTGTTGATTTCAAAGTAATAGGGAATATTTGTACCAGGATTCATATAACGATTAAATAAAAAGGAATTTTATATATATTTGAAGTTTACAATAGGCAAGAAATTTGAATGTTATAGTCAGGGCTGGCCCAACCATTAGGGGAAGTTAGGCTGTCACCTAAGACATAATGGTCTTAAACGCACACTCCAAACAAAAAAATATTGTTTTTACTCAGAAATAAATTGACATTTTTGTACCAATTTTTTTATTCCACTGGTTTATGTGCAACTTTTACTAAGAGTTAAGAATCCAGTAACTTGTCTGTACATCTCAAAGGTAGCCACAATCAATAATTTAAATAATATTTTTGTCTTGAATATGATACTGGATAAGAAATTCAGGATGGTAATCGAGTCTTTTTGATCAGAAAATAGTTTCAAGCATAGAAAGCGAGGGTATCTCCTGGGCTGGCGTTACCTATGAGGCCAAACTAGGCAGCCACCAAAGGTGCTGACCTTAGAGAGGCACAGTACTGACCCGAAAAATGATGAAAGACTTCTATCAAAAAGTGCCATGTCTGGTGGATATGACCATGACATGTCTGGCAGGTATGAAAAGTATAAATTTGGATAATGGATGCACTAGAAGGCTGCAAATGAACAGGACAGTGTTTATTTCACATAATGGTTTATAGAAACTATTCCTTTTCATCTCTTAAGACTTGTGGTATCTAGGTGTTGAGTCTTTCAAACCAGTAAGTTTTATGCGATAAAAGTTGGATCTCATTCATTTTTTTTTTAGTATTTTTTCACATTTATTACATGACATTGGAAGAACTTTTTGGACTAATTACTTTATTCAACTAAATTCCTAATAGGAGACACAGGTGTAGTGACCAGATAATATTGGCAGTTTGAAAATTCCATCACCTCCCTGATTTTTTAAATTAGGAAAATCTAAGACAATGTCATTCAATCTGAACAGACAAGGGATCATAGAGAAAAATTTAAAAGGACTGGCACCAGTTTTCTGTGGACTTTTGGCAGAGAAGTCAGTTAGCAACATGAAATTGGGATTAGACAGGTTGTAGTGTAACACTGCAGAGCAAGAAAAAAACAAGTGGTTTCAACATTGTTCATTTATAAGGGTACCTCCAAGCACAGTCAAGATTCATTTTAGTTGTATATTCAAAAAAAATATTTTGCAAGTAATTCTCCATGCTCTCAATCTATAAGCTCATTGTTTCCTCAGGTAATTCATCAGTTTTGAGAAAAAAACAATTTTTAAGGTTTTAGTAGGGGTGTTCTGTTTACAACACAACTGTAACACTAAATTAGATCATTACTTCCTATCAATCGTACGGAAGTAAGGCTTCAAAGTATACAATAAGTTCCCTTGGGAGGGTTGTTCTTTGGTATTCTAATTATGGTTACATTAAAAGCTGCACTGGTCCATGCAAGCCTGGATCGGTGCACATCTTCAGGAAGGCCCACCAAATGTATAGCAGAAAGATTTCTATATGCCAGTGATTCTGGGCACTCTGTCTTCAAATCAGGGAATTTTTTCATTTTGACAGCTTTTACTCTGTTTGATTAATCCATTTTGTATTTGGAAAGTTCTACACTGTCTCAGACAAATGTCAGTCTCCCTGGCTGACTGACCATATTGTAGAGATAATTCTTAATTGAACCTTTACTTTCCACCTGTCAAACAAGACTACGGCTTTGAAGTATTTCAGTTACTCCCACTTAGAAAAAATTAATTGATTTCTTCCTTTCTATAGCGATTTACTTTTTATGTAGCGATTTGAAATATGTGAACATCAAATAATAACAGAAAATGTAAAATAGATGCAAGGAATAAAAAGTCATCTAATTTGAAATATGATTTTTATCAGTTTTATTGGATGGATTTTATGAATTATTCTCAATAATCAAAAATTTACTGGAAGAAAAACTTCCTAAAACTTGAAAAACTTTTTGAAAAGTAAGACTTCTCCAAAGATAACAAAGGTCTTATTGATTGAGAGGACAAAATAAAATCTGGAAAAAAAATCATTTCATTCAATTTTTTTTTGTTTCATTTCTTTTTTTTTTTTTCGGGATTATCTGCTAAAACTGATCTTGACCCGATTCTTTGTGCTTTCATTAAGGTTTGGGGAAGGCTCCAGGGTGCTCGTTGACTTAACTGGTAATGGGGGGGGGGGGTTGCCATCCCCAATCCTCAATAATAGCCCAAGAAAATCATTTTAGCTGATTTTTTTTTACAAAAACGGAAGTTAAGGATATGAACATGAGAAAGTAACAATATACTTCGAAGCCAAACTTCCGTACAACGGGCGGAAAGTAACGGTCCAGTTTCTCACATTTTTATAGTAAATAGAACCCCGACTGCGTTAAAACCTTAAAAATCGATTTTTCTTAAAACTAACAAATTCCTGGAAGGTTCTATGGAATAAAAGCATGAAAAAATTACTGAAAGCGATTTTTTTTCCACTTTTTTCGATTGGGTTAAGTTGGGTTTACTAAAGTGAATCTTATTCTTAACCTAACCAACAACAAAAAATCAAAAATTGTAGAAACGTGTTTCTAATCATATGAAACCACGTCATGTGACAAGTAGATAATTAGAAAAATACCAAATAAAAAAAATGATGCAACAGGGGAAAAAAAACCCTGAGCGTGATTAAATTTGAATAATGTGAAGCTTCTTTCGTTCCTGCTGAATCAGTAGTGGGTTTAACAAATGAATGAAAACTTTGATTTCATCAAGTTAGCAAAAGTAATCTTCTTCTAAATTACGTATTTTTTTTTTTTTTTAAGACATTGTTCCAACTGTAATTTTTTTTTACGTGCAACATTTTTATCCAGAACCAAATAAAGGTGATATTTTTTAGCAAGAAAAACCAACAAAAGCTAAATGAAGATCCACACGTGCGTAGTACCAACAGATTGCATCGGATCATTTGCTTAATATAAATAAAGTAAATAGCTATATAGCTAACTTGAACTTACAAAAAAAAACAAACATTTGTTTTAAATATCACTCAAGTGTTCGGGAATTTACATCTGAATGTTTTTTCCCCTCTGCCCAAGTTTTATTTTTCTAAATATGGCTGTAGTTTCAAGTCCAAATAGCAGAGTGCAACTACCTCTTTTTATTAATTCTATCTATACTAACTTTTTGTGGTATTTCCTATCCTCATATTTCATCATAACATCAGGGCTTAATTTTTATTAGTTTTCTTTTACGTAACCGAAAACAGTTCTTTCTAGTACCTAAATGATGGGAATAGGGTGTCGTCCGTCAAAAACTGATGAAGATTATTCAAATGTTTCACAAACGTTACAAAGTGGTTTACATTAACACAGTACCTACCAGTAGTGCTGGCAACCAGAATACAACTTACTGGTTTCATATATGATGGCTCAGTCAAGAACGTAGAAAGGTTTTTTAGAAACCGCATAGACCGGGCCATGGCTTGCCGATAATTGATGAAAAGGATTATTGCATAGATTATCTCCCTTGGTTGTCAATGATTGAATTACCTCCCCCTGCTAGTCGTTAGCGAAAAAGCATTTCGTCTTGGGCCAGAGAGAGCAACAACGTTGCCTAATACTGGGCTTCTTCAAATGAACAGCAGTAAGAACACTACTTTGAATTAAAGAAAGTTGCTCAGAAGGTGTATTTAATTAACTTTTTCTGTCGACTGATTATTTTTTGATGATGTAAGAAGCTGCTCATCTGACAATCGGAACACATAAATCACACTGCTTGTGCTTATCATCCAGTCTTCTACGGAAGCCTTCGATTGAGGTGCTAAAGTGTTCAAGGTTTGTCAGGATTTTTTCCTTTTGGATAATCAAGAGTACGGTAAAGCACGCTTTACTTTATTGCTTCTTGATAACTGTTGTTTAATGGATTTTATGCATTTTATTAATTGTGGAGGGGTTTGCTTTAATACGAAGAAAATGCGCTTCCTTATGCGATTGGTATGTGCCACTGTTGTGTGAATAACATGCTCCGTCATTCTTTCAAATGACTATTTTTATCTAATTTAAAATCTATATGCATTTTTTTATTTATATTATTCTCTTGCGTGTCTCTAGAACTATTATCTTTCTACTCGTGCTTTGTTTCTTTCACGAAAATCCCATTTTAGTGTGTTTTTTTTTCTTTCTCAGTGAATTAAAAAAAAAAAACTCGTTCAATATAAATAGGATGGGGTTTGCTCTTCTGCTATTATTATTCCTCAAATACCCAGAATGCTTTGCGCAACTGAGAGTGAAAACGTCCCCGAACAGATGCTCATTTGTCCAGACTTAATAATAATAATAAGCTGAAGAAGAAGAAGAACTACAACAATAATGATTGTTTATTAAAAATCGAGTATGGCAATGGGAAATCCCTTTCTGAGAGTACAGAGTTTCTTTCAATTTCACCATTATTGGCATTAAAGCAACAAGATCCACTATGTCCCCTTTTTCTTTCTTTCCATTCAT
>OY735203.1:45416370-45628870 GCA_963457665.1 Thysanoteuthis rhombus | reverse complement strand
TTCTTAACAAAACTGACCCTCTTTGTAGTATGTTGATCGATCTAAGCCCAGAAGCAGTTACTTATAAAAAAATGTTACTTGAAAATAAATAGTTGTTCAAGTCATTAATTTCTGTGAAATGCACAATGCTTAGATCAAGTAAATATTCAATTTAGCTTTCGTCATTAAACCTGCAATATTTGTATTTCCCTAATCATCACTATATTTGTCATATGAGCAAAGATAAGATCTTTTAATTTATTTTTTCCTAAGATTTCGTTTGTCACTCAATAGAAAACGTCACGTGAACAACATCTTTTCGTAGCATGCCATGTTGAGGGTGATAAGTTTTTTAAAAAATAGAAAGAGGGATGATCAATGAATAAATTACTTCTCTCGTCTTTTGTTAGGCAGCGATCACTATAAATGAATGAATTTTCAAAAAAAAAATTGTGTGAATGCTGTCGGACACAAAGATAAATTTAGCTTGAACTTAGATTGCAAATTTAACCACCCATTTAAAAACTCTGGGCAGGGTTGATTAAAAACACTAGAAACGTTTTTTTTTTCTAGACATAATAAGGATTAAATGTAAAAATCTTCAACCCTCCTTCTCCATTGTTTTAGCCTGTACATGCAATATATACATATATAGCCAGCCAGCCAAACCAGTTAAAAAAATGTAGAAACCTATGTTGACATTTTTGTTTGATGGTTTCTAAAAATGGTAATGCTACTTGTTGATGGCATGGTGGAAGAAGAATCATTTGGCTTTGCTCACTTTTCAGTGTGCATACCAAGTTTGTAATGATATTAATCAGTTACACATGCCAAACTCTCTTTCTGCCAATTCTTGTATGGTTTTGGGGGGATTTTTTTTTCCTTTGCTATCAAATTGTGCAGTACACATCATTTCTGAGTGCTATCATTTTCACCTATCAATTTGCATACCATGGAGGTACAGGTGACTATCGGAATTTGCAAACCATGTTCAAACTCCGACTGAAACAGTTTGCATTCTCTTTGCTCTAATGCCCTTGGGAAAAGTATGAATCCATCTCTTGCTATGGATAAATATCAAGACAGACGGCTCTTCAGCCATGATTGGCAACCAGTCAGACAACTCTGAATTCAAACTGGGGGACGAGTCCAACCCCCTCGTCCAGCACCATAAGAAGCTGGCAACGGACAGAGAACACATATTCCCAAAATGTACCAGCTCTGGTTGAGCTTCGATGTGCTTAGCAAGCTGGAAGTGGATTATGATAATTTACTCAAAGTGAAAAAATAGCACAACTGTCTTCTCCACCCCACCCACAACTCCTCTAATTGGTGGAGCAGCTTATTGTAAGTTTTATGACAAAAGCATATAGTATGGTACACTTATGCCCCAATGCAATCCAAAAAGATTTGGATATTGAGCCATTATGAATTTTGAATATGTTGCCCATGGCTGCCATTTTTCAAAATAGCTGCCAGCAACAACTGTTTTCAGATCAATTTTCTTATCAGCAATGGATATGACATTGAGAATATAATTAGTTGAATTTATTTACCATTCATAGTTTTGGGTAATTGCCATTTGGATAATATGTGCAAGATATTGAAAATTCTAATATATCAAGATGGTGGCCTTGACCATTCCAAACGTAATAACAATCCAAACCTAGGGTCTATCGTGGGAAAGTCTGTTCAGCATTCCTCTTCATACTAACTCAGGGCTGTGCTGTGTAAAGCAGCTTTTTTGTACTTGAACTTTTCACAATAGCCGGAGACATAGCTAAACATACTTGCATTTGGTAGATCTTGTTGCAAATAGGTATGCCATTTTATGATTCTTAACATCATCACCACCTCCATTATCATCAATATTTCTTATCATTAAGAATGATAGCCAAAATGCATCTATGCGACCATGATTAGCATTTCAAGATTATCTTGCAGACCATTACCCTTACACTTGAGGTTGAAGATTCCAGAGGATGAGAAGTGAAACCAAGATTAAATCTACTATACATGGTTGTGGTAAATATATTCATTCACAAATTAGTTGCATAATAAAAAATAGACTACTCAGAGAAATAGCTGCCATGAGCAACATATTGAGAATTCATGATGGTTCAATATCCAAATTCTTTAAAAGTGTTTTTGAGTATAAGTGAATCAGATTATATGCTTTTTACACAAAATGCACAATTGGCTTGAAATTTTCAGCTAAGCTGCCCCATTAAATGTCAGTTTGTGCGTGCTCTTTCTTCTGGTGTCCATTATGGTGCGTATTCTCCCTCTCTTGTATATCTGAGCTATGTGTGTCTGCCCATTTGTTTTGAATAGGTGTTTATCCTCATCATCTCAGCTGTTGCCATCTTATGTCAATCTGTATCTATCTTCTTGTATCTTAATATATGTTTGCTCATTTTGTTTTCTTTTGTTTTGTGCATACCCTCCCTCATCTTCTAACCTTAACCAGATGCAATGAGCTTGCATATCCTCCACCAATTTGTATATGCCACCTTCTGGTGTGCTCAATCTTTCATATCTCCATCATTCAGTGTGAATTTCTCAACCATACTTTTAAAGCCATCAAATTAATTTTTGTGTGTATGTGCACTTGCACATGTAAGTGCTATCCAAAAGTTTAGGGAATTTGAATATGAAGAAATAATCCCAGCTTTCAGTTTCCACTGTTCTTTCCAAAGTAGTCGTTTTGGGCATGTGCATTGATCTCACAAAGGATACTTGTAAAAGCCCATACTAAATTTGGTTCATATACAGTGGCCTATGATAAGTTTTTAGCCAGGTTAAAAAAAAATAGGACTGCCATTAAACTTTGAATTACTGCAATAATAATTGAGCAAATTTTTAATCTCAATATTTTATAGAGCCTCCTTCAGCTAATTTGACTATTTTGACATGATTTTGCATAGATTTTAATAGATTATCAATAACTGATTGATCCATGTTTTTCTATTTTTTCATTTTTTTAAAACTATTTTTCTCACGTCTGTGATTGTAGCTTTTGTCAATCTTGCATGCAACCTTCTGTGAAAATACTCCTATCTATGCTCGGTAGGATTGAGATCTGAGATTTAACCCACCCATCACAGTACACTGTTAGAAAATTTCCCAAACTTTTGGAAAGCACCTTGTATATCCCTGTATTGAACCATCTAAGCATTATATCCTCTTCATTTTATTGTTAGGAAAAGGATTTTATACAGCACTATGCAAATAGCCAACACAATTAGACTGGTATATTTTTCTTCATGAAATTGCCTTTTTTTTTCTTTTTTGCGTGTTTAATTAGCTGCTACTTACTAAACAATAGAGATGCAATGTAGCATTACAGAATTAGTGAACTAAGTTCAGATTCCAACTGGAGCTGCTTATGTGTACTTTGCTCATGGAAAAGGCATGAATGCACTTCCCTTGGCTCTGTTCTGTCTGCAGATATCTCAACAAACATCTTGTCACCAGCATGCCTTGATAGTTGAAAGGAAAAAAAGAGCAGGTGAGTAAGCACTTCAGCAGAGCATTCTTCCAATACTAGCTTACCTGCCCAGACAGTCGTAGCAAAAAGCTGTTGCAACCATGATAGGGACTAATCATATCTAAAACTGAATAAGCAATAATGTTAGTGTTTATTCTGGAATCTATTATAGTGTGGACAATGCTACTGACCTTTTGGTAATGTAAATGTGCAAATACTATGTTTGTTTGTTTGTTTTTTTTCCCTCATCATAGCATTAGGCTGTTTCATCATATATATTTTCATAAACTAATTTTACTTTCTACAATTATTCCTTACACATTACTTATTTAAAAGTAGTGCCTTTTCAAGTGGATTTTAATTTTGCGTGTGTGTGCACATGTGCAGAAAGCAATACAAACCTGGTATGCTTCAAAAGATTTTTGGGTTTGTTTTTTCCTTGTAGAAATAGCTTAATCTTTGGGGTTTATATTTTTGATGTGAGGTCCTTAAGTCTTACTAAAACATCAAGTCTAGTCAGAAGCAATCACTAAGCTGACTAATATCAGTTGGTTGTCTACCAAGAGCAATGCATATCCTCTTTACTGTGACTATTGATGCTTATGAAGTATGCTAGCATAGTACCTGTCAAAAATGTTGTGTATGAATAAATTACACTTATACAAAAATATTTTCATTCATTAGGATGCAATTAACTTATGAATGCTGGTTTGGAAGTTCAGTTTTGTTGAGATTCAGAGAATATTAACTGGCTTATTATGGTTTTAGTTGGGGATGAAATTACTCTATGGATTTTGTTAATAATTATTTAGCTCTCTAGTATTATGCAATTCTTGACCGTTTCTTTTTGTTTCATAAATCTTTATCTGTAAATTCATTTTGTATATCAGTATTTGTGATTGTTTGAATTCTTTATATTCTTTTTATTTTTTTTTTTTTTTTTTAATTTCAAATCTAATAGAATCACTTGGTTGAAATTGTTTGGAACAGTGGGAACTAAATTTAACATTAAAAATACTTTCATTTGTTGTATGTATATCCAACATAGTAATGCAAGAGATTTTTCTAACTGCCTTTATTTATCGTATCTAAAAAGGAAAATATTGCATTTTATTGTTTTCAATAGGTTTAGTTTTCATTGTTTTGACTAAATTTGGTGTTTAGTATTGATGGGAAGGACTGCAACTTATGACTATTTTGATAGTTGATGACTAATCAACAATTTCAAATTGCACAATTACTCAATTGCTCTTATTAAGCTATCAGGTTGTTTTTAGGCATGAGCTAACTAAAGAAAAAAAAGGTGAATATTTCATTCAAAAAGAAGCCTTTCATTATAAAAGATTTGATGAACTTAGCTGATTTGGCCCCATCTGATACAAAGCATCATAAATGCCGGAAGTTTTTGTCTATTCAATATATGTATGAAATGAATTGAGAAAAAAGAAAATATCCCAAATTTCTCAACCTAACCCTGAGAATTAAAAATCTCATAAACAAAAAAGCATTAATTGAAAATCTCATAAACAAAAAAAGTATGATCTAAAAATCTTATTGAAAAAAAAAAAAGAATCTAAATACTCTTCAACTATACAGATACTTATAAAATCTAAGACTTTAAAGTCAACTGAAATAAATTTCAACACATGTTTTTACTTCACATTCTATTTCTTTGTTACCTGAAAGCCTTATTTAGAATCCTTAATTATTTTATAGCCTCCTGATTTCCACAGTATTGATCTGTAATAATTGATATCCAACACAATATTAAATAACTTATCATTCCTGCGCTTAACATCTCAGAGTACTTCAATAAGGTAACCTTATTTCGAAAGTTATTCAGGTGACAACATTGCAGTAAGTTTTCAAAACTTACTAATTCCCTGAGGAGAGGGAAGTCTCACAGATGAGAAGCACAAAAAATGAATTGTGAAAAACTTCGGCAAAAATTCCCTAGTGTTTTTTTGTAATGTCTGAAACTAATTGAGAAAAGTAAACATTATCTATACATTTATTTGCATATGTGCACACACACATGCCATACTACATAAGCACATGCACAAGTACCACATAATCACACGCATACATGCTTACTACAAATATGCAACATATTCTCATGCACACATGCTCCATATATGCAAGTCATATGCACACATATAAACTACATGTATGCACTCATCACACTGACCACATACTTACATTTTGCATATCTCCTATATACTTGACCACATGACACATATATGCACACATCATTGTCACGTGCACACACATGCAATATACACATATACACTATAAACACCTGAATGTGCATGTACTATATTAGGCCTCATATACACAACATACCTGTTCTTCATTCAGACACTTGCAACACCTGTGTGTGGTCTTTGCAGGTATGTGTGTGGTGTGTTTGTACGTAATTCATGTATGTATGCTTAGATAGGGGGGTGTATACGTGGCAAGTGTATTCAAGTGTGCATGAGAGTATGTGACTCGTGTAAATATGGCATGTGTGTATATCATGTATGTGGCATAAGTGAAAATTTTATCGTGTGTGCATGTGACTATTGTATGCATGTATGTGTTGTGTGGCAAGTACTGTATACAAATTGTATACTAAATCGCATGTTCATAGATCAAATTCACAAAATGATGGCCTTTAATTAAATTAACTACAATAATTCATTTGTTACTGAAAATGATCATTCATTACCAAACTTCACAACACATTTTTCTGAATACCACAGTTTTACTTTTCTATTTATGAGGGGCAAAACTTTTAGATGACTGATGACATCCCTGTAGTAACCAGCATGGAAAGCATTTTTAATTTTGGTGACTTGGCCGAATGGATAAAAGAGTCCAAATGATTATCGTTTATTACCCTAATCACGAAAAGTCAACCAGAGCTTGAAGAGAGAGAACAAACAATAGTTCATCCTAGAAATGAGAATGACATTTTACGCTCTGATTAACTAAGTGTCTTTCTGGCATAATGGATACAGTGCCAGATTGTCATCCCACTGGATGCAGGTTCAAATCATGCCAGATCTTTGACATTGATTTTATACATCTATTTGGTTTGGGTTGACTATGTGCTGAACAGACTACCAAACACGGCTACAATAGTATTTATAAACAATATTTGTAGGGATACCCAGTGTTGCTCAGGTAGAAAATAACTTTGAATTTGATAACATGGTGGAAAATATTTTCATTAATACATTCCTTTGTATACAACACAACAAATGGAAAAAAGATTATTTATGCTGAGAGCTTGATATTTAATTCTGAACAGTGATGTTTACTTAATGCCATAGATTGACAGCGTAAGTTGAGTTGTGACTATGTTGAACATTTGTTTCAGCAGTAGAAGTCGAAAACTAAGATCAGCCTTTTAGCGTCCTTCACTGGATATAGTGAGCATCAGGGAGCCAGTTCTTTCTTATACTTTGCCTGTCACAATTTTGCATGTGATATCTGGAAATCCATGTTATGGATCATGATGTCCATCAGTTGTCTGGAATTCTAGCTACATGACCAGTTTATTGTCATTAGAGTTTTCTAATGGATTCTATGATATCTCTTAGTCCTGTTCGTTATCTTATATACTGTGCTGTTTTATGGTCTGTCCATGTGATGTTGAGCATGGTTCTCAGATTGATTCTCGATCTTTTGATAAGATTCCATGTTTCAGCTCCATAGGTGACTATTGGGGGAATTCATTGGTTGTATACTCTTCTTTTTAGGACTAATGGGATTTTTTCTTGTTCTTGAAGGTCAACTTGCACTACTGAAAGCTTGCCAACCTAGAGTGATTTCTTCTTTTGAGGATTTCATGGAGATTCATTGTCCTAGGTAGATGTAGTGGTCTACTTTCTTCAGGTCTGCGTTTTCAATTCTAATTGTTGTTTCTTTGTCCTGTGTTTGTTGTACATGACGTCTGTTTTACAGAAATTCATGTGAGACCTACTTTTTTTGCTTTCTTCATTCAGTTTATCTAGTATTATTTATGATCATGAAGGTTCTTGGCAAAAAGAACAATGTTGTCTACATATCTGAGGTTAATCAGGTATTTGCTGTCTATTCTGATTCTTTTATTTTCTCAGTGTAGGTTTTGGGAGATCATCTCAAGGCTGGCTGTGAAGAGATTGGATGAGCTGGTAGCACCTTGCCTTACAACTTTTTCCAGTTGGAAGAGTTAAGAGTCATTCTGTAGACTTATAAAGGAACTGCTCTGTTATTAGATATGTTGCAATACCTATATTCTTACATATACAGAGTATTATTAGTGAGCATCAATGACCTTGGAGGTTTCCACTGAGTCTAAGGCCTTTTTGAAGTCTGTAAATGTAACAGCGAGTGGCATTTTATATTTTGCTTTCGCTTTGAATTGATCTACCAAATTAAGATGGTTGAGTAGCCTTTTCTATAGCCAATCTATTCCTGTGGTTGGTTTTCATCAGCTGTTTTGGTGATCACTTTGTTTAGAAAGTATGTAGATGCCATTGAGTGGGCTTATTGGTCTGGAGTTGTTTAGTTCTTTCAGGTTCCATTTTTTATATAACATTATTATCTCAGTGTTCCAATCTTCTAGGAATTTGCTCTGTTTGAGACATAAGTTGAATAGAATGGCTAGTTTCTTGGTGATGATTTTGAGTAGATCGATGGTGATGTTTTCTGGTCCTGGTGCCTTTCTTTTTTCTTTCTTTTTGTTTGATGACTTGTTTCACCTCCCTTAGAGTAACTTTTTGGAAGTCTTTTAACTGATTTCTCATGACTTGTATATCCACTACATTATAATAGTGAAAAAATTGATAATAATGTATTATTCTGACTAGGCTCCTCAAACCTTTTCCATTCACAACTGAGGAATGTTTTTGTGACCCTCTCCCTCAGTGTTTATAAAAGTAATAGGCACTAATACTATTGGTCATTAGTTGAAATCTCCCTTGGAAATAAACTTAGAAACAAATAAACACCCTCCCCCACCAGAAAATTGCAATCAATAGGTTTTTACAGAGCTTGCTGTTTATTATATACAATTTTTTTTTTCAATCACTAAAACATAACAAAATTGGTTAGCATTCAGAAAATTATTAGATAGTACTGATTCATTTTACAATAAGCATCAATACGAGTAAATATTTAGGTAGAGATAAGATAAAACTAGTTAGAAAATTTTTTTTCCAAGAATATTTATATAATATTCCTGCAAATCCCAGGCTGTACCGGATCCCTTGGTGGTTCCCAACCCCTAGTTTGAGAAGCTCCAGTTTACAATACTTCATCTGATGAAAATAGATAATAAAACAATTTGTTTCAACTTTAAAAAAATGACCTTGTTTAGGGGAAGGGTTGAAAAAATGATTCAGACGGCTGTATGTTTCTGCTCTGGGGGTGGGGTGTAAACAAAAGATTCAGACTGCTGTATGTTGATTTTATTCTTACTTTTATTACTGTGAATGCTTTTTTTCCTCAATATGAGACAAAAAAACCCCTATTGTATGAAAATTGATTTCATTATAAGAAACCTTTGTTATTTGTAAGAAGAATGATTGGGGAACCTGACATGAAAATTGATTTTTTTGACATTGTTTAGGTGCCAAATATTAGTCAGGAGGCCTTGTAGTTTCCAGACTAAAGATGCACTGATGAACAGACTAACAGCCCCCCCCCCCCCCCCGCCCAATTATTATATAGATGTACTTTTTCAGTTTGAATAAACTCTTGAATGATAGTTTTATCCTACCTAACTGATTAGATACCAATACTTATTTAAGTTATTGCTTAATGAAACTGCGTAACTGCTACCACCTAATAAAATGTTGTCATGCTGACACAGGGACTTTAATAACAGAGAGATTGGAAAGAGATAGTCTACCTGCTGTAAAGCTATATGCTACTTGAACTGATTTTTTGAAGTAAAGTATTTGTTTGTTTATTTGCATGCATTATTAGATTTTAAGTTGAAAAAACATAGAACAGGAGACAAGTGAAAAAAAAAGAATTTTTCTTTATATAAAGGAGGGCTATTTCTGCCAGTTGAATTTGTATAAAAGTTATGATCATTTTTTTGCAAAGGTGCAAGTTTTTCTTGCTTAACAGTGACATGCAGAGAAATATGAAATTTAAACAGTTTTTTAGTGATAAAATGTCAAAAATGGATTATTCATAATTCAATTTGTATCTCCCAATTAGTAAACCATTGGATTAATCTCGTGATATTTCTTGAAAAAGGAAGGAAAATTTTTCGTCGATGTTTTTATTTAATTTAAAAAAGCCTCTTAAGATCCTAGAAAAACCAAATTTTGGAAAATCCATGCATTTTTTCCTTTAACGCAGTAATACTTCAGATTCAAATCCATTTATCAATGGTTCAATTCTAAAAAGTTACACTAGCTGGCGTACCAGACAATTCTCTGAGGAAAGAGTAATTAATATTGAACAGTCATATTGTAAATTTAAACGAAGACCTTCCTAAAGTAGGGGTTGCCCCCCTTTTGGTGGTTTGAAAATACTAAAATTGAATTGATCTTCACACGTCACCAGTGGTCAGTGTCACTTATTCGATGTTCATCCTTGGTTCAAGTTACCAATGTACACTATTTTCTTCCTTAGGTTTAAAAGTGCTTAAATTGACCCTTAGAAGTCAATGCTACTTACCCTGTTCATCCTGAGGTCAGGTTACCCTTGTACACAGAATTGCAGGCAGTAGGATACAGCTGTCACTGTTAGATTTGAAATTGCCAAAAATTACAAGGCCCTGAATTGACCTTTATAGTTCACCAGAAATCATCAACTATCTTATATTCATCCTGGTGCAAAGTTATTCTTGTATACAAATTTGAAACCATCTCTGTAAGATTTGAAAATGCAAAAATTGACCTTTACAGGTCATTGCCAACTATCCTACATTCATCCTGGGGTCAAGTTACCCTTATATACAACTTTTCATCTTGTAGGGTGCAACCATTAAAGAGTCTAAAGAAAGCATATTTAGAAACAAACTGACATTCCATGTCTTAATAGTATTTGATATATATGTGTGTGTGTTTGTGTATGTGTTGATCTTCTGTTTTGTTACTTAGGGGAATCGTCCCTTAAAAATAATTATGGATGGATAGAAAGCAGACAATGGGCAACTGAATCTTGCAGTATTAAATCATAATATCAGCTTCATTGATTCAAATTATGTCTCTCTTCATACAAACATCATTGAAGACAACTGGTTTAGCATTAAAACTAAGAACCAAAACAAATGACAAAAATTATTTTATTGATGATGAAAAATTGTTTCCAATGAATGATAGTATCTAATCCAATAAATGAATTTATAACCACATTGTCTGCAAAAATTTTTGTAGATATGTGATTCATGAGCCGTTCAACATGACGTGCAATTTTACACTACTATTTTGCATCTAGGAAGCTAAAATTTGGCATAATGGTACATCTTTTCATAGCAAAGATCAAAGGCTATGTGCGATCATTTGGCATTTTCAAATCTAATTTAGACAGTTGCACTCTATGGGCTGCAAACTTGCTTACAAGTGTTAACTTTACCATATGATACTTATTGCTGACCTCTAGTAATATGTAAAGGTCAATTTAGGGTCATGTCAGTTTTGGCATTATGGGATACAAATCATTTATTTGGTATTTTCAAATCCAAGTTAGGTCTTGTATTTATTTTTTTGTCTTGAGCAATTGGGTATTTATCTTGTACAATTGTGGTACGCATATAATCTTTTGATGAAAACTTTCTATAGTCTTTCTTATGTATTACACAAAGATTTATACAATAAAATTGTTGGGTTATTCTCTGTCGTTTTAATTGACACATGATGCTTTGTTGTCAATCTTTTCATGAACCACTGCAGGTAAGGTTGGCAGTTTTAGTGAATTATCACTTTTTAATTTGGGTTATTATTTTAATTGAGTAATGAAAGTGTGGTTTCAGTATGATTCCTTCATATTTATGCATTGTATATGTATTTGAAACTCATACATAGATCAAAACAAAATGTCATACTATTACTGAAATGCCATGCATATGTTATATTATCTGGCTGTATAGCAAATGGAAAAAGTTGATTACTTGCATAAGTTTCCTTGGAAGAAAAACAAACAAGGAATCGATTAAAATGACTAGGATTTATGAAAGCTTCTTATTCAGTATAAACTGGCTATCTTTTACTGACAAACTGAAATTGCAGGCAAAATAACAAAAAATTGACGAAAAATCAAAAAAAAACATTATTTTTCCCAAATGCAAAACTAGTAAAAATTTTCTGCTAGGAACCAGAAGTCGACTGATGTCACTTGGTCACTCTATCGGAGATTTTTGGTTGAAAGTAGCTCTTTATGCTCTATCCACCTGCAGTGCATCATGATGAATACTAACTTATTACACTTCCTTTAAAGATCTACCAAACTCAGCATACAAGGATGAGTTAGATAAATGCCAGACAAGTACTGAAAGACTTGTTTGTGTCTGGTATTCTCTCTCTAAAATTAATCCATCTCTTAGAGATTTGATTCCAACACTGCCCTACAGTGAAGATTCTCTTCCCACACAGTTGAGATTACAGAAGTGAATAGACAGTTACAAAGTTGATACTATATATATATATATATATATATATATATATATATATATATATAATGATCAACTTTGTATATCAAATTAAACCATTTATAGTTTGTCTATATGTTTGCCTCCTTGCTTTTCAATGCTCTTGAAATAATACTTGATCTATTAAATGCCCGAGATAATAATTATTTTACAATTCAGTAAGTGCCAAATGAGCTGATTACTTGGAGGTATTTAAACTGACAACCAGACATTTTGATTTCATCTCAGAATTCCAGCAAGTCTTTTATACCTGAATTTCATGAATCATGCGCCATGTGCAAAGACCAAAAATTCTTTTTACAAAATGTCGTTCTAATTCTAGTTCAGTACAATATCAAAAAAAAAAATACCATATGATCATGTATTCTCTTTTAATGAACTAAGTTCTTTAAATCTAAAAACAATATTATGTTCAAACTTTATCTAAATAATGAAGAAAATTTTCTAAATGGTTAGAAGTTCTCAGCAAAAATGTAAGTACATTTTCAAAATGTCTTTCTATATAATGAGCTGTAAATTTTTCTGTTTGTTCCTCTATCTGTAACAATCAACTCTTCTACTTAAAAGGTAATAATTTTGCTGATAAAAATATCTCCTATCCATCATTTGAAAAAATGGACTCTTGCACTCACACAAGTTCAGTCACTTTTTAATAATACTACGAGCGAAAGTGATAAGACAAACATTTGTATATGCTATTAACAGCTTTAAAGTAGTGAATTTTTAAGTCTTGAGTCAAGTTAGAGAATGTGAAGAAACCACACTGCAGAAACACTGGTAGATATTTTCATTAAGTGCATTATGGCAGCAGTGTGTATGTATATAATATATATAATATAATATAATATATATATATATATATATATATATATATATATATCATCTCTGAAATTCAAATATGTTTGTGCATTCCTTTTTCATGTGTAACTAATTTAGAAATAAATCTCCCACAAGCTTACTATTTCATTCATGAAATGTTTCTTTGTTTTGTTTTTCTCAATGAAATTGGATTAATTTGGCTCTAAAGAGAAGAAAATCATGTAAAAACAAAAATTGAAACTCTTTTCAGTGCATGAAAGACAAAACCATAACATTTTTTTTCTTTCTAGTGAAGTTGAGAACACTTCTATGAAAGAGTTTTTTGTTTCTACAAACTGATTGAAGTAGGGCATCAAGAAGCTTATCCTGCAAAGAAAGAAAATGTGCTGGGTAGATAAGAAATAATTTAGATAGACTTAAGTTATTCATGTTGTATCTCAAAATGAACTTGTAGAATATGGCATTAAAAATATTCCTAATAAAGGAGAAATTAACTTGCAGGGCATAAAACAATGTATGAAGAAACAATAATGGATATAAATTTTCATTGATAGTCCAGTGTATAATATATTTATGAGATTGATATTTAAAATATGACTAATGAAAGAGGTGAAACTATTTCAAGATGGGAAATAAAACAAAAAATGAAACTGCTATTATTTTGGTTGTTTTCTGTTATTTCAAATAAGATACCAAAAGTAAGCTCTAAGCTCGTTTGTGCAGTTAGTATTATCTTGAAATGTCTACTCCAAGCACACTCCTTTAGAAAGTTAGTTTGGCAGTTTTGTCTTTGAGAAAAGTTTTGATTGGTTTTACTTTCTTCAAAGTTCAATCCACCCATTTTCATGAGACTCTCCAAATAAAAAAAATGTATAAAATAAGTTCTTATGAATGACAAATTGTGGTTTAGTAATTGAAGAAAGAGTATCTTATGGTTGCTAACAGTGAAAAGAAGTTGAACACTCTCTTCAAACAAAAATTTTACATACGGTCTCCTTGTCCATGGAGGTTTTTCTCGCCACCCCCTGCAACTTGGCGCTTTACAAGGAGTAAAATAATTTAGTTATCATCACAGTTTACCTACTATAGAGTTAGTATCTTATATCAACACATCATAATCATTTTTACTTTATTTTACAAATGAGTGAAAATTCGCGTCTCTACTACTCTTGGTGAAGACATCAAGTAAAAAGTTATTACCAACAAATAAGAATTTATGAAAACACGTAATGAAGAAATGTAAGAAAAGCAACAACTAATGGATTGTATTTTGTTTCATATGTATGTGCTCACAGGGGGTAGGGTCACCAGGTAGCCGCGAATTCCAAAATCCGCAAATAAATTTTTGTTGACATCCCCCACCCTCACGAACAATCTCAGTCCCTAAAACTCATAAATCCTGTACCATAAACAAAAACTTCATTATTCTCAAATTTTATATGTACAAATAAATGAATGTATGCTATGAAGTATACGATGAAAAAAAAAGTCAACCTTTGACTTCATTTTTTCTGGTAAGAGATTCGTCAATTATGGTAGAATCGATTTTTTTTTTTTTTCGCTGACTAACTTTATGCTGTTTTCTTGCAGTAATAACCAAACTTACAAAGGAGTTATTTAACAATTGTGATAAGTTATAAAAGATTAAATGATACTAAAAAAATACCAAGTTGAATAACGAAAACCATAAGTTTCATAAAATTGCAGTGCAGTGATTAACTTTTTTTTTCTCCTTTTTACGGTACTATTTACATTCATCTTGATATTTTTGTTGTTTTGAAAGTATAACTGGTCTAAGAGAAATTGCCATAAAGAAAGCAACAATACTTCATCTTCTTAAAGATAAATGAATTAGTTTATCGCAAATTGAATTGGAAAAAAAATTGATATCTTAATTACCGTTTGTCTAACCGGTTCGCGAGTGTAAACATTGAACAATTTCAAGTTTTCAATCGAGTTTATATTGTCCACATAAATTGATAACACAAATATTATTACAATGCATTTGTTATTTCCTAAAGTTTTTTTCTTTTTTCATACTGCAGAGTGTATTTTCTATGACGCGTGTTTATTCGGTTTCTTTCGGTACACCATTGAACTCCCTCTCTAAATTTCCATTCAATTATTCAAGACTGAACCACGGATCTTCAAAACTGCGAATATATAAATATATATGTATATATATGCTCACACTCAGTAAACCCTCGGTTTAACAGACCCCAATCTAACTGTTTTCAGATCGGATTTAGCTTGCATTTCAATCGCAATAGATTCGCTTTCAGCCTTACCAACTTACATATTGTATACCTAAATTCAAGATTTTTCATTGCTGCATCTAGACTCAAGAAATCGTTCTTAGATATTGGATATCAGTTTAGATATTTTTCAATTAGGATCAGATATATTTAGATTTATTTTTGCAAAACCTTGATATTTTTAGGGACATCTTTAAACCATTGGCGACTTACTTTTGTTACGAAAGATCATGCGCAGAAATTTCGTTCATTTTTTTCCTTAAAACCTGACATAGTATTTATTTAAATTGTATATAAATCAAACATGTTTTTTCGCGTGTATATTTAATGCAAATAACTAAACAATAATTAATGGAAATTATGATACATATATTTGATTTATATTAATAAATTTGTTCGTTGTTTTTTCCTAATGATTAAATGAATGAATTACAATACAAATCTTCTTACTTTTGTTTCTTGTTTTTCTTCAAGATGCAAGAGAGATCCTTCAATTCTTCATCAAATTCTTCTCCATTTTTAAAACCAAAAAGAGGAAAGATCTTTTCTTGGCGTTTGTAATAGATGACTTTTCCTGTTTGTAACATTTTTTTATAAATACATCTATTCAAAGAAAGAAGAATGAGTAAGCACGTAATTTTGAAAAAATATTCACACAAACAGATTTTATGCATAATTTTAATAAGTATTTATAGAAAAGGTAATTCCCTTTTTTTTTCTACAAATTTTGTTTTACTGTTTCGAAAGAAAAAAAAAAGGAACAAATGTTTTAGGGTCTAATGGAAAAATTTTAAATTGATGTAAGGCTAATATTTATTCTCGGAATAAATATTAGTCTTATATCAATTTAATTTTTTTCCAATAGACCCGTTTTTTTATGTCTTATGAAGATTTCAGGGTGGGATGGCGGTACGAAATAAGCGTACGACTAAACTGGACACGAATTTTACGTCATTTCTACGGAAATTCGGCTTACGCAAATTATCTTTTTAGTTTTTTTGTTTTTCTTCTTTTGAATAATTTCACTGTTTAACAGTTCTCAAAATTGAAAAATTTGCACATGAAATGAAGATTATAACCATCCATTAAAATAAAAAAAAAACAATAACTATTTTTTTAGTATAAATTTGGGGTGTTATTTTTTTATATGCTGATATAAATGCAGTGAATTAAGATTTAATATGCATCATATTTTGAGATAATTTCGTAGAACATCTAGATGTTTTTTTCCTCTATTTTGGATAATTTTTCAGATCATTTTCTGGATCAACTAGATATTTTGGGATTTCTTTTGCCCGATTTTGGGGATATAAAACTTCGTCGACAATGATGGTCACTGTCTCGACTTGGTCATCCTATAAATAATTGGATATTCACTTGATTCGTTGAATAATTTGAGAAATCCATACCACTCGAAATGGCATCAATTGATACAGAAGTTTATAAAAGCATGCGAATTTGTATGCAATACGGAAATTGGAATCAATTGAAAAATGAATTGTCACTCTTCAACATTTTCGACAGTACAAAACTAAAGCTGAATGCTTTCTTTTACGAACTGTACCAACCTTTTCTGTATTATAATTCAATAAATTAATATTCCATTGTATTAAAGTCACTTCCACATAAATATATTTGAGTTTGGAAATGGTAAAAACGGATTTAAAAAGGATGCACTCTGTACATACTATCAATTATTCCTGTCATTTAGGGATTAAAGCCTTATCATACTTGCCCTTTGGTATCATAGTTTTGAAATTCTTCATAAACCAACAAATAGTTCTAATTACAGATAGTAGGAAAAAAAATGCTGCTTAAAAGGAAGGAAAACCATTCCACAGAATTATCACAGGAAACTCTCAAACGATCACAAATTCAATTATAGGCACATGATTTTTCTTCCTCCCATTTCTTGTAGCTTATGAAAACATTGCTTATCACTCAGAGGAAAAAGGCATAAGCATATACTTCCTCACTTCCGATGTTATTTGAACTTGTTATAATTAATTTCCTTATGAACACCCACTGCCAAAATCAAAGTGTCTTCGAAACCCTTTCTTAGTTTAGCTTTTCTTTTTCTTCAGCAATCAAACCTGCTAAATACAGTCATTTTTTTTTTTTTTTTTTTTTTTCTGTCTAGCCATTTTTATTCTTTATTTTACTTTGGCAATTTTTTATTATCAACTTCCGGTTTGCAAGGCTCATTGAAGTTTCACTGGAGCCCCATTAACCATACATTTCAGGAACATCCCCATACTCTATCTATTGCCAGCCTCTCTTAACACTGAATGAGGGGTTGTACTTTCGTGGTCAAATGTGTTGTCTGTCTCCTAGACTGGCCGCCAACCAAGGCCAAAGAGCCCAGTCCACCCTGCTATTTACCCATAGTTAGGGAAGAAGCGATTGATTCATGCTTTTTCCTAGTGAATTAGTGCAGAGTAAACATAAATAATCTACGTTGGAGTTGGTACTCTGTCCACCTATTCCATTTTCAATGCTGCCAACCATTAGGCCACCTTCACCTTCATTTTGTATTTATCTCTCTTAGATATTCATTCCCCCCCCCACTTCTGAATTAATATGTAGGTAAAGATTTATGGCTTTTGAAAACCCAAATTTTATGGTTGTATTATCTGGAATTGTCTTCAAAATGCTTGAACCTATTTAGAAGAGATAATCATCACTGAAAATTGTGTATCAATATTTACTAAGCTTTGGTTAGTATGGTACAAGGTCAAATATGTGTTAGATTTTTTTGTATTAATCTTTTAATTGAGTAGGGCTGACTTGCTTTGAAAATCAATATTCAGAACCTTAGTTCAAACACTGGCCTCTGGTTTCAGTGAGAAATATGTAACTGACAATCTATCTGGATGTTGGGTATTATAAAACTACAAACACTTGGTATTCATGTTTATGGCTGCATTTCATAATAAGCATGTTAATGATAATGTTAATCAAAACAAAATATTCACCATGTTTGAATAAAATTTACATATTTAATATATATTTATAGATGGAAAAGGCATTATATTATGTGTGTCTAATCCCATTTTGGTCAGTGTGTTCGATAACGGGAAGGTGTCTGTGCTTCTAATTCAATCTGATTTTCACACTACTTTTTTCTATTAACCATGCATTGCTCACTATTCTTTAGTAGTATCATATGAAGTAGATTTTATTCAAAATAAAAGAATCTTTGAACCACAAATCTATGAAGAACAAAAGCATATTATGTCAGCAAATTAAGTCTGGTTTTGTTTTGGTTTTGTTCTGTTTTGTTTTTTTTTTGTTTTTGTTTTTTTGTTTTTTTTAATCATTTTTTATTCATTTATCACTACTCGGAATGCCAGAACAAGGGTTAGTTACAAGTTTCAAAGCACACGTGTGCATCTGTAAAGATAACTCAAGAGTTTAATTGTTTTGTGGGTGGGGTCATAGGTAAATTTTGATATATATGAAACTTGATGGTTTGCTTTTGTGTTTGTTTGTTTTTTGTTAGAATCTGCATTCTCACTTGAACTAACTAGCACTGACCTTTTTTCTTTCTACTGTGCTAAAACATCAAACAGCATTGTGGTGTGAGATTCACATTGTAATGTTCATTCATATCCTCCTCAGAACATTGTTCTGGAATCACTTCTTCCTGAATAGAAGTGATTACATTGTAAAAACCCCGAAAACACCTGGAGTATATGATCTCATAAATGACTAAAATAGATTCAAAAGTATTTGATTGTTGGATAAATTTTTATTCCAACTGCCTGATAGCTAGGAACCAATACGTGGACACATGTACATAATTTCTATATTTTGTTTTTAATGCGAGGATTTATGTATACATGTACAGAAGAGATTATAACTGCTATTCAGACTACTACTACTGTTTATATAAAAAAAAATTTTTTAATTGTAATCATATATTACTGTTTGTCACTCTAATAGTATCGGTAGCAACCATCAACACTTATTGACTTTTTCCTCCCCTGTCCTTTTCTACTGAGTCTGTCACACATATTATCAGTAGCTGCCATCAGCCAAACATGTTGTTGTAGGCTTATGATAACCGCAAAGCAACAGTTCATGGACTTGTAATGATAGAGTTCAAGTATCTATAATCTGTCGTCCGAGAGACTGATAGGATGCCAGGTTAGTTATTTTACAGGATCACAGGTGGTTAGGTAAACAACGTTAACCCTACAACTGACCACTGCATCCCATCTGATAAATATGCTGCAAATCAGATTTCAGATGAGAAACAAGTGAAACGTTTATCTATAATGGACAGTGCCTAATGTTTGCATTTTACAGCCCAAGATGCCCTTCCATTATTCTTTAGAACTGCCGCTAAAGCTAATTGAAAATCAGATATAATAGATGCTATCAGATAGAATAAGAATGGCTTGCTTACGTCTTCAGGTTCACACCAACAGCCAAGGTTGCTACTAGTGTCTACAAAACAGTAGTAGCCGGTCGGTGTTGCAACAAAATAAATTTGAAATTATGGTAATTGGATTAACTGATTTGGCCTGTGTTGTGGCTGAGATAGTTGCACTCCTCACATTTTTGCCAATGGTGGGTATTAAACCAAGTATTTAAAAAAAAATTTCAAGATGATTTTCTAGGCAGGCAAGCCCTCCCCACTTGGAAGATTAGTGTAACACGATCTTCCTAACACCATTTTTAGTTCATGTTGTTTGAAAATAGGCTTAGTAATCATGTACTACAATGTAACAATAAGTGAAGTAAAATCCCTATTACCATGTCTTACTAGAAAGCACTCTTGGTGCATATCTCTACAGACGCCATACTCTGAACAGATCATATATAGCTACTATGATTGTGAATATATAAATTTATTAGGGGGTGAAAACGATAGGATGTATCTCAAACAAAAATATTCCTGGATTCAACATGAAATTCTAATGATTCTCCCTTGCCCCATGACCTATACCCTCCAGAAAATCCAATTCAAATTGTTTGAGAACTTTTGGAGATATTGTGTGGACAGATAGACATGAGAGAATACATATATCTCTTTCAACTACACAAGTATCAGTTGAGGCATCCTCAGGAATTTCATCTAAATGTAAGTCAGCATTCTGAAGGTATTAAGGCCCATTGTGTTCTCTTGCTTGACATTGAATGCCACAAGATCAAAAGTTACAAACCCATGAAAGTCTGTTTTGTGGCCTGTTAAAAGACTAGATGATGCCCACAAAAAGAATTTCACAAATAGCTTTTGAAGCCACTGGTTGTGTCTCCCAAGTTCTGTTAAGGTGAACAATTTAGCCATTTTTGTCACAACCCACCATTTACTGGTCGTACTCCTTCACTAGGTTTGGCATTTGAATTACACTCTGTGTACCATCTTTGTTTCTTCTATTTGCAATGACCAATTGAATTGTGATAATCTGAAATAAAATTCATTGGCCTTGATCATTCCACACGATGCAAGTAGTGTTTTCACGATAAAGGTAGTCATAGCGTGGTGCATTAAATTTTTCCATCTAAGGCTCTTGGGATTGTTCTCTCAGCTTGTCTTATCCACATCACAAGTGTTAAGTTCTCTGGATTGGTGTTCAAAGAGAATAACAATTATGGAATCTATCCATCACTGAAATTTGTTAACAAGATTTGCTAATGTGATGAATCTTTTTACAATATTGCCAACTGTGCCTCGATGATGGGTAGGTATCTTCTCCTTTCAGTATACATAATATAGCCTGTCTTCATCTCCGTATAGCATGAAACTTTTTATGCCAAACTTCACTGGCTTATCTTTGATGGAGAGGGAATAATTGGTATCATCCCTTCATCCAGACTGATTGGTTTTTGTAAGTAGTGTATTGAGAATAATTCTGACTTCGTAGATTTTGTGTTTTCTGTTGTCTGTCTCAGAATTTTGTATTTTCATTGTTTTTTGCCTGTAATCATCGTATCTAGGTTTGACAACAGCAAATTCCATCTGCAGGCGTAAGCCTATAAATGCCTTCGTTTCTTCAACTGTTTCTGGTCTGTAATTTTGGCATAATATCTATCTGGATTTGTCACTTTGACCTGCTCAGCTTGCCTGTTTGCTTCAGCACAAAGATTCTGCCAGAATGTTTCCTCCAAAAAAAAGTTTGAAGAAAATCTGCTGCCGTCCTCTGTTCTTACAATTTTTCCAGAATGTTCTAAGGGCCACAGTCACTATCACTATTGCTAAATATCACACCATTGGATGTGGATGTTTCAAACTACCCTGTTTCCTGCGGATCTAAATACCTCTTGTTCATTTGATCCGTCAGTTTGTCTTCACGATTTTGGTGATTGTCATCACCTATCCGTGTGCTACTGACTCTAAGTCACTTTCAGGATAGTCTCTGTCATCAGATTCAAGTATTTTTGATGCAACATATCTAGTGCTAATGAAGTTTACTCGCCTCCTTAAGAGTTGAATGACATCTCAATCCATTTATGTTTAAACATGAAAACTCTTGGAATTATTTGCAGAAATATGTAAACAAAGGATGTAAACATTGGATTGACCCTATTCCTAAGCATGAAAAGCACTAATTCATAGAATACTATGGCTCGAGCTATTTTGCGAACTCTAAAATTGAGTATACATTCTATTACTGGTATACTATGGATATTAGATGCTGGAGTGTGGCACTGATAAACCTGTATTATAGCGTCTGTAGATTAATATCCTTTGTACTGGGAACTTTTCTCTAAACTGTTTTTCTCCGTTGCATTGCTTTATCAAAACATTTTCTTTTATCTGTAATAAATTATAAATGTATAACCAAACATTTTTTGTAGACATCTTCTCAGCCTTTTATATATTAGGACTGAACATCCTATGAACTAATCATTGCTGCCCCAGTATTATAAGGATTTCAAGGGAGTGGGCCCCAAATAGATGGTTACATAAAACTTCTTTTTGTTTTTCTCATAACAAAAAAACTGATCAAATTTGGAATGTGTTTTAGTCTTGTGATTTGTCTTTATGATAAACATCTAAGGAAGATTCTTGAGGTATAAAATTGAAAGTGGTAATATGCATAGGGTAGTTGCGTAAATTTTGCCAGAATAGATTTCAATGTAATGTGGTTTTCTCTGCTCAGCGAAGGGTGTGTTAGAACACCTTGTATAAAAAATAGAATCACCTGACTTATACGGGTAACAGTGAATGGTATCAGCTGCATATCTTGCATTGCTAGACTGAACCAATCTGGTCAGTATATTAGCAACCACTTTCTATCACCATTATGTCATAAACTGAAGATGACCCACTTCTTTCCTTGTGGATTTTGCATCAGAAAAAAGTTGTAAAATGGATCCGCTAAAACATTATTACAACCTTAGCAAGACAAAAGATTTCAATTGTCCAAATAAACTCTGTAGTAGATGCTTTTTCATAAAAGAACATCATCTTAAATTACCACCACCAAATAATCCTACAACCATTGCACGGTACCAAATACCATTTCTTCATCTTCTGTACCAAAAAGCCATTACTGTACAGATGAACCTCTATCTGTCTCTGTGCCCTTACCAATATCCTAATCCAAGTAGCATGGCCCCCAATAATTCATCATCACCACAAATTACAGCAATTCCACAGCCAACACTTCATTATTTACCAATCATCATTGTTAATGATCTATACTTAATGATGAAGCTCTCTATTTTGGGGATTCCTTCACTCGTTAATCTCTGTAAATTAGTGACATCATGGAAAGTTTTTTAGTGTACCCCAAAATCTCGACAATTGGACATTTTTGTCTCACCTTGTCATAACTCAGTGTTGAAGGCAAACCATGACACTTACAAAATAATGGCTTAGTTTCTTCTACTGTACAATGTTATCATTTGTTTTCAGCTCTTTTATTGTAATATTATCACATTGGCCTAAATTTTGGAAGGAAGATTTTAATTTTTAAATTTTTTTCTCCACCTTGCATCTCTCCCAAAGTCACTGATAAGCCATGAAAATGGTGAAAGAATTGAAATCTTTACCCTCCAACATTTAGGTCCATGTGGTGGTGGTGGTGGTGTTACGATTAGTGTACTGAAAACAAATTGTTGTGGTTGTGTCATGATTAGTATGCTGAAAACAAATTGTCGCATGTAGTCTTGTCAAATTCCACCAAAAATTAGTCAAATGTTAGGTAAATATGCCATCAACAAAATTGGTAAAAAATAATGTGTATTTTTGTGTGGAATAGCAGGAAAAAAAACTAAGGGTGGTATTTAAACAAAAATTAAGGATTTCAACTCTGTATTGTCTTCATTCTGAACTCTGAATGATGGACAGAAATAGTGATTGTAAGTGGCTATAAAATGACCACTTCAATTGTAAACTTCCCCATATTCGTTCACTCAATGTTAAAAGTGGCTCAACTTTTCTGCACCATTTTCAACATTGAGTTGTGGGAAAAGGAGTCCCAATAAAGTGTCAGTTGCATCCATTCTGTTCTTGTCAATGTACAAAGTCAAGCAAAGAAGTTAAATATACCAATATATTGCATTACATTTGACCAGCTTCTTCACTTCAAAGCAATGGAGATTATCAAAACTAAATTGATGAATATTGTGTGCAGACTTGTAGGATTTCATACTGTTCTTGGGGTGGCATTAGTGAATTGATGGTTTGATCTGGACTCGGTGATGCACTGCAAAAAATATATGGTAAGAATTCTATTGGACGTATGATTATTGGAAAAGCTGTGGCAAGAGTTCTGAGGGCATATGTTAGTTGATGCTGCCTTGGATATAGCACTCATGGTAGAGTGGGATGCAAAATATCTGATAAACCCTGAAAAATCTAGAAATAACCTTTAAAAAATTTGTAGGGAGGCTCAGTTGGACCTAGCACTGATATAATTATTTATTCCCTCAACATTTAGATGATGTTTTTAGTATTTTTGTTTGTTTTGTTTTTGTTTTGTTTTTTTTTCCCCCCAACAACTTTCAGCTGTAGATGGTGATAACAATATAAAGAAACAATATTTTGATTTTGGGGCGGTGGTGAAAAGAGTTAGTCTTGTCCCTGCAGTCAGCAAAACCAACTCTGAGAATGAAGTAGTGCAAGAAAGAAGACTGACAGCTCTGAAGATCTGACAGTGATAATGAGTTGTACAAATCACTTAGACAAGATAACATAGACTCAAGCAGAAACATGCCAACCTGACAAGATCAACTTTGATGAACTGCAAAAATTTGTAATCAGTTGATGACAGATGGAGTTGCCAATAATGACATGGACAAAGCGAAAACACTACGCAAACTTCATGATCCATGCGAAATAGAGATTAACCAGGAATAGAATTGAAAATAAATATGAATTGACTCTATGTAGATTAACACTTGTAAATCCTCTATCCTCCTTGGCTTTTGGGCCCAAAACAGTTGTGAGCGTTAAAATACAAGAGTTCAAGTAGAAAAAATTGATTGTTTTTGATAGTCACTGCAACTAAGGCCTGGCACTTCATCTTAACTTAGAGGAATAAACAAAGCTAACATGCTCAAATTTGATACAAGTATTCCAGAGTACAGTATCTTCCTTTGATTATTCAATGACCAAACACATGAATTTTTGCCGAATTCCACATTTTTTTAATGAAAATTATTTAGATCACTGATGTACCTCTGCTTCTCTTTCCAGCTTTATTTTCATTATCTCTTCTGGCTTCTCTGAACCTGGGACCATGTGGGATACAGTTTATACACAGTTGATCCCATTTGGGGCCACACTAGGCCTATTCCATGTCTCATGTATCGCAGTTCTAGGGTTCTCACTTGCAAAATGAATTTCTCAGGGAATTTTACATTTTGTCGGAAAAATTAGCTCACTTTTATTATATACTTTTCAGCAACCAAATCTCTCATGTATATAGATTCTGGAGGAAAATATTTTGAAATAAAACTTGAAAATTTCTAGCTCTTCCCAACACTGATTGTGATCAATCGTAGAGCTTCTCAACAATATTATTGTATGCATACTAATTCTTTGCTCTTTTCAACTCCAGTAATACATGATTTTCATTATATATAGAGAGAGTTATGTATCAACTATGTACTTTTCCCTATTTCAGAATGTAATCATTGTTTCAAATAAAATTATGTATAACTCTCTAATTATATTTATTCACATTATCTCTTAAAAATGGCGACTGGCCTTTTGGTATTGGTGAATGTGTTCTCTTTTTTGTCTGTTACTTTTTCAATAGATTAAAAGGAATGGAAAAAAATAAATGCCAAAATATATTGTCAGGAAGACTGTCTTCCCCATCCTCCCCTCCCAAGTATGAAGAAAATCTTAGAAGGGAAAAAGGAATTGGGAGGTCAAATACAGCTACTTCTCAATCGTAGCAGGGGGGGGTATGTTTTAGAGGAAATTTTAAAGTGCAAGTCTTTTGAAAAAGCATATTGTTGCTTTGTTTTTGTTTTTTGTTTTTGTAAGCATATTCTGCAGAATTACAGATTGATGGCATATTTTCAATGCATTGACTTTTTTCATATTTGAATAAAAAGGTTGCTAGGGGTAACTGAATGGGAAGTAGGAGTAATTGATAGCCTCCTATATTGACTTATCTATGTCAGGAAAATGATCAGGAAATTTTGAACTGGCAAGTTGATGAGAACCCGCTGTTCAGAAGAGTTACCGTTGGTGAAAATCTATGAGAATTTTTTTTTTTTTTTGACCATTTATCCACCATTATTTCTTAGTTCTAGGTCATTACTCTTTTCTGTGGAGTAGGAATTTTCTTCCTTCCTTTGTCCAGTTTCTTACAGAAGCCATGTTTGTAGCATTAGATTGAGAGGAAATACAGAATGATTTTTGTTTGCAGAAAGTTTGAAGTATGTTATTTTGTTTCTATAAAAAAAAATTTTTTAAATCTGATTTTACAAGTATTCAATGAGTTTTATGATAATTATAGTTGTTTGGGGAATTTACATTCATTGAACTCTTGTGAGTACAAAGTATTTGATGTTACATGTGTTATGCATCTGAAATGAATTGAGAAATGAACCCTTACAAGAGTCTTTCAGGATTTCCTCAAGTATTTTAAATCAAAGTGATGTAAAATAAGACAAAGTTAATTGTTCTTTGATGAATTTGATGCCATTTCTATGATCAAGCAATTTCCACTGAAGTCAGCGTTCTGTCCATTTCATAAGTTCAAATTGGCTTCCTTGTTTCACCCATGATAGATGGCTCTTCTCTAAGTATCATTTTAACAAAAAATGAGATAGGCGCTTGTGAGTTTTCCTTGAATTATCCACTTTCTGATCTCTACTTCCCAACGCTGATTAACATATGTTTGCTTAAAGATCCAGACAAATGCAAATTGAAAGTGCATGAGAATTTTATGCGTTAACTCGAGGGTCTAGGTATGGTATATGATTAACATTTTTGGTCTAGCATCCTGTGTCATTATGATTTGACTTCTTGTTGAAAAGGTATTTGTAATGAATGTGAAGTAGATAAGAATCTCACAAACAAATGACTAATGCTGACATGGCATCTTGGAAAAATTGGGCCAAGAATGAAATGAGACGTCCACAGTAATAGGAAAGACTATGGTGTACAGGCTATTTGGAAAAAGAGATTTTTTTTTTTTTTATATGCTCTCTCACATTTTCTGGAGCCTGTTAGGGTGAAGCAATTCAGACTGAAGCATTTGAAGATGATCAGAACTGGGTGGATTGTTATGTTCTACTGTGTGACTTTTGCCCTGGAGTACAGCTGTAAATACTAGAATAGAATAGAAAGTTCCCTGTGGTCATGAAGTAGTTAAAATTTATAAACATTACTTGTATACAGCTCTATATGTCAACCGTTCCAGGATGAAGTGAATGACTCTGTTTTTACTCTCATTAACAGGTTATCTGATTACATTAAGTTTAAGGCAGTAGATATGTTCATGTTCTGCACTGATTGGCCTTCATCTGAATTCAAGAATTGATACATTTCAAACTTGTATCTATGTTATCTGAAAAGTATAACTAAGGTTTCTTGGGAATATCTTGCCATATCTCGTGGAAAAGGTGTGGTAGATGCAATTGGTGATTCTGCTAAATTTTTGTTGGAAAAAGGGTGATCAGTTGTGGTGCTAATACAAAGTTGAGAAGAATTCTACATAGTTGCATGCGAGGATGTAAAAGGGGTAACAGATCTTCATAGTGAAGGCGAAGTTTCAGAGTTTATGAAGTCTAACAGACTATCGGAACATGTAAAAAATGCAACAGGCATCAGCAAGAGCCCTGTTCTTGCTAATAGTAATGGTTCAACAGTTGATAAGGAACCATCGGCAACTGCTGTGTATGAAGTAAAGGACACAGGAAGTGAACTTTGTCAGTGAATGGGCTTTGATCTCTTATGATGGGAAAAAAATTTCCCAGTGAAATGGGTTTTGTTGAAGTTTCTGTTATAAAACCTCCCAGAAAAGGCAAGTGTTATTGGTAAGAGAAATCTGATATTGCATGCAGGCCAGAACATGTGCTGGACAATCCAGTGTCAGTAGGAATCGTAGATGCTAGAAGTAATGATGTCCTTTTTGAATTTCATCTTGAAATTATTCATTAATTTTGACTTGTTATAATGTGACAATTCAAGAGAATATCCTTTTTTTTCTTTTTTTTTCTCATAAAGCCAATTAATTAGTCAATTGTATGTGGTTAGACTGTGGTAAAATTTCCATTTGTTATCAAGCACAGTCAATACTGCTGAAAACCGTTAAAAAAAAACTTGTCTAAAGTGAATACTGAACGAGTAATGGCCACTATAAGTATTTGGTGGCCGTCTTGGACATTTTGCACCTCGGACCATGAAAACAATATCTAGAAATATCTGTATGTATTCATCACAAAACATGTACCCAAGCATTATGTTCTATTTATTACTATAATCAATACCCGGAAAATTGGAATTTTTTTCACTTTATTTTAGAGTTCAAAGAATGACCAATGCTTAGAACACCAATCCATGGAAGACCAGAAGTAGAATTGTTTTGGTTTTTTTTTTGCGGGGGGGGGGTGTAATTTAGGTAGTATTCTTTCAGAGAAAATACATCACAGCTGGAGAAAGCAGAATTTCAAATTCTCTGATCCAGGACCACTTTCCATCGAATGAACCACTAGCACTTTTCACAGAAAAGCTTGAACCTTTCCAATACAAGATATTTCAATGCTATATCCCAAAGTAAGTCTACTAACTTGATGAAACAAAATTGTGAAATAATTGTGAAAATCTGCATACTAGTAAATCTTTAAAAGCTCTCTCTTTCATATGAAAACAGGACAGATGATCTGACCACCAGTGCAGCCACCATCTTGATTACAAAATGGCTACCAAAAAAATTTCTTTGAGCATCCCCTGATCCCAAAATGGTGATTATGGTATGTGAAGCTTGATTTCAAAGTGGCAACAAAAAAAATCACAATTCAGGAAAAGCCAAGAAGAGGGAGAGATTCAAAACTCATCAGCTCAGATACTGCCTACAAAAAGTGATTGGCCTGCTGCTAGCCAAGTCTTCAGAAATTGTCCCTTGGACAGAAATAGTAGCTGCTTCAGTAGGGCAAAGGCAAGCACATTCCTGGAGACAGAAAGTGGCTGCCATACTAGAATTTGTAATGAAAAAGGTGTAACTTGACCCAGACAACTTTGTGTTATGGGTAGCTCACCATGCCAGTTGACAACTGAAATCGGACCAGTATTGCATATTGCTCTTTTGGTTTTCCTAGCAGAGCCAGCACACACAGCTGCAACAATAATGGTGGTGTAATTAGAATAACAGATAACCCATTATTTTAGATTAAGAGGTTTACAGCTGTCTTAAAAGATGCTTGAATCATTGATGAATTAAAAACCTCTTCTGAAAAGATATGCTCAAAAGCTATTCGATACCATGATCAGTCATCTTCCATTCTATCAGAGTTTGCAAAGCACGTCAAGGCAAAGGTTGCAACATTTGAGAAATTGGAAATCTCTCACAAAAGAGAGCAGCCATCTTGTTAGGTTGGGTACTAAGAAGGTCATGGATTGAAGTGCAGTTTCAAGTCTCAACAACATAAAGCAACAGGGCAATCACAATATATTTCCTATGATAAACAAGTGACTCTTCATCATTAAAAAAATAAAAATGATTATTTTCCATACTAATTTACCTGCAAGACAGTCCAGGACCTCTTATCAAATTATGGCTGTGGAAAACAACAGAAGTATTTGACAGAAAGTACATTTCCTGTCATTCCAGAAATGGATATATGGATGGATTTTTTTTTTTTTTTTTTTTCCTTCATGTTTAATATATATAGACGTGTGTCTTGTTTTCATATGAAAGAGCAAAACATGTACTTGTATACAAGTTTCCATAACGTTTTTTGCATTTTGAGCATTATTGGTTGAAATTACAATTTATAAATTGTTAGTTTTTTGTTTTGTTTTTTTTTGGGGGGGGGTGCAGCCATTTTGAAATTAAGATGACGACTGCAATGTTGATCAGATCTTTTATGTCCTGTATTAATGTGATAGAGCTTTGAAAAATCTACCAGTGTGCAAGGTTCCATGTTTATTTATTGAAATTTTAACTAATCTCCTACATTAAATTATAAATCTTTTTTTTTTTTTATCGCGGTAATTTTGAAATGAATATGGCAACTCAGTATGCGAGTTTTTACACTTTTTTTTAACATTTTGGAAATTCTACATGAAATTTCAACTAATCTATATTGCAAATTTTTTTTTATGGCTGTCATTTTGAAATCAAGATGCTGGCAGCAGTTTTGGTAAGATCATGTGTGTTCTGTTTTTATATGAAAGAGCATTTTAAAAAAAAAAAGTCTCTCCGTATACAAGTTTTTGTTCGATTTCACATTTTGAACAATTCTGTTTTCAATTGACCCCGTTAGGAGATTAGTACTCACTGTTATAGCCCAGTGAGATGCTTATACTCATTTACATCAACATTACAATACTCTCAGAGTTGATGGTGTCTATTGGGAAATGGTCAGGATATCCAGAAGAAAAAGAAAAAAGAAATGAAACTACAAAAGAAAGTCAATCACCCAACAGTCTTTTAGAAAGTTTCTTGGAAAAAAAATGCTGGCATGAGCAAAATTTTGTGGGTTTGGTCATTGAGATATCAATCAAAGGAATATACTTTCCTGAGGAGTACTTCTATCAAATTTGTTAGTTTTTGTTTTAACTCCTATAAGCTAAGATGAAGTGGCGATATTATAGTTTGTAACCAAAAATAGTGAATTTTATTCTTAAATTCTGTCGTTTTCTAATATGTACAACATTTTTTGCTTAAAAGCCTAGGAAGGAGAAGGATGTTGATCTGTATAGAATGAGCATTACAGCAGTTCCAAATACGTTTATTCTCTAATCAATTCCTTGTTGACTACCATTCTAGGCCTCCATAGAATCAAGTAAACAAAAGCTTTCTTTGACCTCAACAATGGCACAACAATGGCCAACCTATTGCATGTGTATTGATATAGTAAAAGAGTTCATCCGTGCGGAAAGGACCAAATAGAAATGCATTTGAGTGCTCTAGGAAAGATACTTAACCTTTTTTACTTTGACTGGCCATATTCATTTCGCAGTGAGTGGTCGGTTGTATGCAGACAATGAGGGACCTACCAGATAAAGCACTGACAATTTCCAGAAGTGACCACTATCAAGTGAGACTTTGGATTGACCTATTAATAGAGCAAGTGCTTATGAAATTTCTTTTAAATTGCAAAGACTTACCTTAAGGTTGGAGTGAATCCATATGTTCACTATGGATATACAGAATGCATAGATGTTTGGCTGTGAATAATGCTATATCAGAGACAAGTATATATAACATAGAACAATGAGCACAGCCATTGCCACAGAAATAACAAAGAAAATAAAGGTATGGCTGTATCCGCATGATCCATTCAATCCAAATGAAACGGAACTAAAATCACTTTCTTTTGATAACAGTATTAACTGCAATGAAGCTGAGGAGATCGGGTATAAAATTCAGATAAAACTTTTGAAAAAAAAACTACTTGTAGACCCCCTGATGTTCTCTCAACTCATTATGCTCATCAAAAGATCAGATAATATGGTAAATTTCTTTTTCTATGAAATGACCCTAAAAGTTCCCAAATCCTGGTCTATGGGTCAGTTTATGCACAAGCCTAACAAAGCTGCCCGACTTGAAATTCGCAGGAAAAAAGAGATTAAAAGACATCAGGAGCAAGTTAAGAAATCCCAATTCTAAAGCAAGAGATTAGACAGTAAATGAGAAGACTGGACAGAAGAGCTGTCGGATGGAATTAACAAAAACGTGGCGTCTGATGGAACTGCATCAGAAGTTCCTGATGTTGGATACTTGCTATGCAGGGTAGTGTGGATGCCAAACGTTACATGCAGAGAGTTCATCAAGCAGTACGTGAAATTAAGGTATGGCACCTGCTCAGTTATATTTGATTGTTATGGGAATGGCCCTAGAATTGCCCTTAGTGTGAGAGAAAGAAGGACAAGTCTTGTTAGGATATCATGGTGAAGGAAAACATCCATGCCTATGAAAATCAGAAGACATTCTTATTGAATGGTGCAAATAAAGGGCAATTCATCAACTAGCGAAATATCTTGTTCTCAATGGGCATCATGTTGAAATAAGTGCTGGAAACGTAGATACATTAATAGTAGCATGTGCTGTAACAAACTTTTTGGACTACCCTGTTTTGCTAGTTGCAACTGATATAGAGGTGCTCACCCAGCTGTTGCATTTCTATAATGCTGTGGGAACCAAAGAGTCGGAAGGGAGTAAAGTTCTTCCTCAATATCAGGGGAAATAGCTACCTAATAAGCTACCACCTAACAAGCATACAACTATTCACCACACCTAGTGGGTTCACTTGCAAGTTATTTAGCGGAAGATGTTGGAGTCTAGTATAGATCCATTGCTCTGGGGATGGAAAATGATGAAAAGCCAATTGGAACCAGTCATGACAGATGAGGTTCTGCACCAGACTATTTACTCAAATTCATATGATGTAACTGCAAAGCGTTGTCAAGAAATCTATGCAATTCCCACCCATGCACATCCTACATGAGCCATCTGAGATGTGTAACGGCTTATGGCAATTGCCATGGTTTCAACTGCAGTAAAGCAGAGATAACTGAGTGGGACTGAATTGACGACATTGCCAAAAATGCTGGAAGTTTGTTTCAGCAGCTGTTTGAGCTAAGTACTTTCATAAGAAAAGATAGTATTGTTCTTAGTTCACAATTCGTTTTTTGTTCTTTTATATCACGTAAGCTGGTTATTAGAATGGCAGGTCTGGTTAATTGCTCAGTTGAAACTGTCACATTGAAACATTTGATCAATGAATAGGTTACTTCTCTTGCTGTAGAATAATTAAGAAATCCAAATATTGGAGAGGGGGGGGGTGTAAATGCTGCCGAAGTCAAACTTTAGTACAGTGTCTATAGTTTAATTGTGTTATATACAAATAAGTCAATCTAGAAATTGAACTCTTGAAAGCACCTATGTCAAAAGTTTTTTAAATTTGTCAATTTGGCCTTACATGACCCCAGATTGTCATTTTTGACCATGAAATATTTACATAGAGCCATTCTATATTGAATATTCTTTGTAATCTACTTACATTACATATTTGAAGTTAAAATAGTCAATATTTGTTTAACTATTGACAATTTTGTGTTTTTAGCTGAATTGCTAAAACTGACAAAAAATAGTAAAAAATACTACAATTTTGAAAAAACATTTCCTAAAACCATTTTGTCATGGGATTTTTCCCCCCTAAAATGGAACATACAAAATTTGATAATGGAGTATTTACTTCCCAGTCATACTCTAAGTAGACTCGACCAATGATACAGTTCAAGAAACTGAGAATCCACAAGTCCGGCTGCTGCAGAGTCAAACTCCGTTCTTATTTCTGTTCTGACTGAAGATGTTTCCTGCAACTTTTGTATAGGTGTGGGTGTGTAATATATGTATATGTAATGTGTGCATGTATATAAATTTGGAAAAAAATAAAAATTAGTATTTTTTTAGTATAAATCTATTTATTCATCAAAATGAAATAAGCCCTTGTGTATCTTCAAGATGAATTTAGTTGTTATGTAAGACTTTTCAGGCTGGTGTCTTACCGACTGAGCTAAACTATCGGTCAGTTGGTTATGATTTCGAATCATTAGGAAATGTTAATTTCATGGATGTATTTATTTATCAGAATGAAATTTAAACCCTTGTGTACTTCTAACTTAAGTTTTGATATGTATGACTTGATGACAATTTAGCTCTGTTGATAGGAGACACAACAACCAATCAATTAATTTCAAATCAAGGTAGGGAAATGTTAATTTTTACTCCCTTAAGATTGAAGATTTTTGTGGTTGTCATAGTTATTACTCTACTCCAGGTTTTGACAGGTTTGACAGTAAGACTTTATTGTATCTCGTGAGACGTATTAGCATTAGTGATAGCTTTAACAATGAGATTTGCAATAAGATCTAATATTACTGTGGCTAATGATAACTTATAGATTTCTTTTTCTGTTTTTCTACTTTTCATATCACTACAGCTTTTTACAACAATAATAATATTTATTTAATAATAGTTTTTCTATTTGTATGTTATACTAAGCCAATAAAAATGGCATGTGATAGGCAGGTTTGCTAGCACTACACTCTCCAAATGCTCAGACTTGAAGAATAAAACAAATCTAGATGATTTATCATAAGTTATTGAAAATGGGTAGCCATGTTTAGTCTACATGCGAAGAATAGATACTACACATTGATCTAGAACTATATAGGCAGCTTGAGTGCATTCTGATTTGATATTTATAGTTATAGTGAGAGAAAGAGATTTTATTTTAACTCCAAAGATCAACTGAAACAAATTTCAGTTGGTATTTCTTCTTTACATTTTATTTCTTTGTTACCTGAAAACCTTATTTTGAACCCCTGATTATTTTGTAGCCAACTGATTTCTATGGTATTGGCCTGGAAGAATAGAAATCTAACTCAGTATAACATGACTTCACAGTTGACCACATTATGGCAGCCTTTTTGCAAAATGATTCAGACAAAATTCTTGAAGTTGATCTTCTTTCCTTGGACTCAAAATGCAGAGTAAATAAATGTTGACCATTATTTCTATTGATATTCGGACCATCCTCATCTTTGTTTTTCATACAAATCTACCAGATGATACCTGACGAAGGCCGTAGAGTGCAACAGCCGAAACGTTGTATGAAAAACAACAAAGATGAGGATGGTCCGAATATCAATAGAAATAATAATAATACCTCATCTCAAAAATTCCGAGATATACTAAATGTTGACCACTTAACAGTTGTTCAACCTCTGCTGCAACTTGGAAAAACAGAAAAAAACTTGACAAATGCGTGCCACACATGCTGAATGAAAGAAAAAGCTATTAAAAAAAACCTGCTCTGTGCTTTTTTTGCGCAACAAAAACAATCTATTTCTTGATTGTATTGTAACATGACGAAAAATGGATTCTGTTGTACAATCAACGGCATTCCAAGCAGTGGCTCGACAGAGGTGAAGCCGAAGAACACTTCCTTTTATACTAAACAAAAGACTGTGGTCAGCAAGTGGAATCATCCTCTACAAATTCTGCATCCCTGTTGGAACCATCAGAGCAAAGAAATATATCCAGGAAATTAACTAAATGCACTAGAAACTACCACATTTATAACCAATATTGTTCAATCAAAAAAAGACTGATTTGCGAGTCGCACGAATGACCCAGCAGAAATTGAAATGAATAGGACAAAACTTTTGCTCACCAGACCTCTCGGCGGCCAACTACCCCTTTTTTCTAGCATTTCAACCACTCCCTGCAAAGGAAAGTCTTCAATAACCAACCAGCAACACATAACACTGTGAAAGAATTCTGTTTTCAGAATGAGTGGACTTGTTTCAAGTTAGCAAAAATGTGTAGATTCTGAAGGTTCTTATTTTGATTAATAACTTTTATTCCAAGCTGAGATATACTGCTTTAAAGCTTATGGTGGATGAGGGCAAATTTTTTTGTACCAACCGAACTAATTCTTGATGGTTCCATATATTCATCGAACTCGCTTTGAAATTGATATTCTTGTAACTGTCATTTATTCTTTCATTCTTTTTTCAGCAAATCACCCCATAAACCAAGTTATTACTTGTTAGTTTCACTCGTAGGATTATCAGTTCTATTATTAGTAGTAAAGTATATTACAATTTTTACCTCTCTCTAGAGAATTTCCTATCACCTTTCAGTCTATAATAATTTTGTTGCTATCAGTGTATTATTAACAACATTATTGATTTTTATTGTTAGAATAGTAATTATGAACATTTTTTTTTTTTATATATATAAATAACATAAGCATTCTAAAATCACTGCTGTGGCAATTGCATTTGTTACTATAAATATCGTTATTTAATCTTGTTATTATTACTATAACCATCTTCTCAATCACTGGTGAGAAAAGTTGTACATTATGCTATCTCAGTTTTTACCAACTGTAATTTTTATTTACCTTATCTTTGATCTTGTGCAAAAATTAGCTTTTTGCCACCTTGTTCTTACAAAAGATCTATGTTAGTGAGGAAAAACCTGTATTATCTGAAATGGAGTAAAGTGAGAAAAAAATTGCTATAAATTCAAGTTGCAAGAAGTTTTTTATGGTTCTCCCCCCCCCCAATACCTATATCTGCCTGTCTTGATGTCAAAGGTCAAAGTTCATCATCTGCTATTGCTGATGTGAAAGGCTTGATATACAACAGTACGTTAGACTACTTATCCTCACGCATCTCTATATCATGCAATTCTTTGTTGGCAGCCAAAAAAACATCCTGCAAACCTGTCCTAAGCCCATGTGCCCTTTCAGAATTAAAGTCATACTTTTTCACAATCATTGTGTACTGTTTCACACTAGGTTGGGGGGGGGGGTCTGGGAACCCTCAAAAAATTTTCTTATATAAATTTATGGTAATTGCCTCTTTGCTCTACTTCTGAGAAGTGAGAGAAACCTATACGTAATAATACCCAAGTGTCCAACTCAAACTCAACTAAATGCTCTCAATCTTAAATACTTTTTTTGGTACTATGGTAACACTGGGGTCCAGCCAGGTACAATATGCATTAAAAAAAATTTTTAAGTTATTCCCTTTTGATTCGATTGGGTTGTTGATGGGGTAAAGATTGCAGTATCAAAGTAGCCGCCCAAACAATTTTTTTCATTCTTATCTCAAGGATAGGATATACAGAAATAAGTTATGTACATCATCAGCAATCTTGTTCCTTATACTAGTCAAAAATGAATGATGACAATGCTTCAATTGAGAATCTTACACTTAATAAGTGCTAAGCTGTTCCTATTTCTTCAGCTGAAGCTTTGTCATTTATCTTGGGCTGGGAGGGGGGGGGGTGAAAGAATAATGATGACTATGTATATTGTTTATATCCCTCATATTACCATCTTTTCTTTTCTTTTTTTATGACAATAACTACTCAATCATCTGATCTTTAAAGGTCTGGGCAAACCAGCATTCTTAGATTTCCTTAGATCTCAGAGTAGGGGTCAGGATAATTTCAGGGGTTGCATAAAAATTATTGAGGGTCATAGAAATATTTAGAAATCTTTTTCTAAAGAACAATTATATAACTAAAGGTTTTTTGGGTGTTATTTGTTTTCATTGGTTACTGCTGATGACTTTAATTATGTATAGTCTTTGTACGTATTTTTGTTATAACAGCAAGTGAGGGATAGCTAAAGATCTTGTTTCATTAAAAGGGGTCACGAGTGGAAAAGTTTCAAAAGCCCTAGTCTGGCAGATGCAATTCCCTCATTATTGATTAAATCTTAGTCCATTCCATCTCCATATTTCTTGCTTTTTATAGCATTCACTTATTTATTTCCAATAAGTAAGCACCTTTATTTTATAATGTTCTGAAGATGATTGGAATAAACATTGAAATAACAATCATTTCCACTTTCTTCTTCGGTGATTAAATATGTACTTCATTGTATCTACCTTTTTTTTTTTCTTTTCTTTTTTCCCCCCAAAACGTGATTTTGAAGAACGTGTTATCCTAAAGAAAATGAAATCCAGTCGACACCATCGTAACTGAAAATCGTGACAAACGATTGATTATTGAGGATTATTTCTCAGACTCAACATTTTCAGCTTATCTGTAAGTTCACTGCACAGTTTTGATGTAAAAATAAACACTGGCTATTACTGAAATATTGCTAAGCCCCATATTCTAAAGGTTTGTTATGGCTGGGCCCACTGAGAGATTGAAGGTTGAGCAGTCAAAGGGAAATGACTTCTCAGGGGGTCAAGAGAATTTTTAGCTAAGTGATATTGCCAATAGGGTTCACTGAATAACCAGAAGTAAGTGATCCCAGAAGGCTTGGCTGGAAAAAGAAAAGTGTTGGCAGTGTTGTTATGAGGTATTCAGCTGAAGGGTTTGGGGCGGATATGTGTGGATTACATACAACAACATGGAAATTTAATTCAAAGCATGTTCAAATAAATCATTGGACAAAGAGGTAAATGTAATAAATATTCTTTATTTGAAAGTAGCTACAAGGATAGTTTATCTTGTCTGAATTGTCAAATTATGCTTGTTCAAAAGAGACAGTGATGAATTTTAAGGTTATGCACCATTATTGTTCATAGAAATAAGTGTGGGTGTGGATTTTTTAGTGGTTGTGAGATTGTGTGGGTGCATTGTAGTAGTCACAACCTTTTTCAAATGTGTGTTTTAAGAAAAGAAAAAAAAAAGTCAGTTAAGGATTGAATGGGGTAAGGTTACTCACTGTTCATAGATGTGCATGTAAGTATGTAGGAAGTGAAAATATATCACCTGAGTATTTTGGATGATTGTGTTTGATTGAGTTGATTGACTGTTGCTGATTGAATGATGGCACTGAACTTTTTGTTTGGGTTTTATGGGCTGGGGGAGGGGGTCCAATGAAGGTCCCATCTTGCCTGCTGAAAGGCTGGCCTGTGATTGGTCATTAATAGTTGAATATTTTTCTGTTACACTTAGAAGGGAATTTTGTGGAGCTTATTTTTGCATGATTTCTATTCAATATAGTTTGAGTGGTCCTTTAAAGAGATAGAGAGGCCTGGGGTATATATGCACCATAGTCGTTGATTGAACCATAAGATGGAATTGAACTCTTTGGCTTCTGCATTTACAAAAAAATTGCAACATTATCTAGATTAAGGAATTTGACCCATAGACAGCTGGTTTCTCTGCTAAATGCAATAAGGAATTCCAAATGGCACTTGGAGAAATATCCAAAACAAGAAAGTGCCATGGAATGGACCTGGACACACTTCAGAAAAATGAAGCTATAGCCAATATTCACAGCTCTTGGAAGACATGGTCAGGATATTTCCTGATTAAAGGTTGAAATCCTGAGTCCTGGAAAGATAATTCTCAGTCATTCCTGACATCTGGTGTGAGTTTTGTGAATTTGTTGATTGAAAGAAGGAAAGTTGAAATATCATCCCCACCCCCATAATTGAATTGTTCTATCCTTCTCCCTCAATCCCTACTTCTTGTTCACTTTCACTTTCATTAAAGCCTTTGGGTTTAAAGCTACTCCTTTCTTCTCTCTCATAACCATTCATTTTGCTGTTTCTTTTCTATCTTTGTCCTAAATCCAAAATTTATGATCACACATAAAGACCCATATCATTGCTAGCCGCGCCCAGTAAAGGGTAGACAAAATGTAATATGGCTACTTGCTCCCTTCCGCTCTGAGTCTAGTGAAGTTCATCCAGCGTTAGTAGTTGCAACCTTCAGGCCTGTAAACAGTGGCGGAAGGTCGGTGGCTTGGATTGTGTCGGGTGCTGTTGGTGGTAATGAGAAGCATTGGGCGTAACAGGTTGTCAGAACTATCTATGGTCATTTGTTGAACTCGACAGACATTAGTATTGCATGGAATTCTAGAGATGTTAAAAATGATATCCTTTCCAACCTAATGCTCTTTATTATTATCTTTTTCGACTTGAGGAATCTTCTCAATCAAGTGGCTGTCCAGGCAAATTGTGAAAATAACTAAATGATAAATAGAAAAAAATGTGAACCTTTTTGAGAGTTGGCAGTGTGACAGAATGATGACTGCTAACTTCTTCATTGGGGAATATCTATTCTATGTAATTCTGTTACAGCATCTGTTCTGAAGCTGATCTCAGCTGTCTATACCAGCTTCTCTGTCAGTTAATGTTGTGATGCCTTCAACTTTTAACATTTGTCGAATTCCATGCGGTTAACATTCTTGTCAAGTTCAATGTCAAGTTGTAGACATTATAAACCTCCTTCAGGAGGAGATGTGGGAGTTTTTTGTTTGTTTTTTTTTCTAGTAGCACAAAATTCATACACTGCACATACATACACACTCTTGCAAGCATTCATGCAACAAATCCATAACGGTTTGATGACCAACTTTTTGGTATTCATATTGCCCTTGCTTTTTTTTTTTTTTCCAATCCCCAGCCCCTCCCTCTCAAAAATCTTTTTCTGACTAGGCAGCAAAATATTTTTTTCACTTCTGGCGGGCTGACTCAGTACTGCTGTCGTTGTAATAGCAGTAATAAAGAATTAAATTTTTTGCAGTGTGAGTGTGCCTTTCTTTTCCTTTTTCTCACCCCCCCCTTTTTCCTTTCCCTTGAACAAATAAAGATAGATGTGGGTGGCTATAGATATGCTGATTCTCATCTGCCGTGAAAAATTTTTGCAGATGTAATTTGTGTGGGTGGGAAATGCATTAAAGTTCACAAGTCCTGCTTGAAGAGTAACTTCGGTTCTATGCATGATTAAACAATTCTTAGAAGTGTTAGCATATAGCTTTATATGCATAATTATGTATTTGTATATACATGTGTGTAAGTAAACATATGCTTGCACATGTGTTCGCACTTGGATATGTGTGTACTCCTTTTTTTCTTCCTCTCATAATAGTATTTTTAGTATGCACTGGCAAATCCTGGGGGTGGGGACTTCCGTTATCTTCCACATGACCCTCAAAATTTTATGAAAATTTTTATTTATGCTATTTTATGAGCATCTTCCAAGTTTTCAATATTTTGTCTCAACACATGACAACCCTCTCGTTCCCTTTTAGTGGCTAAAGACCCATTGAATAATCAATCCTACTAATCATTGCTTGGGCAAATATTTTGTAGGAAGGTAATGAGATTAAACCTATTTTATTGGTCATCAGGTAATCCAAGACCCAAGGTCAACTTGTGAGGCATCCTGCCTACAATTCTATTGGGGGCTGATTTGTAATTCTGCTAAAAATATTTAATAGAAGGGAGTGTTTATGCCTTTTCGTAAAAATCAGGCCCCAAGGAAACTGATAAGTTTGCAATTTTTTAATAAATCTGGATGGATTTTAGGTATAATTTAACCTGGTTGTTAACATTCTACCCCCCAAAATGACTTCCATTTTCCATTCATAGGGAATTTTGCTTATTTTGATCATATATGTGCATTGAAAATTGTGTAAAAATTGCCCAAACCAGGATAATTGTTATTAAAAACATGTATTAAGGGTTATATTTCTTAGTGCAAGACCTTCTATGTCCAAAATTTTGCTCCTGTATGAAGATCTTGTCACAAGCAATATCTCACTGAAATATCAAATACTTGTATAGATGTGAAATAAACATAGCCAATATTTTTAACAATATACTAACCAGAATTTATGACATTATCATTTGCAGTAATTTCTAATATTTATCACAGCCAGGTGCATTTACAAAAAAACAAACTCACTCCCCCCCCTTCTAAATAAAGGTTTCTCAACATTTTTTTTGTGATGTCAGGTGTACTCAATAACATACTGAAAGTCTGCCACAGTTAGACCTGGAAAAGTATAATTTTCCATGTAACTACCAAATCCTTACAATCCTCATTATTCATCCTAGACAAGTTTTTGTCTTTTTTGTAGTATTAAGTATATCAAGAGTCTATAACTGTCCCACCACTGAAAAGGTGTAAATTCCAAGTTCACTACTAAATCAGTTGGCTATATTCATGGAAAAATCACGAAACATTTCTCAGAAAGAGGTAATCATTGAGACAGTGGTGCAACTCGTTCAAAGGCCAATGTACCTACCCTAACAAATCACAATCCAAATGTTTCAATGACCACCTGTTTCTGTGATTCTTTTCTCCACTTGGATTTTGAAATAAGATTTCGGTATCTGTAATGTATTTTCCCTCATTGTCTCCCAATGAAGATTGCCATAGTACTGTTCTTCTAATTCTCCCTTTATGTACTGATTAACAAACAGCATGGAAACTGTATTTGTCAGAAATTCCTTCATTTTATCTCATAAATGTGAAATTGTCAACTGTACTTGTAATTGTAATCAACACTTCACTATAATTTAAATGTGTTAATTGGATTCTCACATCCCCAAAACATACGATCGGGCACCAAAATTACTTGTCTAGAATGAATAATGAACACGTAATGGGCATTTAATGATTTAGCTGCTATCTTGGACGCCATTTTGAAAATTATATCTTTCCAATGACCAGACTGTGCTAGACATTTGATGTGTTATTAAGCACACCTAATACTACAAAAAAAAAACTTTGGTAAACTTGTCTAGGATAAATAATTAACGAGTAATGAGCTTTTGCAGAATTTGGTAGCCATTTTGAACATTATCTTGTAAATTATACCTTTACAGTGGTCAGACCGTGGTAGACTTTTGAGATTATTGAGCATACCTGATACCCTGAAACTTGAGAAAAAACATTGGAAAAACTTGTCTTAGATAATGAACAAGTGATAGGAATCTTGAGAATTTAGCAATCATTTTCGATACCTTCTTAAAAATTATTCCTTTCCCACGGTAGAACTGTGATAAACTTTTTATTTGTTATTCAGCACATTTGATACTACAAGAAACTGTTGAAAAAACTTGTTAAGGATGAGTAATGAACAAGTAATCGGCATTTTCAAAATTTGCCAGCAATCGTTGAAGTTATACCTTTCCATTTGTCGGACTGTGATATACTTTTGCTGTTATTGAGCATACTTGACACTGTATGAAAACTGTTTGGAAGATTTTTTTAGGATGAATAATGTATGAGTAATGGGTATTTAAAAATTTTGGAAGCCATCTTGGAAACTATACCTTTTCATAGTCAGATTGTGGTAGACTTTTGTTATTGAGCACACCTGATACCACAATAAAAACGTTTTGTTACGACTTTTGGGGGATAGTGGGTTTTTCATGAATGCAGTCAACTAATTTGGCATTCAAGTTGGACGCCATCTTGAAATTTATACCTTTTCAGTTGTCAGACAGTGATAGACTTTTAATATGTTAGCATTACATTGTTACAAATCAGCCTCCACTTTACAAAGTGTTTTTTATTGCTCAGTAAAGCAGAAACTGTCATCGTATTAACACTTTCTAGACACTGTCACCACTCTCCTCTGGGGAACTTGTAAAATTATTTCTGAAATATTTACTAATTGCTTCTTGTAAGCAGAGGTAGCACATGGGGCCCACAACTGAAAGTGGGCCCCCGGAGCTCTTGCTGAGGAGCCATAAAAATTCTAGGGAATTAAAAGAAAAAAACGTTACAAAATTCAAGAAATATTCTTTGAAGAATTTGCAGGGGCATACATTTGGTCCTAGCACCATGACCGATGTAAGGTAATAAGAAAATCTTTTTAAATTTGGCATCTTTTAAAATTGAAAACAATTTTACTTTTCCTGCTTTCAATCCATAAGACCCTTTTTTTTTTTCTTTTCCTCTGAGAAATCATCAGTTTTTAAAAAAAGGTGATTTTTTTTTTATATTGAGGCTTTAGGGTGAGTGTTCTTTATACAATCATTTTATGAATTTTCCTAATCCAAGCAATAGCTTGGGTTTACAGTCAACTTTCCAACAAATGAGCTTGCAAAAAGATTATTATAAAAAATGTCCATTGAAATACAATGCAAGAAAGACAAAAGACTTGAAAAATTTGAAAGAAATCTTCATAGATAGTCAGTTTTGTTTCACTGGGAAAATTCCTTTGTATTTTTGTGGCATCATTTTGAGAAAAAAGGGATGGGGGCTCTTTATTTACAAAACAATGCTTTTTGTTGTTCGTTTTTTTTTTTTTAATTTAAAGAAAATTGATTTTAGTTTTTCAAACATCATTTTAAAAATGAGAAATCAATGCTTTAATTAAGTTTTCAGGGGCAGGCCCACATAGGCACCTCCTTAAACCACAATGAAAGAACAAAAAAATTGTGAAAAATCATTTACAACCTTCACAAGGGAAGTAACCAAGTACGTCAAAGTTGTACACCGGTGTGAATGGTGGAAAGTATAGATCCGCTTTAACATTATTTGTGACATTGTGAATAGTACCCATGAACCTAAAAAAATTGATTTTTCTGAAACAGATAAATTTTTTGCGGTAACACAGGTCTCGTGGACTGAATGTTGGAAATTCTTCTTTTTTTTTTTCTTTCAAATATCTAAAAACATTGTCCATAAAACAAGTTTTGGCAAGATTTTTTCTTTTTTTTAATCTTTTTTTTTCTTTTTTTTTTTGCACAATAATACAATATCTTTTTTCAAAAAGCGGCTACAATTATTAAAACTAAAAATATTTGAATTTTATTGCATAATTTTTTTTATTTTTCCCCTGATTTGGTTCAATTTCTACATCTCTGGAAAAGGTTTTGAATATAAATTTATTTGATTTAATTTCACAATGCAAGAGGTACCAATAAATTCAATGTATGCTAGAAAGCGACTTTCACATATTTTTTTACGTGTACGGAATAAAGTAAATTTCTTGATGTTATGTTTTCTGTTTTTTAGATTTTAGCATTTCCCTTCAAATTTCTTGCTAGGGAGCCGAGTTCACCTCCAGATCATTTCGACGATGTGATGCACATCGCAGCCAGGGTTGCCAGATATTTGGAGATGTATCTCCAAAAAATGTCCAAATGCCAAAATTGTGTCTAAAACACTGCAATACTGCTGTAAATTCCCAAAATAAGAATTTATTAAAAAAAACCCTACGGCAACTAAGTCAACTTATTTTTGTTCCATATGAATTGCAGTAAAAAAAAGGGGGGGGGCTACTTTAGCATTACAATGATACCTTTTATTATTTTAAATATTTATTGTATTGCCCCTTCTTTTTTCAAGTATTTTCTTGTATTGCTTTTTAAATATTTTTGTCAAGTATATCTTTAATGGCTTTTTAGTCTCTTTATTGAACCAGTGTGGGTTTTTTTGGGGGGTGGGGGGTATTATAGCAGGTTTTTTGAGCATTTATTTTTAGCCATCATATGACTTTTGACATATCATTATAAAAACAGAATTAAAATTTTCAAGTTCGTTCCTTAGCCTTGTTTGTTCTAAAGAGAAAAACATCCAAAATATTTGTCTAAATAATGAAAGAAATTTCATAAATAAAACAAGATTGGGTTCTTTTAAATTTGTTTCCAAATTTTACCAACAAAACCTAAATAATGGTGTTGATAAGGGGGAGATTACAAGCTTTTCCTCTCCTATTTAGAAAGAAATATTGGCCGAAAACATAATTAAACTTCAATTGAAGAAAGCATAACAATAAATTCTTCAAAGTTGTACCCAAATCATGTCTAGAATGACCCTTCAATTGGTAAAAAGAATTTAAAAAAAAAAAAAAATGGTTGAATCTCCAAGTTGACCCATTGCCTTCCGTACTAACAAAAAAAGCTTCCAATAAAAAAAAAAAAAACAACAATAACAAAAAATCACCTCAGGTGCAATATCCTTGGTAATATTTCACTTTCCAGTTCCCTAGTCCTCCAGATTTTTTTTTTTTTTTGAAAAAGGTATACAGAATTTATATTTCTATGAATTTATCTTTCATGTTTATAAAAATCATGCTGTTAGAAGAATTATAAGTAAAATAAATCATCAAATGAATCCAGGTGTGGATGGTGTATAATCACAAAAGAAGAAAATATTTTTTTTGCAAAATTTGTATGATGATAGCATTTTTGAATTTTCAAAATTTGGAAGACAGTCAGCTTTACAAGCTGGATCAGCTCCTTATGTATGAGTACTCACAAATATATGTATACAAGTGTTTATACACAACCTATACACACGCAGATATATTTATACATGTGTGTGTGTATTCAGGGGGGGGGATTCTAGGGTGCATTCTGGTTGAACATTAACAAGAAAATGTCCAAGATAGTGCTATTGAATAATTCACACTGGTTTGGTTATTCACTCAATAGAAACTGTCATGAAACCATCCTCTTTTGGCAGCATGCAGTTTTTGAAGTGAAATGAAAGGGTTGATCAATAAATTGGACAGCAATCACTAGAAACATTTGAATTTTCGAAAAACAAATTGGTTTGTGTGTCCTGTCGGAAAAGGAGTCTATCAATGAATGAGATATTTCCCTCTCCTTTTTGCTGGGTAGCAGTCACTAAAAACATCTGAATTTTCAAAATTTGGGCATAAACTGGAGACCAGTTTAGCATAAACTTCTGTTGCAAATCAAACACCCCACTAGAAACTTATTGGGGATTGGATTAGAAAGAAAAATTCGAGTGTGTCATGGACTAATTTTCCAGGCTGTAGCATGACAAAAAGGCCCCTAAAGGTTGATTTTTTTTTTTTTTTCTTAACAGCATTTTTTCCAAAAAGCTACATAAAAACATTTTCAGAATTTGTGTAGTAGATTACTAATGCAAATTTTCATGGCTGTAGCATGAAAATGCATTCAGTGCAGCTTCTACAATTTTAAAACCCTAATGATTTTGGAACTGAATTTTTTTTTTTTTTTTTTTTTTTTAAACATCCAGATAGAGTACTAATGCAAATTTTGAGCCTTATTGACTGATTGGTGCTGCTTGTAAATGTTCCAGACTGCCAGACCCAAATAAGTGAACAATCTAGTATATTTTCATTGTAGATTAAACCCACACACACACTAAAAACCTGTTGGGGGAATGTTGTGGGAATCAGTCGACAGATTCCTTTCACCGTGTGATTGAGAGACACGAGAATTCTCTCTCAACAGGTATTTGGTTATTACATACGAAATTTTTAGTGCAAGATATAAGGAAAAGATATTAATCACATAAGTCTTTTGTGGATTGTCAAATAAATGATCTTTGTGTGTTCATACACACAGATTAAAAGCGTGTATTTGCTGTGCTGGTTGGTATTCACCCAATGTGCCATCTCAGGGAATGAGGTTTTCCAGGAGTCTTAAGAGAGTATGTACACACACACACACATACACACATATATATATATATATATATATATAGTGAGTATATATGTATGTGAAAGATGTGTGCACATTTTCCTACAGACCCTTTAAAATTAATAGAAATTGAAACACGTTAATTATTGATAAGGATTCCCATTTGCAGATGTGGCTACATTTTAACTATTAAGTAGAGATATTTTTTTTATTTTGGGGGGCAGTTCAAGAGAATTCTAGCTGGAGGAGCTTAATCAAACTTACAAGGTTGTTTTTGTTTTTGTTTTCTTTTTGTTTTTGTTTTCTTTTCGTTTTTCTTTTCTTTTCATTTTTGTTTTCTTTTTTCAAGTGGTATTGTGTGTTTAAGGTATGAAAAAGAAGGAATTCAGGAACTTGAATGAAAGAATTAACTCATAAGTGGGAAAGAAAAGGAAAGAAAGACCCAAACTGATTAATGATAAATAGAGGCCAGCTCAAAGTGTTCTGGGGCTGTGAGAGAAGAACACTGATAGAACAACAAGTAAACAAGATATGAGAAAAATTTTGAAAGGAGTGGAAAGAAAGGAACACTATTCAAAAACTGCAGGAGATGCAAGGAGATACTTAATGCTTAGCAAACAGATGCTCTCCCTTACTCACTCAAGTCAGTCTTTTGCTCTTGCTCTCTCTCTTGCTCTCTCTCTCTCTTGCTCTCTCTCTCTCTTGCTCTCTCTCTCTCTTGCTCTCTCTCTCTCTCTCTCTTTTCAGTTCATGAACTGGGGATACTTTTAGAAGAAATAAAAACAAACACTTTCTTACAAAAAATCGGACTTTTTTTTCTTCTCTTTTTTTTTTTTTTTTTTTTTTTTTTTTTGGTATTTTACAGCTTTGCATCACAGCATCATGAATCACACTTTGCAGCTATACAACAAGCAGAAAGACCAACCATTACCAATTAGAACAAAACCAAGAAACTCCACCTGTCTATGGCAACCGATGGATGCATACCAAGTAACACAACACAACCATAGTTCATTGAGCACTACTTTCAATCATTACAACAAACACAAGAAGAAACGGTTATCAATGTAAAACTGATCCCAACACCCAAACCAGGACTCCATCCACTATGAATCCTGGAGAGATCATCATTGAAGACTCTTATTGCCAACAATTCTGGTACATCAGTCGTGCAATTCACCAGAAATGTGCAAATTTGGTTGTCAGTTCAGCTCTCACATTTTTTTTAATAAAAAACCCCAGAATTCTATCAGGGGGCGATGAAAAATTACTTTTTTGGTGGGTTACTATGATTGCAAATAATGGTACTTGAAGAAGAAAACAAGCAAAGAATCTCCCGAGGATGACAAGCCTTTGATAAAGCAAACTCAATCCTCAATAACAAGAAAATCCCATTAGTCCTCAAAAGAAGAGTATACAACCAACACATCTTCCCGATAATCACTTATGGAGCTGAAACATGCAACCTAACCAAGAGTTTTACCTGCGAACTGAGAACTGTGCAACGTGCACTTGAGAAAATCTAAGACATCATAGAAACCATTAGAAAACTATTGGCTGGCCATGTTAGAAGAATGGCAGATAACCGATGGACAACATAACTGACTACGTTGATCCCCAGAGATCAAATATGGAACCAAGGCTGAGATGACAAAACGAACCAGACAGGTTCAGGAAATATTGGCTCCGTAATGCCTACTATAGAGATCTGTGGCGAATCCTGGGGAAGGTCTATATCCAACGATGGACAATAAAAGACTAATTATGATGATGTTATTAATAAGATTTTAAATAATTACACTTGCGTTCATTTGCATCTCATTCTTGTAAATGCGATATTACTTTTCACATATATAAAAAAAAATGTGTGTGTGTACGGTTATTATTATTTTCATGGTATAAACCTGTAATTCTAATAATTCCAATGTCTCATGATTTTTTTTGTTTTTCTCTCTCTTGCAGTGAATTATCTTTTTTTATTGTAAACTGTGGGTCACAGAAATGGAGCAAGAGAACCGCTATAGGCAGCGAAAACCGTCACCCTTGCAAATTGACCCTGCGGCTCAGCATGATGCTGTTAAAGTCAAAGACAAGGATTTTTCCAACTGTCAGCCGTAAGTAAAAGCCATTGGATGTTTATTGGCTTATGTCTAATAGAAGAAAAATGTTATCAAAATATGCAAGTATTTTCTGGGGAGTTTGTTAAACTTGTCTAGGCTCAAAAAGAATATATCTAACGATGAGAACCTTGCCTACTCAGATGTTTATTATAATGCTTCGTAATTTAAATCAGCCTCCTTAATAGATGTTTTCTCGGGTTCCTGCGTCCTATCAAAGAGGAATACAGAACAAACAGAGATATATTAATTATGATTTCGGTCTATGAACCCTTCAAATATGCTAGCACCTAACCCCAAGGGGCTGTGTGGCCCATACTCAGGATGGCTGAATTGAATAATGTATACTGTAGTACCAGATTTCCTAACCGAGTGGTGCCTAGAGGACAGTAAATGCTGTAGGAAAAGATCAGGCACAAGATGGAGAGATTGGTGCGATTGCAATCATCATGTCCTGCAGTAGACTTACAATAGATGATGATATTCATATATAGGTACAAGACTTCTTATCCGGAATGATTGAGACCAGAGGTGGTCCCGTTTTCTGGCCATATGAAATGAATAATGGCACATATAGAATGAAATTTTATGTAACAGATACACCTGTACAATAGTGGTAGTACATTTCATTGGTGTATTGCAATATTTTCTACTATATCATTATTACATGAAATCAATATTTCACAGTTATCATTGTTGTATCGGAGTCCATGATTCTCCCAATATTTAAAAAAAAAAAAAAAAAAAAAAAAGGAGGAATATTGTAAATCAAACAAACTTATTTAAAGTAAATTCTTTACTTTTTTTTTTTTTTTTTTTTTTTTTTTTCCATTATTATTCGGACCATCCTCATCTTTGTTGTTTTTTATACAACGTTTCGGCCGTTGCACTCTACGGCCTTCGTCAGGTATCATCTGGGAGATTTGGGAAGTAACGAACCGAACCCTTTATTTTATCCGACGGGGGTATATCGACCGTACTCCCCTCTTTCAGCGTTAGTAGTATTGTTATACTGCCTCACACTAGGATCGAACCTAGTACCATCAGATTACTTAACAGTAATTTGTCTGATGCTGTAACCACTGCGCTATGTGTCCATGTATAAAAAACAACAAAGATGAGGATGGTCCGAATAATAATGGAAATAATAATACCTCATCTCAAAAATTCCGAGTTATACTAAATTCTTTACCTTTGAAGTAAAACAATGAAATTAAAAATTACATGAGTTTTTGCCTTCTCATTAAAATTTTAACGAGATTTACGTTCAAAATAATCATAACATAAAAAAAACTTTTTTTTTTTTTTTTTTTTTTCAAATGAATACATAAGCAAAATTTTATTGTAGTGGGTTCATTATTTGGTTTTTTTTTTTGTTTTGTTTTTTTGTCCTCCCCCCCCCCTTTTTTTTAATGATTTTTTTTCATAAAAGCTACTGTCACCTGGTGTATTTTGTGCAAATCAAAGTTTTCGGAAAGTAAAAATTAACTTATGAAGAAGGATATGTTATAAAATAAACAATGGAAAGTAAAAAATGAAACTTCATTTTATAGGATCATCTGTACAGTAAGAATTAATTTCTCAATGACTTGACTGTTTCCAGCTGCAGTTACTTCAGGACTTCGTTGTGACATGTCTTTCCATAGAAGCCAAACAAACAGCCATGCTGCAAACAATTACTAACACATCAAATTCAAAACTAAACACCAGAGTTTCGAGGTAGTTGGAGACCAGAGTATGCATTGAAAAAAGGAAAAAAATTGGCTAAAACACATGCAGTGCAGAAGGCCAAATATCCATATATACTGAGTAGCTTCCCTTGGACTTTTTTTTTTCCCTTTGTTTTTGTCTTTTATCTAAAATAACTCCAGTTTTCTGGTAATTCAAGTTTTCTTGAATCCGGATGTCAGGTACGGTACCTGTGTGTGTATATTTATGTATGTGTGTATATAATATAATATAGATATCATGCAAAGAATATCACACTTTGATCCTAATAAAAATACACTTGAAATGTATGTTATTTAATACATACCTTACATCTAGTTATAACTTTGAGTTTATTTATAATACTAACTGGATGTAACACTCCATACTTATAGAAAGAAATCGTGTATGTGTGTGTGTGTATATATATATATATATATATATATATATATATATATATATATATATATTCTTGAAACTTATATTTATTCAACCCTTCATAACATTTTAAACAAGTTAAGTGACTGTAAAAATATACAATGGCCGATTATATCTGATAGTATTCATTTTAGTTGAATATTTGAAATAAAATAAATTTTGTAAGTAATTTTTTTAAGCTTTCAATTTATTTGGTCTTTGTTCGCTCAAAAAATGCATCACTTTTGAGAACATTTAATTTCTAACTTTTTAGATGGGGGCTTCTTTTTACAATGGAACTACAATGCTAGACTTGACATGGGAGTGTGTGTAAATAATCGACTAAAACGAACATTTAATTTTATGAAAACTTCATAATTTTTTCTCCTGTGTTGGTGCATTTGAAGTTATTTTCTCCAGGCAATGCTGTGTATCCCTGGTAGTAACTTATAATATGATAAGTGTGATAAAAGTAATTTGTTTTAAATTCTTTGTTTATATTTTTTGATAAGTAAGCTGAAAATGGAAAAATCAAGCTGATTTTTAGTCAGACAGTCTCCCCTATCAATAACAAACCATTCTTGGCTACACTGAGTAGGATATGAAGAAAATGTTTGTATTCTGTGTCAACATTTGAGAACAATACAGGCTTGTGTGGGAATGTTAATGTGGGAGTGGGCAAAGAGCAGACAAGATTGAGTTCCAGGAGAATCTAGGTATTATTTCTACAGGAAAAAAACCTAGAATAATTTTTTTAAAACCTAGATACTGTAAATGTAAATGTTAATAATAAACCCATCAAAATAAGGTCCTAAAAACTTTTCCTCCGAAAATCAAAGACATTTTTCGAAGAGGATAGTGTCTTGGAATATCCTTAACTCCAGGAAATATGGTATCTAGCAGTGCCAGTGTGCTTGTTTACAAAATGGGAACCTGCATTCTTTAATTGAGAGTCCCTCGAAAATGATGAAATAGTCTGAGGGAACTTCATCAAAGCCTTCTTGATGAATTATATAAACTGAAAATTGACTTGATGTCTACATTATCCCAGTCATAAAATGTTTGCTCATTTTCATTTCTGCTGGCCAGTTCTTAGCAACCCCCAAAATAACCGGTTTTAATGATGTTCTTTCATTTGTTTGGAATGACACTTGGTCTTCTTTAATGAAACCCGTTTTTATGATTTATGTATTCTATTAGGATATTTCTATAATGAATCCATAATGAATAAGATTTTTTTAACTGACATTTTCATCAAAATCATTTAAATGTAGAAAAATTTTTCCATATCTTATCTATTCTGTATAACAAACTGACTTTTTATCTTTGCTTCTCTATTCATAACCTCCTCCAGAGTGCACTGATACTACCATTTTATCCATATTTACTCGCTGTCACATGAGAGCACAGTGTAATACAAGGTGGGTTTAATGTGAGGTCCCGTGTACAGGAAAGCTCAAAAAATTGCTCCAGTTCCAGCAACTGGTGTTGCAAAAACATCAGGGCAAGCCCGACCTTTCCCTTTTAGTACAATGGGTAGGGTTATTTTTTTAGGCTTGAGGACAAACCCTAGGCTTCTTGCGCTTAGCAATACAGCGCCTCAGTACGCCATCATTCGTTACCATATTGCATCAGCACAAAGCTTCCAAAGTATGTACTGGGAACAGATACTGCGCTTTGATCATGTTTTTACTTGCTTTCCCTCAAGAGCAAGATGTGACACAGATACTCTGATCCTTCACAGAAATGTCAATCCGTGTGTAAATAATCCTGTCACTTTTGATCAATACTAATGCCAGTATTGATATAAACAATAGAAACATGAACATTTAGAAGTAGATTTAAAAAATGAAGTTCAAATATTTACATTAATTAATAGAGTGTATGCTAGATGTGTTAAATTGTTAAATGATTTCATTTTAAGATTTGAATCACAAAAAAAATGAGCCTTGAAACCTTTTTTTCTACTCCCATATGGATAAATTTGAACTTTGTCATTTAATGTCTCTTGCCAATTCTGCATCGTCAAATTATTTGTTAATCATTGTGGTGGTCACTATCTACCAATTTGCTAATTTTAGGACCTACTGATAACTTGATTTTAGAAGAAGTCTGACTTTTAAAATTTGTACATGGTGCAGTTTGGCATAGGTGAATCGTTGTACAATTTTGTTTTAAGTTCACTGACTGTGTTAGCATGGATTGAATTATATAGCCAGCCGTTCTAGATTGGGATGACTCTTGTCGTGTTGTCTGATGCAATTACGATGCTGTTTCTGGTATTTCATGACTTCCGTTGTGTTTGCTCTGTGAAGGTTGAAGCATGTCAGTGTTAAGTTTACACTGATGTTTCGTTTTTTATGGAAAGAGAATTGCTTTACACCTTTTTGATCTACAGTGATGAAAGTTAAGTATGTTTTTCTTCGTATTACTTACCTCAATACAGAAATGTAATCCTAGATTTGAATTTTTCTCACTTTTGTAGTAAGTTCTAATAATGGACTGTGTATGACATTATTAATTTGGTTTGTACTTGTTTGTTCTTTGTTAGTATAAATACTGGAATGAATCTTGAAAAAGGATCCTGAATATATTTTGTTGCTTAAGAAATCATAATTCCTCCTCTTTGATTCACTGCTACCATGTCAAGTCTTTTTATGTACATGAAACATAAATTGTGAAATCATTTCATTCTGACAGGCGTTATTGTTGTTGACATAAACATTATTAGTATTATTATCCAAAAAATCTCCTGTATTTCTAGAAAACAATAAGAGAAAAATAATTGGTCATTTTCAAAGTAAATAAACAAGAACTCAAACAATGACTATTACAGTTTGAATAAACATATTCTCAACTATTACTCAAAGACTTATCACAAATTAAGGTAACAGCTTATTTCCATCCAAATTGACTCTTGTCCAATTAATTTCCAGGAAATAATTTTGTCTGGATGTTATCCAAATTAAGCAGTCTGGAAATTTTTGTTTTCAGATTCTGTAAAGAAATAATTTGTATGATTTGATAACAACTAAATGACTTTTCTAATTCCTATCATGTTTCAGCCATATTTTCGAATCATAAGGACTCTGTATAATGGGTATAACATGTTTTGGTAAGAGTTGCTTGCACAAGCACCAACTATTTACGTTTTAACTGTCTTTTCTTCCTGCCTAGTATTTCTGAAGTATTATATTTGGAACCTGCTCTCCCATGGTGCATTGTAGTTGCCTAATTGTTTTTACAATGTTCTCATATCTCAGTCTCTATTTACAATGCAAATAATGTCTGACTTTTTTTTTCCCCTTCTCTCTTTCACTTCACAAATTTTTATCATGTCATGGGTGAGAAAATTAATTTACAAATAATGAAGATAGTGTTTTTACAGCACTGGTTTGATAGATATTGACATTTACAATCTTTGTCACTGAATATAGATATATAACCTTAGAAGCAGTGCAGATTTGCTTTCTTTCTCTCTCTCTCTCTCTTTTTCTTTTTTTTTTCTCTCTCCTCCTGTGTTGGTGTTAAAAAAACTTCTAGAAAAGATAGAATATATATATATACATTTTACAAGAAACTGTGTGTGTGAATCAAATATATTCAGCTGCATACCATATTTTTACCCATTAATTTAAAGTTCTCCCTGCCAATTTTCACAGTAATTTGTCTGTCACATGTGTCAGTTAATCCTTCAGTATTAATTAATTTTGAATTTTACTGCTCAACAAAGTATTTCAAATATTCACCCTTATCCTTGTTGTGCCTTGTTGTGTGACAAATATTGGCTGCTTACCATTTCCTTGCTTGGCTTTCATATCAAATGCACTCTCTAAGTCTCCCAAACAAAAAATAATAGCCTTCATTTAAGGTGTCTCTTCAATGATGTAATTTATCTTCAATAGAGATTGATTATTCTGGTAAATCTAATGGTTTTCTGTTACTTTCAAATTTCTACATCTAAAAGCAATTGATTGTCATTCATGTTATAATGATTGCTTTGAAGAGTGTGCTACATTTCGTTTATGATAATTGTTGATAATTTTCGAAATTGCAAAAGTGACTTTTTTCATTTGTGTCTGATCTTTGGTGTAGAACTTTAAGTGGGTTATTCATTCTTGGGTCCCTCCTGCATAAGTTGATTTCTTGGTAGTCTTGCCTTGCTTGAGACTCTATTCAAAGCAGCTATTTAACACCAAGTAATCTTGGCAAGTTTGGGGCTAAATCATGTTTGTTTGAGGTTTTGGGGTTTGGGTTTAGGCCTTTTTTTTTTTTTTAATTCTTTCTTTTCTTTTTCTTTTACCCTTTAGGCAATAAGTGTATGAGGACAATATTGTAAATTTGTCTTTTTCTTATTTGAAGGGCTATAGAGGGAGAATGATTCATGATAAAACATTGTTGCAAAGGAAAGAAATGATCAGTAAGGCACAAGGAGTGTTCAAAAAAATTACTATTATCTAATTTGCAAATGATGGTGGTGGCAAGTATTGGATTTTTTAGAATTTTTAGTACAACTTTTGTGTCATTTCGCAAAAAAAAAAACACATTTTTCTTCAAAATTATGGAAAAACATCTGAATAGAACAACTAGATTATTTCACCTGTGCACCAAGTATTGGTAATATACACAACTCATTTCTAGCCATATTTTTATCATCTACTGACTGATGGGGGGGGGGTCACAATATCAGCAATGCTGATATTGAATGGTTGAATGCTTCTGTATAGATATTTTGATAAAATGGATTTAAATAAATACGTGAAGATTACATTATTTCTCTTGATATGATTTAATTCAAAATTCATATGTAGAATTCAGGGTTCACAGTTCCTATAGAAATATGTCTCATTGTAGTTTGAAAATTTAATTAGATTTGGGGATTTGTTTTGTTTTGTTGTTTTTTTCTGTTTTGTCGAGCATTTTTTGTTCTCTATTTTTTAAGAATTCAAGTTTGAAATTCTTGTGACTATTCCTGTTGCTTCATCTTGATGGAACTGTATTTCTGTATGTAGATATTTACAACAAGACCAAACTATGAACACAGCTTTCTCTCTGCCATAGTAAGCTGTGACTTAGTTTTAGTTTGACAGTTTTAAATATCAATATAGGTTTCTTCAGTTTTTAAGCTAGTCTGACTATGTATCTATAGCAGAATAGGCCACACCAATGGAACTAGAAGCTGGAAATTCAAATATTTACTCTTTATTATATCTAGGAAAAAGCTGAATTTTTTTTTTTTTTTTTTTTTTTTTAATATTCCATCTAAATGGGTTTTTAGTGAGGGGTTCTATTTGTAATATAGGTTTATGCAAAAATTATCTTTTAGTTTGTATCCAACAGCATTCAGGCGTGTTTTTTCGAAATTTCAACTTTTTTTGGTGATCAGTGTCCAATAATAGGCCAGAGAAGTAACTTATTCATCAATCAATTTTATTTTTTTTAATTCATTTATTGATCACCCCAACATGACATGCTGCCAAAAGATGTTGGTCATGTGACAGTTCCTACTGAGTGACTAACCAGACCTATGTATCTTATGTTTTGATAATATGGAAGTAATTTCTACAGAGATTTTTCAACTTGAAGAATGGAGCTAATTGATTAGGAACGAGAATTGTGGTTGATTTTAATTATTTTCACCTCATTTACTGTATTCTCAGAAATGCTCTGAAGAAGGAGGATTAAATATCTAAATCAAATATTGATTACCTACGTGACTGCTATAATTTTTTCAGATTTATCTTCATCTTTTTATATTTTCAAAATCTGTGCAATTGGCAAATTGTTTTATATCAATTCCGTGCTGAAATAATAAAGAATTGGAGGATGTATTTCTTATAGAAAGAAATCACTTATCAAATAGAACTGTCTTAAGTAAAATTGTTACGTTCCAATAATGTTAAACTTTTTATGAAAAAAAAATTGCTTTAAGTGTGATACATGGTATGTAGAGAGAGTGGGGGAGAAAGATAGGTAGTTTATTAAAAGTTTCGGAAGAAGGGCTGATGGCTGCAACTGATACTAGTAATGTGACTGACACTGCTCATTACTTACAGTAGTAAATACCTGTTGCTTTTCTGATGGTAACTTAAGGCTTAGTTCTGTGTCAGTATGTTTATACAGTAATTTGAATCATTAGCACATATTATTATTATTAACTAAAATTCTTATCTATTTTGTATTCAACTTGGAACAACTAGAAAAAACTTGGAAGTACGATGGTTGGCTTTGGGCTTTGTCATTAGATTGCATAAAATGAGTTTGGATCATAATAGAGAAAAATCTGATGTAAAAATTATTTTCTCTCACTGTATAGATAGAGCAGTCATTAAATCTAATGAGGTAGGAGAGGCTCTCGCGTTAAAAAAGTAATACCCACTTATATTTTTCATAAAGCAAGAACTGAAAAACATTTGTAGAGTTGTTCCCCCTTCATTAGAATTGTCTAACCTAGATTATTATATTATATCATAGATAGATAATTGTGGCTTGTGAAATTATTTGATAATATTATGTATGACTGATGGGCACATTGCAAATTATTATATAGATAGATGATGATTTTCTTTATTCTACATTGGTCACTGCAGATATATATTTTAAGATTTTAATATTTCTTAGGATGTTATGATGCTTTAGTATATCATTACCAAGGTGATTTTTGTTGGTCACATTTGTTTAATGCAAGAAGGAAGGCTTCAAAAGTTGATGCTAATTTTCTATTTGCAATAACACCCAGCAGTTATGATAATGCAAAAATGAGTAAAATTATTCTTGTTTATTTTTTCATAAAATCTCTATCATTTTCTACTGTTTGCAGATTGTCAGAGGCCCTGGAGTCGCAGTCCGCTAACCCATCTCTGCCTCCCTCACCAGTGCCAAGGAAATCTCCATTTACATTTGAGTTCCCTGTGGAAGCTGCTAAGTGAATGAATATGGCGGTCACTTGATCTGTACATAGCCCCCCCAGGACTATTGACTAGCACACACTTTCATTCAATCTATTCATTCACTCATGATCCCGGTTTTTTTATTCATTCAAGTTTTTTGCTCTCTCTCTCTCTCTCTATTCTATCCTCCTTCATGTTGGCCATCTTCTAAGAAAGTAATTGCCAATGTACCCATTGTCTAGTCGCTACTTACGCCTTCTTACCTTTTCTTGTACTGTCTCTAACAGTTACCCAACACAGTAACAGTGGTTATTGTGTTGGACAGCCTGAGCAGTTCTTAAATAGGGAGGAGGATACCACCATCCCAAACAAAAAAAAAAATCTTTCTTTCCCCATATCACCTGTGTTTTTGTCTTCTTTAAAAATCCCTCTGACTCTCACTTGTAGTTCTGCTTGTCTCAGACTTTCTGTAAGACCAAAAATGTTCAAAAGTAAAAAGAATGATGGTGATGAGGAATTTTCCGATTAAGAATCTTTTTAAAATTTAAAAAGAGAAGAAAAATCCCAGTAAAACTCAAATTTTCAATGCTCTTCCCACTGACCTTGAAAAAGCAGGAAGGGGAAGGGGTCTTTTTCTTTTCAAACACATTCAAATTGCACTCACAATTACCCAAACACATTTTAAATGAATTTGAAACCCTATCTTAATGCTAATTTGAAGAAAAAAGATTCTGGGTGAAATGGAGAAATTTTAATCTGTGCAAATGACCATTGAAGTGAGCACACAATATATGCAAGATGACCCTTCCTTCCTTTTAAGTTCATTTAATGTCTGTCCTTTAATGCTTCTCCTCCTCCTCCTCCTCTTCATATCTTATCTCCCGTATCTCTCCAGTATTAAAATCTCCCATTTTTAACTCCTTTTCTCTCTTTACTCAAACTATACATCTCAAGTACTTGATAGTTATATAGTTGTAGGAACAGAAAAAAAGAAAGAAAAAAAAAGGTTTAGGGAGAAATGGAAGAATATTTTGGAGAAAATGAAATCTTGAAGAAAATCCAGTTGTTTCTTCATCCATCTTGAATACAAATGCAATAGAGAGAGATAGGGAAAAGATATGGGATGGTAAAATATACTGAAGAATAGTTTAATTTTGAATCAACATTTCTTTCTGAAGATTACGGCTAAAAATAATTATGCATCATAGCAAAAGGAAAGTTGGAGATATGTGGAGGAAATTTTTTTACCTCCAAAATGCAATAACAAAAATGTAAAAGAATATATGTATAATCCCCCCCTGTATGCAATAAGAAATATTCATGATAACATTCGATAATTCATGAAATATGAAGTGTTATGTGAATCTAACCCTGATGCAATAAGTAACATAAAATGTACTTAATCAACAAAGAGCAAGAAGTGAAGTGTATAGTTTAGAGATTGCCAACTTTTGTCTTTATTTTATTTTTTATTTTTTTTTATTTATTTTTTTTTTTAATTATATTTTGCGTGAGCATGCAGAATTCCCTGACAGATCCAAGGATTGGTAAATCCTGAAAACAGTCCCAGAATTTTTTCGACTAGTCAAATTTTCTTCTTTATCTTTCTCTTCTTCAATTTTGCTGTTTACTTCGGTAACTACTTCGGATATTTTTGAATCCAACATTTTTCTTCAAGTTATGAAAACAAAAGATTTTTCTGGTGTTGCTATTTTGTAAGCATTTTAAAATATTTGGTTGTTAGTTTTGGTTGTTTATCTGCCTCGTTGCAATCTCAATTGCTTTGTATTATTTCAGAATTTTATTGTATTAAATTTGTTCTGTTTAAAATTTCATTGGCTTTGGTTTTTATTATTTTTATTACTATTATTATTTTTTTGAAATAATGAACGGGATATCCAATAAAAATTTTGGAGGTAATTACTGATAAATTGAAATATCAGCAGCATTGTGTAAAATGATGAGTTTTCAAATTTCTGTAGTAGTTGTTGAATACTTAATTTTTTTTTTTCTATCATTACATAATAATCAGTTTTCAATTATCTAGTTCAGGGGTTCCCAGATTCAGCTATCATGGGGAAATAACACCAAGTTTATTTCCAAGACTTACCAAATACAGGAATTGGAATAGTGTCAACTTTATGAAATCAAGGAAGTCTGGAAAAAGAGGTTCAAAACCAGCCTCTTGCAGCTGGCCAGAAAAGATGGTATTGAACTTGTGCCTCCAGACTTGCTTGATTTTCAAATTTGTTGCTATTCCAATGCCTGTGTTAGGTAAGTCTCAGAGATATATTTCAGGTTATTTCTGTTTATGGCTAAATCTGGCTACTGTGTTCCCAACCTGTTGTACTAGTACCACCAAGAGTATATTTGCCCTTCTCAAGGAATACATAGGTAGAGTATAAGCATAGTGTTCACTATTGTACAATGTAGGGACCTCATTACAAAATGGCTGATGAATTCAGGCAACTTAACAAGCTCTCCTCCTTTCTTTCCTGTTACAAAGTTATGTATTACAAATCTCAAAACACCCAGACAAGATCTCTATGTTACTGCTGAAGTTTCCCCTTATATTAATGAACTATTTCACAATCTAAGACTGACATATTAAAAAAAAAATTGATCACCGAGTATCTCATAAAGCTGGTAGAGAAACTGAAAGTATATTCCCAAAACCTCTCACTAACAATTAAATGGAGCCCTTATTGGCATCAATATGATTTTATCGGTTTTTTTTTAAGGGTATAGGAACATATCAGATTGTTCAAGGGGTAAAAAGGAAGAAAAAAGTTGGTAACCCCTGATCTAATCGTTACGTTTTATTTTTTTTCTATCATATGCAAATTTATAAATCAAATAGATTGTCTGAATGCACTGGTTTTAAAAATTACATCTCAAAAATTAAAAATATTTAAACCATAGTCAAGCTGCTTACTTTTTGAACTAAGTAATTGATTTTAAAAGTCCATCCAAACTTAGTTACAGCTAAATCCTATTTACTTCCCTTGAATATTTAACTATGAAGCTTTAGGTGGGTTAAGGAAATGGATTTCCTTTGTATGTATTATTTTACACTAGTAAGATACCAGTCAAAAATAATGGAATTTATGTAGGGACAAATTATACAAATATTTATTTTATTAAGAATGCATTTCTGTACAAATAATGCATACCTTGAACGAAATTCATTTTTCTGTTAAATTGCTATACTTAATTTTTTCTGTTTTCTAATAATTTCAAAGTTACAGAATTGGGTTAGAAATAAATCTTTTTTCGATGCATGATAAACAACTATTTTATTGACGAAAAATCAAAGATGCGTATTCTTTGTGGAATTTTCTGTTTTACTACAAAGACATTATCAGCAGCAGTAGTAGCAATGTAGATGCTAACACAAAGGCACTGCTTGCTCTATCCACTTCATCTCTTTCTATTTGATTTAGTATAACCAGGTATTTAGAGCTTTGCTTCTACCCATCCTATCATTCTGTTTGCTTAACCGGGAAAGAAACCAACAGACCAACCATCTGACTAAAAAAATAATGTGGGCATTTATATACTCAAATGCTGTCAAGTTATGACCAATAGATTTTAAAACAGTTTTGAGCATTATGTTATGATTATGGTTGTATTTAACTCTCAACTTCATGGACCACAGGGTAACTGCTAGTAAATGACTGGAACTTTTCTGTGAATAACATTAGAATTATAGAACTATTGTGAATTAAATAGAAAACAAATTTTAAATTAACTAAGTTCAAAGGGGACTAACTTTGATTATAAGTGTCTGCAACTGAAATTGAATTTTTTTTTATATGAATTTAAATGTTAAATCCCACTAGTTTACATGTAGCATAGCACATATATGTAACAGTTTTATATGAATATTTTGATATTAAGATTTTTCATATTTGATTTTTGTTTCAAAAGTAGAAATGAGGAATATATGCGATAAAATTTTCATGCAATTTATAAAAAGAATATAAATGGCAGGGAAATGTAATACATGTTCTCTAAATTTGAGTCATTTCCTGTTGGATTTCTCACTCTGCTTTTTAAACAGTCTATCTTATATCCCAGTTATGACATGACGAGGAGGATCTCATCAAACAAATATTGGGTTGTCTGAAAGGTTTGTTTGTGTTGTTAGAGGGTATTAGGAGCATTTAGCTTCAATTAAGTTGATTCAAAAAGATCACTTTGATTGTATTGTGACAGCTGTCTAAACATGTTTTTTTTTTTTGTTTTTTGTCAAAATTGGCATATTTTTGTTGATTGATTATAAAATTAAAGATGGAAGAAAATGAGCAGCATTTTCAGGATGTTTTTTTTTTTTATTTAAAGAAAGGTAAGACTGTTGCTCAATCATGCAGTTTACAGAGAAGTTACAATGAAAAGTTTAGTGTCAAAAGTAGTTTGCTAATTTCTCTGGAGGAAATTTTTTGCTGAATTATAATCCAGGTACACCATTCAAAAATCATTTGCACCAACATTATGTTAGTTGCATTTATGTGTGGATTCCTCATAATTCAAACAGAAAAATGACTATATTTTGATCACCAGAAAAGTATTCATTGCTTTTGAATTCTGATTCAATGTTTTACACAAGGCAATACATGATTTCTATGGCTGACAAAAAATTTAGCACCCCACCCCTTAAAAAGACCTTTTTTTTTTTTTTTTACCACTTTGAAGGACCTACAACTGACAAACCTTATGAAAAATAGAGCCAGAAATGGTTTATTTGGATAAAAATCTACAGAAGTACCAAACAATATCTTCTCAAGTAGCTTAGTTGTGAATTGCCAATTCTGGCAAAATTATGTCTTGGTTGTAAATTTCAGTTTGTCATAATTTCTGAACCATGAGCTCAATCAAGCAGAAATTTTCAGGGTTGAATTTTCAATAGAAAAATGTATCACCTGAAATTTCATCAAAATCCAAGATGGTGCTCATGGGGACCTATGAAATATTAGGTGATCTGATGTGGAATGACCCTATAGCATGGATTGGAAATGTTCCCTCATCCACTGTATTCACTAGATATTACACCTTCAGATTACAATTCATTCTGGTCTCTCCAGAATTCTCTCAGTGAAAATTATATCAATTCCATGAACAACTGCAAAAAGCACTTAGAGGAATTCTTGGCTGAGAAAGATATAAAGTTCTATGAGGATGAAATAAAGAAGTTGCTTGAAAGATGACAGAAGATGATAGAACAAAACTGTAAATATGATGTTCAAAAGAGTTAATGTCTAAAATGAAAAATTTGCCTTTTATTCTTAATTAATGAATCAAATTAACTTTTTGTGGTATCCCAAGCATCAAAAATTCTTTTTAGTGTAATTATTACATAAAAAGTAAAACAACAAATCCCTAACCTTGGGAAAACATGTAATAATGATAACAGTTGTATTTTAGCACTAATTGAATTTGAACTTGGTATACTAGTGTAAAGTTTCAGCTTAGTTGCTACTCAATAATTGTACCACTATTCCAAAACTCACCTGCTTTAGTTACTGATGCACTAACAAACTAAATATTTTTTATACTTGGCGACAAAATTCATTAAGCACCAAATCTTACAGTTATTAGTTTGAGCAAGTTTGGGCACTCTCCATATTTGATGACATATAAGACTCTTATTTCAGTTGGGAATATCAAGAAGAAACATTTCCCTCAATTCTTATCATCTATCACCCAGTTTTGGGGTTGTTTTTTTATATATGCCGACAAATACAGTAGTAGTCTGAATGTTGCCCATTGAAGATGGGAAAAAATGGATTGGTAATGGTCAAACATTACTAACAAGAGGGCTATTATATGTATAATTATTCTTTTGTAGCAATGTTTTGCTATGGAATTACATTATAAACATGGAAAAAGAAGTGTTAGTCATCAGGAATTGAGACAAGTTATTACTAACAATAGGACTATTATGTGTGTTCTAGCTTTTTCTTCTGATACTTGTGAAAATGTTTCAGGATTAGAAAGTACCAAATTGAACTCAAAACATCTCGTCTTAATCGACCTAAAAAATGGAAGATGAAATTTCCAAGTTGGTACTATTATCACAGACCAATATCTGTGGCAGGAAAACTACACTTGATATCAGTGAGGCAAGCAATTTTTCTGATAAGCAAAGCACAGCAAAAAAGATCTCACCAAATGCCCTTCTCTGTTATCTTGAAGCAACATTACTATTGCTGTTTATCTGAAACTAATTACACAACTGCTTATCAATGAACTAGTTATTATCTGTGAAAAAAATTCTTGTATGTATTGAATTTCTGTGAGATGATTTCTCAGGAAAGTAACATATATACATACACACATACACTAAAGGGCGTAATACATTTGTTAAAAATATTTACCAATGTTTCTAAAGAGTTCACATATTCTTACTTTGAGACTTAATAGTTTACTACTTGAAAGCTGTTGATATAATAAATAATGGTTTTTCTTATCAATTTCATTAAGTTTTATTAAAGAGTGCCCAAACTCATTTAAGGGTAAGAGTCAATCATTTTTAATGGAAATATTTTTATCACCAAAATTGTTACCTTTTAGTTGGAAAGTCGATTGTTACAGACACGGAAATAGAAAAGGTCATACTGTTCCCTATACAAATAGATAATCACAAACCTAGTAACTAAATACGGATCAAGTTCTGCCCACTCTATTTATTTGTGACGCGTTAGGAAGGAAGTGCAGGTTGCCTCACAGTTAACACCACAGAGAATGGAATCAGCGAACCGAGTTCAAACTCAGCCGAAAACAGTTAGTGTCCGCTCTGCACCAATGCTTTTGACATGAACCCATTTCTTCTCCCCCCACCCACCCACATATAGGTAGATAGCAAAGCAGACTGGGCCCTCTAGCTATGGTTGGCAACCAGTCCAAGAGACAGAAAACTCTGATACCAAACCAGGGAATTGAGCTCCCCTCAAGGTGATTAGATGTCAACTTTGACCTCCTCCCAGCAGCTCCTGCAGCCACATTGTTCAACTTTCCTTTGGAGTACATGAGTGAGGTGGAGAGAGGGATTCTGTCAAGTGAGCAGTCCCATACATTTCGCCTATGCTTGTGCCCTACAGACACTTCAGTGTCATTCCATTGTCTACAGAAACAGAAGGAAGTTTTCTTGGAAAGATTATCATTTGTGATGGTATACATCTTCATCTTTGGAATTCTTTTAGTTGTTTGATCCAAAAATTACTTGCCTTCTGAATATACGTTTACAGCCTCATTCAGTGTTACCTTACGCCACCTTTCAGCTAAGTTTTGTACTTGATTGTAAAAGAATAATTCAGGTTTTGATTGAATTAATTTTTTTCTAGAAATCTTTCACTATTTTCAACTCGTAAGAAACTGCTGGCTAGACAAGAAGTCTTATATGGAGTGAAACAAATTGTAGTCTGGAGAATATGCCACATAAAGAACTTCCAATTCCAAGTCCACGATTAATTGCATTTGGATCATTCAAACAACTTGACTGATTTACTTCTAATTTTTCTGCAAAGTTCCTTAAATCCAGCAGTTTTTGAGTCCAGAAATCTTCCAGAGTGTTCTTTGCCTTTGAGTTTTAAATCTCCTTTTTCAAACCATGCAAGCCATATCCGACATAAACTTGCACCTTCTACGTCATTACTACAAGCTTCAGAGATATATTGCTTAGTTTCTGCTGCACTTTTTCCCAAATCAAACATGAAAAATAATGTTTCAGATGTACTTTTGATATTCTGCTATAATTTTCACCAAAATGAAGTAAATTTACCTCTTTTTGCACTAACAATTCTCGAAAAGTCAACAGACACAAATGATAAAGAGCTTAGTAAATGTCAAAGACGCTTCTAAAAAAAACCCTAACATCGTGCAAAACTGGCACTGGGAACAATCACATTAATCTAATATATGATTATAGCTAGACGGACTTTTTATCCTATGAAGAGTCCCTCATACATTTTTAGCTTATTGCAACATGTAAGTACATTCATACCATTTTACTTTACACACAAAGACACTGAAATCCACGAAAATCTTTCATTTCACTTACAGAGACTTTAACCCAAATCTTATATTTTCCTTTGCTTGAATGAAATGAAAGTAATTCGTTTGTCTCGAAGGTTTTGTTATCATTTTTTCGTAGATATATCCTGTACACTCAGTCAACAATATTATACGATGGAGGATATCCATATCTCTATAAAGTGTAAAATTAAAAACAATCTCAAATAGAAATGTAAGGAAAGGAAATGACCTCATCCAACAAACGAAAACAGTACACAAGAAGACCAAAAAAATTATTAAACCCCATACAACTTCCATGTGCTAAACACAGAACCATTTACAATAAATAAAATACAGGAATTCAACAACTCTCAGAAAGACTTGCAATAGATACGATTATTCATACCATATATATGAAACAATTTTTTTTAAGGAATCAATCCCTAGTTGTGATAATGTCTACAGAATGCGACCATTCTTTGCCGGCAAAAATTCTGACATCGAATATTAAAAGGGTAAAGAAACACTGTCCAGATTTAAATGCTTATTTTTAATGACACGGGAAATTGGAGATTCTACCCTGGTGCTCAAAGAAGCTTCAGCAAATAATTCCCAATGATCACTAACAAAAACTTGATTTTCATTATTACAATTACTGGACTGAACAAAGTAAAACCGAGCTATGTTCTCACCTGGAGAAAGAAACTCGGAAAAATTTGTGTACATTTAAACAGCACAACAATATCCCCTCCACCCATCAAAGAATTGAAATGTTTTTTGAAGTTATTAATTCCATTGCGACAGGAAATACGTTTCCATCAAGTTTCTGACATGATTTTGAAGAGGTGAAATGACATGAAAGGTCTTAACCAATAATTTTTTTTTAAATCACACACACTGTTCCTATGGTTTTAGCTAGAAATTAAACCAGTGTACACTAATTCTAACCGTCACTTTCGGTCCTGTGGATCACCGCCTAGATCTACAATCACTCATAACAGAGAATACACAATGATAGGTTTCAGAGCAAAACTAAGCCCAAGTTAGCAAGAAACTTTCACCGTGAAATCCAGTAAAGTTGGTGCTTTAACAGACAGTCCCTCAACGGACTTTTCAAAGGAATCAGTACCACCACACAAAAAATTGTATCAATAATCAAAAACAAATTATTAAAATTCAAAGAAGACGACAAAAGAAATAATTCCACAATGAATTTGACAAATTGGGCTTCAATCAAAGGTGGCCCTGATCGTGAAATAATTTTTCAACAGAAATTTCAAATGGCGTATCCAATGAACATTTTGATTTAACCGCCTTTCAACCGTCACATGCACAAGATGACTGACCAATATATTCACGCATAAAGGACTTCTCAACAAATCGACATTCCTGCAATCACAAAATAGACATTCTTGTTTTACTTTCATAAATTTTACTTCAGACATAAGCACACATACACAAGAACTTCGTAAGTCGAATGCATTTGAAATGCTCCACTTCTAGGGCGGCGATTATTGTAATGATTAAATATATTGAAATCACTACAAATCATTTATAGCGTCTCTTTAGTTAAAATCAATACACAAGCCCGTAAGTAGTCCCAGTGACGTCATTTCCTATGTGTGCTGAAAGAAGTCTCCTCACTGAAAAAATGTGACAGCACCCTGTTGCTCTCAGGAGCACGCAATACCGTGGCCCGTATTTACGAACTCTCGCATTCAAAATGTAAGTACATTCATACAATTTTACTTAACACAAAAAGGCACACTATAATCATATAAAGACACATGCACGAAAACTTTTAACAAAATATGTATTTTCTTCGAATAAATAAATCAATTCGTTTCCTTTGAAATACGGATTTGGTTGTGTTTGCATCTTTATCAACATATTCACAGTCAACCTGTGTGATTTGAAAATTGCCATCTGGTATCAAGATATACGGCCATCTCCCTTTTTTCTTCTCCCGAAGCTTATTCTAACCAATCTATATCTCCATAATCCCCACCCCAATGGGTTGTGAGACCAGCGAGACAGACAACTTCTCTAGATTTATAACCTGTGTAGAAAAGATTAGTCTCTCTCTCTCTCTCTCTCTCTCTCTCTCTCTCTCTCTCTCTCTCTCTCTCTCTCATTGATATAGTTTTTTGTTGCATTTGTCGTTACCATTATTTTACGCCCAATCCATTCTACAGCCTTCTTCGGATATAAAACTTATGGAAAAGATGAGGATCTCTCTCTCCCCCTCTGTATTGGACACCATTTTCTGATCTATCGGAAAAGACTCCTTCCTTCACCCCGTTCAATAAGGATTTTCACACGGCGAAGGCTGTACCTTTTGGAAAGATGACTCGTGTTAAAATTACTGAACGTATGGAAACTTTTTTCCTTCCTGAGGGAATTGATAAGTAATCGACTAAATTGAGCACTTACCTGTTTGGTTTCTTCCTTGCTTTGCTCAATTCGTTTTCTTTTTGGTCCTTCACTTTAATTCCACAACTTCAATAAGTACATCACTCCTGGTTCAATCAGTCCGTCTTGAGACAAAGATTTCTTTTCTATTTTTCTCTTGGTCTCGGTCAGAGCCAGTAACACATCTGCTTCTGGAAAACCTTTGTTTTGTTGGGGGTATTCTGTTTTTCTTGCAAGGCGTGGGAATGTCTATAATTACAGACTGAGAGATTTTGAATTTGGAAAGAGACGATCATTTAGCACCATTAAAAATATTTCCACGCAAAATACATGTGTTGCAAATTGACAGGCTTATCATAAACAAAACAAAAGTGCACTAAACAGTAAAGCATAGTATTTATAAATAATTACTATGTTAAAAAGACTGGCAAACTATCAAAATGGATAATTGTTTCCTCACGAAAAGTTTTAATATTTGGTCAATACTTTTATTGATATTTACCAAGTTTAGCTTAGTATGCTACGAGGACAAATGGGGTGGGAAGATTGTATTGCACCAATCTTTCAATCGAGGGGGGCTTTTTGGCCTTGTAAACCCACATAAATAATCTTGGCTTTTAGTTAGATTCAAACACCGATCAACCATACCAGTGGGAAATATGCAGCTATCTCAGCCACATGTGCAAATGTTGAACAACTATAGAATGGTCAACGTTTACTTCATCTGCAACCTCCCAAGTTATTTTGTATAGGTCCACCATATAATGGCCCCAATGCATTTTTTGTTGTTTTATTTTGTCGATCATAGAAGGATGTCCACGTCCCTACTCATCTTCAAAGCTCTTTTTTTGGAACCACTATTGAGCTATACATTAATTGGAAGTCCTCTGGCTAAATACTGGATTGATTTTGCAAGCAGTTTTTTATTGCTTTGTGTCCCATTTTGAACTCATGTAACAACATTTCTCGAATTTGTTTTTCTCCATTGTAGCGCCCCTTGTACTTCCACTTACGAATTAAATACGAAACCCTTCTTTTAGCTAGATTTTGACGACGTCACTTCCTATGACAACCTCTATAAAAGCCCTGGACGCACGTGGTCAAACGCTCATTGGCGCCGGCACTCCAAGCTGCTTACGCTTTTGGCCCCAGCACTTGTCTTTCTCTCTCTTTCCTCCTCATTAATATCGGTATCATTTCGCCGATCTCCTGGTCGATCTGATCTTGACCATTTTTCCACCGTGACCAATCTCTTTACTAACTTTTTCATTTCAACGATGTTGAGGCATTTCACATACGCACAGCTACATAGCTACTCAACTGCGTCCTCACCATGTGCTCCAAACGTGTATACACCTCTCACTCTCATGAATGAAATTGCAATGCTTATTACTGTCCGATATTCACGATGATCTCTCCTAATTCCTTTTACTTCGAAAAACACGCATGGATAAAACTCTGTGTTCTCCCTCTTTCATGGTCTGTCCGTCAAGTGTCTACCAGCGTCACAGAATAGCCCCCAACTCACACATGCAACAACGCAGTTTGGTACACATACTGAACCCGGTCTCCATAATCATTCCTTAGTACGCTCCAAGTCATACGGATTCAAAAGCAGTTCAGATACCACTGCTTCGACTCCGATGCCTGTACAATCAATGACAACAAATTTATGCCACTTGAGAAAAATAAAGCTGATCTTGCTGTACAACTTTCAAACCATCTGATTGAATACAGCCCAAAAGATGGACCACTGGTTGTAGTAGTCTAAGCCGAAGCAACCACTGTCAAGTCAACTGATCCATATTTTGCAGCCCCCCCCTTAAGGGCTGACCATGAAGAACCTGACAACCGACTGATTTTGCACTGCATCCATACTATGGAAACAGAAGTTTTGTTGGGCGTGATACAAACGTGCTCTTCTATGTCTGGCACAGTATAGAATCTGGGATGCTGAAGTGTTTCCCAGTTCATGAATTTCGCAGAATGCTATGCGATTATCAAGTTGACACATTATTTCAAGATATATTATACACTCGAGGTTGAGACATGCTACTAAACACAACTCAATTTGTTATGCATAGGTCGTGTCCAACCAACCTCAGATAAAGCCAAGTTTCACCTCATACGTTCACACTATCAAGCAAGCGAGTGTCTCGAACCGGATACACTTGCCATAGCCGGATTTTCCCCCAGTGATGGAAATTGGATGGATGCACTGGGTGAGTTGGTGCCATGGATACTCCCTTTGCACCACCACCCGAAAGTTAGTGGGGAGATCACCTCATGTGGTTATACAAAGAGATTGCCTCAGCCTATTCCTGCGGCTATAGGAAATTTCCAAATGGGATGTGTCAAGGCCTGCAACCATAGGAAGCTTGGCGAAAACTGTCAGAGGCCCATGATGGAGAAATGCAGCGGATCCTGGCGAAGGTCTATGTCCAACAACAGACGTTAAAAGACTGATGATGATGATGATGATGATGATGATGATGATGATGATGATGGGAAATTCCAAATGGAACGCGTCAAGGCCTGCAACCACAGAAAACTTGGCAACAACTGTCAGAAGACTCATGATGACTGGAAATAAGTTAATTTTTTTCGAGCATTTTTGAATTCCAACGCAAGTGGGCAGTGCCAAGCTAAACGTAAGTCAATACTAACAGTGCAGGCTGGTATGAACTAATAATTTCTTGGAAGGTATCTCAAAAAGATACCTGCAAATAGAGGTAAACTTAGCCCCAGCCAGTGAACTAAACACAACCTCAGTTAGTGACATGGAATCCGTCTCAGCCAATGACATCAAAGCAGCCTCAGCTAGAAACATGAACTCAGCTTCAGCTTGTGACATGAATTCAGCATCAGCCACTGGTTTAAACCCAGCTTTAGCCAAAGACTTGATCTCAGCTTCAAATGCAGCCAACAAATGCGAGTTTCAAGACTTTCTTTATCGTTTATTTCTAAACTGCACATGGCCTTAGAAAACCAATATATGACAACCTACAAAAGGGTTACCCATTAACCCCACAGGCAAATCATGTCAATGCATATATGTACATAAATACATTTTAGTTCCTTGGCAGCAGATGTATTGGATTTCTGGGGTATTGTCAGTCATTTTTTAGGTGAGAATACTGCAGATTTGGATTCACCATCCTTCAATACCCATAAAACACTATGCAATATATTAACACAATTTACCTTTAGGGTTAGGAGTTCTTGACAATGGGCTTAGTCTCAATTCATTCAATGGCTCAGTTTCTGATATCTTTAACAACGATACCTTTTAAAAGATTTTCCCGGAATCATCCTTGAAAATAATATTCCGTAAAGAAGAACTTAGATGAACAGTATTAGACAAGGGCTCTTTTGGACTTGCATCTTCATCTTGGTTGTTTTTATCACGTTTCAGCAAGTCTGGAAGAATTATTGTATCATAACAAAAACACCCAGTAATTAAAATTCTAACAGAAACAAATAAGAGGAACAGATTTATGCATAAATGATGATAGATTGAAAAAAAATAACACGATTTCCATAGCAGAAAGTTTCTTAAATTCATCATCCACATTTTTTTAAATACAATTTTTCACAAAACTTTTGTTAGTATATCATATACTGCAAACTTTTTGGTGGACCAAGTAATTTTATTTGAAGGCGTGGACTGGTGTAGCATTTACCCAGAATTTGAGTTTCAACCGAGGCTGTGTACGCTCACTTTGCACTGATGCATTTGGGAAAGGCATGAATCCATTTCTCCCTCATCCAGTCATAGACGTACAATCCGGGGGGCTGAGCGGCAAATTTCCCTCAAATTTGTGCAAAACTGTGTAAAATTTTAGGCAAATCAGTGCAATTTGGGTAAATAAAGATTTTTGACACTCTTAACCGAAGAGTCCCCATAAGCTCATGCCCTAGTTATGGGTAAATGACAGGACGTTTCGAGCCCTTTTGTGCTGTGAAACAGTCCCTCTAAGAGAAGGTTAATCTGACATAAAAAAACTACATTCATCATATCTGGCTCCAAGCTTGCTTAAAAGAGGAGGGTTGGATGTGATGCTAGCAACTCTACCCCGTAAAACCTACTTGCTATTGAAACGGCAACAGGGTGGTTGCAGCCCTATGCTCCGCATTGAGTCTACAGGAATAAACAAAAATGGAAAAATTTACAAATTGCTAGAGTTTAAAGTTTCGTTTGATCATGTTTATAACTAAGTAATAAAGAAACATACAATGGACAAAATGTCTTGTTTTGTTAGATACGTTTTATTACAATTCGCCCATGTCCCGTCGTTTTACTGTTGATAATCATAAATGCGCAACAGGCTTGGTCGGTGGTCACTATCGCTATTATAAGTGTGACAGACATGGTATGAATGGGGAAGGGAAATGGTTGGGTACTTTAATAAGAGGGTAGGAATGAGGGGTTGATGGCTGATACTGATACTGTAAGAGTGACAGACGCATCTCTTATTGCTCAAAATTCACTATTTAAAAATGATGCTTCCAATTATGTAAACAAAATGAGGGGAGTGTATCGATATAAATGTGTTGAAAAGAATAACCTCTGAATCCTCAAATATCACCCTGTGTGATTTTGAATGAAGGAAAGGATTGACTACCAGAATACATTGCTAATATGGTCTGCTAACATGGACTACCGGGTGTTTTGTCTGAATTTGTGGCAAAGGTGCCTGGTCAAAAGTGTATATATATATATATATATATATATATATATATATATATATATATATGTGTGTGTGTGTGTGTGTGTGTGTGTGTGTGTGTGTGTGTGTGTGTGTGTGTGTTTAAAAGGTATAATAAAGCAACATAGTCGTCAGAAATTATACTTTTTAGAGACTGTAGAGCAATATTAAAGTAAATTTGAAAATATTTTGATAATGAAAAAGTAAATGAGTAAATAAAAATAGAAAAATATCAATAATCCTTTTTTTTTAAAATTTTGGTATAACAATTACTGTTAAATTTCAACCAGACATTTATTTAAGAAAAAATACTCCAGTTTAAAAGCAACGTGTATAATAAGAAAATGTTAAGAAAATATTCAACACCTAAAAAAAAATGAAGGATTATTTGAACTATTATTTTCTAACATTAAATAACTCTTATAACAACTGTTTTAGGATTCAAATGATGAAAATCATTCACGCGATAATGTTCCCGAAATTGAAACAGTTTGCAGATCATCATCTCGTCAGTCTTTTATTGACAGTCGTTGAACATAGACTTCCCACAGGATTCACCACATCTCTCTATCATGGACGTCACCAAGCCAATACTTTCTGGACTTAACTAGCTCGTTTCGCCCTCTTATATTCTACTGGCCACGGTTTTGCATGTGGTCTACGTTGTGAGTCGTGATGTCCAGTGGCTGCCTACTATTCTTGCAACATGACCAGCCCATCGCCATTTGATTTTCTCTAATGGATTCTATGATGTCTTGGGCTCCTGTTTTGTTTTGTTTTTGTATATATATTGTGCTGTCTTGTGATCTCTCCATGAGAGGTCGAGCATGATTCTTTCATTTGCACGTTGAGGGTCAGTCTCTTGGTAAGGTTCTATGTTTCAGCCCCATAGGTGAGTATCGGGAGAATGCATTGGTTGTATATCTTTCTTTTTAGGACCTGTGGGATTTCCTCATTCCTAAAGATTGAGCTTGCTCTATCGAGAGTAATTTTCCGCTTGTTTTCTTCTTTTGAGGATTTCAGAGATTCGCCGCGTTAGATGTAGCGGGTTCACGGTTAGGGATAGGTTTAAAAATCACAAATCATGTTAAAATTTCAGTCAGATGACTTTCAAAATTATTCAATTCAACATTAGTCTTTGAGCCTAACAACAGAACTAAGATATTTTTTAAAATTCACTTATGCACAATTAGTCAAGTGAATAAATGGAAAATCATAAACTTGATTGGAGCGTGAAGTCCCAAAATGCGATTACTTCAAAAAAACGCGTTCTCTCAGAAGAGAGATTAGACAATACTGAGTTATTCCCCTTACAACAGCTAATCAGTGTATCCGTGTATTCTTACGTTTTGTGTAACAAAATGTCCGCGTGTGTTCAGTTTCCATTTAGCAATACATTTCCGAACGAGGAAGATTATGCATGCAAAAGTAATTTCAAGGATCGACACTGTCTTCTCAATTATAAAACGAGGTGTAATGAGATGAACCAAAAGATTTACGTTATCTTACTATCAAATTTGGGGTTCTACTCCCCTTGTAATCAACCTCAGTGGGAAGTTAGACCTTAACGTTTTTAATTCAAAATTAAACCTAAGGATATTTACTGAGCCTGGCTTAGTCTGGAACAAAGTCACAATTCTGAGACACATTGTGGAGACTTATCTCACTAGAATAGTAATTGGCTGTTATAATTTGCTAACTATTGCTAATGTGCCAAATAAGTATAAGCTTAGTTTAGTCTGTCACAAGGTCACAAGACCACTCAGTAAGGATCAAATTCACTATAATAATAATGGTCTGCTAAACCACTAACCATTACCCCACAGTAAGGAACCCAATAAATATTTATCAAGTTAAGCGCTGTCTTGCATAGAGCCACAAATATATGGTGCCCAGTGAGGATCAAAGTCACTACCAAATAATTGTCCGTAAGACAAGCCTAGTAACCATCGTGCCACAGAGGGTGCTGAAAACAACTTATGATGATATATTCAAACTGACTTCTCTCTGAATTGAAACAAATTTCATTGGAGTTATCTTGTACCTGTATTTCTAGAAAAATGCTTATTTTGACATTAAGTTTTTGTTGTTGTTGTTGTTGTTATTGTTTTCATACTTGTTTGTTTTTTAGGCAGAAAAAAATTAAAATTCAAGAATTCCGGGAAAAAATTTGGAATAATAAAATATTGAAAAAATTACTACTTGATGAAAGGAACGTTTCCCAAAATATGATTACTTTTGTTATGAGGGTAATCTGTTCAGGTCAATCATTATGATCCGACTCCATTAAATACTTAAACTAATTGCTTATAAACCATTTAGAGCAGTTCGAGCAAAGGAGTGGTCACTAAATGAAATGTCCTTTTCAGGACCAGTTAGAGAGCTGGTATCTTTTCTAGCAGCAGCTATTAGGTGGTCAAGGAAAAATTGATTTAGCATGTGGGACAAGAACAATGTTTGAAGAAAATATCCACATACAATGATTGCAAAGAGATATCAAAGACATTTGTAATGATGTAACATGAATATGGTTTGATTGAAATAAATCTAAATGATTTCTATCAGCAGAAGGATTCTACATAATTAATGCCCATCAGTATGCAAGTCAGAAAAGGATATTATACAAATAGCAGTATTTTGTAATAAAAAGTGTTTTTGTCATAGCTTTGCCTAATATCTGACAAGATGAGATGAGAAAATTGCATAATATAAAGATTTCAGATCTGCAACATTAATGTAGTGTCCGGCTTTACATAACATGCCATTTGCCTTTTTCAATTTCTTGATTGGAATTTCACCACAGAATCTACCATTGAAAGTTTCATCAAGGTAGATTTCAAGATATTTAATATTTTGGGATGGAAAAATTCTACGCCCATTCATTTTTATCTTTAGATCTGTCACTTTTTCACTAGGTTGATAAAAAAATATGATTCTTATTTTATAGCTATTAAGTGAGATTTCATTAGCAACTAACCAGTAATAAAGAATTTTTAAATCAGCTTTAATTGATTTTTGCATAGATTTTGTAGAACTGTTAATATTAAAGTGATTTGTGTCATAAGCAGGATGATAAACTTTGCTATTTTTCAATAGCACAGTGTAAATCAATAATGTTAATTAAAAAAAAACGTATCAGACCAAGAACTGAGCCCTGAGGGACACCAAGTATTATAAGGTTTTATAGTCGATTCAAATCCCAATATTGAGACATATTGAGTGACTCTTTAAATGTGAAGAAAATTGATCATTTGCAAATTCTCTGACACCACAATGATCATGCTTGGCAATCAATATATCATGGGTCATTGTATCAAAAGCTTTTACAAGGTCTATGAGGACATTGAAAGCATTTTTTTTGTTATCAAGAGCTTAGCTCATATTTTATGTTATATCAATTTAGGCATGATTCGTTGATTATTCTTTGTAGAATTCATATTGAAGGGAATGTATGCATTGAAAATCTCCTAAAAGCTTGTATGTTCTGATGTTGGCAAGATCAGAAAGAAGGAATATCAGTCAATAAACAAGCAAGCGTGCACTTTTTTTGTGTATTGGGATTATTTCTGAGATTTTTAAGACATTAGGGTGTTTACCTGTGATAAATGAAAGTTAAATATTATATCATATTGGGCATTGCAAATTTCATCTTTTAGTAAATGCTTGTTGCCACGAAAATAGGTATCCTATTGAACTGTATTCAACGTGTACGTTTAAAAGAGAAAATATATTACGTATTAGGAGATTAGAGAAAAGATATATTGTGAATGAGATGAGATGATACTGAGTTATTCCCCTTACACCTGCCATCACTGTAGCCGTGCATTTTTTGTTTTTTTTGTAACAAAGAATATCTCAATTATTCATTAAAAAAACTTCCCTTCATCTCATTTTATTAGTTGCTTTTCATTGCAAAAGAATTTAAAATGTCTGATAATACTTCATTTAAAGAAAATTAAAAGAATACAAAAAACGAATGAATGAATCAAAAAATATCCTGTCCGGATAAGACTATTGGAAAGTGGCCTCTGCTTTTATAAACCTTTTTTCAGTAACCAGAATAAAAAGAAAAAAAAATAGCTCATAGATTCGCTGAGAAAAGTTTTATTGATACAATCAAATGGAAAAAAAATTCAAACCTCTTTGAACTAGCAAAGAAAATCCACATATATAAAATGCAATGTGTGTCTGTGTATTCATATATCAGTATCTATCCATCTATCTATTTATCTATCTATCTTTACATATATATATATATATATATATATATATATATATATATATATATATGTAACAACTTGATGTTTAATGTTGAATGTATTAAGCTCTTTATGAAATAAATCCATCTCATATCAGATACTGTATTATATCATATCATATTATATTACATTGTATTCCTGATTTGTATTGTACATACATATATATGTGTGAGTGTGTGTGTGTATAACGCTTTTCAATGAGTGCACAGATACTATATTTTGATCCTAGGTAGAAGTGGTGGTGATCGATACTTTGATTGTTGGTAGAGTGCACAGGTACTACCCTCTGATCCTAGGCAGAAGGCCAGGTAGCGATACTTTGATCCTAGGCAGAGCCCACATTTACTCTGATCCTTGGCAAAAGAGCTGATTCGCACATAAATTATCCTGTCCAGGCATTATGCTAATTGTACGTATAATAGCTTTATTCAATAAGCAATTCAGTAGAATTTAGATTAATTTAAAAAGAATTTAGTCTGCTGTAGATGATGTGAATTTATCACTACACAATGCTTTGATGTACCTGCAGTTGTGTGATGGTTATAGAGCTTATCTCAAAGACCATTACCAGTGTAGTGACTTTCTCACTAAATACATATGGCTCTAATCCAGATTAAGTAAAACTTGGTAATTACCTCGTTAAGGTAGGGCAATAGTCATTGAGCTGGTCTTGTTGACCCTTACAACAGTGCAGTGAGTATGATCCTCCTTGGGTGCCTCATAATCGTGACCTGGGGCTTAACTCAGTAAACGCCCATAAGAAAGCGATGGAGGGTTCCTCACTAAGAAGTAATGATAAACTGCTGCAGACAAATTTCAGAAAAAACATTCAAAGTTTGAAAAAGAAAATCAAGCGAGCCATGAAAATAACATCTATCACAGACTTTTGACATGTGTCAAAACAAAAGTGTGAGAAACTTGTATCTTATTAATTTTATTGCAATAATCTCTGTGCTATTAATAAGAAGAAAGATTGTGAGAAATTATCAAGAGAAGATTATTTGTGAAATGTTTCCTTGTCTTATGAATTTTCATGCTTTTTTATCACTTGAATTAATTTGTATTTTAATATTAGATATGTTTCTTTTATGTAAATTGTATATGGAGATGCTTGTAAAGACATTTTTATTTGATAAAGAAAAAATGGCTTTTTGAATTGATAATGTTAATGTACTGTGCATGTTTCAGAGACTTTAGAAAGAACAGTCTTTTAAAAAATGTACTTTTACAAATTTTGATGTAACTATTTTTGCCTCTGTCAACAAAGTTGAAGAGGTATATGTATTTGGTTGAGTCTGTCCATCTTTGTGTTTGTCGTTCTACATGATGTACAAGGCCCTACACCCCAGAGATGATACAGACAGTAGAATAATAATAATAATAATAATAATAATAATGATAATAGTAATACTGAGGAAAGTGCTAGAAATAAAAGATCTATGCCCCCTGCTGTTAGCAGTGGCCTAACAGGGCAGGAGGGAGAAAAAACACCCAAATGGTAGTGGAGGTACAGATCACAGCACTTCTGTGATAGGTGAGGGAGAGATGAGATGAAAGGAGGGCTGAAAACCTAAGGAGACTAACTGTCACTCAGCCTTCAGCGATAACCACCGGGCAACTGGTATGAAACTATAAACCGCAGTGCTGCTATGGACTATGAGAGTGTGGAGAGGAGGGCTGGAGACTTGAGGAGACTTGCTGTCACTCAACCTCCAGCGGTAACCACCAGGCAACTGGTGTGAAATTACAAATGAAAATAATGATAATAGGTTTAATTAGACACTGTATATAGACTGTCACATGACCAACATCTTTAGAAAGCATGCTGCCTCCGGGGTGATCAATTGAAAAATTAGAAAGAGGGATGACCGATGAATGAATTACTCACCTTTTGTTGGGTAACAAAGTAAGAATCTATTGGGCTCAATTGGAGCTGGATTGGGTAACCAATTTTAAGACAAATGTTCAGAAGTACTCAATACATGCACTTGCACTGATGAATCTGTCATCACAACTGTGCCGAATGTTAAAAGCATTAGACAAAAGCAATATGAGTTTTTCCAAAGGAGACCTTCTTGTTAAAGGTGAGAGAACTGTACATGCAACAATTGGACAAAATTCTCTGCCATTGTACAGAACACCAAAACCCAAGAAAAATATCATTTGGAGACAAATTGCAACACTGAAGTCTTATGTAACACTGTGCTCAAGGATGTTTACTGCAAATTAGCAGAGGCAACCACACCCACCATCCATTTCTGATTTTGGACAACTTTATACAGGAGCCAAACTAGAACAACTAAAACCCTTTGAGCCATTTAGTCAAGTTGACAAAATAACTGATCACAAATTTAAAGATGATGGATTACTGCTGGGCACAATTCATCCAACAGGAAACAACTTCCAAGAATATGCAAAAGAGTTTGTGCGATACATCAAACAAGAACAGGAGATAATCAAAAGGGTGGACATTGTCCAAGATTGTTACTTCCATTCCAGCATTAAAAGTGGAATCCATGACTGAGAAGTAGAATGTAAGATCATAGTATCAAGATCAACAAAAATCCAACAGAAAACCCGTTCTGAAGATTTTTTTAAAAACATTCTCAGAACAAGGAAGAGTTGAATAAACTTATTGGCTGTACATACTGTTAGCGAGAGAGAATTCTTACCAGATCAGAACATCTGCATCACTCAATATTATTCTGTAGTGCACAAAGGACTATGTCATGATATGCAAGATTCACCATATAAAGAAGCTGATATGCACATCTGGTTCCACTTATTGGACACTTCTATGACTTCAATGACACATTTCCTGAGAGGGACAGAGTGGTTGGTTTTGGAACTGGAAAGGATTAAAAGATGAGTGATGTAAGAGCAACTTAAACAAAACTTGGTAGAAACAAGTTCATGGCACTTCCATTTTCCACAGTTTCACTGGGACAGACACAACATCAGCATTCAAAGAGAAAGGAAACAAGACAGCATCCTGTTACTACTTCAAAACTCTTGAAAACTACACAGTTCTTCTGTATGAGAGAGGGGCAGATGCAGACATTGTCAATGGTGTACAATGATCCCTGTTCACAAAGAAGAGCCAATTATTTGAACATCTACCACCAACATAGGTGCGTTACTCTTGAATTTTCATTTTTGAATAAGAGATAATCTTTATGTTTGGGTAATTTTGCAAAATGTGGTCCACATATAAAAGTTTTATACTACATATTCAGTGCAAAACTATCGCACATGTATAACATAGAAACATGCATATTATTACTGTTTCCTGATCTCATTGAAGGCGACACATGTACTTTTTTTGTGCAGGATGCATTTATACAGTATGTGAAGAGAGCAGCCTATATTGATTACATCTGAACATCATGTATAGAATCACAACCAACCATTCCATCTCTTAGTGACGGGGGCTGGAGGAATGGCAAAGGAAACTCGGTGCCTGAGGAGATAACAATAGCAGAGGCGGGAATGCCTTCCATTCCTGCCAACTGTTCCTGTAAAAATGGTTTGTACACACTGCTCTTGCCCCAAAGCTGGACTTCTGTGGATAGAATCTTGCATTTGCAAATTTGAACTGTAACTTTATTGGACTAGGACTTCATTTGTTTGATTTTGTAAAACGTGATGTCAAAGGTGCTTTCAATACTCATAAGCGCTATTACAATGACCTTTTGAAATGAAAATGTGTAACTAATATGTTATTTCAAACTGAGGAGATTAGTTTAAAAGTATATTTTTATTATTTTGGTAATTTTATCAAAGTTTTGATCTTGTTTTCAGAACAGTTTCATTGAATATGTAACAATAATGACATTAACAGTTTCATAGCTTAAGTACACTATACGCAGCTGTTGGTAAAATATTTCATTAAATTTTTAAAGCTTGTTAGAAAATTTCAAATTGAGATAGAACAATTATTTCTTCATATTGTATGGCTGAATTCTTCATCTACTAAAATAAAAAAGCTTTTTTTTAATCTCAAATGGAAAAAAAGTTATGGGCAATTGAAGGGGAGTGAATGACTATCACAACTTATGGGAGTCATATTTAAAGAGTTCTGACATTAAAAAAAATCCTTGGAGCTCACCTCATTCATGTTAGGTGAAAAATAAGATCATTTTTTAAAATTTCAGGGATGAATTAAGGGATAGGTATCAGATCAATCAGAAATTATTTCTCATTCTCATGTATTGTAGGGTTCTTGTGGTGGCCATTTTCCAAAATGGCCACCACTACAACAATGTCTATAATTTTGGTTGGATCCATTGAAAATATCTAATATAATCACCTTAAGTACCATCCCTGGAAGTTTGGTATTTTTCTCCAGCATGTAATACTATAGTCGCTAAGGGAGCCTACTAATGCTAGCAAATGGAATAACTTCTTTGACTAAGTCACCTTGGAATTGTAATGAATTGTTTAATTGCCAAATATATTTATAAAGTATAGATAAAGATTAAAACCATGATAAATTTTGGGGTGAGACAGTTTCAAGTTTAATACATCAACACAAATGCTGCAATTTACAGTAATTATAAAGATGTAAATACTACATGAAAAAAAATAAATAGTTATGTTTGGTGTTCATGACTTGCATTCAGTTCCATGCTTAACTGCTTTTTCAAGGAGGGCATTTTTTAATTATTTACCTCTCAACAAAGTTGGAGAGGTATATGTATTTGCATCATTCCGTCTGTCTATCCATATGATATCTCCGAAGGCACTCAATCAATTTCAATGAAATTTTGTGGAAGGGTGGGCAATAGAGTAAGCAAGGGGTGGTTAAATTTGGGGACAGATCCAGGGAATTCTTTTTTGATTGAGAGATATTTTTTCCCCTTTTTTCCCCAATATATTTCAGTACAAGTCCATGACTTTCCACATGAAATCTCCTGAAGCTCTCAATGAATTCTGTGGCAGAGTGGACAACAGACTTTGGAAGAATTTATCTTATTTTGGAGTTGATCCATGTGCATTCACCTACACTATGTTGTAGTTCTATGTCTAGACCACATGATATCGGCAAACTTTCATGTCTGTCTACAGAATATTTCTAAAAGCTCTTAATGAATTTCAATGGGATTTTGTTGGGGGCTGAACTATAGAAATTATTGAAATTATTGACTCTGGAGAAGATCCATCACCTAAAATATCATGATATGACACATACTATTTTTGAACCTAGTCTTTTTGTTCATGTGCGTCTAAAAAACAATTTGTCAAGTTCCTAACTCACCAAATCTAATGCAGATTTGGAGGGCCAGAAAATTTATCAAGCCTTCATAAACTTCCTGATCATCTGAATTAATTTTGCATTCATTTCTACCCTCACAATTAACAGAGACACATGAAGACACTTGAAACCACATGAGAACTCTAGAACATTAAAAACTTGAATTAACATTCAAAATACTGCTAAATAATAGAAAAACATTTGTATATAGAAGCCATGCACAAAAACACATATTTTCCATTGTTTATTTGAACAGACAAATGGTTTGTTTTTCCTGAAGATGGTCTTTTCATTTATTACTTTCATTGTTGTTATTCCTATTTTAATACAATTGCTATGACCAGATATTTCATGGATTATTAATAATAATATAATTATTAATAAGTTATTAATAATATACTTCCCTCAACAAATTTTGAATTATTGTGCCCTTCCCACAACCATAAAGTAGGCCATCCCAAGGCTATCTCATTGCCAAGACCTTGCCAATGAAATATCTCTAACCCATCATATATCATAAATACCCCTCATTCTTACTCTCTATAATCTAAGACGACCATCACCTTCCTCCATAAATCCCAAAGGTCCATACTATCTGTATAATCAAATTAATGATCTTCCCTACCCTCCAAGGCCCTGTAGATCAGGGCAAAAATAAGTTTCAGTGCAGAGAAAATGTAAGATAACAAATAAAGTAGTGTGGTCCCAAAAAAGATGAGCTGTCTTTCCTTCAGAGCTTGTTGTATTGCTTTATTTTCTTATCACATACTCGAATGACTGTGATCCTGATTTCGCCTATCCCAACCCTCAGCTCAACATGGTACAACAACAGTAATATCATCAATGTTGGAGTATAAGATTCAAAAACATGCCTATTTTATGGACAGATAAACAAAAAGGTCATATCATTCATTATATAAGTCACTAGTTTACCCCTTGTTGTAAAAAAATAACTACAATAATTGAGTAATTTTACAATCGCATTGTACTTATAAAATATCACAAACACTATGTTGCCCAGCATTTTCTTGTTTATGTTCAATATTTCCTGAATATTAAACTAATCCAAAGGTGAAATTAAGTAAAGATACAAATTATCAAATTTTACGTAATATAAAATTCTATTTCTGCCAAGTTATAGCACCAGACGTCACTGATGTTATAAGTGAGACAGACGACAAATGAACATTGCTAATTATCATATCTGTGGATATCAACATAGCATGAGCTTGTATCAGACTATCTACGCAGAGAGATCCAATAAGAATCAAACCTACTAACAATGGCCAGCAAGATTAGCTTCTGATCATTGCTACTTGATGTGTATTCTGATCTTTTTTTTATTCCGTATTATTCCAATGGTGGTAGATTTATGATGACGTAGACCTTTTGTATTCATGGATATAAGGGGGATGGGTCAGGACAAAAGGTCGCCATAATCTACTGCTTAGTTATGGAAGGGATATTACTAAATCTGATTCCATTTTTACAATATAACTGGTCTTATCCAGTATATTAAAATAGGGCCCATGTGTTAATTCATTATACGAAATTAATACATGTTTAAGTTCGAGAGTAAATGCAAAAACATAACAACGAAAGAAAGAGGCAACACTTAATGAAAACAAATTTTAATTCATTCAACAAATAAGAAAGGAAGATACGTATCTTTGAGTATGCCTTTGTAAGCAAAATGAATGAGTTTCAGCCGGAATCTGTTCCCAAATGCTTTGAGTTTACCACCACACGCTGTGATGTCATGAATGTGTTGAGGATGAAGGACATGCTAGTTGCCATGACACTTCATTGGTAAGTAGGAGAGTCTATGCACAACATGTATGGATATTGATACAGAGATTAAACATTGTTTATAATCAGAACAAAAACAAATGCAGATGTTTAAACAAACAAATTGGACCTACATTTACTGAGTTCACAAATAAGACATGTATAGGCACTAAATTCAAAGTGTAAAGGAAAAGACTTGTTAGCATTATGAATATTAATACGATCGTCGATAGAATAGGCTCGATTGCTAGTTTAGCGCGTAGAATCTTTGCTGAATCCGAACAGCGATTGTTTGAGAGTCAAGGATTTTGGATCCTCATGGGTGATGTGTCTGTAGCACGCATGTGGCCCTGTAGATGTGGAAGGAAGGATGCTGTACAAAGAGAATTGACTGTGTGCCAAGTATGAAATTGGATGCGCATTGATAAAACAACATGGAATGAAAATATACACATATTTTTGGCCCGGGAAAAGACGTACGTTTAATAAAAGAATAAAGATGAAGTACATGTAAGGATAATATTAATATGATTGATCGTGGGAAGTAATGTTAGGAGAAGAGCAGAAGAAGAGATGGCAGATGGTGAGAGCTTTCTTGTCTTGATAGTACTGGCGTCGGAGTTGGAGCAGAGTCGTCTGAATGTGTGGGTTCTGTATGGTTGGAGAGCTCCAACATAATATGTAGAAACTGGGTTCAGTGTGGGAGCCTTACTGCCAACTTACAGTTAACTTGGCGGCTATTCTCAGACGCTGATAGACTCTCGACGAACAGACTATGAAAGACATAGAACATGGAGTTTTACCCATGCATGTTTCCTGAAGTTATGTTTAATGATGGTTAAGATTGGATCGGCCATTGGGTTGGCGAAATGATAACGATCTTAGCGAAATGGAAAGAGAGTGGAAGAGTAGCTGGCCATAAGGGCAGGGGCCAGTGGCATGACCAGCTAGGGGTCCTGGCATCAATGAGCATTGGACCAGGGAGAAGGAAAGAGAGAGAATGGCCAGCCGCAGAGGCCGGGGCTAGAAGTGTAGCCAGCTAGGGGTGCTTGAGCTAATGACCACTGGACCATGTGCATCCAGGGGTTTTATAGGGGTGGTCAGAGGAAGTGACATTTTGGATATCTAGCTAATAGAAGAGTTTCATATTAAATTCCTAACTAAAAGTATAGGGGGCACTACACTAGGTAATTAAGGAAAGAGATTGGATCCATGATAGAATGAGTATATAGTATCAGTTAGTAGCAAGGTGGAAGAGAAAGATAGAAATTAGCACTCAAGCAAAAGGTAGGAGCTCTATGCAAGTAGTATCAGCCATGAGTTAATGAATTTGAGATAACTGAAATACTTTGAATCCATAAGACTTATAAGGTAATTTGAAGACTAAGGAATAATTATAGAAACAGGGTTATCAGTTGTATGCCTTACTGCCAAGTTGGGGGTGATGAACTACACTAGAAATCATAATCGTGTTTGTACGTAAATGAGATAACAGAAGATGCGAGTGTTTCGGCCAATGGTTTCTGACCAGAGAGGCTGACCCTAACTAACGAAAATGGGGCTCCTCCTACACATTTCCATTTTGCATGCAAAGCTAATGGTCCTGTTTCCAGTATACTGCGGTTGGCAGTTACAGCCCTTTATTCAGACATAGGAAAAATAATACATAAATGTTACAGTTTTCAACCCATATGTGCTTTCTGAAATAAGAAGGATCAGAAGACAGAAGATTATTATGACTGTTATGTAGTAGATGCATTGTCATTTCATTTTTCGTGAACGGAGATGTATTTGGCTAGAAAACAGGGCATGCTATTTAGTAGCTGAATCTATGAGATATATCTCTACACCAGTGAAATGAAAGTGGCAAGGTTTAGAACAGTGATTGGTCACAGTGGAAAAGCGGTAAAGTTCAAATCAGCTTAGAGGCAAACAAAATAATAATGATCTTATAGAGGAGGAAAGGAAGAGAAAGAGAGAGACAAAGTATTGACTGAGAAAATCAAGGCAAATGAGCAAGCGTTTACATTCATTTAGGATTTTTATTGACAGTAGATAAAAGAAGTGGCATATTGCAAACGTGGCTAGTTTTAGGGTTTTGTATCTCAATCTAATACTTATTTATCTTCGTAATTAATGTTGATGGAAAATGTAGGATTCACTACATTAGCATGAGTTGGCATCAGACCATCTGTACTGGAGGATTCAATGAGGATCAAAAGTTAGCAAGATTATTGCTATACAATCTGTGTCCTTATGTATTTTTTTTCCATATCATTTGTTAAATCAGTTTAGTTTGTTATCAGACCATCAATGGTAAGGGACTCAATGAGGATTGAATCCACTAACAACAGCTAGCAAAAGTGCAGATCTTTACAATCCTGATATGTTTTTCCTTTTCATATGATCTACTCTCAATCTGAGTGGAAAAAATTCACAGTTATATTTGGATTGAAATAGAAAAATACTGAAATCATCTACCAGGAAAAATGCATTGTTTCAAATGATGGGTAGGAGTAATTTTCATCAGCAAAATATTTATCCCTGAGTGGAAGATTTGGGTGTTACGGACTGCAAACCAAGAAAATTACAATATTCATTACTTGAGTAGATTTTTGGATACCTTTAAAAATGTGTGATTACAATATCAGATCAGATGAAAAAAAATACAATATAATTACCAATTACTGAAATTTTTGTCATGTTCTGATTTTTGACCAAGTATTTTTTGTCCTATTTAGCACTTTAAGTAAGTTTTTTTTGTCCACTACTTCACTTTATAATCACATACACCTGACGGACATGACACTCAAATCTTGTTTCTATCACAACGACCAAATCTTTTTTATTCCCCATTGAAATTACTTCTTGTAGGTGTAGATGATTTTGCTATATATGTTACTAGATATTTCAGATAGTTACTGGGTAAGGCCCCCTCGACACACCTAGGAAGAGGCCATGCCACCCCTGGTTTGGCTGAAAACCTGCCCAATTCAACAGTTTTCCAGCTAGCAAATATATATATATATATATATATATATATATATATATATATATATATATATATATATATATATATACACACACACGCATATATATAAATATATATATATAGCAGTTTAGAATCATAGTTATATTGTTAACAGAATCCCCTCAAAACCTTGAAAAATCTTTTTGGGTGAAAGACCAAATAGTCCAAGTTCTCCACCTAGGTCCACTGAATATTCATACCAAATTTAGTTGACCTGCACCGATGTTCAAAGTGGGTACACAGTGACTGACTACCGAGCCCGTTGTTTTAGATGAATAGAGCATAAATACAGTCTGTTTTCAGTATCTTTTCCTGAATTTGGTAATCATTTTTACATTTGAAAAATTGATTTTCATGTTTTATACGTGTTTCATTTTACTGCCACAAAAATATTTTTTTGGAATCATTATCGAGATATGAGACAACTGATTACGGTTTGTTAGACTTGGGTACATTTCCTTTCAAAGTCGACTAACTTAATTTGATGAGAAAACTCAGGTGATTTTTTCCGAGATTCAAAGGAAGTCTTCGGAAGAGTTACTTCCCTTTGAATTATTTCCTTGTAACGTTCAACTTCCTGCGGAAACAGACGCTATTTTATGGTAAGCATATTTGTTTCTATTGTTATTTTAAAAACATATTTTGCTATTTACACTTGAAGACTTGATAATACTCATGTTGTGTTGCATATGTATCTATCTGAAATCTGATGAATATAAACTATGATCAATTTAACGACCCATTAAGATATCCTTTGGAGAGTGTATCTTAGCGACAAAGCTGGAAGTGAGGGTTTATGTTGTTGTGTACGTACGTAACGAATAACTTTTCATCAAGCAAAGAACAATATCTAATTTTACGTAACTTATTTCTCATTTGTATGTTTACACTTTCTGTTTTGGTTTAAATAAGATTGAATTGGGAATAATGTTTAGTCTTTTTACTTTTCTGGTTGCGTTTTTATGGTATCAATTTCCGAAAGAAAATGAAAACACATCACAAGTCTAACCTTTAGAGTCGCATTTTTTGTTAAGGTCTCCACTTTCTTGCTTTATAAAAAGTGTTTTTCTCAAATCTTGATTTCTATTTGTCTTGTTATGTTGATTGAAATGATCAGTTTATACATCGATCTTTATTACTTTATCTAGTGTCAATTATTTCGATTGTTTTGTTTGTTAAGAGAGTAAAATAGATGAGCAACAACTGTCTGTTGTCTCTTTAATAGGCTGAGTTTTATTATTAATTCAATTTTCGTTTGATAACTGATTCTAACATGGATGTTTCTTCCTCTAAAAATGATCTTCTAGTGAAAGCTTCTATTTACAAGTATTTACCATACATCATCATTTGGTTAAACAAAATTGTTGAAATTTATCCACAGGAACCCCCCTTTTTTTTCTTTCAAATCTGACATTATTTATTGATCTTTTCTGTTTTTTATTTTTAATTTTCATTAAATCGTCCCTATCTGAAACAAAAACATTACAGTAAATAAAGCGTCTTTTTTCTAAAACACTTAATCAATTATCTTAACTTTCTCTTTTTATTGGAGACTGATTTATTTAGTCAATGACAATAACTTTCTTTCTCAAACTACAGTTTTATTCTTGGATTTTCGATTGACTTTTTAGATGCGTCCATGCATCTCTATGAGACTCTTTTCTGTCGGTCGGTCCTTAATGTGTTAAATATCAATTTTATCAGCTGTATCATGTCTGATTGATATGAAACTTGGTCCAGACTTTCGAGTGGACCATCCCCATTTTCCTCCTCCTGCTACCACTACCACCACGTCTTGTATGCTAAGTATAATTTTTCTCAGGTGGTATCATGTTGGATTGATATGGAACTTTGTTCAGACTTCGGGTGAACCATCCTCGTCTTCCACTCCCTCCCTCCTGCTACTTCTACCACGGAGGGTGTACGCACTGTTGAACTTATGGTTTTTGTTTTCTGAGTAACTGATTCATCGCAAATGTTGAGGATATTTTTGGTAATTGTTTGGATGAGGTTCGTAAAAAAGAGAGGTAATTAGTGAAGACACTGTAAATGATAAAAGTGTACTTCTTATTCAAGTGAGTTCATGTGGAGACTGTTAATGACGTAGAAAATTTATCTAGTCATTTTATGATATTATTTTCAACTATACCTGGTACTGCCATAAATACTGTTACGAATGTATCTGTTGATTAAAAGAAAAGTAAATAGATAAATGATAAGGCAAAGTAAGATTCTGTGTATCTATTGACTCTGCTTCAAGTATTACAAATATCAAATTATTCAAAATGCTTCCCTTTGTGCTTTATGCACAGCTTCAAATGATCAGGCCTTTCATTGATTGCAGTATGCATAATTCTTATTGGAGAATTGGTGGCTGATTTTATCACAGAACGTTGTAGACATTCCAATTTGGGGTCTCCTTTGTTACAAACAATTCTTTTCAGTTCTGATCACAATCTGTAATCTAGAGGATTGAGATATGAACTTCTAGAGGGCCTATCCTCAGGTTTGGAATGTTGTTGCTAGACTACTGTTGAGTTACTCTTGTCTTGTGGAGCAGAGTCCTGTTGGAATGTCCATTTCTCTCCATGAAACATGGTCTCTTTAAGATGTTTAACTTGACCCTTGAGAATATTGTTGACATACATGTGAGCAGTTGTTTTGACTCCTTCCTCACAAAAGTGATCCTGAGTAACACCTTCACAATATACTCGCTAGCACACCATGACAGAAGAGGAATGATGGCCTCAGTGCACTCAGTGAATGACCTGAGAAACTTCTTTGGAACTATGAACATACACTATCATTTAGGTTATTGATACACTTTTCACCTTAGGATATCTTCTCATCCGTGGAAAAGATTCTTCTGTGACCATTGCTACTGAAGTAATAGTTTTTTGATTTCAGCTCTCTGGTTTTCTTCAGAATTGGAGTTAGGCATTTAGTCTGATATCATTTTTGATCAGCTGGGACATTGATCTAGGTGAAGTATTTGTCTCTCTAGCTGTGATATTCTTTTTTCTCAAAGGATTTCTTCAGATTTTTGTTTGTCACAGCTTTGATGGCACTGAAGGTCCTTACTCTACGAAGATGGCCCAGTCGTTGTACATCTTCAACAGTCTGATGTCGAATGAATCTTTTTTAAAGTATAATACACAAACATTCTTCTGATCCCAAGTGATTTGAGCAGTTTGAAAATAGCAGAAGGTTCATGACTAGCCTTATAAATGCTGATCACCATGATTCTGATTTCTTCATCACCCCATTCCTTAGTTAAACACTATATTTACTTAATCGTACCCCTGAATGGAAGAATAGAGAGTTAGCAACTTTTCTATTGAATAAAATAAATGAACTCTGTGAGAAATGTTGAAAAATATATAACTATTACTACATTTATTTATTTTAGTGTTACAAATATGAAAAAAAATTTCTAATTTTTTTGTTAATTGCTACCCTAACCCTAATCACTAATCCTAAATTATATCTTTTGTAGTTAGATTCAATTTTACCATTTTATATATTTTCTAATTTTATTGTTATGTAATTAGTTAGCAGCAGCAGCTCAGATAATTGTGTGGACACTAGTTACCTCCCTTCTTTGCAAACCTTATCCATACATTAACCCACAATCAAATTTGCCTTTTCTTTACTTGCTGCTAGATTCAATTTGCTATGAAAAAATTCAGATCAACGTGTTCCAGTTGTATGACAATGCAGTTAATTGATCCTTATTCAATATTAAATTCAATTTTTGCTTCGTGGTGGGGATTGAATGAAAATCAATATATTTTAGATGTAATTATGACATATCCATCATTGTTATTCATGGTCAAAAGTTGTTGTATACCTTAGTAATTTCATGTACTTTCAATCAAAAAGAAAGACCTTTATTTTTTTTCGGAAATTATCAGTTTCCTCTTTATCTAATGAATTAAATTGTTTGAATGGTCGTTTTGCCTCAGTTCTTGAATTTGTCTTGGGTAATCGAGAAAAAAAAAACATTGACTGCTGACTTTATGTGATTTGATCGCATTTGTGTGATGTCATCAAATTTTCATCCAACTACGGGAAAGTATTCCTTAATTTTTTATGGTCTTAGGTGGGTTCTATTTACATTGTGATTATAATGCTACACTGGATCCTTATCTTCCATCTATCATATGAAACTACAGCTGTGTATTTCTCTTCCTCTCAGTGTTTATGCCAGTATAACTATTTTTTAAAATGTATTTTGGTGTTGTTTTTCTATTTAAATGTCACCTACATTTTTTTTTGAGAAATAATGAATTTATGAGAACAATAAGTTTCAACCTTATGCCTGACTATGGTTATTTTAAAAGATGAGGTAAAAAATGATTATAAAAATTTTGATTTATTTTAACCTTAAACCTGACCCATAATACCAGTGAGGGAAATGGGATGTAGGAACCAGATATTTATTGTAAGGCTGTATCTAGTGTTTATGCTCAGGGATTACAGAAGGTGTCCATCATGATGAGTGAAGTGAATCCATTTAGCTGGGGGTTCTGGGGCACTCTAAATTGCGTGGGTAATTTTTTCCAATTGTGGCCAATTCAGAGGCATTTTGAGATGTTTAAAATAGCTGGAATTTGAGAAGTAGGTATACACCATACTCCTACAAATTTTGAAATTTCACCCCAAATATACTAATGAGCTGACTTCAATTAAGTGTTCAGTGTTTATTCAATTTTGAATGAATTATTTTATGAAAAGGATATTTTGTAAGAAAAACTATTAATTTTATGAAATCTCAATAAAATATCTTTGGGATGCTAAAAATATTGACATTTCTAAAAAAAAATAAGTCTTTATAGAAATTGAATCAGTTGAAATTTCATTCGATGCAGCAGGCTATCAAATAAGGAAAATAAGACATGCATTAAAACTGGAATATTTTCTGTTTGGAAAGCTTTTTGTACCCTTGTTCATTAAAATACAATCTACACTTTTTCTTTTTGCTAAAAAAACTGCTAGGAATTTTTTTTATCGCTGTTTGAAAAATTTGTCATTAAATTATTAATGCTTGCTTACTGAACCCCTGGAAATTCTATGATTTAATTTCAAAAAACCAAGGAATAAAGATCAATATGACATTTATGTTTCATTTTTTGGTTAAATGTATATAATGATGAAATAAATCAAAAAGTGAACAAATAAAATGAACTGATGTTCAAGTGTCTGCTATATTCTTCCACATTTTCTGTTTCTTTCTCAATCTGTCACTTCAAAGTATAATCTTACCAGCTGTCTAGCCCATCTCTTTTCTTCCCCTCTCTTTAAAATGTGATGGGCTATTGTGATGTGATAGAAATGGTAGAAATTATTGTGATGATGGTATTTGGATGCTTCCAATAATCCTAAACAGAAGAGTATACAACCAATGCATTCTCCCGATAGTCACTTATGGAGCTGAAACATGGAACCTAACCAAGAGACAGACCTGCAAACTGAGAAGTATGCAACGTGGGCATGAGAGAATCATGCTCAACCTTACATGGAGAAATCACAAGATAGCATAGTATATAAGGAAGAAAACTGGTGTCCGTGACATCATAGAAACTATTAAAAAACTCAAATGGCAATAGGCAGGCCATGTTGCAATAATGAAAGACAACCGATGGACATCACATCTCATAACATGGATTCCCAGAGATCACATAAGAAACCGAGGCCGACAGAACACAAGATGGAGAGATGAACTAGACAGATTCAGGAAATACTGACTCCGTGACGCCCATGATAGAGAATTGTGGAGAATCCTGGGGAAGGTCTATGTCGAACAACGGATGTTAAAAGATTACTACTACTACTACTACTACTACTGCTGCTGATGATGATGATGAAGAAGAAGAAGAAGAAACATTGTTATTCAGAAAGAATAGTGTTTTACTTATCAATAACTAAAAAGTTTCATTAATTTTAATGAAATCAATTTTTCTAAAATGAATTTTGATTATTTTCTATATGCGGGATTCAGAAATTACATAACCTTGGATTTATCAGTTGAAAGCTGTATTTGATAAGGTTTCTTGTCATCCATTATAAAATTTAAAACAAACACATGCTGACTGTACATTTGGAAGGGGGAAAGTATTGGATTACTTGTAAGGTATCTATGCTTGGATTGTGTTGCGTTTCATAAATTTAGAAAGTCAAAAGCAAGGCCCATTGTTGGTTTTTCTCTGGCAAATAGTTTTAACCAGGTTATTGCAATGGATTTGCATGAATTGAAATTTAATTCCTGTTATTTACACATCATTGATGTGTTCAGCAGCTTCAGAACAGCTGCTATCATACAAAAAATGACCCACAAATCATTTTGGAAAAATTTATGCAGATATGGATTGGAATATATAGAGCCTCAGAAGTAGGTTTATATACTGATGGTGGTGTTGAATTTAACCACCAGATTTCTTGTGATATGGCCCAATATTTAAACATGTCAGTCAAAACTTCGGCAGCATATGGTCCTTAGTCAAATGATGTGATTGAACAATACAATTCTACACTGACTGAAACTTTACAAAGAGTAAAAAAAAATCTTTTGTACCTTATTAAATTTGCAAGCTCATTCGAAAAACAAATTCTTCCTTATTGAAATTACTTGTATACTTTTTTAAGAAAAGAAAAAAATATTCACAAGATAGTTGCGCTTTCTGATACTGGTTAATGATAGGAAGTGATAGTCATTATAAATAGAACTCTCCATATGGATGAGGTAGTTATTTGATTCCATGTGTGAGGTATTACCTTGGAGTAAAGCATAACCATTGTATATCAGCATAATGTAAATTTTTTAAAAAATCATTTTTTAATAAACTGCCTTGTTTTAAAATTTTTGTAATTGCTTAAAGCAGAAATCACATAAACTGAGCAATTTTATTTTTAAGAACTAAAAATTGATAAAAATGTGTCAGGGTATTGAAGTAGTTGTAACTGTGCTAGCAAAATGAACGCTATACAGGATTGACAGTATTTATCCACCTCCCCACAAGGACATAATGTGTGGCTGACACTCATACATATATGTAAGGATAAAACTTGTCCAGTTTTTATGGCCTTGACCTTTTAGTGCAATGGGCAGGGCCAGCCTGGGGCAGTGGACCCCGCTGGAATCAGACATATTTTTAGGGGCAACAGAAATCCTTTGCTTGGTAGTGCTTGTCAAAGTAAAATTTCAACAAAACAAAAATACAACACATTTTTTATCAGCCTTGAAGAAGCTATAAGTTCTCCTCAATAAGTTTTATGATTTGAAGTGTCAGGTAAATTTTGTAATTTTCACATATGTTATAATTTATCCTGAGAATCTAAGCTATCTACTTATAATGTTTATTGATTTTACACTTAGTCTTCTATGTACATCTTGGATAGGATGGTGGAATATTAATGTCAGGTAGGTTAGACCATATTGATTGAGTGGCCCAACCTAACCCATGGAATTTTCTTTGTAATGCTTATCTATATTCAGTCATTTAAATGAAGCTTCTATAGTTGTCACTGAAAACATTTTGAATACAGGAACTATTTGTTAATTTGTCATAGAAAACCGTTTTATAGGGTCATTGGGTGTAAACCTTCTTTCAGGTACAAATGGTTAGATCAACCATCATGCAACATATGAAGATGCTTTGGTTCAAAGTGCATTGGAAGAGATTAGCAAAAGAAAAGACAACACTTTCAGAAATGCTGCTTATCTGAGAAGTAATGTTTGCTTGAGCTGTCAATTAGAAAGTCAAACAAGAAGACCAAATGTAAAGGAGAAATGGAGATATCTAAGAATATAGAGCAAGAGACTGATGACAATAACCTGGAAGAAGATAACTGCTTTCAAGGGGATGACAGCCCTGATGCTCAAGATATTTGTGTACACCCCAAGTTTGCTGTATCTAGAGTGCCAATCAATTTTAATACGAATTGAAACTAGCTAGCTTCTGTAATTCCAGTTGTCAAGTTGAAATATATCTTAAAAGTTTCACAACCAGAATTCATGTTTTTCTTTCACTTTTTTATCATTGGTCCAATATGTGCCACATGATAGTTAAATGTACTCCCACTGTTGGGACAAACTTCTTTGAATACCAATTTCCCTTTCTACAACATTACTTGGGAAGGACCTGATCCTGGCTAACATTAAGGAAGATGTAATACCGTCATCCCTTGTGAACAAATCTAGAACTTAGTCATTAAAGCAATCACCTGACAACCAAAAGTTTAAAAAGTGGACCATCTTACCCCAATCTCCCCTTTTTGGTTTCATATTCCAAATGGTACCTTATATCAAATTTATTTTTTTCATTTACTTTCAGCAGAAAACCAAAAGGCCGGAAAATACTTCGAAAATGACCTATTTTTATATTCCTTCAATTATTCAATACAAATACTTGGGAAAAATTTGTCATATAAAGTCCACATACAAGTGGATATTGGCTAAATTTGTGCTAAACTTCAAAATTAAACTTTTCCATAGCTCGTTTTTAATTTTTGGAAAATTTGTTGAATTTTGCTGCACATGCTCACAAAAATCCAATTGAATCTACAATACCTTGCAAAATGATATTGGCTCAACTCCTTTCTATTTCCATTGCTTTTATTAAAATCAAATTCGGTTGTTGCAAAAATATTTTATGTTTGTATTTCTGATGGACAGAATTTGCTCCTAAATAAATGTTGCAAATTTCCTATGTCTTGAACAACAGAGAAGTATTTAATGTTTTTAAACTCTGTTTCAATATTTAACACAAGGTATTACATCATATGAAAATAATCCAGTGGAATTTTCATTTAAACACCTATAATTTAATTTCTGCCACTGGCCCAAAATTTAGCAGCCCAGTAAAAAGCTATTTTTTTCCCCATTTCAAAGGACCTCTGCCTTCTAAGTCACATAAAATAGAGGTAAAATAAAACCAGGTATTCTCATTTCCATTTTTATTCCTGATTATATTTTTTTTAGAAGATTGAAAGTTTGAACCGATTTCTGGTTGTGAATTGATTATATTCCACTGTTTATATATTAGAACAAGCTTAGCTTTGCTAGGGTCAAATTCTCTTGCTTCATTGAAATTTCAAAGGTAAACAAGACTGAATTCATTTCTCCATACAATAGTTTTCCAAACTATGTGTCCAATTTCAACTCCTGTTGTAGAATTTTGTGTAAATAGGGTTTCCGAACTGTAGCAAAACAAATCAACCTGAGCTGGACTTCAGAAGTGGGAAATGAATTTATCTTCATTTTTTGTGTTTGTCATGGTGTCACTCTTCTTCGTGTATGACATCATTGGTTTTTAGTCATTGTCATCCGTTATTGTTGTTAGATACAAAAATGAAATCAAAACTCAATAGTAGGAGTTTGACAAAAAAAAAAGAAAGAAAGGAAACATATTATCAGTCTAATGGCTAATCTGCCACTTGCCTCAAAATCAGTGTAAGGAAAAAGACAGAAAAAAACGTACCCAGCCTAATGGTTAATCTGACATTGGCCTCAAAAGCAGGGCAGAAAAAAAAGAAAGGAATGCCAACTCAGCCTAATGGTTAATCTGCCACTGACTTTAGAAGCAAAGCATGAAGAAAGGAGAAAGTGTTACTCCTAGGATATACTGCTCACAAACCAAACACCCATAACCACAGAGTTGCAGATGTGATGATGAAAATTGAAATCTATTTGTGCTTATGTATGATATAATGGGTTGGTTATGTACAGGTTTACTGATATATTTAATTGTTTTCACTGAAAAGAAAAACCGAGTTTTTCTATACTCCATTATTATTAATTTTTGCTACTATTTATCATTGTCTTAATTGTTGCTTTTTATCGCTACTAATTAATTTAAATGAAGGTAAGTAATTAAGGTCACTTATTTGTGAAAAGATGGTTTTTGCAGTGTTTTTGGTAAACTGAACAGAACAATTGCCTACAATAATTAGCTGTAAATGGGAACTAATTTATCTGTAAACTGATTAATTTTAAATAGGGGAACCCTGAAGAAGTAGAAGTGTGGGAGAGAAATTAAAGATCTTTCCAATCAAACGAAAACAGTGGTCATTTGAATAACAAGAAAAAACGTATATATGAAATGAGCCATATCCTATTTTGGGGTTGATTTTTCATGCTGCTGCTCTAAAATCGGAAATGTTCTCAGGATTTTGGGAAAAAAATGCTCTTTTTTTTTCACTTCTGGGATCTTTTTTTTTCCAAAAAACACCCCATTTTTTAGGGTTTTACTAGCGAGGGAGATGTACAGATTGCATTTTTCATGCTACTGCCTTGAAAATTTACATCAGTGGCCTACTATACTTTCTGGAAACACTTTTTTTTTCAAATTTCCCAAATAGGTTATTAGTGGATATTTCAGTCTGCAATGGTCTTTTTGTTTGTCTGTTTGTCCACATGATATCTCAAAAAGTACTCAATGAATTTTAATTAAATTTCAGGGATGGGTGGGTATTGGAGTAAGGGAGAATTGATTAAATTCTTGGATGGATCCAGGAATATATTTTTTATCATGAGATATTTTTCCGTTTATTTCTTTTACCAATACATTTATGAAAAACTCATGACTGTCCACACGATATCTCCAATAGTTCTCTTTGAATTTAGTTAACATTCTGTGGAAGGCTAGAAAATAGGCTACAAAAGAATGATTAAATTTTGGGGCTGATCAATTAACTCCCTTATGTCATGATTATATATCCATACCACATAATATCAAAAATTTCATGTCTGTCCACTTGATATCTGAAAAGGCTGTTAATGAATTTCAATGAAAATTTGTGAAAGGGTGGACAAAAAGTTACAAAAGAAGGGGTTCATTTTGGGGGAGGATCCAGGAATTTTTCTCTGATTGAATGGTACTTTTCATCTTTTTCATACATTTGTTAATGTTCAGACTTTCCTCTCAATACCTCCCAAAGTTTTCAATGGATTACAATAAGTTTGTAGTAGGTTGGACAATATACTACAAAAAAGTGATTTTGGGGTGGATCCATGCACAATTACAATGGCATTGGCAGAGGTATATGCTCTCTTAGTGCCTTCTAGTTATCATTATGTTTAGCAAGACTAACAAGCTTTTTAAACTTATTTGTTAAGTAATATTGGTGCCTGAAGAATTTTCATTTTTATTTGAGGCTGAAGTAGTGAGTCATTGTAAGATTTGAAATGGTACAACGTGTTGAAAACATAATCCAAATTAGGATTGTCAGTCTCTACTGTATCATGTTCTCTTCTGATAACAACTTCTGTTGCTCCCTTATGCTTATAAAATGTCCTGTTATCTTATCTCTATATATCCAGATTGTCTTATTGCTCAGTCTGCATAATTCTAAACATTCAAAGGGATCAAATTCTATTCTCTGGCTTTTTCCTATGAGAATAAATTCAAGTTATTATTTGTTGTGAATTGCATTAATGGTTTACTGTATACCTAGAAATCAATTTCCCCCCCCCCCTTCGTCCTTGTAACTTCCTTCACATAGTTTTCTCCTCTGGGTTAGCTTTCATTACCTAAATTCTGTTTTCAAGTTTTGGCTCTGTTTTTTTACGCCCATTTGATTTATGTCTACTGACAAACGTGGTCCTGTAGGCATTAATTTCAATTAAACTGACAACCTCTCGTATCCAACAACCACTTTAAACTGGTAACTCCTTAAATCTGAGTTTAAAGAGTAAAAAAGAAGAAAAATTTTATTTGAGGGTTATAGTGAACTGCTACCACAATTCACTAACATGGTAGGAAGAGAAAGGAGGGAAAAGAAAGCTAGGTAGTTTGATATGAGGGTAGGAAAGGAGAATAGAGAAAAGAAAGGTAGTTTAATATGAAGGGAGCGGGGAGAAAATGAAATCTGGTAGTTGAACAGTAGAGTAGGAAAAGAGATGTGAGAAAAAACATTTGGTAGTTTGATATGAAGATAGGTCGGGAAAGGGGCTGACAGCAGCTACTGATACTATAAGCGTGACAGACGCAGCTCTTATGATGATTTGTGAAGGGTTTTTTTAAAGCTTTTTCAAATCATTTTTAAAGATAATACTAGATATTCGTATCCATTTCAATATTCCAAGCCTCTTTCTTTTTCCATTTCTCAATGTTTATTATTACTGTGTAACTCTTCTTTGACTCTTTCAGGATGAACCAACCATATAACAATTAAAAAATGGGCCTTGATTTCAAAGAGGCTTTCTCCAGTTTCCTGCACCAATATTTTCATGCCAATGCCAATTTTTGGAATTCTGTAAAGATCTATGGCAATTTCAAAGTGGCTGTAGATGAATACCAGGAGGATTATCTCTTCAGTGAAGTAATTACTAAATCAGACTGTTGTTGCTCTTCCAACCTTTTGGATAAGGTAACTACTCCAATTAGTATTCGAGGCACTGGCCAGCCACAAGCCCCTATAATTATTAAAGAAGAGCCGAACGAGCTTAATCGACCAACAATAATCTCTAGTGATGCGACTATTACAAATAATAGCAATATAACTACACCAAACACAAATACTCCCTCTATCAGCACCAGCCCTTCAACCAACAGCAGCAGTAGCATCACTTCGACAACAGTTGTTGATAAGACAACTAATTGTTGTGCAGATGGACAACCTAACCATGTAGAAACCGAAAAGACTTACACAGTACTGTCCCCTGATCCCACCTACACAATCCCTCCAAGGCCCTCCCGCTGGTACATTAGCAACTGCCAGCCCCAAGTAACGGACATTGATGGGCGCCCAATTATACCATCACTGCTGGTCAGTTCAGCACCGACAGTGCCATCATCTCCCAACAAGATAACTGACATGTTGCAGATTACATCCTGTGAAGGTGATGAAGAGGCAGCTGCCCTGCAGACATTCTCATCTGCACAAGAACATGACCACATATCTACTGAGGACACAGTCACCCTGCAAGGACCAACTACTTTCACTTCTGAGGCACAAGTAGCAGGTGAGTTTCTTTCATTGAATTTTCTTCCCTTTTTTTCGTTCCTCAACCCCTCCCCATCAAATGTTGTAAATAATTATTGGGTTCGTACGTGATTATGATCCTAATAATTATTTTTTCATCTGTCCATTGGATTTAAATTCTTTTTTATTATTAGGTAAGGTTGTAGTTTTTTACATCAGCTTTCAATAATCTCATTTATATCATATATATAATTATACACAGTTGATTTTGCTTATTAGGAACACATCTGGACAACAAATTTTGGTCCCTATAAGCTTTTAGACAGATTTGCATAAAAAAGACAAGAACATACGTTTTATTCTGTTCTTATACAACTGGTCCTACTCAGTTGATATCATTCAGAACTGATGCCACCAATGTTCCATTTAACCAGAATGGACTGTGTGTGTGTGTGTATATATATATATATATATATATATATATATATATATATATATATATATATATATATATATATAAGGAGGGGGTTCATATAATTTTCCTGAATCTCTTTTGACCACTGGCTTTTTCACGGCATTTCCATTGACTGAAAGATCATTTCCCTTAGTCTTTATGTTACCATGTAGTAAATTACCTGCAAACAAAGGTAATCAATTTTAGGGCTCTTTGAATTTCAAAAAACATTGGTTACCTTTTTATTTTCTATACTTAATGTGTTTGGCTTATTTTTACAGGACCTTGTTTTAAAAATTCATTGAAAAGAAAGCATCAATTGTGAGATTTGTACTATATGCTCTATATATGTACAATAGGATTTAGTATTTAAAATATAGTGCATAAGATTTATGAAGGAAAAAAACATGCAGACGATCGTTTGTTTAAAGTAGGTGAAAATGTAAGTGAAGCAGTAACAATACAATTTTTATACACTTGCTCGTCTTTAATGAATTCTCTTATTTTTCTTCATTTATGATCAGACGTGTACAAACACATTATGATTCAGCTTTAGATGAAAATTCTTGAAGTGAATTAATAACGTGTTGATTGAGGGAAATAAATTTCAGAAAACAATGAAAATTCAGCTGTCAAAAGAGATTCAGGAAAATGAATGTCACTGATATAGGGGTTTACTATTCAAGTCAAGACAACAGGCGTATATAGTGGGTATGGAATCTATATTATAATTGTGCAATATTGGGACATGTTTCAGAGTTCAACTCCATCGTCAGCGGTTATGGGTTCACACTGTTAAAAGGTGCAGACACAAATACATGCAGTGTTTCTGATATCGGAAACATCATTCAAGGTATTGTAAATGGTTTGTGCATGAATTGTCATTCCTGTGTTTGTGTCTCTAGTTATTAACTGACCAGTGTTTTTCAAGAATCAGAGTGTATAAAATGTAGGTAACCATATAAACCCATCTCCTACTTGGATCTTGCAGTATATGAATATAGGTCATTCAAGAGTGTATGTGTTGGAGCAATGAAGGAGGGGGACAAAGGATCTCATGTATCAAAGAAAGGGGAAGGAATCTGGGAAAATGTAGCAATAAAGTCAACAATCTTGAGAGTGTTAATAGGTTATGAGTAAGAATACTATAAAATGCCAAAGAGAACCTTTGAAAGTTTTTGTGAGACCTGAAGGACCATAGAAATATCTATGGGAGTTCTAATCTCTCAGATGTGTGCTTTGTGATGATCCTTTCCTTGGTAATGAAAAATAAAATAAGTTGGCCATGTTGATTTTGTGTGATTTTTAATTTTTTGATGATTTATATAGGTATTGACTTGTTGTTAGGGTAGTGTTCTAGAATATCTGTATGTGTGTGTTATTAGGATTGATTACTTTGATTTTCAATTCTTTATTAATTTGCATTGTTTAATTTGATGTTAAGTCCATAAGGTGAGAGTTTTTTAAGGCATCTCATGCACATATCTTCATGGGATTCAAGAATCTTGGTGACCTTGTTAGATGTATTCTCAGTCTTTTTAATAATAGTGAATTTAGCATCAGTGCTACATTGTTGTTAGAAGTGTTGTTTTTTCTGTGTCAGTGGTTGTTAAGTCTGATGTTAAACAGCTATTCTGATTTACCTATATACTGTATTTCATATTGTGCGCATTTAAGGAGATAGATAGCATTGTTACTTTTGCAGTCAGAACTATGGTAGATATCAAAAGTTTTTTGTTATGGAGCAGCTGAAGGTATTAGTATATTTAAGATTGTTACGGCATTGGCTATTTCTACAGATGCATGGTTGGAAGAATTGGATTGTTCTAGGGGTGCTTTTGATGGGAAATACTTTATTATCAGTTATGGTGTTGTTGCTTATATCTTTGATGTTCTTAGGTTTATGGTAGGAAAGAACATCAGGGTCATAGAAAATTTCTTTGAATTTCAGCTTCAGTGTCAAGATGTCCGACCTATTCTTGATAATTGAAGAGGGAGTGTATCATGAAATGTAGTTGTAAGGGGTAGGCAGTCTGATTCCTTTTTGTTGGTCAATTTAAGGGCGTCATCTCTGGGTATTGTGGTTGCTTTATTGATTCAATTTTCTATGAGGGTGTGTGAGTATCCTCATGTAGGGTAGTGCTGTATGAGATTGTCATTGTGTATATTTAGTTCCTTATCTTCAATATGTATATATATCTATATATATATATATATATATATATATATATATATAGGGCCATAGCTGCTGCGAAGCCTACACCGAACCAATCAATTAAATTCTCAGAAATATCACCGAGATTGATGAGACCCACTTGCATTTTCTTATCATCTATGATATTTTGCCATGGTTAAAAAAGTAGGTCCACATGGACCCTTCTCCCTGCCCCCATTTCTCTTTTTCACCACCAATTTTATCTTAATTCTTCTTTTTTTTTTTTTTATGATTTTTGCATGAAATAATATCCACCTGTGTTCATTTTCAAACTTTTATTACCCAGAGTGTGAACTCAAACATGGATACCGAACAGATAGAAAATCTTATAATTTTTTAAGTAAATAATATACAGGGACAAAGGAACACACTTCCCCATACAATTCTGATCCAAAGAATTCAGAAAGAATTATCATCCTCATTATTATTATTCAAACATTATTCTTGACTCTATTTCAGGACAAAAATTGCAGAATAAAAGAAAAGATAATGAGAAATCCGATAATATGTTTTCATATATAAACTAGATATCGACTGTTTGTCTTGTGATCTGCTTTTTCTTAGTCTTTAAAAAGTGTATTCTACGATTCTGTTTGCAAAAGGCTGTAATAATGTTAGATGGGGTTCATTATAATCTTGTATAGCATCTAGTTCAATTCTAAAACTTTATCTAATGACTAAACAGCAAAAATAAGCAAAGAATGTTGAGTATCTGATATGTTTACATGTATAATTTGCATTTGAAAATTTGCCATAATTCTACAACTAGATTTTGAATTTAACAAAAAAATCATATGATTTTTGGATGATTATAAAATTGGTAATACTTGTTCTTTAAAGAATGATATTTTTCAAAGAAGCTTCCACTCCAAATTTTGATTGGAAAAAAATTTTATTATATAATTATCAAGGCTACCCTGTCCACTTTAATTCATTTCCTGGTCAATAATACTTATGATTTTAGACCATTCTTGATTTTGACACTGATGACACATATGGTTGACAATGAATGAAAACAAAATCAATAAAATATTCCCATGATTTCATCTGGAGTTAGTATTGACAAAAATAAACATAAAAAAATATGATCCTAGAGAAAAAAAGATATACACTCTGTAATGAGTGGGGAAATATTCGAGTTGGCTTTCACCAGGATATCATCTGCTGCAAGTGTGTATATGTATCCATATACGTGTTTATATTGATATATGAATGTGTGTGTATATATATATATATATATATATGTGTGTGTGTGTGTGTGTGTGTGTGTATATATATATGTGTGTGTGTGTGTATATATATATGTGTATGTATGTGTGTGTGTATATATATATGTGTATGTATGTGTGTGTGTATATATATATGTGTATGTATGTGTGTGTGTATATATATATGTGTATGTATGTGTGTGTGTATATATATATGTGTATGTATGTTTGTATGTGTATATATATATATATCTATGTATATATATGTATGTATATATATGTATGTATATATATGTATGTATATATATATATATGTGTATGTGTATATATATACGTATATATATATATGTATGTGCATTTATATATGTATGTATATATATATTTTAAGTGTATATATATATTTTATGTGCATATATGTATGTATATGTATATTTTATGTGCATATATATATACGTATGTATATATATCTCTGTGCATTTATATATACGTATGTATATATATATGTATGTGCATATATATACGTATGTATATATATATGTATGTGCATATATATACGTATGTATATATATATATGTATGTGCATATATATACGTATGTATATACATATGTATGTGCATATATATGTGTATATATATGTATGTGCATATATATGTGTATATATATGTATGTGCACATATATGTGTATATATATGTATGTGCACATATATGTGTATATATATGTATGTGCACATATATGTGTATATATATGTATGTGCATACATATATGTATGTATATATATATGTATGTGCATATATATCCGTATATATGTATATATGTATGTACATTAGTGTATATATATTTTTTTTCGGTATTCCTACATATATGTGTGTATGTATATGTATCTATATATATATATAAATGTATGTATATATGTGTATGTACGTATATATATGTGTACATATATGCATGCATATGAACGTTTGTATATGTATATATATATATATATATATATGTATATACATACGTGTATGTGTATGTGTGTTTTTATATATGTATGTGCGTATGTTTGTATATATATATATATGTAAATATATATATATATATATATATATATATGTATATGTTCGTATGCATGAATGTATATATGTATGAATCTGTGTATGTTTATGCATATATGTTTGTATATATGTATATCTATGTATATATATATATATATATATATATGTTGATGTATGTTTATACATACTTATATGCATAGGTGTATATATGTATGTACAAACATAACTGAAGCTATCTATGTATATGCACATTTATACATATATGTACGTATTTATGCATGTATATGTTTACATAAATGTTGATGTATACATGTATATTCATACATTTATGTGTGTATATATATACGTATAATTGTGTACCTATATATGTGTATATATAAATATATATACATACATATATATATGCATGAGTGTATGCATATACATGTTTATGTATGTCTGTATTTATGTGTGTATATATATGTGCATATATATATGTATGTGTGCATGTATATATATATATATGTGTATGTGTATATATAAATATATGTATGTGTGTGTGTATATCTATATGTACGTATGTATATATATATATATATATATATATATATACATATACATGTATGTGTGTATGTATATATATATATATATATATATATATATATGTATGTGTGTGTGTATATCTATATGTACGTATGTATATATATATATATATATATATATATATACATATACATGTATGTGTGTATGTATATATATATATATATATATATATATATATGCATGTGTGTGTGTATATATATATATATATGTATGAGTGTGTATATATATATATGTATACGTGTGTATATATATGTGTGTGTGTGTGTATATATATATGTGTGTGTGCATATATATATATATATATATGTTTGTATATATATAGGTATGAGTATATATATGCATGTGTGTGTATATGTATGTGTGTGTGTATATATATGTATATATTTGTGTGTATATATGTATATGTATGTATATGTGTGTGTGTGTGTATATATATATGTGTGTTTGTGCATATATATATATGTGTGTTTGTGCATATATATATGTGTGTGTGTGTGTGTATATATATATGTGTGTTTGTGCATATATATATCTGTGTGTTTGTGCATATATATATGTGTGTGTGTGTGTGTATATATATATATGTGTCTATATATCTATATAAATGTGTATATATGAATATATATGTATTTGATGTATATGTGTATATATATGTGTGTGTTCATGTAAGAATGTGTGTATATATATATATATGCGTGTATGCATATTTATGTATGTGTGTTTATATTCATGTATGTTTGTATAGATGTATAAGTGTGTATATATATATGTATGTGTTTATTGATATGTATGTATCAATTTGTTAATGCATACATACACACTCATATATATATGTATACACGTGTATGTATATATATATATGTATGTATGTATATATATATATGTATGTATATGTATATATGTTTGTATGTATATATCTATATATATCTGTATAAGTACACATAAACATATATGTATATACATTTAATAGTTATATACATGTCCGTATATGTATACGTACGTATGTTTATGTATGTATTTATATCTATGTATTCATTTGTGTAAATGCTTATATATCTATGTAGTTATATGTAATATATATTTTTTCGTTTTTTCACTTCCCGATATCATTATCATCAACATCCTGTCAGATCACTTCACATACGAACACAGACATATATATGTATAGATATATACATATGTTTATTAAAAATGAAATATGATCGGACAGAATGATTATAAATTTTGCTTTATTATATTATATTGAAAGTAAAATACTAACTGGTCAACAACTGTATAAGGAAGAGAAAAATGAAAATAAATAAAACTCTAATTATATGTTGGTTCTCCACCATGGAAAATAGATCCCCCCCCCCCCAAATAACATCCTGCATAAGGATCTAAATGAATTCAATCGTTTGCTTAAAGAAGCACTAACAGGGCAGAAACACGAACCTTGTTTGTGTAGAGTATCCATCATTTTATCATATTTAAACCTTTATTTTAACTTGATTTAATGTTGAATGTATAGAGCACCTAATGAAATAAATCTATTACACATCGGATATTGGATTACTGATTCCCATTTTGGTATATTTAACTTACAATTATTCTGCAAAGCTTCAGCCAAATCATTCGGATGATTTTTTTCAAGTGCAATTGAAGCTCATATCATTTCTAATCTAGAAAAAAATATCCTGGACATCTTCGGAAAAAAACAAGACCAACATTACATTTGTTAAAAAAAGTTCCCTTTTATTTTGTGATTAGTTAATGGCATATCTAATTTTTTAATTTATTTTGTTTATTATCCTATGATGTGACATTTTCAAAAATGAATGGAGGGAAGATAGCTTCTCTTGCTGATAACGCAATAAAACAATCTAGTTTAGCAAAAGTAACGTTGATTAAAAAAGACCCCAAATCATAATCATTATTACCATTATCAGTCTCTTAAAATCCATTGTTGGGCATGGATCTTCCTCAGGATTTGAAGAGCTAATACTTTCTGAATTTGTCTAGTTTGTCTCTCCATCTAATACTTTACTGTCTTTGGTTGCTCATGTGATCTCTGGAGATCCATGTTGTTAGTTGTGATGTCCATTGGTTGTCTGACATTCCTGCAATGTAGCCAGCCCATTGCCATTTGAGTTTTTTGATGTATTCTATGATGTTCTTGACTCCTATTCTCTCCCAGATGTACTGTGCTGTCTTGTGATCTCTCCATGTGAGGTTGAGCATAATTCTTTCATGTGCACGTTGTATGGTTCTCAGTTTGAGGGTCAGTCTCTTACTTAGGTTCCATGTTCTAGATCCATAAGTAACTGTTGGGAGGACACATTGGTTATATACTCTTCTTTTCAGTATTAATGAGATCTTTTTGTTTTCGAAGGTTGAGCTTACTCTGCCAAAGGTTTGCCATCCTAGAGTGATTCTTCGCTTGATTTCTTTTTTTAGGGTTTCATGGAGATTTGTTGTCCTCAGTGGATGTAGTAGTTTACTTTCTCCAGTTTTGTGTCTTCTGTTTTGATCATTGTATTCATATTTCCAACGTGATTGTCGAGCATGATTTTCGTTTTACTGAAGTTCATGTGTCGGTCAACAATGTTTCTTCATTTATCTCATCTAGCATTAGTTGGAGGTTGTATAGGTTCTCTGCGAAAAGGACGATGTCTGCAAATCTGAAGTTGCTCAGATATTTGCCGTCTTTTTTAATTCCTCTATTTCCCCAGTCTAGGTTTTGGAAGTTCATTTCGAGGCAGGCTGTAAAAAGTTCAGATGAGATGGTATCACCTTGTTTTACCCCTTTTTGGAAATTAAAAGGGCTGCCTCGACTACATATATTTTGAAGTACTCTGACGTATACTGGGTCTTCACCTCGTAGAGTGATGGCCTTCATGACCTTAGGAATTTCCGCAGAGATGAAAGCCTTTTTGAAGTCGATAAATGCTACAGCAAGTGGCATCTCGTATTATGCTGCTTTTTCTGAAAGATCAGTTGTGATTTTTAATAATAATATAGTAATATCTATAGGTATGAACAATATGGACACAATTTTCACTTGGAAATCAACAATGGAGGAATTTTTCAGAAAATTACTGTATTATTTGATTTAATTGAATTTTCAATACTTAATTTTTAAAGGACAAATTTTTAAAAAATTATTTTCCTCTCCAATTTTCACCAGAAAATTCTCTTTCATATGAATCCTACCCAACCTTATATTATTTTGATGATTTATTTCATTTATATTTTATTGTTTTCATTGATTTTTGCACATTTAACAGATACATCCCTCAAGAAAATAATTCTGTTCATCTTTTCTAGAAAATGCTGGGTGTCTTACTCTAAGAATCAAAAATGGGAAAATTAAGTAATATATTTTTTCTTTTTGGAAGATTTTTTAGTTCTAATCAATTGCTAATAATTTAGGCTTTGATCTGTGGAGAAAAAAGTTTTTTTACTCAATGTTTAAGAAAAAAAGAAGATTTTTCATTATTTTCATCAATTATTCAGACTAATCAGATTTTTTTTAAATGTATATTTTTTATTCTTTCTATATCTTGCTTTGAAAAAAATATCTATTTGCGTATTTATCATATATTTTTTTCTATATTTTTGTTTCTATAAATTGACCTTTATTTTCAAATTATGGGTGGTTGCATTTGATGCAGATGATACAAAGCGCGTTTTCTTTTTTTGGTACTGCTGTGATGCATTTTCCTGTCCCAAATTCCACCGCATGTCACTTCAGCCTTCTGTTCTAATCAGAAAATGCTGTGTGTATCAACAAAGATCATGAATATTGATAACTTTCTCATATGAGTGCTGATTGGTGGTTTGAAGGTGTTTTTTCAGTTTTTTAATATAAAAAATATTGTAGATTTTAATGCAGTTAATACTGTTTTGATTTTAGTTGACTGACAATAGAACCAAGTATTTTCGTTAAAATTATCTGAATTTGACAAAAACTTTTTTGTGGTAGATTTTTACCGATATAATTTTGAATTTATAAAAAAAATTTCCTGCTCTTATTAATGCCGTCATTATTGATTTTTTGCTGGAAACATGGAATTTATAACAGTCAAAATCTACATCATAATCAATGGTCTTTTTGTTCACATGGAAATTTGGGCTAAACTTTTAGAAAAACATCTAAAGAATCGAAAATGGATTTTTCAAGTTTTTCATCACATTTCAAAAAATCAGATATTTCAAAAATCTGTTCGTCAACCTGCAATAGCAGTTAGTAAAGAGAAGAAAAAAATTACTCATACACTGTTTGTACTGAGAGAAATGAAAACTTTAAATGAACACAGAGAGACCAGGTTTTCAACTTTAGAAGGTAATTTTAGGCTTGTTTTCTTTTCTTTTTTCCGTGCTGCTTATCTAAATCATTTCATTGACAAATTATTCAATTGACAACATTATAATTTTTGATAATTTTTTTTTCATGTATACTTGACTTGACTACTGCTTAAATTTTGTTTTCAATCACAACTATTATAAAAAAAAAAAAAGATAATTCAATCTATAAAAAGTGGTATAAAAAGAAACATTTGATTTTTCGTTGCACGTGTAGATTTTTTCAACGTTGAGAACAACATTGCAGAACTGGGTATGGGGCTCAAATAATGGTGCTTAAACAGTGTCACTGATCTGGCAGTCTTAAACTGGACCTTTCCACACTGCCATAGTTACACAAAGCTTGCTAGTCAAGTACTAGAATATAACTACAGACGTTAGCAAATTTTGAGACATTATCCAGCAACATGTTACTGAAATGTTTTGTAAGCATATTTGTGAATATGATTTATATCAGACTTTTGATTGAGAGAAATCACTTTCTATGACTTGACTACTACTTTGTTATTGTTTTTTGTATTGGCAATTCTAAATTTGGTTAGATTTTAGCCAGATATTTAAAAATTATAAAAGTCATTTTCAATCAAAACCCACCGAGGATGACACTTTTGTGCACAATGTGTGATCAGATAGTTCATAAACAAGCTACATTTTGTTTCTTTTATTTGAATAGTGGAAGAGAAACAAGTAAATTGTAGCCTAAATTTTAGATTGTATAAGTTACTGTTATGAAAATTCATCTTACTAGTTTCATCATCATCATCATCATCATCATCAGTCTTCTAATGTCTGTCGTTGGACATAGACCTTCCCCTGGATGTGCCACACTTACTAGTTACCTCTATCAAAAATGATTTTTTGGTAAAAATAACTTACAATATCTCCAAGTTATGCTAGGGATGATTAATATTGTAAGTATTGTAAGTCTTTTCTATTGATTTATTGACAAATTGAATTCAGTGAACATATAGTGTTAAATAACAGATATGGCCATGATAAAGAGTATTCCTGTAATATTTGAACTTTTCCTCTCATGAAAATAAATATACAGTTTGTTTCTTATTTCGTATAACTAGTCTGCATGATAGCTGGAGAAATAATCAAAATGGAATTACTTTTTAAAGATAAACATTATTACAGTGGTAATATTTACAGAACAAAGTATTTTTGTAAGCATATGTTAATGTGCTAAATTGCATAATTAAGTATTTAAGCAAATTTAACAATAAGCTCTGTCTGCAAATAGAAATTTTTATTGATTTTATTTTGAGCAATATTGTTACTTTAAGAAAAATATTGAGCTAGTTCTTATGAGAATCATAATCAAATTTTAGCATTTTTGTTATTGCTTTATTGCTTACCTGAATATTCATTACAAGCTTTCCTAAGATATAAATGTCCATCCACAGAAACTCATTAATTCTTTTTATAAACTCCATTTACCTTGAGATAATCATTTTGTATTGCTTATTATCACCTTTTTTCATCTTGCTTACCTTAATTACTATCAATTCTTCTTTTCATTCAAATATCTATTGATTTCTCAAGATTCATTATCAATTTATTTTTTAATTGTTCAGTTCTCTCCTCTTTCTTGTAAAATACCCTAATCAAACTATTTTAACTACTATTTTAAAAAAAATGTGTGTAAATTATCTTAAAATTCTTCATTTGCATTTATTATCTTTAATCAACCATTGTTCTATACATACTGTATTTCTCTTCATATAATGCGCACTTTCTCCTGAGAAAAAATTTGCTTAAAAAAAAACAGCCTGTACATTATCCTCTGAAGATCATGGTTTGAGGTGCCTGGGATCCACATCCCTGTTCTCCAGAATGGCCCTTAGACAAACCCAAATTGAAATATATTGTGTATTATATCATGGAAAATTTAGTAACTTGTCTGAATTCATATACTAAGCTTTTAGAGGACTTGAGCATTATCATGGTTTGTGAAGTTGACATCTTTTTATATACCTTGTTACCCCTGAGGAGATATTCTCTATTTGTATATCTAGGATCACTGTCTATTCATTTAAATCGTGAAAATCTTTTATCTTTAATTTCTGTCAATTCTTATTTTTAAAAATGATAATATATTTGATTTCATCTTCTAATCGTCTTCCATTCAAGTACTATTTAGTTGTGCTACTTTGCTGATCATCTTGTGAATGTGATTAATTATACTGTCAAGGAAACAGCATTCAATTTCTCACCTACTATTGAAGAATCTTTCAAACATGATTAGTAAAAATAAGTTCTCATTTTTCTCAATAAGACCAGAAATACTTGTACATTTATGGTTTTATTTCAACTTATTAATTCAGCTGAATAAATAATCAAGTATTTCTAATCACCTAAATTATTTAATGAGGATTGTCTCACTGTTTTACTTTTTAATTCAAGGAATAGTTGTTAGTCTAAAAGTACGATTTTAATCTTGTTTTACATTTAATAATTTAAATTTAGTAATTGTTTCCACTGTTAATTTTTAATTTTTATTACACCCAGTTTACTAAGAAAATGTTGTCCTGTTTTCTACTGTTACCATTCATCAAGATGATTTCTTCTTTAAAATATTTGATAATTTGAATAAACCTGATTTATTAAATAGTTTTTACTTCAATCTTAAAGAAAAACAATAGCTTTAAGATATTTTAAGGACAGTATACTTTGGGATGCCTATTGCTATCTGTATCTCCTAGTTACTAAATACTTTGTTGCGGAGGTTTCAATTCAAGTACTTCATTATCCAAAAGAAAATCTTTAACATGAACTAATACTGAAATTTACATTGCTTAATTGAAATATCCAGATTAATTAAGAGAATGTTCATTATGTTTTTTCAAAATAGATCAATTTGTTTTAATGATAGTTTAGAGATTTTTCTTATTCTTTGTTTTTAACATCTATTATTTCAGATGTTGATCTGATTAGTGTTTCTTATACCATGTAAAGAATGTGTATTTATGAACAGATTGATTAGAAATTGTGAATATTCTTTAATGACAAGATTCTTGCTAACCTACTTTTTTTTTTTTGTCAAAATCCTACTATTAAGTTTCAATTTCATTAAAAACAATGACGTGAATGGGATTATTTTATTGATGAAACTGTATTTATTGTGATTTTGTTTATTGCTTCTGAGGAGGGTGAAGAGGCCAAAAATCTAGACCATTGCACGTGCAATTTTAATTGATGATAATACTCGAGTAATGAGTGAGAAATGCGCCTGATTAGATCAAAAGTGATTGTTAGATTTCACTTTTACTGCATTCACCATTGTTTGTTTGTTGAACCTTTAAGATTTTTATTCATAAGAATGTAAAAGTCTGCCAGGTGCATTCTAATGAAATGCAGAGTTTGTTGCATATAATGTACAATACTACGTCAATATCAATTAAGGCAAATAAGTTTCATCTAGATATCTCAATATTCTATCTTTGTTATCTTTTGTCGATTTTTTTCTCGTGGTGTTATGAAATATTATTGCCTATTTTTTTAAATAACTTATTTTTCATTGACATTTTTCAATACCATCTTTTCAGTATACATTCTTTTCGATCACCTCTCTGTGGCATGCTTATATTTCTTGTCATTTGTTTTCCATATCTTTATGAACTTTTTCCTTTCTTTGTAGTATTGGGCTCAGAAATTATTATCAATATCAGTATTGACTCATTTTTTGGTTAAAAAAAAGCAGGTGTATTAATATGTTATAAGGAAAACCAAGCTAAAAATTGCAATTTTTTTCATTCTAGAGTATATTCAATAAACTAGTGCAAACTATATTTTTAAAAAAATTCTTTGAATGAATCTGCCATTCATGGTATTATCCCTACCCCTGAACAGGTTATATTTACAAGACTTATCCCTGAGTGGCACTCCAAATTATTAATTTTGAAAAAAAATCAACATGTATTTTTTTCTGTTTTCATTCGGGGGTTTTGTTCGAAGGAAAGAGTGAAATTCATTTTGAAAAAACATTTTTAATTGCCATAACTTAAAATCAGTTCTCATTTATTATTACCATGCAGCAGGGTTATCTAGCATTCTCTTTTTGGTTTTTGATAATAACTGATATAGTTATTGCTGGAATTTTATCATTTATTCATCAAACTGTATCACCACCTAAGACTCTTCAATGATGGTAAAAAAAAAAAATCTTGAGAACCTTTACATATGAAAATGGCTGACAAAAACCAGTGCCAAATATCCCTGCCTTTAGTGTTATTTGGCACCTAAAAACTCCAATTTAATTGTACTTGTGTTCATACCATTATATATAAATAACAATATTAGCAATTCTTAAGTACTCACCCCTTTTGTAACTTGTCCATCAGTTGTTCGATTTTTTGTTCGTTCCATTGATTTCACCAACATAGGATTTTTTATATATGGGAAAGTATTTGATATAAAGTTTTTTTTGAATTTGCAGCTTGTTCAGTTGTAAATTAGCCTGAATCCCAAAACTACACTAACCTATGTGCATATTGGTTATATTAAACCTCTTTGCCAAAGGCATGAAAGCCTCTTTTGAGACCTTCAATTATGTAGGTTCCTCACCTTTGTAATTGTACTGTTAGTTTTAGCTGTATCCATACATCTCTATAAGAGAATTTTCGGTCGATCGGTTGGTCAGTCATTCAGTTGATCCCTAATATGTTGAATACTGATTTTCTCAGCTGTATCATGTTGAATTGATATGAAATTTGGTCTAGACTTTTGGGTGAATCATCTTCGTTTTCCTCTCCCCGTCCTCATACTACTACTACAACCATAGTTATGCTAAATATCAGTTTTCCTAGCCATACCATGTTAAATTAATATGAAACCTTGTTGAAATCTTTAGATGAACCATCCTCATCTTCCTCCTCCTCCCACTACTACTACCACAGATGATAGATTTAATGGTTTAATAATATTGCATTTTCTTGTAATGTTGAACCATGATTATTCATGATTCTAATCTTTATCATTTATGTACGTGGTATTTAGACTTTAATAATCTGAAATATCCCCCCCCCCCAATTTTTTGAAAAATGAATTAGACACAATGTATCTTAGGAATTTTAATTATTAAATTTGAAAGTTTTTGAAAAATCATTGATGTTGGAGCTTTTAAAATTGAGTAAATATTGCTTTCTCACAGGAAAAAAAATTGGGATGTTTAGTGGGGTGGCTTAGTTAATCTATTGTTCACTTTTTTTCTGGCATAGAACATTTTGACCATTCCAAGATGCTGTTTCTATTTTTTCAGCACCTTAAATATTTACATGCAAGTTGAAGTGAAAAATGTTCCAATGCAATGTAAGGCAATAAATGAAAGAAAACATAACAGAATGGTGAGATTGTCTTTACATGTTATTGGGATAAATTTATTAAATCATAGAAGTAGCAAGTACCATTACGTATTAACATATGCCATCCAGCTGGTAATTGAGATTCACATACACAGCCAAAACTACAACATCAGTCTTAACAGTGGAAATGAGTCTGTTAGTGGATATGCTGTACAGCGTAGGATACATGCAGGAGCATATGACTATCAGCTTCTTCATGGCTGCCTGAGGCTAGAGTATGGAGACCCTGCAGTGAGGACAACTTCTGCGTTTTCTTCACAGAACACCTGAAAGAGAGCCTTGGACAGGAAAATGAATAGTTCTGTCTTGTTAGTGTCAACCAGCAGAAAGTTCTGCCAGTTTCTTTGTATAGAAATCTTCCCTACTATATATCCTCTTATGCCCTTTTCACGCTTGGCTCTTACTTTGCCTCTCAGCGAGTTATCCTTATAAATTTTCCAAACAAGATCTACATGTGGCACGCTGTGCAGCTGAAAAGAGATGTATGGGATGAATACCTGCTGGGTATATTTATCAAATGACTCGGACACCTACTGTCTTCATCATCTGGATGATGGCAGCTCCATCAAAAACTTCATAGGTAGCATCGGGGATTTTAGTCTGAGCTAGACACAACACCTCCAGGCATGTTAGGAGGTCACTCTTGGTGAGTTACAATTTCCCCCCATGGGAGAGTGCTAGTGGCGATGCTTGGTTCCCATGCTGAAAGAAGTCTTCTCGGTTTATATTTCTCATTTGACAGCTTATGTACAGCTGTGAAGACTGCTTGACATCATTCTTTATTGATATCAGCCACTGCTTTTTTTGATTGCTACCTTTGTTTTAACCCAACAAACAGTTTCAATCAGTTATAGTTGATTGTGACATCAATTTTTTTTTCTCTTCACAAGATATTCCTTTGTGAATGCTTTGAATTATTATTGACCAATCTTCCATGCGTTCTAATAACAGCCTCCACCATCGATGGATCCGCAATATCTTTGCCGACAAGGACAGGCAGGTCTTAGGTCTCCTTTTTGAAAAAGTTGCCCAGTTTTTTCCTTACATTGACGAGTGAGCAAATATCTTTTATACATGCTTTCTGCACACTTGCAGTCTGGTCATAATGAAGCACCTCATCGTGTCTTCTTATAAGCTGATGTGCATCTTCAGAGTCCTCAATCAGCAGCTTCAGGGCCATCTACCATCCCCTGCCAGAGGGCATTGTGAGACGTACCACCCTTCCATCACTCTTGATGCAAGCATTATTCTGCACATGTGTTTGATTGACAAGGATTACTGGAAAGAACTGGTTGGTCTTCTGAATGGGTGTCATCTGGGTGTCTTGTTGGTAGTTAAGTCATGTAAAAGAGTTGAACTTGGATTCAGCAGGCATAGTTGGTATTGTCCCGAGCAAAGAACCAAAGCACGAGTTCTGTCAGAGCATTGAGGTACATGCTGATAGAGGACTGCTGCATGAACATAGCTCCAATGCCCTGATTGTTGCCCTGTACTGGAATTGAGAACAGAGCACCATTCATCGAATCCCCTAAACTTATATTCTGTATCTGTGTCAGTTATTGTAAGTCCGATACTGCAGGATGTATAAAGCAGCTGGTGTAACATGGTTGACATGTCCGATGTGAACAACGTGTGCTGTACACAAGAAGGAGCCAGCAGTGCCTGCTATCATGATCTCCGTTTGTACCAGTGCTTCAACCCAGACATTGCATTGCAACCTATCAACCAAGGTCTCCAATGCTGCTATCTCTATATGCAAGCCACCAAATGTAACATAAAACTTGTCTATACATTTCTGGCCACTTCCACTGTTTTTGCTTGGCAATGATGTAGACATATTGATCAAACTGCTTCAAGAATTGTTTTTATTGATTCTTGACACCATATAATAAAATGATCATAAAATGAAATGTTTAATTACTTAGTAAAAGTTGAATCAAATTGTGAATGTGTACCTAATTTGATTTTCAGGGTTACTGGAATCTAGATTATGTCTGTCAGGTGGTTCTAGTAGGATAGAAAAGTTTGACCAGCTACTGATGGCCATTTTGAAAACTGACTGCCACAGCCATCAAGAGGCACATTTGTGATAACCTTACATCCTGTTTTATTCCCAATATATCCATCAACATATCTTCCAAATTGGGTACTTTTATCACAAACTGAATAGCTATTATATGTTGAGATCTACCACCTTACTATAGTGGAAATCTGTCGACAAAATTTTCTTGAAAGGAAGTTAAGAAGAGTTGGGGAAGATAAGTTGATGTTATAGTCTCCCATCGATGTTTTTTTATGATAAAAGTAGTTTTTGTTGACACAAATCGAGGATAAACTTTCACCCCACCCTTACCCCTACAGTAGATTTTATGATCATATGAATTTTGATAATGATGTTTTTAATTCTATTCCAGAAGATTTGCTTTCATGAAAATGGGGACAAAGGAAAAGAAGATTTTTCCTTTTTCCTCAAAATATGATTCATAAATTTATTTTAAATCATCTGAAAACCATTCTTTAAATTTGTTTTCTATATATGATATTTATAAGATCTAATTTAGAATATGGAATAATTTAGATTACTTAGTTGAAAAGTTGTTGAAGTATTGAATTTTTATAGCTATTTTTACATTCAGAATGTGAAATAAATTTACACGTTCCTGTGTATTTATGCTAAATAGATGATCCTTTAAAAATGGATAAAATCAAAATAAAACTTCATTTTGTAAATTAACTAGCAAAAAATTTTGTTATTCTCTTATTGACCAATTGTTATATATAACATTAGATTGCCTATATATCCATTATCTAATACATAAATCAGTAAAAACATTCTTAGTTCTAAAAACTTTATCTTGCCTTTTCTCTCTTTGTACCAGTTTTCTTCCTCTAATTTGGAGAGTAGATTATATATCACTTGAGGTTACAACAAAATTTTTCATTGGACAAATGAGTATAGCTCGAGTTCAAGATTGAGTATATTAGATTAAAATTCGGATGAGCTTCTCCTATTTAATGTTCAGTTTACTTATCAACCCACACTAATCAATAAATATAAATTGATTTTTGTAATATTTGAAAATCTTTTCTCTTTGAAAAGTAACAATTTATTTTTTCATTGTATCATATTTATCACATTATGCAATCATTGATAAGATGTCTCTTGGCAGCATCCCATGTTGGGTTTGATCAATGGATAAGTTATTTCTCTCGCCTTTTTTGGGGCAGTGATCACTAAAAAATTTGAATTTTCAAAAAACAAGTGTGGATGCTGAAAAACCTATTATGGGGAGATTTTGAAAAAGATGTCCTTTCTTGACATAATAAGTAGTAAATGTTTACATTTTCAGCTTTGTTGCCCCATTGATGCAGCCTGTTTTATTTATTATCTTTATTTATTACATGCATGATACATAGCCAGCCAGACTAATTTAAAAACAGAAGAAACCTATGGAATCGGTTTTGGTCGACGGTTTCTGAAAAGATAACTGCAATATGTGGTTTTTAGAGACCATAAAGGTGTAAATTACAAAATGATCTGACAGACGCAGATGTGGTGTCATTACCAATGGGGCCTTTGCCTCATAAGGCCTGGTACTGGTTACTGGTCTATGTAGTCAAGTCCAAGGGGCTCAAGATTCAAGATCAGCACTCTTATGTCATTGCAGCAATTGCTATAAGGACTGAAGAGAATTTTTGAGTCATCCTACTCTCTTGTTTGTGTGTATGGAAACCCCACATAAAACTGACCTTGTGTCACACTCTGTTCTCATGGGGGCATGGACAAATAAGATGTAACAAACATCATCATCATCATCATCATCATCAGTCTTTTAGCGTCCGTCGTTGGACATAGATCTTCCCCAGGATTTGCCACACTTCTCTATCATGGGCGTCACGGAACCAGTACTTCCTGAACCTGTCTAGCTTGTCTCTCCATCTAACATTTTGCCGGCCTCAGTTGCGCATGTGGTCTCAGGGAATCCACTAAATGGCGGTGGGCTGGCCATGTTGCAAGAATGGCAGACAATCGATGTAACAAACAATCCAAGGCAATTCTGAAAACCTTTGTGATAAGTTCAATGATTTGTGTTGCAATTCTCTCAAGCTGTGGTATTTGACTACTCAAAGGAGTTCAAGTGAGTGTGTCCAAATTCTGCTTGGTTCCAACTTATTGTTGCAATATTGATTACAGTATTGCTTTGTATAGATTGCTCAATCTAATTCCCCAGTTTGAAAATATGTTTAGTATTGGACTGAATCATTGATGCCTAGTATTTGGTAATGTGAAATTGCTTGTTACAAAAATTTATCTTGTAGTTTAGTATATTAAGATTTAAGTATGATATTAGCTTGAATATAAACCAACACCTAACCAGAAGGTGCTAGTCAGCTATCGAGCATACAAAAACTTTACAGTTCTTGTATATTATTTTCAGACATGGAAATTAGGTGTAACTGTAACTCTTATATCATATTAATTAAGAGTCAAGAAAAATTAAATATTTAGAGCATTCTTTCGTACAGTGAGGAAAAGTACTTGAGTTCTTTATGCCTTAAAACATCCATCTCATTACTAAATGACTGACAAACAATGCATAGTCTCCAGATATATTTTATTTCACCCATCTTTACCAGCAAAATATCTTTATGTATTCCTACAATTGTCATGATGTTTTGGAGTAGTGTAACCAATGATTTTCTCTTCTAATAATTTCATTATTTCAAGTTGATCAACAATGTGAAACTCCACTGATCTCTCTACCCTGTAAGCTGTTTATCATGAGGTGTATCTAGAAAAGTTTCATCCTCTCTTTTCATCTGGTACATATAGCATGTATGTTGAATAGTGTTTTACTTAGAATCCCTGGAATCAGAATTATAGATATCTTTTTTCTTAGAAATGTTTTGATTAAGAATACTTCAAGCACAAATCTGCTGAACATCTGTCCTAAACTATACCACAAAACTAAATATATAGCAATTGAAAATACTCCTTATTTTATTAAGGACTTGAGTGTTCTTTCTTCAAGGTATATTTTAAAGAAGACAGATAACTGGATATTTCATCAAAGCAAATTGTTTAATCGATTAGTTCCAAAATTGTAGAAACTTTTCCTTGAGCCAAAAGTCCATACTACTACTGTATTATTTTGTAGCTCTCAGACACCCCTCTCCATTACACACAAAAGCGTAATATGAAATCAACTAATTGCTTGATTTCAATGACTTTTTATGAATCCATCTTTACTCATTAAATCTGATTAAGAAAATAATATTTTACAATAGAAAATTCATGATATTTTAAAGATTTAACCATATATTGATTCATTTAACATTCAATTGCTAAACAAATATTCCTTAACACCCCAAGACTATAAGTCTGCACAAACTGCTTGTTTTTCTTTTCTTTTGTTAATTCAAAAGAAATGGCTATATATAAAATCTTTTTGATCGTATCATTCTTATGTGCTCAACTACTGTGCATTGTAACAGTCTATCCTAGACAAACAATATTTTTCTTAGAAAGAAAAATGAAAATTTTATTGAAATTGACTCATCTTTTAAATTTATGGTAAAAATCTGTTCTGGACCTAACTATCCTGTTTCACCGGTTTTTGTTGCTACTGTCACCTAAAATCTTTACTTGAGTATTTGAACACATAAGTCCAAGTTTATGTTGTTTATGCAAATGATTTTTAGATGGAAATTTTCTTAAATCTTTCTTCTTGTTGGTAACACAAAGATTATTACAATAAAATTTGCATGGGTACTAGATTGTAGCATTTTTATTTGCGAAAGTTTGGTTTGTTGGTAAAAATCAGTTAATATCTTCTCAATCTGTTCAGAGGGAAAACAAATGAAAAATCAATAAAATTGATGGGTGTTCAAATTTTCAATTCAGTATAAACTATACTTACAAACTGTGCAAAATATCAGTTGAAATAATGAAAAATAAACGGGGAAAGAAAGAAAAAAAAGTATGATTTTTTTCTATGTATTAGACTTTGCCAATCTATTTTCAGTAGTTTACTTTGGGACCCGTTTAGAAGAGATCTTGAAAGTTTGTTTTTGCCAATTGTTTGATATTGAAACACAAATCAGTCTTTAAATGGGTATAACTCCTAGTTCATTTTTTCTTTTTTAAATCGGTTCTTCTGTCACTTTTTTTTAAAGGTAATATGTGGTGAGGTCAGTATGTTTTTAAATTTCATGTGATGTATTATCTAAAGTATGGATCAATTTCTATTTTCATATCTACAATTTGACAACTGTAACAAATCTAGTGCATATGAGTGGCTATACATGATGTGTATCCAACTCACCATTTTGAAAAAGTTGATATTTTGTTATTTTTAGAGCCACAATTCACTGTTCAATTTTTTTTATTTTGAAATTTGATCACTCTATGAAGTATAATGCAGAGTGTTCAAACTTCAAAATTGATAGATTTGTGTTTGAATTTTTGATTGAATGATTGCTTTGATACAAACAGTGGCACTTGATGACAATCGATAGTCATACGATCAGAATATAGAATTAAGAATGCTTGTGACAAATAATCAAATTATGAAAGTTTATGTATGTTTTTATATTTCAAATTGTCAAAGTAACTGATGGTTGTGAGATTGATGTAAATAATTAAACTCAAATTCAAGGAAAATATCAACTGGCCTTGTTCACATTGCTTAATCTCTGAATCAAAAAGTAACGTTAAGAGTCATCAGGTTCGAGGGATTCATTTTGGAAATTACCGTAGGAAATTACAATTAAGGATTTCACTTCTTGACCCAAAAAATAATTCATTGCACTATTTATTAAAAACTAGTTCATGACCTGTCCCTTCACTAATAGTTATCATTTATGTGCAACAACGCACTCAGTTGATGGCTGCTACTGATGCTGTAGGTATGACTGACATAGGGAAGGGAGGAGAAAATTAGGTAGGAAGGGAGAGGTGCTGATAGCTGCTACTGATACTATAAATATATATCATGATGATTCTATAACCCAATGCCAAAATAGGATATTATTCTGTTACATGACGCCTGCCACTTCCCAAAATCAGTCTTTGCAAAGAATTCTATTAAATGCTTAAATTAGATAATGTTCATAACTCCTCTGGATAAATTTTAATAGTCTTAATTTAATTTTAGTTGCTTATTAAACATTCCCTACTGACTTGTTCCCTCCCAAAATAATCCCTTTGAAATTTGTATCTGAGGCAGAATTCTAAAGCTAAATCTTGCATTTAAATAGAATTATCCTTGACTTAACACCTAAAGTTGGCACCAATTATTTACACATTTTCTTCTCTTATAGACATGAAAATTCCTGTCGGTAGTGTGGGACAGTTTGTTGACAGAGGCACAACCAAAATGGAACCTTTTAACAGTGTGAAACACTTCACTGATAACATAGACATCTCGTCAGCCGGATCGGTTGTCAATGGGGTGAGGTTTGTTGACCAAATAATCACTAAGAAAGAACCCGTTTCAGACACTGGAGATGCCACATCCAATATACACCTGCCTCATTCCCTCGAAGACTCCCCAAAAGATAAGCATCCCAAGTCTTTTCCATCAAATTCACTTCAATCTAACTCACCCCAGACAATTTTGTCAAATACTCAAGCACTTAAATCACACTTATCACTTTCTGAATTCAAATCTGACCCTCATGCCTTGCTTGTGAATTCCAATCGGCAACCACTGATACGAAAGACAGCTAGCCCCTCATTAAAAGTCTTCAGAAAGACTCTAAATAAAGCCCTACGAATATCCTACCAAAAAGCAATGAATCTCAGTGTAAAGAGTTCAAATTTCATACCAACCACTGAATCAGCACTGATTAATGACCAAACTGCGGAGACTACTCCTCTCAAGCCCAATGTACAGTCTGTGGATCATTTAAGAAACGCAAACAAGGATATCATTTTGACTAAGTCACTTGATTTAAGATCATCAGATTTAACCCAGCCTTTAGTTGCACCCAGTATTATTAAATTGCCTCCTTTGTCTATGCAAAAGGGGTATTCCAATCAGAAATTGTCTCAGAGACCATCTTTAAAATCTGCAATGTATCCCGCTAGGCACAAAAAGACTCTGATCCAATTCTCTCCATGTCCATCAACAGAATCAAATAAGAAAATAGAAAATTTTCTCTCTTCTCATAGAATTTTACCCAATGCCAATACACTTGATTCTATTGACCTGACTGCTGACAATGAAAGCTTTACTTATGAGACACGGAGTAATGCTAAATACAATTCCAAATTCAGGTGTGCCACCTGTGGAAAGTATTTCACTCGAAAATCATCACTAAATGAACACCAGAAAGATGTCCATGATCGCACAAATGATAAGTTTATGTGCCGCATTTGTGGTAAACGTTTCACACGTCCTCAGCACTTACGAGACCACATGAACATTCACTACATGTGCAAGCCCCATGAGTGTACAAATTGTGGACACACCTTCTTCAACAAGATCAGCCTGTTACGTCATAAACGCAAATGTTATGTTGATAAAAATCCAGGTTAGACCTAAAGAACTATGATAATGTTCAGTAAGCTTTGTGAACAATTTCTGACTTTTCGTCTCATTAAAACTTTCTCTGTATTTCTTATTTAAGATGTTCGTTTTCATTAATAATTTTTGTTGTTTTCATTTCTAGCTATGGTTACATTACTCTAATCTTTGACACATCTGTGAAAAAATTTCGCATAGTAAATGCAGTTTAGTCACTTTTAAAGAATAGTAAAAAAAAAATTTCTCTGCATAAAACAATATTTTTATAATTTTGTTAAAAACATCTGTACTTTATGTTAGTAAGCGCTTATCAAATAGCTAACAGTTTTTTTTACAAGAATGTCTTATGATAACTCTCAACACAGCAAATATAACTGCTTGCTTATGACCAACAGATTTACTGAAATTTGGCAACTTTTGAATATATTTTATTTGTTATTGCTATTTTGATTTGCATAGTTATTTGATTTCTACCGCAAAAGAAGCCTTGAGAATGTCATTTGAAAGGAAAAAACTAAACTAGGTTTCATTACATTATTCTAAATGACTGAGAGCATATCTAATGAGAACTTGACATCCACGTAGAAGTTTTTCATTGAAAATCAATAAACCCACTTTTTGCTAACTAAAAGGGAATTACTGAAACATTTTTAGTCTTTAATTATACATTCTTTTTTTTACTTACTGAAAAACTGTTGAACAAATTGGAGAAAAACTATAAATGTTGAGTAATTATGTAATTAAGAAGCGTATGGAAAAGTTGATTAATAATGCATTTTTATTATTTGTATTGAGCCGTTCCTCCACCTTCATATGCTACCACTGTGTTGATCGCCAATTTTCCACTGAAAATATTTGCTAAAAAAACTTGAGGAATAAAACAGAATAAAACATAAATTTGCCTCATTGCAATTTTGTACAAATATCTATTGACTAGAAATAGAAGAATAAAAAACTGACTATTATTTGTCATTTTTTAATAATTGAAAATGTCCTTGTCATGAAACACTAAGGACAAGAATTAAGATATATTATACAGTCATATTATCAAAGATAAAATCTCTAAAATTTAAAAACTGATTTTTACTGCAAATTTTCATTTCAGACTTTCTAATATTTGTTTTTATTTATCATAGTGAAAAAAAAAATCTTATCAAGAATATTTTTTCAAGATTATATTATATGCCAACAAGCTCCTGTCATCACTTACAAATTTATCAAAATAAAATTTCTACTCCAATATTATCTCATGGTCAGAAATATTGAAAAATTGAATTGTTATATATATTTTTTATGTTTTTCTTGTAAACCTGGCTGTTTTTCAATAAAATGTAAAGTTGAATTTCTTATAAACATTTGAATCCAGAGCATTTTATTTTATGATGATTTTAATTTAGATCAATTGAAATTGATCAGCTTCAATTGAAGGTAACCTTACCAATTGACCAAAAAGTTTAAACTACACCAAACACACACCCATACGCACAATAAGAATTAAGATCAAGTCTTGTGAGACCAGTAAATCTAATATTGCACTATCATAAAAACACTGGTAGAAATGTTTTGTAATCATTTGATACAATAGTGCCAAATAACAAACCTGGTGTTGTTTGAAGACAGAGGTCACTGTGAACAAATGAATAAATGTTACTGCCATTAGCAGATACTTTATCAAGCAATTGTTTATATATTTAACGAATATATCTGTATTGAAAATAATAAATTCGTCTTGAAAGCATTTGGTAAACTTAGGAACTTTCGCCTTACAAATTCTGTCTATTCAATGAAATATTCAGAAGAGATTCCTAGGTATGTTTATACTACAGTAATAGGTCAGAACTAGTAACTGCTTTTGATTAGCTTGAAACCCAAATTACCAATCAATGTATTGACAAACTCCAACAAATTTCTTAGGATAATTATCATCTTCAAAAAAGGAAGATAGAGAGAAGAGAAAGGTAGTACCAGCATTGTGTGTATCATCACTAGATCTTCTTTTAAGATTGCCAATTATAAATTTGCTCCACCACTACTAATAAGTGTGAGTATCCATTTTCTTTTTATTCATTGATTTTCCACTATTTTTTAAAGGATGAAGTAGGGAAAAAATGAGACAAAATTAATGACAAGTAATTAATGTGTAATAACTCTTTTGTAACGTTAATGTTTTCCTTGAATCTGATGTTTAAATGTTTTTAAAATAAAAATTCGAATATATCTTGGAGTAACATTTTTGAAGAATTTATTCTATGAGAATTGTTAGGATTTTTCATGACTTTGAGAATTGCCAGAATAGATCTTAAAATTGGCATTTCCTTTTCATTATAAAAAAATCATTTGTGTAAATTGCATTTGAATGTTGTTTGAAAGCCCAAAAAAAGTTGAAATGTATTGTGAAAGTTGGAAGGATTTTTCAAAAATACATAAATCAATTCTACTGCTGAAACCAATACCTGCTGTGTGACTTTGATTTGTCAAAAAAAATTTTCAATTTAAAAAAATGCTTCAGTTGCTATAGTTTGTAAATAAGGATATTTAGTTCTGCAAAAGTCAGAAATATATATATATATCCGTAATTTTACCTCATATGCATGTCTGGTGTAAATTTGACATCAAAGTGATTTTTTTTTTCAAGTATGATAGCAGCTCCTAAATAATTCAAGCTACATATTTTGTAAAAATGTCTTAATTTGCATACGTCTTATTCATTATAATGCACTTCAATTTTTTTTATCTCATCAATTTTTAAAAAATGGTGGTTGGATATATGGCATCCTGATAAGTAAAATCCAAAAATAAAAGAAATAGATGTGGATTTTCAACATTCAAATGAACCATTAAACAACATGCATCTAATTTCATCCACAATGTTACAGTTTCTTTGAAGATTCCCCCAATTTTTCAGTGGAAAATCATTATAGAATAGCCATATTTGTGTGATGAATTTACTACACCAATTTAGACTCTAGAATTCATCAAACGTATTTGATTCACCAGGTGAAAAGTGAACCTGTAAACTGTTTTTTCAAGAGTTTTTAAGAAGAGGCTATTCATACTAGTCCTGGTACTGTAATAGAGAATACAGGATAAAGAAATAAATGCCACAAGACCTCGGTAATGGTTTATACTAGATAGCAGTAAACTATGATATCTACTGGTATTATTTCATCATTTGATTTAAAATGATTTGAAAATACTATTTTATCCTTATCAGGGTAATATATAAACTTGAGATAGCTTTCAGCTCCAATGACTTATAATGTAAAGTAGTCTTGTGACATATATTTCTTCATTCTGAAGATCCCATTTCAGTACGGATTGTGAGCTTGAAGATATAGTCATGTTTGCTCAAAGAATAGTGTGTTAACACAACCCTAAAGTGAGTGAATAAATGCAAACTGTAAGAATTTTCCTCCCTATCAAAAAGTTATTTTCATCCTTGTAGCAACATGTCTGTATTCCTTCAGATCTAAGTAGTTAAAGTAGCATTATAACATAGTTATTGCACTACATTACATTATTTATTATAACATTACAAAGTAAATGTTTATAGTTAATGAGAGAAGCTGATCCAGAAAACATTCTTGGATACACTGAATTTTTAAGTATATTTGATAAATCACGTAATGAACATTCAGGCTGTATCAACAGAACAACTATGAAATTCTCTCCATTTGGGAGACTTGCTTGATCCAGAATGATTATCCTGACCTTGCTTTATTTGATAAACTAGTTAATCTTGTGAATCGTTCATATATTCACAGGTTTCCCTGTTATCAGACAGTAGATTCCATAAGCCAAAATGAAATAAAGCAAAGAAGCATAAGAATTATCTTTTTAACGTTCCCAGACCCCCAAAATGGTAAGGATGTCATGTTATGGTGGGTCATCTTAGGTTGTGATGGTGGGAGGTATCGGGGACTTGGGTGTAGAAGAGAGAGAGAGGAAAAGGGTGCACGCTGTCTCTATAATGTCTTGCTGCGAAACAAAATCTGAATTCTATTTTTACTCTAGCAGAAAAGGTGGCATACCTGTATTCGAATTCTATTAAGTACGTTTTTTTACAAAAAAAAAAAATTTAAATAAAAGTTTTTTACAGCAGAAGAATCTATTGTTTTAAATGGTAGGTTGAAGGTATTTTTTATCTGCAAACTTATTACCTTGAAAGGAAGAGTCCATTGTTATAGACAGAGAACCAATGAAATCACACTGTTTATCATTAGAGTAGTTGGTGTTTCAGCTGCCAGCAAAAATTATTTTCATAAATAATGCCTGAAATTTTTATGATTTTCATTCAACAAACAGCATAGTAATATACAGTAGTCAAAATTATTGTGCACATTATTCAAAATTGGCTTATTTCATATTTAAATTAAACAGTAATACCTGTTTTTATGCATTTTGGATTCAGCATTCATTCTATTATTCTGTAAAGGAGAATTTAAACCATTGTTGACCCTATGTGATCTCAGGTTAACCCATCCTACCCTCGGATGGTGGTGCTCTCTTTAGCAAAGTGAGTGCATTAATGTCAGTCACTTTGCTACAAGGAGATCTTAGAGGCCAGAAATAGATTTGCCAAGTCTTTAGATGATGCTGATCATTGTTTTTTGCAAAGTGCAACCAACACTCTGTCTTGTCTAAGAGTTGAAACATGCATTCATTCACACTGTTTCTTCTTAATGTTGAATATACTTCTCCTTGATATCCCCACTTTCTTGTAATTTCATCGCAACTTGAAGCAGTCTCTTTCTTATAGACTTCCACGCGCTCAAATCTTCACCAGATCCCATAATGACAATATTGGAAAAGGGTACATGGTGATCACAACTATAAGAGTAACTTGTTCGATTTGAGACCTGTTACTATAAATGAGGTTAAATGGACACAGGGTAGGTAACAGGAAGTTTCGAAATGACATGCTATTTCAGTTAGGATCATCCTCCATCCTAGGGTAGGATTAGGTCAAATTTGCTTAAGGTCACATGAGGTCAGAAATGGTTTAAATTCTTTATACTTTGCTTGTACAAAAATACATAATTATATTTAAACAATATCATTGGATATCTATAGTTTTTCTTTGTTGTTTCAATTTCTTGAATATTCTTCTGTATGCTTTTGTTGTTATTTGTTTTGAGTTTTCTTCAATTGAAAACTTATATATTTTGAATTAAAATTTTTGAAAAAATTAAGGAAATTGTAATTTTGGGGGGAATTTTTTTCATGTATAATTTTTCACTTATCTAATGGTTTGCAGTTATAGCCATAGACTTTAAAGAAAAATGACAATCATTTTTCAAACATTTGATTCTCCAATATGTTCCTAAAAAAGACATATGTTTAGAAAAGTTTGAGAGTGGATCAAATTGCTTCTTGTATATATATATATATATATATATATACAAGAACTTTAAATTTTAGGGGAAGTAACTGATACATTTTTACTTCTTTAACCTCCTCTTTTCTTTCTTATACTATAAAGTGGAAAACTTTTTGAATAATTTCGTTGGTGTAGAATACATAGCAACAAAATCCTAAGTATGTGAATAGCTTTCTACCTTTTAAAATCCCAGGAGTTCACTTTATAAAACTATACCCAACAATGGAATTCTACTTCTTTCATAGTGCAGAAATTAAAATATGATCAGCAGCTTTATTTGTAAAATATCAGACGGTTGAATTTGAAATTATTTATGGCGGTTTTATTCCTCCATTGCTATTAAGTCTGTGAAATAATTAGATGACCTGAATAAAAGAATGGGCTCATCTGTTCTGGAATGGAACTGATATTGACCTTTCAGATGAAAAATTATCAAAGTAGTAGCTTTTATATTGCCTGTCACTGAAGACTTGAAAGTATTAATATTTGAAATTGAATTGAGAACAGTTTGTCACTCCTGCATTTATTATCTGTACTCATTAAGTTTTCACACCAATGATAACTATTGATTTTCACTGAAGATCATGCGATAGCAAGTTTCTTTGATATTCTTCTCTGTATTCCGGTTGATTTTAGTAATGCTGTCATTTGGATGTTTCCAATTCTTCCTATCACTTTGCAAGGCTTTTCAGGACTGTTCCAGACAGTCAATTAATAATTGGTACAACTGTCACCTTAATACTTCACAATTAATTTCTCTATTCTCTGTAATGGTCCAGAATTTTTTCAGCTTCTCATCTTGAATCTTAGCCTGATCTGGAACAATGATATCCACCATTTGATGGATTTTTACTTGTTTATAACAGCTAGATCTCATGTACTGGCCTGGATTGGGTGATCCATTTGAATTTCAAAATCATTCATTTTTTCATTCTCTAAGACAGCTTCTATTGATGCATAACCATTGGTTTTCTTGGGCAAATCCAAGTTATTTACACAATTGACTCTAACTGTATATAATTTTAATATGTCAAGTTTTGTTTTTTTTCAATAAAAAGATTGACAAAAATCAGAAATTTTGCTTATACTCAAGTCTCTAAATAGCCTAGTACGTGGCTCTGGGCAAATATTGCACTATAAGCAATAATACCATTAGTTGAAAGTTAATTTACTATTAGCACTTTGCGTGAAGTATAATACGGATAATGTTCGGTTTGTATCTTGAAGTATCTATTTTCAGTTTTTCAGGAAGACTTCTCATCAGTAGTGAGAATTGTACTATTACAGCCTTAAAATAGGGATCTAGTGCTGAAGTTTGACAAACTCAGTCAAAGCTTGGCTCATATTCGGGTTTGTAGATTTTCTAGAATTTTCTGGTTCATCGGCTTATATGCACTGTACACATATCCACACATACGGTAACTTTTGTAAAATGAGACAAATTTCCTGAGGAAATGGATTGAAAGCACAAAAAAATTACTTGTGAAAATTTTTTTTTTCATTTTTAAAAAATAAATTGGATAATCTTAGGTCATACAGATGTAAAATATGGTAGTTTAATGCAACATAGGAAGGCTACAAAAGTCATACAAAGGCTCCAAAAAGTATATTTTTTATTAAAAAGTATAATTAAACAAAATATTATCAGATATTAATGCAGTGATGAAATTGAAAGCCTGTCTTCTGTATTTTATCAGGATATTAAGTTCAATGAATTCGACAACAGAGACTACATCCAATGTACCAAACTTGAAATATGATTAAATTTGACTTTTTTTTCTATTTTTTGTTTTCCTTTTCTTTTTTCTTTAGATTCATAACCCAATATAATTATTATGTAATTAAACTGAAAATTTCATCAGAAACTTTTTTAAACATACATACGATGCATGAAGACTTCACTTTTTATTTTCAAATTGTACAATAATGTTTTTTTGTTTTCCTGATGTTTACCTATGTGTACAGATTTATGTGTCATGTTGTAGCATGATTAGGTTGGCCATTTCCAAATTCTAAAAAAAGAGGAAACTAGACCAGCGGTTCCACAAATGTATAACTCGGTTGTGTGAGCTTGCTGGGAGGCAGAACTTTCAAGGTAATTTATATGAGTTTTTTAGTCAGACCCTAAAGAGGACAAAGTAACATCCGGTTCAAGGTCTGAGGCCAGATCGCTCAAAATCAGGACTCTCTAGCATAAAGCCGGATATCTGAGTGAGTAAAGTGGATTTTACTTTTTGAATGAGCTGCTAAAACTGTGTATTTGCTAGAGCACTGTTTTTCGTATTTTTAACCAACAGATTTGTCACTTACACTTATAAAAGCAAGAGATCATATTGCTTTAAGGATAAAATATTTCCTAATAGAGCACTTTTTGAAACTTTGATGCTTGAACGATGTCATTATGAAATTGTCATTTGGACTTATTTTAAAGAATATGAAATAACTGCTTTTGTAAAATTAATTTTCTTTCTTTTCTTCCTTTCTCTATATTTTGAAGAAGTTTTTAACAAAATTATCAGACTCTGAAAGCAACGACGTAAAACCAAAACAATCATTAAAATAATCAGAACCTTTTTCATTATGGGGAAAAAAAATTTTTCAAAATTTAGTTTCCAACATGATGTGTGAACATTTTTTTTTTCAAAAACGCAGTCCGAGTCCTGGGAGAATAAGTTAATGAACAACAGTCAAGGTTTTGGGGTTTTTTTTGTTTAGTTTTTTCATCCACTTGAAATGAATGAAATCTGACTTGAAGGAGAAAGTAGCTTGATGATCCTTATTGGTAGCAGTTTGTTGTGTGCTTTCAATCAATTGAAAATCTGAAACAGGACAATTGGATTCTTGAAAAAAAAATTTGGGGTTCTGTTTGTCAGAAGTATTTTCAATTTCTTTATTGAAAAACATCTTACTATATAAAAGCCATTGTCATCAGGTTTGTTGCTCTGTCTGTTGATCACTAGGACTAAGCAGTAGAGTAAAGGCAAGCTGTCATACTATATTTACATCGTTAATTGATCCCCCCTCTCTCAATTATATTGAGCATGATTTCCAAAAAGCAAAAGAATATCTTTTTAAGCATAATAAGGACTAAGTGTTTGAAATTTAAGTTTCCTGGCTCCATTGGTGCACTTTGTATACGTGATACGTACATTGATAGATAGCCAGGAAGTATCACTTAAAAACCAAAGAAACTTATGTTTACTTTTGGTCGATGGTTTTTAATGGAAAGGCAATCTTTTGGCTTAGGTCACTGGAAATCATAGATCTCTTTGACTTGGTGAAACAAATTAAAGATGGATTGAAAGTATACACTGAGCAACAATCACAAAATGTTTATTGATTTAATCTTTAATTTTAATTATTTAATGAAATGACCCACCATTTTTGACTGTTTTTTTGCCTTGAAACAATATCTTCGATCATGATATAACATGAATACATACTGAAAAAAAATTTTTACTTCATACTCTCTTCTAATAAAACAAAAAAGCTCCCATGTGTATATTCAAGCCTAACCTTGTCTAAACAATGCCTTCATCTGTATAATACTAAAAGTCTGGTTCTCTTTGTCTGTGCCCTCTGGGTAGCCAAAACATGCTTTGTAGCCAGTGGTATTGAATCGAGATACCCCCTAAAATGTGTTAATTTAAAGAGTGCAAAAAAAAATTGATTGATTTGCAATCGTTACATCAGGTTTTGATAGAGAGTTCTTTTTACAATGTAACTATAATGCTGAATAGAACCTTTACTTTCTGCCTATCATATGAAACTACAGCTTTGAAACAGTCTAGTTATTTCCCTTTGCTTCATTAGGAAATCATTTTTCTGAAACAATAAATTTAGGGAGAGGGGTTCTATTTACAATGTTTCGATAATACTGAACTGGACCCTTGTTTCCTATTCCCTATGAAAATACGGTTTTGAATTATTTTGGTTAATTTCCTTTGCTTCATTAGGAAATAATTTTCTCTCAAAACCTGGAATTTGGGTGGGAGGTTCTATTTACAATATAACTATAATATCAAAGTGGACCGTTACTTTCCATCCACAGTACAAAACTACTGCTCTGAAGTATTTTGGTTATTTTTTTTGTTTTTGTTTTGTTTTTTTTTTAAATTTTAAGTGGAGGTTCTATTTACAATATAATTATAATACTGAACTGTACCTTTACTTTCCATTCATCAAATGAAACTACTGATTTGAAGTATTCCAGATACTTTCCCTTACTTGTATGAGGAATCACTTTTTTTCTAAAACACAGAATTTAGGTATTGATTTAAAATACCCCTAAAATGATCTAAATTAAAGAATGCAAAAAATTCCAGGTGATTAGCTGCTGAAAAACAATATTGTGTTGTTAACACCAATTAGAGACCCAATAGGTCACAGCATTGTCTTGTAACCACTAAGGCAGCATTAATTTATCCTGGAGATGGCCAAATGATGAGAGGAAAGTGAGCTCATGACTTATGCTAAAGCTTTTGAAGAATCATACCAATTCCTTTGGTACTTGATACATGAAGGTGGGTTCAACTGTGTTGCTATTTTCAATTAATAAAAATGAAGAAATTGATTTCACTCAGATCCTCCTGTGTGACATCTTTTGTAATTGAGTATTTCATTCCTTTCCAGATCTGCAATTAACGTATGCCAGCCAAGTTGAGAAAACATTGACTGCCATCACACCATTGACAACTGCTTGTCCTCACAATAGCAGTAGTAATGACAGCACTGCTTCAAACAATGATCGTCCACAGGCAGGATTCGTGAACAAAGAAACAGCAGATAAATACAGTGTATGTACATTTTACTTCTTTGAGATTTTTTTATAATCTAATATTTTCTTTGAAAAAAATTACCATTTGTATCAAGACCAAAAATATTGAAGTCATTCTTCTTGCTTGCTCACATATTTTTAATTTATAGCCAGGAAAATTTCCATAACATTTAATTTCTTTTCAAAATTATAAAAACTGATACAGTGTCCATTCAAAAGGTGCATTTTTGAAGGGGGCTGGATATTTGCGGAGCAGCCTGCCAGAAATATCATCAACACACAATAATTAGCAATATGCAGTTGTCTTCTGTCACACATTAGGATGTAGTGAAATAGAATTTGTAGTCAACAGAATACTATTCTCCCAGCTCAATGCAATGTATATCTCTAGTATCCACATATATATATAAAATGCAATGCGTATCCATATATTTCATATATGCTGTCATTTTTGATGGCTTAGATAAACTAGTCTTATTATAGTTCACTAAATGTCCATCTATCTGTCCATATGTGACAGCTTTGCACAAAAACCACTCAGCATAAACCCATGAAATTTTCTCTGTACAACAATGTGACCACATGTAAGGATTTTAGTAAATTAATTTTTTGAAAATCTCCTACCCTCAAGTGTTCAGGTACAATAATTGATTCTTAATTAAGTTTTTAGTGTACAATATAATTTTTTATTAAACTGATCCTTAACTTTGATAGCATCTCTTATATAATGTTGCATTGTTGCTATACGAACAGAAGTGCAGGAAAATAACAGAACGATTTATCCGGAGTTTGTTTATTTTTGCTTTTTTCCAAAGGTTTATTGATGATATTCCGATTTCATGATTATTGATGATAAAATTATGTCTAATAATATATAATACAGAATTTTTCTTCCATGGATTCTCTTATTTATGTTGCTATAAAATTTGTATATGATTGATTGTGAGATTTTCATTGATTTTAATCTGTGCACTTTCAATGAAGAATTATCTTTTAAGAAGTGCATGATGTTTAAAAATAAAAAGAAAGGTCAAGATTTTGTTTGAGTGAATGCTTGTGAAAATTATGAAAAAATATTTTTCCAATGTAGTATTTATACTGTAAATTGAACATAAAACTTTGTTTCACATTATACATACATAGTAAATCGATCGCACATCTTTGAGTCAATTCAGTCGCATTCCCTATAAAAGTTACTTTTCCTCAAAAGAGAAAAATTTCCAGAAAAAACTAAATACAGATTCATTTTTCCAGGATTGTAAGGAATAGAAATATCCTGAAAGTAAAAACTCTCATTTTTTTAACAAGCAAGTTCCATAAAACACTATCTAGTTTCTATCTATCTTCTTGGTTCTTTTTTTTTTTGACCGCAATTCACTCTGTCCGTTAGGTCCACGTATAAAATAATCAGCAATGTGTTTTTGTACTGCGACACTAAGGAATCCAACTCATCTATGATGATATAAGTGTAGAATTTCATGTTCTGATGATGTTGTCAAAATGCTGAATTCGAAGAATAATAAAATATAAAACGAAAACAAAAAAAATCATGAAAATCAGTTTGTTGTCAACAGAATCAACTATCAATTACATACATAAAATGCAATGTTTATTCATATATTCTGCACATGCCATCATTTTTTATGGCGCAGTCAAATTGAGTGTTAAATGATTTTGAATTAAATACTTGTGTGTAACCATTATCTGTAAATCGTTTAGAGGAAGAGCCAAGGGAGATAATATACAGAAATTATAAACTGTTTTTTGTTTTATGACTAATATAAAGCTAATGTTATAGAGATCATATTCATTATTATTAGATTTCTCAAGAACCACTGATTCCAACAGCTTTGAACAGTACACTGCAATGCCTTGTGAGCTGGCTAATATATCTGATGAATGTTGACTTCGTACAATGACCAGTTGTCAAGTAATAGCAGTGTACACACCAATTCCTTCAATTGTATTGAGATGGAATGTTTTTTCTTTTATGCTTGTAGCATAATAATACTCTCAGCTTCAAAATCAGAGATTCTTCTTCATTATCTGCTATAAGAATGTATAAAAGAAGAAAACCTACATCTGAATAAACAGTGCTGCCATCTGTCAGTACAAATGAATTTGGAATTAACACTTTGAAATACTAAGCCATCAAAGGTTGAATCTTTTCCCAAAGAATGTATGAGAAATTTAAAAGCACTATAAGATATGTAAAAAGATAAATATAAAACATGCTCTGAAAGAATGAAACCTGGAAATTTTCAACATAAAATACTTACTGTATTTTACTTATTGAATTCATTCTTCAAAAGAAAATTCTCATGTATTGTATGATTACATAACCTGTTACCATTAACAATTTCAAATGTCTGTTTCCGAATTGTTTTTTGTTTTCCACTTCAATTTATATATTTTTTACCATGGGAATGATGTTTTCATGTCTCATTTTTATTGTATAAATTAGTCAAGATATGTAGTACCAAATGTAATACAATGATAAAAACTCAGCTATATTCCTTATTATTTCGTGTAGTCTGTAATGAATTATCACATACTATTGTTGTGTCCATTAAGTACTTGGGATTGGGTCTGAAAATAATTTTTTTTTAAATTTCAACTTGAGAAGAACAGATGTTCGCTTCAGCAGATACACCAGTATAAAAAGGAATCCATCACTAGACTGAAAAGAATTTCATAGAGTAATAGCAGAAGTACCAGTCTTGCCCAAGTTTATGTATTCCACCCATAATATCATTGCTTTTTTGTTTTCCCTCTGTATCCAATCCAATGCTTCAAGGGTAAGTTTCTGGTCCATTGTTCATTCATCCTATGCAAACAATTGACAACTCTATGAAAATAAAATTTTAACTGACATGACACAGGTACTTTATCACATGTAAAATATATATATATATTTATATTAAAACATGCAAATATATGTAGGTACAAACTTTGAAATATGTATTTATATTGCTGTAACAAACCTTAAAATATGCAAATGTAAGCACTAACAAACCTTTATAATATACAAATCTGCAGAAAAAAACTCCAAATTTATATTGATGGAGGTAGATATCAGAATATTTTGATAATGTGAAAGATATCTTAAAATATTCAAACTTTACTTGGATGTAATTTAAGAAATCACCTGGAAATATCAAGATGATACTTTAAAGTAAGTAAACAAAAATTATGAAATGAAAGAGTTAAAATGTAATGAAATGATATAAGACACTGAACACAGAAATATGTATTTACCCAGTCTGTTTTGTTTTTTTTCAAGAGTTGTTTCCCCTTAAGCGAAATATCTGGAAAATTAGGGTGAAAATTTTGAAGTTGTTCTACCTTATGTGTTTTGTTTTTGTGGAATGAGCAAAATTTGGTGAAATTAAAACAAAAAATAACATTTTGATCAACTCACTCAGAAAAAGTCACATAGCCTGTGGCCTTTACTTTCAAAATATGTACCCCCATGCCAAATCTCAGCTTCCTAGGTGCAGAATTGTGGCTTACAATTAGGAACATGTATAAGTACACCCACTTTTATACCTAAAGATATGAAATAGTTTATTAATTTAACACTGTGCATCTGAGCCAAGTCCTATCCAGGTTATTAAATGAGTGGATACGTATTCCTTGTGTGAGGGTTTGTAGGAAGTGATAAAATATTCTTAAATTATTTCGAGTGATCCTGGAGAAAACATAAGAATCAACGAGGCTTTCTGATCACAGATCTCGCTTTCATGACTTGGCCTCTTCATGACTTTTCCCTCTATCATTCACCTCATTTTGCTCTCTTAAAAATCCTTATATAGTCTTGTACCACATATAGCTATTAATGGAACTTTGTTTTAAAATGTAAAACTTCATTAGAACCAATTTATGCTCAGAAATCTTTTTATCAAATAATTTCTCTCAGGGAAAATCTTCATTTACCTGTTATAGAAATCTGAAAAGAACTTGCGTATCTTCTTTTTTTTTCTTTTTTTTTTTTTAAATCCCTAAAAGGATTCTAAAAAAATGATTGTGCTTTTCCAATTTTCTATGTGTAGATGAAGGAGTTGTTACCCGGGTCCAGTATCTACATGTATGATGAACAACTCGATGGAGTTCGAAAAAGGGCCTTTGATAAAAAGGGCAAAATAGATGGGCGCAGAATGGCTCGGCAGTTAATGAATATCTTCTTCAAGAAAAATGAACTCATCAATTGCTCAATTTCCTCAAGTCCTGCTGCTGGGAAGACACAACTGAACCCTGTCTTGGTAAACGGCATTATATGTAAGTATTCATCTATTTACTAAAAAACTAATAAAATTTACTCAATTATTTGCCTTACTTAAAATAGATCATTATGCTACACTGGTTAATTTTATTTTTACATATAACAATGTATTCAATTAAGCACGGAATTGGACAGAACACTCAATTATCATTTTTTTTTTCAAATTAGGAAACAAAAGAATAACAACTTTGTAGAACTTGAGCAATATTGTGCTGAATTCTTTTATCGATGACTGCTTATAGAGTTATAGCAGTATCATTTTTTTTCTCTCCCTTCACACAAAAATAAAACTGTTCCAACAATTTAGTATACAATAAGTCCTGACCCTACATTTTATATTTCACTAATTTAGATTTTGTAAATCTATGCTCCTTCAAATGCTTCAATATTTACTCATATAATTTCATGAAAAAAAGGCTTGTTTTTTGTGATAATTTTTAGCAACTTAAAAATGTTCACAATGTCATAAATCCTAAAGATGTAGTCTTACATGGTCACCAATTCAATACTAATTGCACTTACATGGTAACATCAGAACATTCTAGGATTAAATAAGTATGCATCTGTCTTTAGATTTTATCTATTTAATCATACGCGAATACAGAATATGTACTTATCGTGTGAAAAAAATGCTTTCTTCTTTCAAATCGTTAAATGCTCATTTTGAAATAGATTTTACTTATAGATCAAAATATCTAATTTGGTATTTCTAGATCTAGATATTTTGATTAGAATCTGAAAATGCTTGAATAGTTTAAGCATGATATCTAATGATTTTGAATATTTTACTATATTCAGTTAGTGACCTTTAATTCCCTTTTTTCTCATATCAATATGAAAAATGTCAAAAAAAATGTGCACTCATAGAAACAACACATTTATTGTCCCTAAAGAAGCAATCAAACATCATCTTTAGTAACTGAACATCTCTGGATCAAATAAAAATCAAATTTCAGTTATAAATAGAATTATATTTTCTTTATAGATATTGGGGCAAATTAGAACTTTCAAATGTTGAGAATCATTGGTATAGCCATTGACCTGAAATGAATCTATATGTACAAATCTGAATGTATCTTGATCACATTTTAAATCTATTCTTTCTTTGTTTATTTGACAGCATATTGCCAAGTCAATTCAACAACACTCAAGAGTGCAATCAAGGATGCTATGTGGTCAAAGATTACATCTGCCAATGCCAAATTTGCTAAAAAGATGAAAATTCAACAGATTCAGCAACAAATCCAGCGGTAAACATCTTACAGCATTCAAATAAATAGTGCTCAAAACTCAACTTGGATCCCTAGAAACAATGGAACCATCAGTTTCTATTTAATGTGATGGAAAGTGATGGATCCAGGTCTGTGCCCTCATTCTGAAGTTGATATACATAATGTTTTTGATCAACAACCCTTCTCTCTTCATCATTTGATGCAATTGGTGTCCAAAACGATGTAATTGTACATTTTAAACTACATCTTTTGGAATATGTTTAGGACTTTTTAAAGATTAATGTGTTATCTCTGTTGCTATTTAATTGACATTCTCCCAATCTTTCTCCCTTTTTCCGCCCCAAATTCCTGTGAGGTTGGCTCTTCATCATGAGGACATTTTATTCATCCTGATGGTGCCTGAATTCTCTTCAGCAAACTGCCAAATGCTGCACTACCTTTTCCTACTTCATTTCAAATTATATTTTCCAAAGTCATAAGTCAAAGTTTTACCTGAATAATATTTTGCATCATGCAAAATCTCTACAATCACCGGTTGAAGATCTGATGTTTGCCAATCAAAATATTGTGGCCTTTGAGAACTTCAGGATGAGTACAGATTCTGAATGATAAGCTTCTCCTGATATAAGTTTATTCTAAACTTTAAGCTTACAAATATGTACAAAACTACCAATGAACAGCCCACATGCTATAAAAACTTTGAAACCTTGATGATTTGTTCTCTTCCAAAACATTGTAAATTATTCAGTTCTCCACAAATAATTCACTTGGTTTATGGGTGAACGTATATATATATATATATATATATATGTATATATATATATATATATATATATATGTATGTATATATATATATATATATATATATATATATATATATATATATATATATATATATATATATATATATATATATATATATATATATATGAATTTTTGATTTAAAAGAAATAAAGGTCAGGATTTTCGAGAAAAAAGACCATTAAAAACAAACGTATCTCAAACTTTTGCATTTCTTTTTCATTCCCACAATTAGGAATAATTGAATAGTCAGAGTTCATCATTAGTATGAATTTTTGATTTAGGGTTTCTTTCAACTTATGGAACTACAATTTTGTTTCAATTTCCATTTATACATAGAAATACAGCGACGGCCAAGTTTACAGTTAGCCTCCAGTTTTAATTTTCACTTTATTAGATGTGAAAAAAAAAAATTTGTATACTCTGAATTTTAGGAACTTGATCTTCTATGTTTGCAGATATTTTCACAACAGATTTTTTGAATAGCAAACACAACTACAATATTCTTTTAAAATTATCATCCAGTAAATTTCTTTAAACTGGCCTCTTCACTGTCATTTTTATAAATCATGACATTTCAATTGGCAAATATTTCCATTTAAATCAGAAACATTAATAGATTTATCCAAAGAAATTTTCTAGGTTATCTCAAAGATATACACAAGTACCTTAAATAGTGCAGTTTTGATGTAGTATTTTTGAGATATTGCTGTACAAATTAATGTAAGTAAGTGTACGCTGAAAAAAAAAACTCATTAAATTATAATAAGACCTTGAACAGTGCGGTTTTGAACTGTACAAAAAATTTGGAACAAAATAACTGCACTAATCAAGGTATACTTTTGACAACTTTTGTTTGTGAATACAATTTTAGTTGCTTACATAGCTTTGCTAAAACTGCCCTCAAATGAAAAAATTGTAAAATCTCATTGCATTCTACACTCAAGACCTTTGTCAATCTTCTATTTCCCTGGCCATTATATTTCTAATTCAAGCCTCTTTTTTTTGTTCTGGCTTTATGCTTTTTGTTCTTTTGTACTGCACATAAGAGTGGGGATTTATGTTTTTTCTCAATTCATTTTTTACATTATTGATTTTCAGAGTTAACATTCTAAATTTGAAACCAATTTCTGCCAACATCCTCAAAATATTTAATGTCAGTGTTCACAAGAGAAAAAAAACTTCGCAGAAAACGCCACTCTTTTTGGCTACTAATTTTCTAAAGACACCAAAATATTCATATGAAAACATCTAATCTTGACTAAATATTCCACAAACATTTTTATGGTGATAAACATCTTTCATTTTGATAAAAAGAAACATTTTTTTTCTAATTATTAACATAAAAATACTAAATTGTCAAAATATCCCAAATAGATATTTTTGAATGAGGGATAAAATTGTATTTTCAAGTTACCACCGATTGTAAAATTGATACAAATTTGTATGGCTTAACTTTCAGTGATCGAATGAGAAGTAATCTTTGCAATGTGCAATGATCAAAAGATAAGATTAATATTGACTCATCATTAATATTACTGATTTTAAAAGTGCAAAATCAGGGTAAAGCTGAAATGAATTTTTTTTTTTTCTTCTTGTCAAATTTGTTTTAACCTCGTTAGTTAGCTATTACTAGAGAGAAACTACTAAACTGTTAGCTTTTCTCAATTCAGGACTACAAAGGTGAGAATGTTATTGTATGAAAAGTTGAAATTTCATTTGAAATAATCTTGAAACTATACAAATTGAATTCAACAATATTTTCTAAGAATTTGAGGAAAAGATCACTCATGAGCAATCTTTCTTCAATGAAGGATTTCTGGGACTTAAGTCTGTAAAACCTTCTCTCAACTCAAACAAGTCATAAATTTATAGTTTTTTTTATCTAAGGTTTCCCCCCATCATAAACCTTTGCTTTTAAATTTCAAAGGAAAAGAAAATTTGAATACCTTAATATTCTCATTGGACCATCCAGACAGCTTCATTGCTTAGATGTAAGCATAAAAATTATTACTTGCTAGTTTTTCTTTCTTGCCCTCATGAAATTTACTATTTTTTACATTATCACTGCAAACAGAGAACGTGCCCGTTTTCATCAACATGATGTAAATATATACCTGTCATAAAAATTGTTCTTAAAATCTTTCTTTTTTCAAAAAAACTTTACAGATGATATGAAAATTGAAATTTGAGACTTAGTTTTATTTAATACAGATGAATAAACCTTGTTACTTCTACACTATTTGAGTCTTCACAAGCTTGAAATTTCAAGAGTATTTTTTGGTGTCATGATATCGAATGTAATCCGTCTCTTAATGTGTAGTCCCTAACACTGAGCAATACCTTCCCAACATGCGAATAAGTGTACTTTCTAAATATTACTTCATTTTTCTGCGGTTAATATAGCAGTGTCTGGAATTCATTAAAATTCCACCTTCCAAACTTTTTCGTTTACTATATTAGGTAACCAAATAGGTTGAGGCATTTTTTTTTTTCTGTTTGTGTTATTTCCCGTGTTTGTTAGGTAACCCTTTCCCCAATGTGTACGGTGCAAGTACAGATATATAGATTCATCATTAGTGTTGAACCTTGATACATGAAGCTAACATCCTCAGTTTGCTATCATCAAGTATATAAATAAATGAAGAGATTATTATTGATTTTTTTCACTAGTATTTCGTTCATCTTATTTTCATTTGCTTTTTATTGTAACTCTCAGACTGTCATTCTACAGTCATCAGTAAACAAGACTGATTAAAAATAAAGAATAAACCTCTGGCAAAACTCATATCACTTTTCCTGAGGAAGCCTGTTTCAACGTGACAGCTGCTTTACCAATTAGACCACGGCGACCTTCTGTCTGCGGTTATTCAAATCTAACCATGAATATTGTCGATTATTATTAATTTTTCCACTGGTATTTCTTTCATTTTAATTTCCACTGCTTTTTGGTCCCAACTCAGAGGTCTGAGAGTTGTGATGAAAAGCAACTGAAATTATTATGAAAGAAATACATCACAGAATTAACAATACTTAACAAAAAAACAAAATCTTGTTTTTAAAATCCAGAAAAAATACTTTTATCTTTCATTATTCGAGTAAACACCATTTTATATGAAGAGTCTACATCACACTACTATACAAAGGATCTGTGTGTGTGTGTAAATTATCTTCCTTGATTTTGGCTCTTTGGGATACATTCTGCATTAGTCGTTACTTACAGTTAATTACTAATTTAACGGTTACACACAAGTTTATCATTCAAAATCATTCTATATAGCAATTATAACAGGCTGTCCCTCACACCATAAAATCTGGCTCCTTCCAAACATGCACCTTTGGAAAAGGCACTGCTGTAGTCAGACGAAATACAAATTATTCTTGATTGAGATCTGAACCCATAATCAAATTTTTGTCTTTTTTCTGAGTAAAGTCTACAGAAATCTCAAAACTAGTTAGTTCCAACCTATATGGAATGAAAAATTCAGCTAGATATTTAACCCTAATCATCAAACCTCACAGCTAGAATTATGTATACAGTTTGTATTAATTGAATGAAAAAATTCAAAAGCACATGCACACACAGTAATTCGTATAAGTTTATGTGTACTGTCTATTTCAGTGAATAAAATGACCCTTGGGGCATCCAAAAAACATCCCCAAGAATGGGATTATCTTAGAGGCCTGATACAAAAACAGTGACTTAACAATAAGTCTGAATTTCATGGTTTTAGTTAAAAATGGGATCCTGTCTTATCTGAAAGTTGCCTTATCTGCCAAAATATACAATATGTATTTTTCTTCAAGAAATGTGGAAAATTACAGTTAAAATTTATGTAGGCTCTAGGTATTTACTAAACTTGGCATTGTCTGGTACAAGGCTATGAGTGTGGGGACCCTGTGAGATGTGAACTTACTCTAGTGGCTTCTCAACCATTGCTCTCTTGCAGATGTCCAAATTTATGTGTGTTACATGCCCTGACTAAGAGACCTACATTTTGAAATTAGGAAAGAATGGTACTAGTAAGTTTACAGGTGTAAACTTTTAAGAAAAACTATTTTTTCCCTTAAACTAAGTTAGTAAGTTTTTTTTTTTGTTTCTTCTTTTTATGGTTACCTTGTTGTTGCTATTCAAGTCATTAACTTTTTTCTTCGAAAAAATCTATCATAATCAATAAATAACTTCAAATTCTATGTAATCAATATTTGTTTAACTGACAAGTGTAATCGACGATTTAGTTTGTATTTCAATGTCTATTCACATCCTCATTAGAAAATTATGGAAGGAACTGACTTTCTCTGTCAAAAAATTAGAAAATGAATGTACAAGAAAAAAATCCCATAGAAAACCATGTCAGTCAGAAATATGCAAGTCATATCTCTTTCTTTAGTAACATTTAGAAACAAAAAATAAATGGGAAAACTTGGAATACAAGACAGTCTCAATAAATGTATTTATTTGTAAATATTCTATACTATTTTAAAATACTAACTAAATTAATCGCTGTTAATCAAGCATGTTTGATTCTGAGTCACTGTATTTCCCAGCATTGAAGACGTTATTTTCTTTCTTGATGTTTTGAAAATCCTCTGTATCCTACAGGCTGATAGTTATGTTTTTCCATTGGCCTATCCTAACCCTAGATGGAGGTAATCTGTGCTTAATAATAATCTGAACCCCTGTATATGACCAGAATGATACAAAAGTATCATAATTGGAAAAGAAAATATGTGTAATCACAAAAATTAATTCCCATATCAGTATACTATGGTAGACAAGCCAACAGACAAGGTGTAATTTGGATGTTTATCAATATTACCAGTGTTTTCACACTCCTTAGACAATCTTGATTTTAAGGGAACATAATTAAGTGACAAAAGAAATAAAACTGCTTACCCACCCACAAAACACCTTGGTAAGGTAGGTCAAAGTGTTGAGACTTTAATTTCATTAGAAAGTATCAACTAAAAAATGTCAAAAAAACATAGGTTGCTTTCAGTTTTCACTCCATTCTACCTATGTATGTAGGTATATATTTAGACATGTACAGATGGCACCAATCAACCTATAAGGCTAAAAATTTAGACCCGTTCTGTATTTGTTTTGTTTTGTTTTTTTAATTCCCCCTTAAGTAGGTTTTTAGTGTGAGGTTCAATCTGCAACGAAACTTTATGCTTTTTGCCCCAAAGTCTGGAACGTCTACAGGCAGCACCAATCAAACTACAAAGGCTGAAAATTTGCATAAGTACCCTACTAGACCCCACCTAAGATAGATTTTTTGAAAGAATGCTTTTTGGGGGTCTTTTTTTGTTGAAAAATCACCCAAATTTTTGAAGGTTTTAAAAGTGTGGAAGCTTTACAGAGCGTATTTTTCATACTACAGCCATGAAAATTTGCATAAGTAGTCTATAAGACTCCTTTTAAAAATGTTCTTTTGGATTTTCCCAAAAGCCACCTGTTCTTTTAAGGTTTTAAAGGTGAGGAAGCTGTACAGAATGCATTTTTCATGCTAAAGTCTTGAAAATTTACATTTGTAGTTTACAGCATACCTTCTGGAAATGCTTTTTTTTTCTTGAATTAGGTTTTTAGTGGGGAGTTCAAACTGCAATGGAAGTTTATGCTGAATTGGTTTTTCTTTTCTTTTCTTTTTCTTTTTTTTTGCACAATGTAGTGGTCCATTTGTGAAGTTCCACAACCTTCCTTACTCAATGTTGAGAATGGCGCACAAATATGAACAATTTAATTTATCCAAAGCAATAACAATTTAATTTATTTATTAGAAATCATCAACAGAATTGTCAATATAGGTTTTGTTAGTTTGTCTGGCTGGCTATATATGTATCCTGCATACTGGTCGCACCAATAGGGCTAGAGTGACTGAAAACTTTAACAATTACTCCTTATTATGTCAACTTGAACCTTTTTTTTTTAAATCCCCACTGGGTAGTTTTTTCAGATGGGGGTTCAATTTGCAATGTAAGTTTTTAGTAAATTGGTCCCTTAGTTTGTGTCCACTTGTTTCTTTTGAAAATTCAGGCTTTTTTAGTGATCACTACCTAACAAAGCGAGAGAAATAACTTATTACTTAATCACCCACTTTTCCAATTTTTTTAAATTGATTACCTCCAACATGGCATGCTGCCAAAAGATGTTGGTTGCTTGATGGTTTCTATTGAGTGACTATCTAGACCAGTTTTGTTTTTTTGTTTTTTTTTTGAATTTTTTGTTTGTTTTTTTTGTTTGTTTTTTTCCAAAATTTTGTGTGTTCTTGAAGCAAGGGCGTCCTTGACGCAGAGAAATACGGTACTCTGGAATAAATGCATGCCAACATTCACACTTCAACTCAAGGCAGATTCTGTTACCTGCCTCAAAATTATTTGTATAGTATATTTTTAAAGGAAGATAAATTTATTGCAGCTACCATCTATTTCAAATGTCATTTTTTTGTTCTAATACTTTTAACAAATTTTTTTTTTTTTTTTTTAACTATTCAGCTTCAGATTTGGTGTTCTGGAAGTCTGCAATCTTAGAAAAATCCTCATTTTTTTTCATTTTTTAATTGCTCTTTTCATTATTCTAAAACATGTTTCACTCTTGTGCTTGCAATCGGTACACTGACCTGGATATAAGGCATCTGACATTGGCTGCTATTTATTAATATTGTTATTATTTTGATTGTTCAAAATATTCCTAAATTTGATAATGTGTTTACATTATTCATAAGTTATTTTTGCAATTCCCAAATACCTTTGGCTCAATGTTTGTGAGATGAGGTATAATTGACTCTCATTAAATCATTTGGACTGACATTGTTATCTTTATTGTTGTTGTTTTTTCATTTCTTTTTATCACAACATTTTCAATAATGATTATTAGATAATCATCCTGTAACACAACTCTGATAAGTTTAGCTCAGTACATTTCAATATGAAGAAAATAGAGGAAAAAGATCGTGTCGCTCCAATCTTTTGAGCAAGAAGAGTTTGCCTGCCTAGAAAATCAACATTACACATCCGGGTTTTACCTCAACGCTGAACATCGGTTTGAAATACATAACTATTTCAGACACAAAATTGGTATTTATCAAGCTTAGCTTTATCTGGTACAAGGCCACAAGTGTGAGACATCCAATGAGTACTAATGGTCTTTGAGACTAGCTTACTAACAACTCAGGTCAAAGACTATACTGCCTTAGCAGTTGGAGGTGACCCCTAAGGCTCGGCTTTTGTTCGCTAGTATCCTTTTGACTATGAGACAACAGTAAGGAATAAGATAAGTAAGAGAATTAGTGCACCTGTTATATTCAAATAATCCAATCAGTAAACACCATATGGGAGCCATTAATTAGGAGTGGATAAAAACAGCCATTAGGTTTTAGACTCCAAAAATCTAATGCTTGTGTGTCCAACAGGGATTGTTGATAAAAATGCTAGTAAAGCTTATAGGGTTTCCTGTGAGTCATGAGATCAATCCCAGTGTCTGGTAGTGCAGAATTATACACAGACTTAGTAGTGAGGCAAAGTGGCTTCAGAAAGAAGAATTGACACTTTTGAGTTCTGGGTAGGTAGGATACTGGACCTGATACGTAAAGGATGAGAACAACACACCCGCATAGATAAAAATGAAGCTTCCAGTCAACATTTCTGGAAGGTTACTGAATTTGACAGACATGTGAGAAAGGCTTTGGGGTACAGCATTGTGATAAGGATAACAAAGATGAGAATTAATGTATAATGAGGAAGAATTTAATTATATGCTTCCCACTTATACAAGGTTTGTCCAGCTATTTAATGTTATATAAAAAATATCCTACCTAGGGCAATGGTCTTTTGGTCCCTTCAAAGCACCCCCCTTGGGACTTCACATATATATGTACAGACATCCCTTCTACTTTTCAAGACAGTCTGCAAAGATCTTTTTTTGTGATTGCCATCAGCCGCCTAATGGCATTCTTCTCAAACTTGTCCATGGTCTGAAATTTCAATTTCAATTTCAATGATTGTTTTAGCTTTGAGAAAACCAGGAGATGATGGGAACCTAATGTTGCAAGAATGGCAGACAACCGATGGACATCATGAGTCACAACATGGATCCCCAGAGATCATATGCGGAATCAATGCCAGCAGAGTATATGATGGCAATACGAACAGGACAGCTTCAGAAAGTATTGGCTCCACGATGCCCAGGTTAGAGAGGTATAACAAATTCTTGGGACAGTCTATGTCCAATGAGGAACAATAAAAGACTGATGATGATGATTAAATCTGGACTATAGGAAGCTGAGAGACCAGAGTGAGGCAATGTTGTGCCAAAAATCCCATAAGAAAGGATATTGTTTATGTGGAAGTCACACAGTACAGAAGCACACTTAATAGCATCCCACTGCCAACTGTGTTACCCCATGGGAGAGTGTCTCTTCATACATTTGCAGTAAGGTCCCCTCTGACTAGTTGCCAAGTAACATAAATGCCACACAACCAGTTTCCAAGATATTCAAAATGGTTTAGGTTTTTTCCAGACAGACCTTGTATTAAATGATTGTAATATGTGTGTTTTCTTTCTCTTCTTCAAATCAAGTTGGCAAGTAGGAATGTTTGTTAACTCTTCTTTTTGAGTGCATACGTTTATTTTCTATTTCTTTCTAGAGGAATCCTCTTTCTGTGATTATCTGAAGTGGTAAGAATATATGCATACAGGAATTGAGCCTGTGTTCTGTCAGATTAGACGAAATTCCATCTATGATGACAATCTACTTTTTCACTATGCTGGTGTATATTTGGGCACTGCCTTGCCCAAGGATTGAACTCACAACTTCCAGAGAACCAGATGACCGTTACTGATAGTTTTTATCCACTCAGTCATGTCCCAAGGTTACTGAATGCAGTCGACACCTGTGGAAGATTTGAGGGTGCAGCGGCCAGAATGTTGTGATAAAGAAAAAACACATGTGGGAATTGGTCCAAAAGAATCGATGTCTGATTGTAACTACACATCATTTCAGAAATGAAGGCTGGAGAATACAGCAACTTGAAGGTCATGATTAAGTACCAAAGAATCAATGTATGACGGTAACTATGAATCATCTCAAAAATTAAGGCTGGAGAGTGTGGCAACCGGAATGTAGTGATCAGGCATAACAGTAACAATGCCTCATCTCAGAAATGAAAGATGGAGGGTACAGCAACCAAAAAATTGTGATATAGTAAGGAAATGGGTTTGAAATCATCAGTGTATAATAGGGTTGGCTGACCATAGAGTGTGTGACTATTTAGTGTGAGACAATCAAGTGAGGAGACAATTTAGCAGAGGACATGTCGAAAATAAAAGATGTTTTATTCAATTACGTAACATACTTTTGAAGTGCTCTTACACTAGAATATTTTTGGTTTGCTCACCTGTTAGATTAGAACAGGTGTTGCTAAAGGAGCCCAAATTCAGCTTGCTTTGCTAATTAAGAATCCAAGGGCCAGACATGAGTGTTAGTCTCATCTTCTGGAAGTTTGTCCCAAAATTTGTAGTTACTGTCATGTATATCAGTGGCGGCACTTGGTCTCATTGCACCCCCTCCCCTACAAAAGTAAAAAATTTAAACTTATTTTTTTTTGGCTTGTAAGTTTTATTCTGATTTTGATTTTTTTTTTCTAATAAAATACTGTATCACTCAAATTTGTTCTTTTAATTGTATTTTGGGCGAAACATGAAACATTTTTAAAAAAAAGATTAAGAAGGTCTATCGAGAACAGTCTTGTCAATTTTTTCGGAATAAAGTTACTTCAATTTTTTTTTCTTCAACTTTGAAACTTCTCTTTCTATATAATGAGAGCATGTAGGAAACGTTTTCCTGTTTTGTTAAATATTTTGGATAAAATTTTCAAAATTTCTATAAGGTGTAAATCATTCTGTATATTGCAGTATGAAAGAAAAAAAAAGTAAACGCTTCAAGTATATGTCCTGAAAACTGAACTTTGCCCTTAGCAACACTAGTTCCTTGCAACATGGAATCAAACCAAAAATCTTTCAGCAAAAAAGTCCTTTTTACATTTTTTATTTTCAACATTATCATCATTGTGTGATGGAAAACACAAATGACAGGCGTAATACAGATCCATCAATTGTCCTCCATTCAATTGTCTCGCATTCAATTGTCACCACCCAGTAGTCGCCCCACGGTATGATGGCAACTACACCTCATTCAGAAATTAATGAATTTCATATTTTTTCCTGTAGAAAGTGGCCGTATAAAAAGTCATGAGTTTGAAGGCTGATTTTCAAGGCAGGCAAGCAAGCCTGCTCCACTTGGGAGACTGATGCAACACAATCATCTTACTCACCTTTTCTCTTGATTTAACCCTGTGCTAAAATAAGTTTAGTAATTACAGGTACACAATTTATCTGAAAATCTTGTGACCCAACACTTTTCAGAATTTGAAATTTTTTTTGACTTCAGGCTGATAGCACAGGTACCACTCGTTGATGACAGTAGATGTTTTCTTTTCTACTTTTCACTGTTACAATCTGCAGCTTTTTTTAATGATTTTCACAGTCATCAAAGTCAAAAAGATTGCCAAAAATAAACAAAATATCCCTGAGCAGCAGGGGAAAGCTTGATAAGTAGGAATATTTGGACACAACTGTGTACCACTACATCTACCTAGGACAACAAATCTCTATGAGATCCTCAAAAGAGGAGGAAATCAAGCAAAGAATCACTCTAGGATGGCAAGCCTTCAACAGAGCAAGCTCAACTTTCAAAAACCAGACGATCCCAATAATCCTAAAAAGAAGAGTATACAACCAATGCACCCTCCCGATAGTCACTTATGGAACTGAAACAAGAACCTAAACAAGAGACAAACCTACAAACTGAGAAGCATGAGAGAATCATACTCAACCTTACATGGAGAGATCATAAGACAGCACAGTATATCAGGAAGAAAACAGAAGTCCATGACATCATAGAAACTATTAAAAAAACTCAAATGGCAATGGGCAGGCTATGTTGCAAGAATGAAGGACAATCAATGGACATCACGACTCACAACATGGGTCCCCAGAGATCACATAAAAAACTGAGGCCGACAGAATACTAGATGGAGAGATGAACTAATTCAGAAAATACTGGCTCCACGACACCTATGATAGAGAATTGTGGCGAATCCTGGGGAATGTCTATGTCCAACGACGTACATTAAAAGACTGATGATGATGATGACGATGATGGTGTAGTAGAGGTGAGTTAAGACAAAAAAATAACTTCAGCTTTACTCTAAAGACCTGGTAGACTGCATCAGAAACAAATAAGATAAGTTTAGTCGGATCATGTTTTGTACCTAACACAAACTTTGGTTTGCAGATGACATCCAGTGAAAGAATTTTCAGTTTGCAGAGCTTTTTGGTTTTCAGAATTTTAGATAAAAGATTGTGTACCTTTATCCATAAATTCCTTATATTTAAAAGAGATAAAATCTGCTTCTACATTTATCAGCACAGTCCTTTTTTTTTTGACTGCCTTAAAGGAACTTCTTTTCGAATATATTTATTGCATAACTGAAAATTCTTTCACAAGTAAAACAAAAAGATACTATTTCACATAGATAACCAACATACGTCCAAGTAACCTCATTTGGCAAGTTACACCTTCCCTGACTCCTTGAATTAGTCCACTGAAAGGGAATGTTGCTTTTAAGGTTAACTTAACAATTATTTGTTAATTTTTTGCTGCACACCTTAAACTCACACATCAAGCACATGGATATTCAGCTTTTCTTCCTGATATCCAGTTGAGTCAAAACAGATATTTATTCAATTTATTCTGCCATTTCTTAAGTGTGGAATACTCAGTAAAAGTCAAACTCGCTACAGAAATAATGGTGCAAGAGTAGCTTGCTAACCATTGTTCCACAGCAAGGTGCCCAATATAGCTATTCACTAGGCTTAACTTCGTAAGGCACAAAGCCACAATTATGGGGTACCCAGTAAAGATTGAACCCACTTCAGTAGTAATTATCTGTGAGACTAAGCTTTTAACCACCACTTTATGGTAATTCACCTGTTATATGAGAAGCTTAAGTCTGTTTGGGATAATTTAGAAAATAGCATAATAACTAATTTAGATACAATTAATGCTTTTGCCTATGGTTTAGAATTAGTGTTATTGTAATGTCCTCTGCATGTAGAAGGGTTTCCCGCCTCTCCCTTTTGTACTGTTATCGTGAAATCGTATTTCAAATTAGTAATCCATTTGCAAAATACTGTATTGCAAGAAAATATGAAGTTCATTTTGTATTGAAAACATTTACTGAATTTATTGCTACTTATTTTTTTGGTGTTTTTTTTATAGATATGAATAAAAACAACTATTTTAATGAAACAGCTGAAAAAAACCCATTACATATCAAGTTACATTACATTGGATCTCTCTAAGAACTTCAAGTTTCACCAAAATAAAGTCTTATGAATTATTATCAAATTCTATCAAAACAGTCTTTAGACTAGAAAGCTCTCAGAGAGTGCATGCCTCTGCCTGCTCCATTGTTTATACAGAGCTACAAATGCAGGGTAGCTGGCTTGAAAGAATTTCTTTATCCACCCTAAAATTTAACCAATTTTTCTTTAGCTCATGGCCCAACCTTCCACAAAATCATCATTGAAATTCATTTAGAACTTTTGGTGATATTGTGTGGGCAAACATGAGTCAATACATATGAAAAATGAAAATGAAAATATCTCCCTCTTGGAAAAAAAGGTTCCTGGATCCACCCTGAAAATCTAACCAATTCTTCTGTACGCCATAGCCCTTCATCGCTCAAAATGCATTGAAATTTATTGAGAACCTTTGGAAATATTGTAGACAGACAGACAGAAAGACACAAGTTGATAGATGCACTTCTGCTAAAATACATCCTTTTAATCTCAAATCGTTGGATGGGGGAGTATGTATCAGCGGTAATGCAGCCAACACCTGTGCATCGTGTAGCAGGGAGTGTGCTAAAATTTCAGCATCTTAGTTCATATTCTGAAAATTAATCTTTCCAATTAATTTTCACCCTTGTTGGTACTATTTTGATACAAGTTTATATTGGCATTCAACCTAGACAAATTGAATAATCTTTTAAATATCAATTTTGGTAAAGAAAATATTGAAATGTATGATTTTTAAAAACATCAACATCAAGTTGGTTTTTTATTTCATTTTATGTTCAGGTTGATTTTTGTTTTCAGTCTATCATCACAAAAAAATCTGCAAATATTTCCGATAACTTTCTAAGGTTTTTTATTATTATCAAAAAACTAAAAATGAACTACTATAAAGTCTAAAATCAGAAATTTCAAGTGAAGAATGAGAAAAAATGGAGTTGGAAGAGGAAAATCTCACAGAATTAATCAGCAGGAATTACCACAAATTTATGAAGCAGAAAAAGATCATGGAATCTGTACTCACTAACTGTTTGAATCACTGAGGTTTTTTGCCCCATAAATCAAAAGTTACACAATCACATTTGTGCTTTAAATAAATTCTAAAAACAAGAGCAGAATTTAGATCAGGAGAAATTGCTGAAAAGAATTACTTGAATTGATAAGATAGATGGAAATCAGATAATGTTTGATTTAAAGTGATTTATTACAACTCTTTCTTTACTCTGTTTAAAAAATGGGTCTAAAGATTAAAAAAAGGGGTGTTATGTCAAAAAAGCTAGATTAATGGTAATAATATATATATATATATATATATATATATATATATATATATATATATATATATATATATATATATATACACACACACATACAGTGTACCACATGATTTTAGACTCAGGTTAAGACGGTTGAATAAATTCATTATTAGCTGGTATAATCAATCACTGTTTCAGATTTGGGGGGTTGGTCATTTAAAAAGGACTAATAGTAAAAAGTTGAGCAGTTTTAATAGAATTTCAATCAGTGCTAATTTAAATTACAATTAAACTTGATGTGATATAAAGGGTTCAAAATTAAATTAATCAGTTACTGTTGTTAAAAAAAAACAGTGTCAAGTCAACTCAGTTCAGGAAGGAAACCAAAGCTGTCTGATTTCAAATGTGGTAGGATTCTTTAGTCCTTATCACAACATGCAATAGCTGAACATTTATTGAAGAATTATCTGCAGATACTTGTGGGGCTAAGAACAGAGGTGGTAGACCCAAGATGATATCTAATCATCCTGTGAGACTGGGGAGAATACCAAAGCGGTCAGATTTCGAACATTATCAGAGCACTGCAACAAAACCCCAATCAGTCCATAGTGGAAACAAGTTCAAGCTCACGGAGAGACCGTCAGACAATCAATTAAGAAGACAGGATTCAGGCACAGAAAAAAGATTGCAGTGTCTAGGTCTGAAAATGATCCACAAACAATCCAGACTGGAATTAGTAAGACTTCAGCAGACATGGAATGGGGAGTGGCGGAGGGTCCTCTTTACAGACAAGTTGAAGTTCAACCTGGATGGCCTTCAGTGTAACTGGCATGACCCACGATTACCAAAGGATGGTGGGCTCATGATTTGATTTTCTAAAGGATATGGTGGGTAGATAGCACTCTTGTTTGTTGGTTGGTGTTTCAACGTAGATCCGCTAAGGAAGGAAAATTAAGTACCTGGACGTCTTCCAATTGGCAGCTCACAGTTCCTGTTTCAGCACGATAATGCTCCTGCTCCTGCTTCAAGAATCATCTAACAATTTCTCAGAAAAGAAGGTGTGGACATTTTAGTCTTGCCAGCCAGCAGCCCCAATCTGAAAGCGTACGTGGATGGTTGGCACAGAAGGTTTTTGAAGGTAGGCAATTCAATATGGTGCAGGAACTCAAAACTGCCATTTTTGCAGTTTGGGGTGATAGGATGAAGTGTTTGATGAATTTCTTTGTTTGGCTTGAAGCCTAGTGAATTGGGTTTGTTAAGTAATTAACAACATTGGTAATTCAAGAAAGTATTAACAATAAAATCTTTCTATAAAGATTACAATAAAATTTCCAATAAAATTAGCTATGAGTTTAAAGTTTCACAGAACTTTGAAAATAACCAATTGATATCTCTGATCTAGTTCATCTGGACCCTTTTTCCAAACAATTTTGTTCAGTTGACTGTGTGTATAATCTAAGACAAAGCCAAATACACATGATTTTTTGAAGATTAGAATAATAAGTCAGTTGGCATTTTTTTGCCTGAGATTTGGAAATTTTCACCCGCGTTAAAAGTTTTATGGCAAACTGTAGGTACAGAGCACCGAAGCCAAATAACGTAAAAGATCTCATCATAAAACAAACAAATGGGTAATTTCCAATTGGTTGTTTTTTAAAAATTATTTAGTGCTGTTAGGAGATTTGAAAAAAAAAATATCTGAAAACAGACTCACTTGCTACTTATTTTGGTTGTATCCAAGTATGTCTATTGGTATGAAATTCCTAGTCTTCAATCCTCACAAATTCAAAATTCTTTCTCTCACACAAAATTTGATTCCAAAACTAACCTTACTGACACTAGCAGCAACATAAAATCATGTCACAAAAAAAATCTATATATAAAAGATATAGGCGTCATACTGTCCGTCTATCACCCAATAGAAACCAGCAAAACATGGGCACTACCTAACCATATTTGGCATGTATACTCAAAGGACCTAGGGGATGGTTTAAAAATAAAAAGTTCCAGAGGAGGTCTTCTTTTTATAATGTAACTTCAATGGTAAAGTGTACCTTAAAGTTTAGTATACATAAATATTTCTTCTTATTTTGAATATTTATATATGATTCTTCAGAGGGACAAAAGTTAAAGGAAGCTTTTTTCTGCTTTCAGAAGTCATAGTGAAGGGAAAAATCTTATTTCTCTTCAAGGGTCAAAAGTGCAGGAAAACTTCTTCTTCCTCAAAGGGATCAAAAGTGAAGGGACACTTTTTCTTCTTTAATGGGTCAAAAGTGAAGAGAAACTTTTGTACGAGTCTGGAAGCTTCAGTCCTCTATCAATATCTAACCTGCCATAGACAGGTATTTCAGCTAGTATTCAATAAGATAATTATTCAAAACAGTTATTCTTATGTGGCAAGCGGAGGAACCATCACAAGAGATTGGCTCGAACTTGGAAATAGTTATCGAAGCAGCTGGTAATGTTCCTCTCACAGATAAGATACTACTTGAGTCAAATTATCTGAAATATTGGAAACGGTTGGAATGGAGTTGCCCATGATCTTAATATTAAGCAAGTTAGGATTGATCAGGCTGTAGAGACATGTCTTCGCAATACAGATCAGAAATTTCTAGTTTTCTCTGAATGAAAAAGAAATTGTTTTGTTAACGTGGAATGGCAAGGCTTTTGCATTGAATCCTGATACAACTGTGAATAGGAAAAAAATTCAAATGACCCAACTAATTTTCAATTTCTTTTCTTCACCATCTTTTTAGATGCACTTGCACCGATTGCTGTCACTGACTGACATACCGAAATGTCATGTCCTTTAGTCTGTGTGGTCAGTTTAGATGTTTTTTAACTAAATCTAGCTGCTAGAAATTGCTATTCAAATGACTTTTAATAAAATAAGTAATATTTCTAATGAAGTAAGTAATATTTTGATAAGAAATGTTAAAGATTGAAATCACATTTAATTTTACATATATACCTGGAGAATCTAAATGTATCAAGATATTTTTGGTTCAATTTTAGGTGTAAACATTAAAATAAAGTTAGCAACACAGCCTTTGCCAGATCTTCACACCAGAAAAGAACTACCGCATCTATGGTGTGATTTTTAGGCTTGTTAAATAACCAATGCATCCTCCGAATAGTCACTTAAGGAGCTGAAACATGGAACTTAACCAAGAGACAGACCCGTAAATTGAGAACCATGCAACGTGCACATGAAGGAATAATGCTGGGCCTCACATGGAGAGACCACAAAACAGCACAGTACATCCGAGAAAAGACAAGTGTTAGGGACATCATAGAATCCATTAAAAATCTCAAATGGCGGTGAGCTGGCCATGTTGCAAGAATGGCGGACAACCGATGGACATCACGACTCATGACATGTATCCCCCAAGACCACATGCGCAACCGAGGCCGGCAAAATGTTAGATGGAGTGATGAGGTAGACAAGTTCAGGAAGTACTGGCTCCGTGACGCCCATGATAGGGAAGTGTGGCAAATCCTAGGAAAGGTCTATGTCCAACGACGGACGCTAAAAGACTGATGATGATGATGATTACTTTTCTTTACTATCTCTTTCTTGTATATATTTATATATGTAACTATGTTCTGAAATGATATATTTATATATTTGATATATCAATATATTTATTTTTAGGATAAAAGAATGACTGATATGATATTTTGTAGAAATCTATGCCATACATGTAGATCCAGCCTGTATTTACAAATGATTACAAATCAATCAATAACTGAAATCAATAATTGATTTGCTATTTTCAACAGAACATTTCTTGACAAAGCAGCAATAGTGTTGAAACAACAGATAACATTATAATCACAGAAAGACAAAGGAAAAAAAAAGATGGAAATAAAAAAGAAAACTAAGATGTGAAGGGAGCTGGAAATAACATTTTCAGAATACCATGATGTTGCAAGTTTACCTCAGAATTCATGAGGAAATAAAAGATTCTCTTTAGTAGAATTTGATCAAGCACATTATGTGTACATTTTCTGAATGAGTTTGACTTACTTTTATTACTTCTCCGAGCAAATGTTTTATTTTTTTTTTCATATCAGATGGGTTTTTAAGCCACTTTCTATTTTGGAGATATATTAAAAGTTGATAGTTAAATTGGAGCAAAATTTGAAATATTGAATTTAAATTATCAGAAACACATATATATGAGAGTAAAATGACAATATTGGAAGATTTTTCAAGATAAATGATTCTTTCATTCAACGTTTTACTCATTGTTAAAAAAATAAGGTGCAACAAGAATCAAACTAAGTTAGTTTTTGAGCTACACGTGCTTGAAACACTTTTTTGGAGACACCTCTGCTGCAAAATTAGAAGTGTCTAAAAAAGTGTTTCCAAATATTCAATGTGTCATTTTTCAACTTGGAAGATAAAAACAGCCAAGCACACTTGACACACATTCACCCTGACATGTGCAGCTCGAAAACTAACAAATATAGTTTGATGCGTTTTTTTTTAATACAGAAAGGTCCTGGTCACTATTACATAATATTCCAGTCATGAACAATCTAAATCATCTCATTCGTGCACCATTTTGAAAGTTTGCTTTCCTTATGGACAGACCTTGTATGTTTAAAAACAGGCCTTATCAGAAAAATTTCATAAGTTGGACTACATTGTACTTATATAGCATGCAAATGGAGTTATTTCTTTATGCAACATCATAGTTATGAAGGAAGGAAAAATGTTGGTGGGGCAAAGAAAAGACAAGAGAATTAATTGCTTTTGTGCACAAGGATGTTTATTTTTTTAAATTTTATTTTGGTTTACAAAGTAACCAGTAGAACAGATTTTTACATGGTAAAAAGATGGTTTTTGTGCTAATGACTCATCAGACTCTTTTTTTTTTTTTTTTCTTCTCACAGTTTGTTAACATATCTACTTCTAGTTTCTTATCATCATGAAACACACACACACAAACACGTGTATGTGTGAATTATCTGATACTGGAAAATAGGAAATAAAACTTTTTGATTTATTTTCATTCATCAAGTACTAAATTTCGGTTGGAACTCCTGCAAAATGGTAAGTTGCTGCAGCTGATGGTTCCTCTATAACCAGAGTGGAAGAACAAAGTATAGTCACAGCATTCAATAAATGAATGTCGCACTACAAACACAAACACACATTTCATAAATACAATCTGTTAGAAAATATAAATACAAATCTATAAAACGTTTGTATTTTTCAAATAAGGAGTCTTTTACAATCAGGACTGTCTTTTTTTTTTTTTGTCTTTGTTTTTTTTTTGTTTTGTTTTGTTTTTTTTAAACTGTACCACTCATTTTTCACTTTAGTTTATCAATTATTTCAATCAGTAATCTTCAGTCTCCTGATGCTGAAAATAAATTGATCACGAGTATTAAAGATTCCTGCTGTACAACTGTGCCCAAAATAAAATTAATTAATTTGTTTATTTATTGGAGGGAGCAAAAGAAGATAAAGTATTAGACTAAAAGTTTTTTTGTATAGTAGTAATCCCTATAATTTGTGATCATTTACAAACCATGGTCTACACTTTTCTAGCAGTGGAAAATCAAAGATTATTGATCAAAACATTGTATTTCATTTAGAAAAAAAAAATCCTGCATCTTAAGTACAAATCTGTTTTGTATTTTCTCCTAGGTCTTCACCTTATAAAAAAAAAATCATGAGAAAATATTCTACTAAGATATATGCATCTAAACATAATTATTTGCTTTATTTTTTTTTCTAGCATAGTACCCATAAAAAATGATGGGATTATTCACGTACGGATCAGCATTCCTACCTAAGATCAAAGTATCTATGCATTCTGCCTAGGATCAAAGTGTCTTGGCCGCATGGCTAAGATCAAAGTGTAATATCTATTCTTTCAGGCCTTATAGCTTAGAAGTTCGGATAAGCACTGCCTGGGACCCTTAAGTCCAGCTTGCTCAGGATTCGTCCCGAGTCCAAGTCCAGCTTGCAAAGGATTCATCCTGTGATTGAGTCAAGCCTGAACAAATGTGCTAGTGACATCCATTGAAGGGGACTAAGGAAATCTTTAGATCTGCCTGCATGTACGCTTGGGGGACCTCATCCTAAACTCGATCTGGTGTCTCGACCGTGTCATATTCGTCATTGTGAGGAGGCTAATAAATAAACTCCTGCCCTCAGCCTAGGATCAAAGTGAAGTATCTGTGCTTGCTAGTGGAAGTTACAGACAAAGAAAATGAGAAACAATCAAGTCACACTGTTCATTACATAGATAGATTATTATTGTTGTTGTTGTTGTTGTTGTTGTTACAATACTGGTTAGAAGAGCACCTGTTGGAGAGTAATAGCTTACAGCATTAGTCTTATAAGCCATTGCTCACAGGATGCTCGATAGATCTAGCCTTATGTCAATCTTAGTCTTTTTTTCAGGGTTTCAGATATTTATACCCTTATCTTGCAGATTCTACAAGTATGTAAATTGACTGATCACTGTGAGCATAGAATAGGAAAGACTTGCTCCTGTATTGTAAGTACGAACCTCTTCACCAGATGAATCATGACATCTATAAAAGTATTCTTTTTCTTCTTACCTTCCTGTGTTTAAATGCTATGCTTCAATTTTGATTAAAGGATAGGAAAAGAAAGGAGAGAAAAGTAGATTAGGTACTTTCATAAGAGGGTAGGAAGAGAGAGGGAAAAAAGATGTTAGGTAGTTTGATGAGTTCCCTCCTCTTTCTTCCTAACCACTCATCAAACTACCTTTCTTTTCTCCCCTCTAGTTATGTCTATCACACTTATAGTATCAGGTGCAGCCATCAGCTGAGTCTGTTGTTGTACACTTATGATAACTGTCAGCAAAGCGACAGGTCATGGACTAGTATTATTGAAAAATGGAATTGTATATACAAAAGATCTACAGGAATCTGTACAATTTTTGCTGAACACATTTAAAAAAAAATTTTTTTTTTTTTACAGAAACTGTTTTTTTTGGTTAATTTTGATGCTAAGTAATTTTCCATAATTAAAGGACAAAGCAATTACTACAGATTCTGTAATTTGTTCAATATCCGAAAATAAATAAAAAGAATACGGATCCTATTTATGCTGAGAAAATGAAATATTAAATAATGAAAAAAAAACAAAAACAAGTTGAGTGATTTGATTCAATAAAAATAATTTCAAAAAAAAAGGAAGAAAATTACCTCCCTTGTTCTCATAAAACATTACAAGAAATTAAGGGATACCCCCTCCCTCCCATTTTTTTCTTTTATAGAATCTGAACAGAGGAGCATTGCTCTAAAGCTGTCACAGGCCTCCCAGACTTGTTGGCAAGTAAATCAGAGATGGAATCATGAATGTAAGGCAATTGACTTATTACATAAGCTCTTAGATGTTGATTATACTATGAAAGTAAAATTTAGGAGCCTGTCCCACACACAGATATTGATGGGAAGAAGGCCAAGATATACATCGTTAGTGGATAAGCCAATGCTGTAAGAATGATAGAATACAAAGGCAGATATAACATGTAAATGGAGTTGCTTAGAGTTCTTTGCATTAGCCATTAGAGTAATTATAATAAGTTGAGACAAGTTTACACAGCAGCGTGCCTGTAGTAAGAAATAATTCAACAGAGATGCATAAGTAAACTTAATTGTCATTTGGGACGTGATTCAAGATTGAAATCTGTGGGAATAGTGTTCCATAGATTAATATGGGTATTTCAGAACTTGTGAGGTTATGAATTAAGTCTAGGTCTTTCAAGTGAGATATAGTTCTTTCTGAAATGCAGAGGCCCCTAAATATTCAAATGTAAAACATTCATACCAAGATTGACTGAAATAACTTAGGATCAGAATTGAATCTTAGTGATTTTTTTTTCTCTCTTGTGCTTGTCAGTTATGTATAGAGATTAGGACAGAAAAAGATCAGAGCTGAGTCCAGCTCAGTTTAGGATTTGATCCTGGTCTTTATTAAGGCTGCAGTGCTGTTATGTTCAGCGGAGGGAAGATCATTTATAAAAGGTAATAAAACAGAGTGAAATATTATGGATTGAATTGATCCTGGTAGTTGGACATGCGGATCAAACAGCATCTTCAGTTGAGAGCTACAAAATGAGCTCAAAAAAACCCTGAGCTATTAAAAAAATACTATTAAAAATCCCATTGGATATAAGCACTTTGCAATTTTTACTCATTTTTACAATTTACATAAATGAGTACCTACAACTACTACTACCACTAGGACATACATGCTTTTGTATATTGGGAAATGTAGATATTTAAAAAATTTACAAGTATTAAACTGTTATAGCTCTCAGTCCGAGTTTATAATCATAATTTTCTTTTTTGAAGATAAATGTCTTATCAACCTGACACTTGAAAGAGAACATCAGACAAATTGCCCCCAGTCTAGTCATAAAGTCAAACCCATAGATACATGGTTTTGATACTGGCAAAATTTCAAGCATATTCAGTAGATCTGAACTCTGAACTAAAAAAAAAAAAAAGAGTTAGGCTTTTAAGTCTAAATAAAATATGAAACAAGGTAACTGACATTTGCAATATTAACACAACCATTTAAACAGCAATCTGTCTTTTTTTAAAGTTAGTTTCATTTGATCACATTTCAGTATATAACAGCAAATCCATGAACTTTCAATAATCTGATACATTGGATTCCATTTAAGTGGATTTCATTCTGCTTTGAGCTCTTATTCAATTTCAAAGAAAACAACTGAGAGCTGGTAATTTTATTTTAGGCTCCAGAATATACACAAACGGTACATGAACAATGTACCTTAATGCACACAGAGCTTATTCACAATCATTATTTTCAAATTCAATTCCTTTCTGATCTGGTAACTTCAAGACACAATAAGAAGTAATTATCTCATGACAGCTGGACTTTTTTTTCCCCAACTTGAAATAAAATTTGCTTTTGTTTACACATTTAATAATCATATTTTAAGTCCCACCAGCAGCAAATCTACAGATGTTTTTGTTCATTCATCAAGTAATTTGTATAAGTGCACATGCATTGAACAAACCAAGTTGTCATGAAATAATTTTATTTCCATCATTATTTATTTCCAAGATCTGTGTCAAAAACTGGCAAACCGAGTCCAATATACCACCAGTTTTTGTATAATCACCAAAGTTATTAATAGAAAACATTAAATTGACAACCGTTTGAGATCACCATGTGCTGTAATAAAAAAAAACCACACACCTTTATTTCTCAGTCTCTCAACCATTTCTTCTGGTTACAAAGCACAGTGTGGCTGGTAATTCTGCACAAATTCTTTACCCCTATGAAAAGTTCTTTGTATCAGCCAGTGTTTATTGTTTCTCTTATTACAGACTAATAAACTACAATAAGCAAATATATAGGCCTGTTGAATCATTTATGAGTCTTTACCTTAAGTACGTGTGCATATTTACACTCTGTGGGTATCATAAATTTTACAAACCCACAAACGGATTGGTAAAATTTACTACCAGAGAGGTTGAAAGATTAAGCAGCACCAATCTCCTGACGGTGAATGGTCTGTTTAGCACATAAATTCAAAAGTGAGCCTTACCTGGGCTAGAACAACATCTGGCATCACAGGTATGCTACTAATTGTAAAGAGAAGAAAAGCCATAAAATATAAGTTCATTATTTTGTGCACTGCTACAAAAAGAAAAAATAAGAATGGATCTGGAAAAAAGACAGATAGGGAGAGACATGTTGAGAGTGAGAGAGACCTTTATTTACATCACTTGAGCATTACAAACCTTACAAGACTGTCTGGTAAGGAGAAGCTTTTTTTTCATTCAGGTTTGAAATTATTTCCATCCGGATAATGTGGATTTCAAAGTATTAGACTGATCACTAAAGAGAATTGCTTTTTGTTTTAGCCCATGTTTGAAACTGGAATTTTCCTCTTCAACTGACCCCAGAGTTGAAACCACTGACCTTCTGAATTTTTATACAAGGCTTTATCACTTGTGCAATTTGTGTTGATTGAATTTCAATTTTCAGGATGATACTTAATCATCATTTCATCTTACCATAAATACTTTGAAAAATTTAAAGAACTTTCCCAAGGAACAAAGAAAGAGTTGAACCCAGCAGCCTCATTATGAATATAAAAGTGTACATGACTGATAGTTCATGGGACTTTCATACAGCTAATATAGCTGAACATTTCTTCAAGACTGACCATTCAAATAACCTCCCTTTATTTCATTTTTCAAAAAAAATTACAAAACAACCAATTCAGTTTTCTGTACAATAATGAGACAAGGACTTTTTTTCAATCAATATTGGAATTTATTATATTTGTTTCCATCAATATTGGAATATCATATATTTTTTCCATTCAAATCATGTTTCAGCAGGCTGTACCTTTCAGGCAATGTTTTATGTAACACCAAGTTGTAATACTTGTACCAATGAGGCTACTAAAAAGAATGGATGAAATCTCAAACATTCTTAAACGTCACAATTCGAATTCCCTCAATGTACAACCGTTCATTTGGTAAAAACCAAATAATTAACTGGAAGTGAGTTTGAAGCTTTAACCAGGCCATAGTACACAAGTCCAGTGTATTCTGGACTTATGGTCTGATTACTAACTCATTTCCTATTGGTAGCTTACTTATCATTTGCCATCTGTGTGTTGGAGTGTGTGACTGAAGAAGGATTAAATTAAATAAAATCAAACTAAAATGAATTATACAAACATATACAAATTTATGTGGCTTGATCAAAGTAAAATTAAGTAAATAAATATGTGATTGATTGTTTGGGATACAAAGCCTTCAAAATATATTCAAGCTCTTTTTTACTTGTTCATTGACTGATATTTCATCTGTAACACACAAAGTCAAATTGATTTGTTGTTTATCTGAGATATTAAACACCATTGTTTGTTTTTTTTTCCAAGTGTTTTTTTAAGATGAGCTGAGCTGAAACAAAAAAAATCTTTGCAAAAATATCAGCCTCAGTATAACTGACAATGACGGACTCAAATGTAATTGGCACTTTGCTATTGTCTTTTTTTCTCTCCTTTGTACTCAAAAAATGGATAAAATACCAAAAGGGGAAGACCAGAATTTGTTTACTGAAATAAAAACCATTTTGCTACTTTTGACTGAGTCACTTCAACACTATCAAATGCAGCAAAATAATATCTTTTTTCATTCTTGTAACATCAAATTAAAATAATTAATCAGAATTTGTTAATAAAATATGACACTGTCAGTCTTTGGTTATTAAGTATCAAACCATTCTGGTAATCTGAAATTCCCAATCCAAATCTTTTTTTTTTTCTTTCTCTATCAGTCAAGTACTCACCAAATATCAAGTTTTTGTTGAATGGATCATCTAAAATATTTTTTGACTCAATACATTTTGGAAATCATGCACCAGGATCGTTTTTCCTTTTGTTTTTTTCTATTTCTAACATACATTGATGACAAAATTAACAACATGAAGGGATTCCAAACTAAATACAAGTTTTATGGAACCACAAACTAAACATAGAAAAATATGCGAGGAAGAGTAAAGCTAGAGTTCCGTTTCTGCCTAAACATTTTGAATATTTCCAGTAAAAAGTAAGATATTATTTCAATAAATAATTAAAAAAATTATCTGATAAAGGATTTATCCATTTCATTGAAATGAAATTTAAAAAAAAAAAGGATTTGGCTACTTTTGTCTTTTTCTCATTCATGCAAAGAATATACCTGGTTATACTGTATATGCCAGTATATAAGACATACATATAATTTTTTTCAAAACTATGCAAATATTAAAAGTCCAATGCACTGATATTATGAATAGGGGTCCTGTCTACCAAAGTTCAATATGGACATTTACGGGGTTTCGATGAATTGCAGTGAGGGTTCTCTAAATACCCTTGTAAATCATTTGTCTTGTAGTCTGGCATATACAGTAAACTATAAGCTTGATATAAAGTAAATTTTGAAAGATTTTTTTTGATGAAATAGGATTTAAATGAGAATAACCAAATAAGAAAAAAAAGGAAGATATTAACTTTCTGATCACAGAGATTTACCAGCTCTCAAACAAAATTTTCTAGCTGTATTTTCATTTAAGTTTGCTTTAAATTTTTGTCTGAAAAAAGTTCATATTTCATGTTTATTACAAACAACTGAAATACACACTTTCCATATTTCATACGGTCTTGAAAAGATAGACCAAACAGCTGGATATTCAGATGGTTAATACTGACTAATTTAATTTCTGCTATCAGATATTTTTTTTTTTCTGAAAAGATCTAAATCTATGTGTTGAATGAAAAATTATTTTTCCAATCATAGTCTGTTTTATGAACCTAAATAGTGAAAAAGTTTTATCGTTCCAAAATCTTAAAAACAACATAAATCATTCATTTCATATACAATGAGTGATAACAAAATATTTTGTTTCAGGTTTCAAGAAAAAAATATACATTATCTTTGGTTTTGAGAAGAGATGAAAACATATCTTAGCAGTTCTTAGGGGAGGGTTCACAAAGCTTTCTTTCACACTGATTCTTTGTGAAATGAATACCTTATGTAATGCATTTTGAAACAGATTTGTTTTCATTTTTTCTATTTTTCAAAATTCTTAATACATTTCCAAAATATACTCGTACAACATTTAATTTTTGTTTTTTTAAGAGTTTTATTTTTAATTATCTTTAAAAGGGACATAATTTGCATGATCCATTCTGCAAAACTAGCTTGTTTAAATATTTCAAAGCAAGTTATTTTGATGCAACTTGATTCTTATTTGTAAAGTATGTCAAATATATAAACAAATGACAAACAAATCAGCCCCCAGGACAGTTTGAAAACATGTCCATTACCATAGTCAAGTCAACCATCTTTTATTCAAAGATATTGTCTTGAACTTTTGGTTAATGATGGACAAAGTCTGAAAGGCATAGGTTCAGTTTCATAAATTTTAAACATTAGCTGGCAACCAGAAACATTCTTTTGGTGTTTATTATAATCAATTAAAGCTTGTAATTGGTGTCTATTATAAATTAAATTAAATAGTCATGAAATAATTTTTTTAGTTTTTATCATAAAGTATTTGCATCATTGAATGATATTTCCCTCTTTTAATTCAGTTCTAATATGTTTGTGACCAATATTATATCTTTGGTATCAGGGGTTTTCAAACAAAAGTGTATATGAATTGTTTGAAAGGAAATTATTTGAGTGGCTAGTCACATCTTGTTATTAAGTAGAAGCTATGAATACTGTCAAGCCTATTCTGTTATTATAGTACAAGCCTTCACAACAAAGGCACTCACTATTAACAAATCTAATTGACTAAATTGTTGATTTTTGTGTTATTCGCTAACTCAGGAACATCATAATACATCTAGGAAATACTAATACTGACAATGAGAACTAAAACAATCTATTTGAATCATTACTAACCAAAAAAAAAAATCCTTAAATAGTTATTGAATGTAAAAATCATTATCATGAGTCCAGCACCTCTTTAATCTGGACAAAATTACAAGTGCTTAAAATTCTTGTGACTGGCAGTCTAGATGAAGGCCACATACATTACTGTTGATCTCTCAATTTTGTAAGATTTTTTTTTTTTTTTTTTTTTTACATTCAATCATGATGTCTTCTGAGAGATTTATAGAGTAAAGTGTAAACACTAGCCCACTACAGGTGGCTGAACAATTGAAAAAATCTTTCAACTATGATAATTGATGAAGGAAGAGTGGGTTAGAGATGTTTTATAGAATTAGTATTGACCTTGGTTAGTTCGGCAAGATTGTTAATTTGGAATGGCTATGGAAGCACAGAAGCTGTAAAATTGGTTATATACTAGAATAGAAAACATCTAACTCTTAGGACAATTCACAGAAGAAACACAATGATTCCTCCTGACAACAATTCATTTTCCTATCTAATTGTGCAGCAATCAATAAGCATAAAAGACTGTGTGAACACTAAACAATTAGATGCTCCTGCCTAGCTAGAATTAGTTTAGCTAAATTCAATATTATGAGTGATAGTATACAAAAAAGTGAAGTTGAATTGGTCTTAAATAGAACAAACAAAAAAACTGAGTTGAATTAAAAGATCTGATATAGAACCATTCTTTATATTCCTAGATCTAAAATATTAAAAAAGGTATTTTTTGAATGAAATGTAGAGTTTTAATCTTTGGAATCTACACATCAATATACATAAATATTTTATTTCTGCTTTGCTTTCTTATCTTATCGGAACACCATCCCTGAGTCATACAACGATGCTAATACAATTTTGATGACTAGTACTTTGTTCAATACTTAGCAATTAAGAGATTCATTTTCCCCACATACAATTTAGAAAGATGAAAAATTCATATTTTACGAATGATTGCTAAAAGGCTTCTTTCTTTTTTTTTCTTTTTTTAATCTATTTCAGATAACATTTTAGGTTTTTCAACAAATATGAAATAATAATAAGGAATAAATTTCAATAAATATTTTCCTTCTCAACATAATATTGACTGTCTACAGCAGCTTATCTAGAGACAAGAAGAATGGATCTAATCATGATACAGCCCATAGACGGAAGAAATGCTTACAACATCTTTTTCTTTACCACCTCTGTTTTGATGATTGCATTGTGTATTGGTCAATGACTTCAAACAATGAACGTCAGACTGTATGGGTCAGAAAATTGGGCTGACATTCCATGATTTCAAGTGACAAGAATTACAGCTTATCACTTGGTAGAATCCATCGTATTTTGCAGATTTCCTCCTATTACTCTCAATCATTAGGCACTTTGTCAGAAAACTGTCAAAAATCGATGACATAGAAAATTTAAATGAGAGGATTCTTATAAAGAGTAACTGCATGGGATGATCCAACTTATACCAGCTTGTCCGTGTAAAGAGAGTTTTGTCTGGCATAGTGTCTGTCAAACACATACATACACATAGGACTAGTCTGGTAAGTCTGGTAGGAAGTTTGCTCCTCAATAAGTGCTACATAAATTTGGCCTTGAGCCAAAACTGGCCTTGCTCAACAAAAATTTGTGTGTGCATGCATGGTAGGATACAGTGAATCTGTAAAATCTGACCATCAAACTGACTGCTACAAATCAGATGTAAGATGTTTCAAGTTTATTGAATTTAACCAGTATGGACATTGTTTCATATTTATTTTCTAAATAAGGTAACCTAAGAATGCTATCAGAAATAATAAAGATGCCATTGTGTAATCAAAAAAAGTGATATTTTAACAATACCATTCCAGAAGAAAAAAGAAATTACAGTAAAATATCAAATATAATCAAAATGAAAAGATTAAAAAAAAAAAATATAACCTGTGTGGAAAATTATTTTTAAAAAAAATAAATAAATATAAATTTTAAGATTTTAGATAATGAGAATTTAGATGGGACATGCATTTAATTGAGAATATATTTCCTTCAATTTAAAGCTGCATGTTTTAAAATGGAGAGAGAAAAAGAACAAAACAAATTTATAAATTTTGACTGAAATAAATTTAAATGACACCGGGGTAGGAAGTGGGTATAAATGAACATATCGTTTCCCATTATCTGTGAAACTGAAAAAAATGGGATGATTCAGGTTTTCGTTTTTGTTTTTATAGCCAGGTAAAAATTTTCAACAAATTTGATATTTCAGTAGATAAAATTTCTTAATACCAAAACATCTGCAGATGCCAAAAACTGGTTTGCGTAAGTTAAACATTCTTTTTCTTGGATTTTTTTCATAATTTTCTTTTTTATAGAAAAATTAATTTTACAGTGGCAAATTTTAAGGTTTTCTGTCTTGGTTGTTTTTTTTCATTTTTCATCAAATTTGATTAATTGTTGATGACAATTTTAGTATTTGAGTTTGTCTTTGCAGTTTTTGCTATTGAATTAGGCAATTGTCAGATAAAAAGCTGATTTCAGCCAACCAAATAGTCTTCATAGGAATGCATTTTCTTCAGTTGTTTTCTTAGATGCTTCACAAAATCTGATGGCTGAACCATGAATGATAAATCTCTGCCAACTGAATTGAGTCGATGATCAATCTGAAATTCAAATGAAAAAATAAACCTATAATCTGAAAAAAATACACATGAATAAATGTCTGACAGTCTGACTTTGAGCAGAATGATGCCAAAATTTTACACATTTAAAAAAATATTTCAACATACGCTCACACATTCTAGAATATTTTGAAGGTTTTGAAATCACTGCTTTCTGATCCATTGGTCCTAAACAAAAAGTATTTTGTATTGTAATATTACAGTTGTAGATGCCAACAACCTTTACTCTTTAACTGAGTTTATTTTATTTCATTCCATCTGCAGGTAGATGAATTTGTCATCATCACTTGCAGTCAGTTATCAGTTTGTACAAGTGATAAATTAATGTATAATGATATTTTCTTTGTCTTCAACTTTGAGAAGAGTCGTAAGAATTCAAAATTTTGTTCAGATAACTCCTTCTTTGAGTCCTAAATGTTGCTACCACAAAATTTTCTCTGATCCATTTTTCAGTTTTTTTCTGGTATATAATCTGTAAGAAAAGATTTATCAACTTGCCGGGTAGGTACATAAGACAGTCTTGTATAGATTTCAATACCATATTGTTTTTTCTTTGGTAAAGAAAGTAATGGGAAACTTACTCATGTATGAATTGGAATCAACTGGGTACATGAGTAGCAATAATGGTTTCATCTATGTATCTAGCATGGCTGAAAGGAACTGATCTGATTGGTATACTAGTGACACTTTTTCAATTGCCATTTTCTAAAGAAATACGTTTTTCCCTCTTTTTTATGGATTATACACCTGTTGAAAATTGGAAATGAACAGGAACATTGTAGGAATAGCATCAGGAACACAAAGGAGTTCCTTTTGTCCAAATGAAATTTGGGGTAATATATCTATTATTACATAATTCATATTCTTCCTTTGCAGTTCTGAAATCGCTTTAACAAACAGACTATTTTTTAGAAAGGTCAAGTAAGGTCACGTCCTAATCTACAAACACTGGTGTTTAATGGTGGCTATTTCACCAGACATGAACCTTGGTCCCTCATGTGTATAAATGAGAAGGGATTGTTGCCTGCTTATTATTCAAGTAATCCAAACCTTCTTGTACATTTTTCTCCTTTTTTTTTGCTTACTTTTCAATGTCTTCTGTGGTATTATCTCGGGTAGCTTGTTGTAAGATACCACACACCCAAATATGTGATAACAGAAATACAAATCCATATATTTCATTCCTAACAAAATTTCAAATCATTCTATTCCAGTCATATTAAAAATACACCATTAGGGTTGATTTGATAAAATTTCCAAATTACACCATTACAGTTAATATAATAAAATTTCTCAGTTACACAATAACAGTTATTCTAATAATAGTTCAACTAAAACTAAATTGTAATTTGCAATTGCACAGAGAAACAAGCTGACACATAATACTTGAAATCCAGTTAATTTTGATGATAATTAATTCTAGGTCATAGTTAAAGACTGTCAACCTCCTACAGATATGCATGAATTGACACAAAAGTTACCAACACCATCTTTTTCACAATATAGGGAAATTTTAAGTGTCTTCAAAGTTTACTCAGCTCTTCATTGTTTGTGCATGCAACCTCTGTAAGAGTTATTTACATAAAGTGATAATTTTACTTTATTTTGGTCAAAATTATGGCTGAATATGAAATGCACATTCAAAACTATTTACTCTATAATCAGGGGAAAAGTGTGGCAAAAGCTAGGCAACAAATCCCTGAAATTTACAGTAAAGATGCAGTTGGTGCATGCTCATGTAGGAAATAGTTCACAAAATTTAAGAATGGAGATTTTGATCTAAAAAAAGAGCTCTTTGGAAGGCATCTCAGAAGATGAAAACTGGTGAATTAGAGAAAGATTTTGAAGGAAGATGCAGCACAAGCAATGTATGAGTGAATCAATCATCTGTAATATTTCATTGAAGACTTTAGGATAAATTCAGAAGCAAGATAAATTAGTTCCACATGAACTTAAGGAAAAAAACATTCGTAAGAGTTTAAACATTTGTCTCTCTGCTTGACACAGAAAAAGACATTTTTGCACAATATTGTCAATTGCAATGAAAACAGATTAATTATAAGAATTCAAAATGGAGAAAATCGTGTTTAGATCCAGGACAGCCTTCAATATCTAAATCTAAATGGAAACTAAAAGTTCAACTGTGGAAGGAAATTCTTTCGTACGAATCGCTGGAACGGAGACAAACTGTTACTGCATAATGTTATAGTGAGCAATTGACTCATCTGGATGATGCCATGAAAAGGATATCTTTTTCTTAGCAAGGAAATCGATTGATTACTTTGTTGCATGATAACATATCTTCTTATGCTGCAGATGCACAGAAGCAAACAATCATGGAGTTATGATGAGAAGTTCCAACACGTGTGGCATTTTCTCTTGATCTCTTACCTTCTGACTATGAAACACTCCTTGTCTGGCTACTGGTTACAACAAATTCAAAACATTCAAAAATTCTTCAGAGAATTTATCAAATCAAAACCAGAATCATTTTTGTAATATGATATATAATTTACCTGATAGGTGGCCTAGGGTCATGACTAAACAATGATGCTATGAATTTATATGAATGAAAGATTTTGTCCAAAAAATGCTGAAAACTTTTGCCTTGGCCTAATATACATTTCTAGGAGACTTCATTTCTTACCTGAGAGTTTTCAGCAAATAAGCTCACTGGCCGACTGTTGATCTCAGTGAATGTCCAATGAGTGTACTTATCTTTGGATTTATTCCCTGGATTTGACTGCATACCCCGTCTTCCTGCCAATCCTTTTGGATCAACATATACCACCTTAAATGAACAAAAGAAAAAATACAAATCAATTTCCTTTCATATAATCTAATCCTGTATTTGAATTTCTCACATGAAGCATTGTCAATTATTATTCACTTTTGATAAGTATTCCTTCTATTTTATTTCTGTTGCTTTTTATCACAGCTCCCAGATTGTTATTCTACAATACTTCAATAAGTAGTATGAATTTAAAATAAGAAATGAGTGTCTGATAAGAATAGAACTCACATCCTTTATCCTTGGGAGACTGTCTTTCTAAGACAAAGCCTTACTGGATAGGCAATGAAAACCAGCCAGTAGAGGTCATACAAATTTAGTCATATAGATATATTCTTTACTTCTCTGAATGGCATGTATCACCATCTTCTATGATTACGTTTTATACTAGTAGCATTATATGAAATAAAAGGACTGCCATAACCACTCTGCAGAGGTTTCAGTAGCAAGCAGGTTCTACAGGATGGAGTCACTAGCCCTACACTCAGGTTTGGGACCAGCTATGGCACCTGTAAAGCTGTACTTTTTTTTTCTGTCCGAGTAACTTTTGCTTAGATGGACTGTCTTACAAGGTCAAAGTGCTTCAACTGCCATCCATAACTTGGGGGAGAAGTGGATTTATGCCATGATCAATGGCATTACTGCTAAGTGAACAGAGCAATCCTGGCCAAAACTTCAACTTGATTCATTGGTTCCATTTTCCATACCAGTAAATGTTACACCACTCTGTTCCTCCACTAAGGAAGGTTATAAGAGTAAAATTCCCCAATATTACCCGTAATAATAGATGAAAACTTAATAAAAATTGTTCAAAACAGAATTAATGATGATCTGAAAGGAAACTAACAGAAGCACTGTTGGTAGCACTGTTTAGTGGCATACTGCTTTTATAATTTTTAGTTTTATGTAGATTTGAAAAGCATAGACTGTGTAATATACCACCCATAAAAATGCAAAAGCTGTTGGACACGCGAGAGTGAGTGCTCAATGCAATTGCACTCAAAGCACAATCAGACCCTAACAGTAGCAGAGTTAGTATATAGAACAATTATAACCTACACAGGCAGTTGGTAGATTGATAAGACTTCAGCTGGATGCTCAATGACTGGATCCGAGCAAATACTTACATTGAATAAGACAGTACAAGATGGATATTTCACCTTGAAGGAACTTGATAATTGTGACCAGGTTTTTGTGAAAGAGGATGCAATTCGAAAACCTTTACAAACACTGTATTCAGGGCACATGAAATCATTTGCACCGATTGACTGGAAGTCACTTTTCTCGATGACAAGTTCACACCAAACCCTTTTCCCTTCGCTCAAGGAATGGAGGAGACAAAAAGATATTTGTAAGTCATCTTTATTTGCAACAACATAGCAAATTACTTTTATTGTTGTATTTTAGTGAGCTACAAATTACAAATTGCATTTCAAGTCTAAAATTGAGAATATCGCACATTTCAATTTTGACCCCTTCAAACCAAATCATACTGCATACCCAAAACTAACTTACTATTACACTTCCTTTCATGAATGTTAGACGAAAAAACTTTTTGTTTGCTGTAATGCTGCTAATACTTTCTAACTGACAATTTCCTGAGATTATTATAAATGTAATTATCAGGTGAATAACATGTTTTCATTACCAGTAAAATAAAACTCCTCGTACATTTTAACTGTATCTCTGAGACACTTTTGCAAGGTCATAATATGTTATTTTGATAAAAGTAAAAGATAAGTGATAAGATACACAAATCAGAGGTTCAATCCAGACCCATAAAAGATATAGAAAGATAATGTATATTTTCTAAAGGATCTCTTCCCTGCTTTCCTTTTACTTACTTCGCCAGTTTTGGGATCTTTTTGTATTCCAAGTGATTCACCTTCGACTGATCTTTTTATCATGTAAACTTGGGCTTTAGGAACTCGTTTCAGTTGTAGTTCAAATTGATTAGACTTTTTTATGAGTGACTTTAGCCAGGATACAGAGTCCACTGTGACTTTGTTGAGAGACACAAGTTCATCACCAATGTGCAGGTTATGATACAGGTTAGGGCATTCTTTCTGGTTCCAACCAGCAATCCTGTTAATAAAAATCACATAAGGATAGAATAGAGAAACATTTGACCAAAATGTGAAACATTAATGTTAAATAATGAAATTTATACTAAAATGAGTAAAAATTAAAGATTTTAAAGTGAAGTTGGAGCACTCTGTATAATGTAATGACTAACAAGATAGTTCTTCACCAAGTTTTTGATATATGTAAGTGTGTACAATATTTGACTAATAAAAAAATTGTGTACAACTAGTTATTTCAAACTATTTCAACGATGATTGTAATCTCTGAATCTGGGGTTCTCGACCATTTAGTGTCACCACCCAATTTAACATAAAGAAATTTTTACACTGTATAGCAAATATTCAAAGGGTTACCAGAATTTTTTCAACTCTTACAAAAAAATAAAAATGAGCAGCTTCCACACTACAGGATTCTTTAATGAGAGCAATGTAAAGTACAGGTATATCTACTTAGAAAAACACAGTATCTCTGGAGATACAAAGACACTTCTTTATTTTTTTTGAAAATAACACATAATCCAAAACTGATTGCTGTTCTTTACTCACAGAGTTAATCCCTTTCCGGTAAATTGCTAACAATTGCATTTCTTCATATTCTATTGCAACTGGGAGGAGGGAGTGGTTTTTGATGGACGGTAACACAATTTTTCATATGACGGATTTATGAACATGGATTTAAGTCTGCAAGTTTAGTATTTTAGTATTTCATAAGAGGTGAATATCTTATGGCTACTTAAAACAGAAAATCTGCACAGAACCCAATAATTCATTGTAACTCAATGGTAAAGAGGAACTAAAAAAGTGATGTCTTTCTATCTTTTAAGATAAGCAGAAAACTTGTCTATATAAGATTATAATTTTCAATATCCTGAACTAATCAAAAGCTTTTTATTTTTTCAACATGAACAAAAATATACTCACAACAGATATATCATACAAGAAATAACCAACAACACCGTGCTACATCAGCACTTATTCTAAAATCTAGGGTTCTTTAAGAAGCTGCTTTCAGTCTATCTTTCAGACCATTTCAAAGTGATCCCTCGGCTCATTGTACCTGGGTATTTCATGGTCTACTGAGCTTCTGCCCACTGAAATCACTTCAAGGGGGCCTGCTATGATATCTTCCAATATAAAATGCTCAGGTGTAGGGATAAAAGTTTTGAAATTATAGGTGAATATGTCCATATATCTTTTGAGGTACATAGAGAAAAAAAAAAGAAGAAAAACTTCAACTTTCTAGTCTTATAATATTCAAAGCCCCTGGGAAGGAATTTTACTAGGCAGGAGCAAACAATGAAAGAAAAAAAGATTTCCCTCAAATTTTGCATACGTTTTGAGGCACACATACCTATAATAACATCAAATGTTTGGCACACACATACTATTTTTGGATATCATCAATGCAATCCCTGTGTCTGGTGCAACACAGTGCAGACATATTGGATTTAAAATTCGTCATCTTTAACTGTAAGTCACCACAATTGGTTATATTCAGCCTACTTCTACTTTTAAATAGCAAGGTACTAATATGGCTGAAACCAAGTGGGACATTGGGAAGATAGGCAAAATCAATTGCCTTGGTTGAGAAACCCTGCTCTAAATTGTCATAATATTCTTTGCAAAAAATTAGAATCCTTTATAGTCAAGAAAATCTATTCAACAGTTAACATTTAATAAGAATGATTATCAATAAATCTGTTAACAACAGCAAACCCTTACTTTTCCTTTAACAAATTCAGTAATGAAGACAAGACAATGATTTATATTCCTAAGATCATGTTCAATTCATTACATTTCATATTGTATGATTCTTGAGAATTAAAATTTTACTATATTGAAAGACGACGTTATTTTAGAAACTTTCTCTCTCTCTCAGACACACACACCTTAATGAACCATTGAGTTCTTTCATCATCTGCATGGAAGCACTCTTCATTTTAACCCGAGATATAAAAGAAATTCTAAGGCTTCAAAAGTGACCTGACAGTTTACGACTCTCTTCATCAACAATATACTGTCCTCAATGTAGCACTCCATAATAACCATTTATAAATTAATCTATGTTTATCATATTTATTTCTTAAGCCTCCAAAGCTCAGAGGTATTTATAAACATTATAACATCAAGGTAGTTTTCAATAGCACAATACTCTTCTCAACCTCCTCACTAGAGTTGATTCATCATGAGAGAAGTGGTTGACAGAAGACTGCATTATCAACATCCCAAGCAAAACGTGGAAAATAATATAAGGGAGGAAAACAGCCATTCCTCGGAAATTAGACTCAAGGAACATAAAAAAGCCATATCCAAAGAGGAAGTAGAAAGGTCTGGTATGGCAGAACATTTCTGGAGGAAGAACAGCTCACATTACCCTCTCTGGGATGAAGCCCAAATAACAGATATGGAACATCACTGGTGAGGGAGAAATTTGAAAGGAGCAGTATACTGATAGACTGGTGAATACATCAGGTTAATAAGAATTTCAGTATGGTGAGGATTTCTTTGCTCAGCAAAGAATAGGAGAGCATCTTCACATATAAAAAATATAGCATTTCCTGTGTTATGCAGGTTGCTGGGAAGGAAATTGCCAGTGTGACTCAAGTTGCTGGGAATGAGCTGAGCCAGTTGATATATTTGCCAACATTTCGTTTGTGTTTACCATCATTTTCTGCAGAAAAAGTACTTCCTCCCCTCCTCTTTCCTTATGGATTTTACAAGACTATAGAATGGATCAGCCAAAACATTGTGGTCAGACAAAGAATGAGTTCAATAGTCTGAGCAACTCCTAGAAAGATAATGACTCTTCACAAAATTATAGAAAATAGTGTCATCGTGCACAGGCTTATAGAAACAATAGAACTTGAATATAAAAAAATCCATTTACGCAACACAAGGAAATGAATTCAGTGCTTCTAATCAAACTTGAAGGTGATTAAACATACAATCCATTTTGTTATTAAAAAGTGATGGTCATTATCTTATCTTACATAGATGGGCATTAGTTTTCCTAACTTTGATAGATAATATGTAAGTGTTTGTTAGTGGTGTATGATGGTTATTGTGACAGGGTGTGCTACTGTGCAGAACCTACAAGTTTAGAGACATGTTTGAAAGGGATACGGGACAATTTGGAAACGCACCCTGTTTGGTAGGTGCCTATCTTCAGGGTTTTAATTTTGGTTTTATTGCAAGAAAAAAGCATGTCAACTGAGCATATCAAGTTATCGAAAGAAAGTTATCCACTGCTAAAATTTAAGCTCAATTTTTCATTTTTGCTTTTGCAATTAATTATTCATTTCACTAACGGAAAATTATGATTTAATTCAAATTGAAAATACATCCATAATTTGAAGTTAATGTAAATAAAATTATTCAAAAAATATTTGATAGAACTTTTTAAAATGCACACAATTATGTTCAAGTCTTTTATTTTAACATTTTGAATTTTTAGATCTGTCCACACATCTCAATAAGATACTTTTCAGTTGGTCTGTCGGTCATTACATTAAACAACAGAAAGAGGAAGGAAGGGGTTTTGTATTTGATTCCTCAGTAGCTATTATGTCAGAGAAGGGGTGATGTTATTAGAACATTCATTCAGAACAATTGATGATATACAAAGCGACCACCAAGCGTTTGTTTTTTTTTTACAGAATTGCCAAGTATCATTTGTTATTATTAGCTAAAACTGTCTTGAAAATAGATAAAATTGGCCAGACTTTTGTATTTCCAGCTATTTTTATAGCTAAAAATGTTTTATATACATAACGCTCCTTTATTCAGGGTTCAGCACTCTTTAAATAAGGTAATTCATACATTATAAGCTGTACGCAATGCTCTTCTAACTTTGGAATAGAGCACTCTGGTGGATGGGGAATTGTGCCTAAGTAAATATATCGCTCAAGTTCAGCCTTACTGAGCGTCCAGCTTTGCGTAGGGCAGAGATAAAATGCCAGCCCCTGGATCTGAAGTGAAGGTTTTGATCCTACCTCATGGTACTAGATGGGATAATAGAGAGTCTATAGCCACACTGAAGAGTCATAATACAATGAAACTGCTGTCTATGGATGACTCAATTATTTAATCATTATATATATATATATATATATATATATATATATATATATATATATATATATATGAACACCAACAAACATTCTCCAGATACATAACTTAAATCTCAGAAATATATTATATATTAATACATTAAATATGACTTTATTCTTCTACATGTATTTTATTAAAATGTTATTCAACTTATTAAAAATACAACTTATTTTATTACTATAAATTGTATAAAAATATTACTCATTTCATCAAAAATCATCTGAACAGCAATTTCTAACATCCAACTGCTAAAAAACATCTAAATTGGCAACATTTGAGTGATGCATTCGATAGAAAAAGCGCAGTGTACTTTATTTTATCACTTTCAATTTGAATGAACAATATTTTTGAAATAGTAGCATAAATAGCAGTTATGCATGTTGTGGTCACGGAGCACAACTTCCAGAATAGGGAACACAACAATTAGCTTTGAATTATGTTCTTTGAGAGAGAAAACTAAAGTGAGAGTGACAAAATTAATATTCATGAAGTGACAAAAAGTGAAATTGATATTTATGAAATTTTTAGTGGCACCTAGCACACCCTGACTATACACCCCTGATGTTAGTGTATGAATATGCACATACATTACATAAACATTTGGAAAATGAAATAATTGTATGAACAAAAAAATGGACAAAAATATTTATTCAATTTCATGGTATTATGTTTGAATCCTTGTTGAATATGCTGTGTCACAGTTGGAAATTGTATTTTATGCGGATAATTAATCAAAAAGAAACTATTAATCTAAAATGAGAAGAGCAAAAAAGATTTTATCATCACATGTATGTACACACACACACACACACACATACACACACACACTAATACATTCTTATAGTGCTACTTCTTATTTTCAGAAGCTTTCAAAAAAATAGCAAAAGAAAAGTTATTTCAAGCATGTTGAGTGAACTAATTCTGCTTTTAGCAGTAAGAGTGCAAAAGTTTACAAAAGTATTTATGCTGAGAATTTTTTCAGAGGAAACTGTATCAACTATCAAGAGGTTGGTTTTATTCGTTGCAAAAGTAGCTGTAGCTGCCAACCAGGATGCATGTTGTAATTAAACAAACTGATGTTTAATTTCCACTTAGAAAGTTAAACTCAATAATTTTTTTTGGCTTCTCGTTGATGAAAATTTTAGCGATGGAAGACGAAAGAATATATTCAGCAATTAATTCAAGCAGGTTCTCATGGCGCAATCGTGTATAAGTAAATAGGTAAATGTACTCAATTGAATATCTAGACACAAGAGTAGTGAATATAGCTAAGCTTTTGCTTTTACAATACAAGTGCAAGAGATCCATTCAAAAGTTGCACTCTCTTTCTCTCTCTCTCTCCATACCCTCTTGAGAACATCAAAAATCTTGGAGTAGCTTGTTTGAAAGAAAAAAAAAAAGATAAAAGTTCGGAATCAATCCCAAAAAAGATAAACTACAATGAATTAAAAGATGGAATAGATTTTTTGTAAGGAGCAAAATATTAAATTCTAAAACATTTTTTTTTCAATTTTTAAATTTAAATAAAAAAAATAAAACTACATAAAATAAAATTACATAAAAATTTAGAAATCAATTATGTTGAAAAAAATTAAATGATTAAAGAAAAAATTGTAGATAAAAGCTCGGAAACAATTCATAAAAAACTGAACAAGAAATTAAAAACTGGAATAGTTTAAAAAGAATATTAAATTTTAAGAAAATATTCAAAAAATCAAATTTCAAACATTGAATTGAAGGAAACAACATTAGATTAAAAAAATAATTAGATTCAAAAAGATTTTGAAAATTGAAAAAAAAAACAAAAAAAAAACAATAAAAACTGTCACATGACTAACATCTTTTAGCAGCATGCCATGTTGGGGGCGATCAATAAAAAATTGGTAAAAGGGGTGATCAATTCCTCTCATCTTTTGTTGGGTAGAAACCACTAAAAAAATCTGAATTACCAAAAAAATTGCATCAATGCTAAGGAATAAATTTAGAATGAACTTACATTCTAAATTGGACCCCTCCTAAAATCCTATTGGGGGTATTTTCGATAATCAAAAAGTTTCCTGTAAAAATAATAAAGACTAAAAGTTTAAATTTTCAGCCCTTTAACTTCATTTGTGGGGCCTGTATGTGCAGTAGACATATAGTTTAGCTGGCTGGCCAACTTTAAAACTGAAGAAATTTATAGTGACATAAAACAAAAAAGCTTCAAAGTAATCTCATGAAAAATGAACAAAACTCAATTAGAACGTGGAATAGATGATAAAAAAAAGGTAAAATAACAAACTTAGAACTTACCATATCTTTTTCCCATGCTCTACAAAAGCAATGTTAAACATCTCATTGCGTGAAAGGCATATGTTCAATCCTTTAGCCTTTTGCATTTCTTCCATTAACTGCTCCACTTGGCTCCTTCGAAGTTCACAGCTGCCATTTGTTACAGGTGGATCTGATGATTGCCTAAAAATTGAATCGAAATCAGGTTTTGGATGCTCGTTCCTGCGGTATGCAGAAAAACTGTGAGGCCGTGGGGGAACTACAGGGGGACGGTCCATGCGCATTGGTATTCGGGGTGGAGGCAATGGCGGAGTCTCATCTTCCATCTCATCTTCATGTTGTTGCTTCTGGTGTTGTGTGTGTCGCTGATGTTGTTGGGTTTGCTGCTGGTTATTACTTGTCGGTTTCTTCTCTTCTTCCTTTGTTCTATTGTTATCATCAACAAAGTGATTTGAATTCACTTCACTCACATCCTGGAAGTTGGATTCATCCTTTACCTGGGGCTGTTTTGACAGTGCATTATTTATCGTCATCGATTTGGAAAGAATTAAGTATGGAGCTTTGTAATCATCTTCAACTGGGGGTCTTGCTATATCACTGCTCGACATCGACAATCTTATTCCTGATGATCTATGTGGTGTTGCATACAGACTGCTTGGTGAAGACAATGGTGGCACTGGTTCTATTGATGGTTCCGGCTGATTAATAAATCCCGGTAGTTCAGGCAAAGAATCAATTTCCAGCTTTTCATTTGAGGAAACTCTTTGCAAACATGCGGGTAACAGGGGCAAGCAATCTGGTTCTTCTGGAGGGCCTGATGGAATAAAATCATCCTTGGTGAAAGGGGGAGGGTACGAAGGAATGAATTCACTGGAATCTGTAATGGATGAGGAAGAGGAAGAAGTCACCACAGAGGATACTGCTTGAATGTTTTCATCAGAGAGTTCATTTTTGCACAAGTCACCTTTCTGGTGGGAGAGGATTGACTTGCTTGCATTTGAAATTTCATGAGTTCTCTGAATGACATACTTTTGCAAGTCGCAAACTCTGAAGCTTCCCTTTGTTGATGATGAAGAAGAGGAAATGAATGAAAGCAAGTTGGGGTCATTTTCTGATCCTGGAATCAAAGTAAGGCCATCGCATGTGTAGCCATATGTATCATCGCCATCAAGGGATACTGTGTCAACCAGCCTTTGATACCTTTTCAAGCTCAATTCATGCAATGATGACCAATCATTGGCTGAGGTATCATTGGAATATTTGGTCTCAGGACTTGCCTTGTTTGGAGTGTAAGACTGGGTTAACTGTGAAGGGTTGTGATACACATCAAATTTGCTGGGTTGAGTGTATATTGGAGACTTTAGCTCCTCAGGAATGTCAGTTGGCTGATGGCTTGATAAATCCAGATTTAAATTATGGCTGGAATATCCACTTGTATGAGTAGAAGATTGTTTTTTACGAAGAGGAAGTGGCGGTAACGATCTGTTAGTTGATTCTTGACACTGGGGTGAAGTTGTAGATGCACAATTGCTAGTTGATGCCGTTGCTGGATCCTCTTCATTAGATAGTTCTGCGGAGCGTAGTGGTGGAGGTAGCTGAGGAGGTAGTGGTGGGGGTAACTGTGGTGGTGGTGGGAGAACCTGCGGAGGTGGAGGTGGTAATTGAGGAGGGGGTGAGGGAGGCTGTGAAGTCCCTGAGTAAGTCCCTGGGAATGAAGAGGTGGAAGATCCTTCTGATATGTTTGGAGAAGTTATTGTTTTAGGTGTAGTCTCTTCTTTGGGTTTGGGAGATGGCAATGGATCCATTACATAAATGTGTTCATCTACTTTGCTCTGGAAAATATGCACAGAAATTCATTCACATGATTTTACATATACAATAGAAATTATTTCTCACACAGAGAATATAATACATATATAACAAAGCAGTCGGTTAAGAGATTTATGTTGGTTGGGGTAAACTAGACATGGGAATTTTTCACCAAGGAACCTATTTCATCTGACCCCCTTCAACCACAGAGAAAATTAGCAATGTCTTAACACCCACTGTCTATTGCTTTCTGTAAACTTTGCCTGACACTGCCCACTGCGGCTTCTGGCATTTCTTCAATATTTTATGACAGTATTTTGAAAAATTCCTGCAAACTTTCATAAAATAATAATTTTTATAGTATATTCTCTTTTTGTACACAAGTACAGGTAATGTTAGACAAATGGAATGAAGAATGTAAGTCTTCCTAAAACTTCAGTGAAACCAATGTGCAACAAATATCTTAAAGACAAAGACACAATGATCAAAAAAACAGAGCTGAAGAAAGTACATCATTACATCTAGGTGGAAAAACGAATTTCCATAAAATCCTCAATAGGAGAAGAAATCAAACAAAGAATCACCCTAGGATGGTAACTAGCACAACAATCAAGAACAAAAAGATCCCATTAATTTTGAAAAGAAGGGTCTACCACAAATGCATCCTCCTGATAGTCACCCATGGAGCTGAAACATGGAATGTAAACCAAAAAATTGGCACTCAAACTAAGACCCATACAACATGCCCAAAAGAGGACCATGCTCATCATCACACAGAGAGATCACAAGACAGCTCAGTATATAAGAGAAAAAGGAGTCAGAGATATCATAGAGACCACTAGAAAAACTCAAATAGCAATGGGCACGCCATGTTGCAAGAATGTTAGATAACCACTGGAGATCAAAACTCACAATATGGTTCCCAAGAGATCATGTGCAGAATTGTGACTAGCAGAAAATACGATGGTTTGACGACTTAGACAGAGTCAGGAGGTACTGGTGTCACAATGCCTAGAAAGGTTTAGCAAATCTTGGGGAAGGTCTGTGTGCAACAGCAGACATGAAACAAATACATAGATCATTATTTTATAGGAGTCAACAGTGACAATAGATGAGGGGAAAAGACAAATTATCATTTCAACAAAATCTTTCTCCTTACCTGAATTAAGCCCAAAGAAGTAAGAGTCCTCTCCAATGCCATCACCCATTCCATCATTTGTTGCCTAGAAATGAACAATTAAGAACAGATTGACTTATGGACATCCTCTTCTTTTCTGTTTATTGTCATTAACCTAAAGTAACTGCAACAATTAGAATGCTTTCACACAAGTTAATCATTTTGTAAAGATAAAATTTCCTAAACTAAACTATTTAGTTCAAACCCAAAATGAGTGGACACAGGCAGATATACATATATACACATATCCACACACAAAGATCAATGTCAAATAATGCCAGAAGGAACAAAACATTAAGTTGATAGATGAAGATAAGCATGTTGATAATAGAGTATAGATGAGGGTTAATACAGCTGGTATAGTTTTAAGTAAGATATTAACAGACAACTTACCTGTTGTCAGCCTTCAGTTCTAATACTTTATCAGGCAGCAGCAGACAAAATGAAAAGTTGTTGATGTGTTTTCCCATGTTATAAGTAATTTGCTTACACTCTGACAAGTCATAGGAATTCAAAGGCCTCTTTTTCTTCCAATTATCAGAATTGTCATAAGTCTCCAAGAAAGGCATAACTCTGTTCCTCACCCCGAATATAAACCAGCGTACAACGGTTCGGTTCTTCAGAAAATATGAAAAAAAAAAAAAGAAAAGAAAGAAAGAAAAGAAAAGAAGAAAGATGTAAGGAGTATCATTTAAGATTCCAATTATTGACTAAGTTTTTTTTTTTGTCTATTCAGAATCATGAATAGAATTACTTGAACAAAAAAATACAAGCATCTACAAACATAAATTAGGGTATTCAAAATAACAGCCAAGATATTTTTGTATTGTTATAATATATCATAAATATATATGATACATATATATATATAATACATACATGATATATATCATATATACATCATATATATACATCATATATACCATGCATATATCATATATGCCATATATATATATATATATATATATATAATTTGAAACTGGACCACAAGAGATTCACTTTGCAGTTGGAAAAGGTGCTGACAGGACATGGATTGAATTTTTTCACTATTTTATAATAACTAATTTTTCATCCAATTCAAATGAAAATAGGTTAGAAATTTGACTTACTGTCCCTCATGATTTGACTTAGTCTTTATCCGTATTGTTTTGCTATCTGAACTACGATTGATCCCAATCTTGTACATACTTTTAATAGTTATGTAATTCCATTAATTAGGCACAATAAGATATTAACAACAATGACAAACAATGTAACAGAACAAAATACACTAATTAAAGTTTTCCCTTTTTTCATTTAAGGGAAGCACTTCAAGGCTTCTCTTAGGCATGTCTTACTTGCCAAGATCACTAGTCTAAGGCCTTGAGAACATTGTCAAGTTGATCTTATGAATAGTTTATATTTGGGGTTGACCAAGGGTATCTAAAACCACGGATAAGCAGGGTAACACTGTAATAGAATTTCAAAATGCTCTCTATGTAATTAGACAAAAGGAATATGGTTAAAATACTTTTTAAGTAATTCTGTAGTTCTGTGTCCCATCTAAACTATGCAATTATAAGGGTCAATTCTTCTCGAGTATTCCACAAGTCATAAAGTAGCGGAATCTCAGTCAGCTTTTTTATGAAAAAGTTCAATTTTTTATTACTTGCCACTATATTATATTAGCATAATGGCCGCCATCTCCATCATGGGTTCAGGTGAATATTGTGCTCCTTGTACTTCATACTCTTTATTTTCTGCAGGTGGGTTTCAGTTTGTAAATTTGAAAACCAAAAAAAGATTTTTGCAGAATTTCGCTCCCTTTGTACTTAAAGAAAAAAAATTTTATTCGGAAAAACTTGTTTTTTAAATTTTGTTATTCTGGTTTTTATCAATTTACAATGTACAACCAAATTGCTTGTTTTGCTGTTATGACCCGGAAAAGGACCTATCTTAGCCAAAAAATATTTCTTCAAAGTTAAAAGAATGGATAATAATTACTTCATTAGTACTCTCCAATGTCAGGATCATCTCTCATCATTAGGAAATTTGTAAGTTTACAATGATGATTACAATATCTATGGTTACAACTGAGAACAAAAACTTGAACCATGACAGTCACATACTTGCTTTGCTTTATTATGCTATTATCATCTGTATTCCGATAGAAAAAACACAAGAAAAATTAATAAAAATCTTTTTTAAAGTTACAAAAATTTTTTCATCAAGTATAACCTGATCTCCTTTACTGAAAAAATGTGTGGAATTTCAGTCAAAATAAACCAAAAAATGACGCAAAAAGGAATGAACAAGATTTTCGATCCCAGCTGGAATAGGAAGTTCCTTACAACCTCAGATTTTGCCAATCTTTTTGTAATACAAAATTAGATGTCTGTTCAACCCATCGAACATCATACGATTATCAATCATTTAGGAATTGGGTGATATAAAACAATATAAAAGATAATTCAATACTGTATTACAGCATAGCTTTGATTGAGGAGAAGAGGTCACAACAATGATGATCTTGAAAGGTTTTTTTATGCTTTATTTTGATAACTGAGGGCAATACTTACTTCACAGAGAGTATTTCAATATATCATAAAGAATTTCTTTAGCTGCATCTAAAATTTTGCAATCTAATGTCATTACTTACAACTAGTTGGATTCATTTCTAAGCTATTAAATACTAGTCAGTTTTTCTAAGAATATTGTAATGATAGTTCCTGTGTAAGATGGGAGCAAGTTCCTTCAATCTAGTTTGCCGGTTGATAAGTAGAAGCATTTATCACTAGATTTTTTGATCTTTCTTATTATTGAAAGTGGATAAAATAAATGATTGAATGCACTAAGATAGAAACTATCTAATAATGCTTGAAGATCACTCAGAACTCAATACCATCTGAGGTTTGGGAAAGATGGTAGTTACCATCCTTCCTGAACTTCAAATGGTATCTTACCTCAGTAAAGGCAATTTCATTTAATCTAAGTCTCCTGTCAGCCAAAGGTTAAAAAAAACATCAAGACCTAGCATCAGATACACATACAAAAATCCAAAGTATGTGGTTGCTCTGCAAGCTATGTGCCAACGTGGGACAAACAAAAGTATTACCAAGTGTCAGTTTTAACAGGATATGTCAAATTTCTGGAGGAACCTGTCAATCCAAAAATATAATTTATGCAGTACCAAACAAATCTCAATATACATTTGATATACATTAACAACCTCAAGTCACTGCCTAAATGAACATCACAGCAATTTGAAACTTGAACTAACAGCATCAGAGTTAAACAAATATTTAATTTTGGGACTGAAAAAAATATACATGTTGAAAATTTTCATACAAACAGTATTGTTTTTGTTTTTTTTATTATTATCCAGCAAAGCATATTGACCAATCTTCATGATATTATTATCATTAATATCATTAACATGGGAGACTCTCTGCCCAACTACTATTTGTATTCACCATGATACCACTAAACAGTATCCTGAAAAACAGAAAAAGATATTAATCCTCCAAAACAAAGGGAAAAGTCAACCACCACCATGCACATGGATGACAAAGCTATTTGCAAAGAACGGGAAGGTCTCAAAATGTTCTTTAACAAAGTTAAAGAATACAGTAGTGACATCGGAATGGAATTTGGAATGGAATTAGGAATTGGTATTGCGCAAGGGAAGCTTTATGGCATTGGAAGGAATAGACTTACCGGACAATAAAACTAATAGAGCATTAACCATACCTGGATGTTCTCAAATGGTACTCTATAAAATAAGAAGAAATGAAAGAAAATAAAAAAGGAATACCTTAAGAGAATGATAAAAATATTGGAAACTAAGCTAAATGACAGATATTTGATAAAAAGGATGAAAATATGGACAGTTGCAAGAGTAAGATATACAGGACCATTTCTTGGATGGGTGAAGGATGAACTTCAATCAATGTATTGGTAAACTTGGAAACTAATGACATTGTACAAGGCCCCTACACCACAGATATAACACGGCTCATATTTGAAGAGAAAAGGTGGCAGAGGATTCATCAGCATAGAAGACAGTGTCCAAATCGAAAAGATGGGATAGGAAAAGCATGTACAAACATACCGTGAAGATATTATAGAAAGCACTAGAAGCAGTGTAGCAAAAAACAAAAAAGTAGCAAATGAGATAGTAATGAAAAGAAGGAAAGAAAAATCGGAACAAATAAAACCCAATGGAGAGTTCAAAAGACAGATAGAAAATATTGCAGAATACAGATCATGAACATAGCTATGCAAAGAACATCTGAAGAAAGAAACAGAATCTGTTATGATGGCAATCCAAAAGAAATGCATCAGGACAAACTAGGTCAAATTGAAGATCTATAGAATGCAGAAAAGCAGCAAATGCTGCCTCTATGGAGGAAAGGATGAGATGATAAGCCACAAAGCCAATAAATGTAGCAAAAACAGGCATGGCAATCATACATGGGGAACTATACAAACAATTAGGATTCAACCATGTAGACAAATAGTACCAGCACAAACTAGAGACCGTCCCTGGAAAGTAGAAGCCATGAATTAATATGGGACGTGATATTGAAACTGATGACCCCATCCAAGCAAGAAGATCAGATCTGGTAGTTGTACACAAGGAAAAGCAAATCAGCCAAATTATAGACATGGCTGTGTCTGAGAGTAAACATGAAAGGAAATGAAAAACTGGAAGAGTACAAGAACTTGGCCCTGGAGCACAGAAACATATGGAATATATAAACGTCAGAGCACTGCTAATAATAGTAAATACACTTGGAACAGTGCTAGAGACATTGAAGTCAAGATTGGAATATTTGGAGATGGGTCTTCCAAAATAGTTGAACAGCTAGAAAGTGTTAGAAAAGAGGGGCAGCACAAACCACAGCATTGCTGCGATATGTGAGAGTCATTCAGCCTTCAGTGATAACCATCTGATACCAGACAGAAAGTACAAACCACATCACTGCTGCGGATTTCAAGAATGCTGACAGTATTGCGTAATGGGGGATGATTTTCCCCAACAGATCAGACAGTGCTCATGATTCTTGAAGCCAGATGCCAAATGATAAGCAAAATTCAATTCTTAGATAAACTTTTTGAGAGTCAAAGGTGATGAGACTTGACCATGGCAGGCCTCAAACTGACCTTTACTATAATGTCTGTCTACTCTATCACTTCTTCTCACACACTTCATGAGAGTGGCCTCCGGTATCCCCGCCTGTCAGTTTCAATCGATACTGGGCTACCAAAATAAGTTCCAGTGCATATCAACTGGGCCTAGATTATCTTACCAAGATTCAACCAACTTGGCATTCTCCTAAGATAGATACCCTGACCCGTTTCATAACTTGAGAAAACTTCATATAATACAAGTTCCAGTGATGACCAGACATCTGGAGTGAACCTGCAGATGCAAGGATGATAATCCCTATGATGAATCATTACAGTTGCTACTAAGTTTTGAAATTATGTGTACACAGCACAATATCTCCCAAAATTCTCAATGGATTTAAGTGAAATTTTATTGCAAATTCCCCAAAAGTTCTCAACAAATTTCTGTAAATTTTTGTGGGAGGGTGAAGAATGGTCAAAGTATAAAGTAACATCTTCAAGTGGATCCAGGAATTTTTCCAGTCACCTGCAAAGGATTTCTGAACACAGCACAATATATCGGGACATTTTGAATGATTTTAAATGAAAATTTGTGTATTTCTTGGTTTAAACATAGTGGCAGTTTCTATTAGAGAGGTAGTTATTTTGCTGTGGAATTCGTTGATATTGGTGTCATTTTCTTTGGTAAAGATTTCATGTCTGTATTTCAATTCTAGCTTGAAGGATCAGGTGAGTTCTTTTGGTATATTTAGCAGTTGTGGTTTGGTATAGAACATTTTTCTGCGTCCTTTATTGGTGTTTATTTGTATTTCTTTATTGATGTTTATTTGCATCTTACCATTCTGTGGTCGCTTCCTATATTAATTAGTTTAGAACTTGAATGTCTTCAATGGTGTTGCTTTTGTCTATTAGGATATAGCCTATTTCATTCTCGGTTTTGTGGTCGAGGCTCTATCAAGCCCATTTTCTATTGGGTTTCTTTTTGAAGAATGTATACATGATTTCGGAATCATTCGCAGTTGCAAAATTTACAAGATCGTCACCTCTACCATTCCGTATTTTGTATCCAAATTCTCCAATGCAACATTGGTTTCCTTGTCCTACCTGTGTGTTGAAATAGAAGTAATACATCCCTATCAGAGTACAAAATGACCAACTTGCTGAACAGGTTTTGCTTAGTTACATTGAGTGCATCCAGTACTATACAACTCTCAACCTCCTCATGTATAAGATCTTTCAACCTCTTGTCTAAGTCAGCAATATCAGTTATGCAGGTGTGTCAAAACACAAATGAGACATCAATGATAGCATGTGCAAGCTCAAGATTCAAGTAAGAGGTTAGGTCATTCTACGTTGATATATCTGAAAGGAACTGCTTAGTAGACAGGTATTTAATAATTGTTTCATCGGAAATTTTGTAATGGACAGATTCACTATGAATTTTTCTGCTCCTGGTTCCAGATTTCAATGACTCACTGATGTATCTGTCAAAGATAATCCGGATTTTTTCTCTTTTTATGATGTTAATGAATATTGAGAGCAAGATGTGATTTTCGACATTTTGATATCTTCCCTGTTCACAACAGCCATTCCATCAAAGATAATAGCTCAATAATTACTGTTACTTTTTAGCTACGAGTTGATATCAACATCATCTGCAGTTGGCCACAACGTCAGGATTTAGTCAGTAATAACTGCTTTGTCAGAATGAATGGGCTCTCCATCAGCATTAAATAGATATTTTGGGGCAATTGAAAATTCCTATTTATCGAGATAACCAGAATGAGACCTTGATGTGATGATAAATCGTGTAATCAACTTGCATTCTTCTCTAATATTTATCATTGATTTTTTTATTGCTACTGTTGTTGTTTTCTTATTATTCACAAATGTGGGCAGTTTCCATTTTGTGAATGAATCGCCAAATAGACTTTGGACCAAAAATACGTTCATTGATTAACTGGGCATATAACTTGGCACTTTCTTCCACTACTGCAAGAAATTTACACATTTTCTCAACACTATCATTAATTTGCTAGTTTTTGGAGCCAGTCAGTTTGTAATGCTCATCTCTTTTTGCTGATTTGTTCTCTATGCTGAACGTATCACAGAAATTTTTGATCCTGGTACTCATCTCTGAGACAATCACGTTGTACTGATCAAAAGCTTGCTGATTATTAGCTTTTCTCTTGATATCAGCGAGCACCTTCACAGCTTTATTTTCCAGTTCAATGCCGTGGTCAATACCAATAACAGAAACAGGGATTGATGTTTTATTCATTATTGAGATAGTGCTGTGCTCCAAGTAGCTGGGTCAGTGTCTTTCAGAGAGAACATTTGTGCGAGGCAGACTGGAATAGTTTATCATGTCAAATACAAAGAAGCACTTGCAAAGATTATGTCAACTGCTTAAATGTAGTTCCCAAGACTGTTGTCTGGTCACATGCACAAAGAGTAGCAGAGAGTCAAAAAGAGACAAGTAGTTAACCAAGAATTTAGCCTGGTTTCTCAATTGTTCACAAAATTGGATCTAGATAGCTTGCAATTGAAGCAAATTGTTGTGATTTTGTATCAAGTTATCTTCGGTTAGAAAGCAGTGAATACAATGTGAAGTTCATGATAAGAATTAAACCTAGCTCAGTAAAAGGATGAAAATATATCCAGGATGCCATCTTGGAAATTAAACCTTTCCAGAGGCCAGACTGTAGTAGACCTTTATTATGTTATCAAGCACACTTTTTACAACCAAATTCAAAAACTTGTCTAGGAGGAATAATGGAGTAATGGGCATTTTTGAGTATTCGGCTAGTAACCAAATGGATAAAGTGATTTAAATTTGATTGTAAATACTCATGAATATGATCTATACTTATCTTTGAATGTCTGAAGAAGGAACATATAATTTTAGTTTTAGTCTATTTTTGTATGTTATGAATAATTTAAAAACAGAATTGAATAGAGAAACAAAAATTAGATAAATCAATAAAAAAAAAATTCAAAGAGAGGTAACTGGAATGACAGCAATTTTGAATTATTCAATGGATAAATCAATTTATCTGCGTAAGAGAGAAGGGAAACTTTGAATAATTACTCATTTGAATAATCTAGTTAATAGTGAAACAAGGTTAACTTTGTTACAAGTCAATAAAATTAGTTAATTTGAATAGATAACTACTTTTTCTGAAAAATATGTTTCAAGAAAATATCAATATATATATAAGACCCTCAAATAACTATAAAGACAGATGTTTCCTGTGTCTGAAAGAAGAATGGATAATATCAAAATTTAGAGATGAAAAGAAATTATTAAACCAAATGAAAAAATGATCTCTAAAAGCAGACATACTGAAAAATTCAAACTGAAACCCATTTGAAAAATATTTATATGATATAAAAATAAATGAAATATTATCGAAAATTTTTATACATAAAAAATGTCAAGTATACATTTATTTAATATAAGAATATAAGTACTATTAATATATATCAATGTATATTCATAATCGTTTATCTAAAATGGACATAGATATAATATTTAATGATAATGATTCTTATACAAATAATTTATATTGTAAACAATAAATATTGACTTTAAAATACAATAATTATTTCATATAATAATTAGTTTATGAAATATCAAGAAAGATACTAGGAAGTTAATTTATTTTATTACTATAAACTATTTCATTTCATTCAATTTAATAATTGAATTAGACCATACATTTATGAAAATTGGGTGAATAGTGATATATTTTATTTTGATGGTTAAACTAAATATGGGAGACAATATATTGATATTTTTATTCTATTCCATAGATATGATTAGAATTAGAATTGAAATATTGAAAACGAAAGAAAGGTAGATAATTTTATTTACTCAAATGTGAGAATTGAAGTAGAAACATCTAGTGAAGAGATGCAAGACTTGGGAGTATGTTAAACTGTTTTTAATTGAATTTAAATTTAGATTGATTTGTTACTGTAATTTCACTCCAAAAGATTGGCTCTCATGAAATACATATGCAGATTAAGATTTTCCAGACCTCTTGTTATTACTACAACTAATTTTATCTCTCTCTCTCTCTCTATAATATATATATATATATATATATATATATATATATATATAAATACTTTAATGAAAAATAATATAAATAAAAAATGCTTTTATATTGAAGGGAAAAAGAACTCATTTACATTGCTAAATTTCCCAAGAAAATTATATCAATATAAGAATTGCAGTTGAATGAATGAATTAAGAATACATAGGTACATCAATGATTCTGCAGCCTAATAATGAAAAATGCATTCATTTTACACAAATATCCATTTTTCAAAATCATCTTTGTCAATGCACTTGATTCAGGGGCGAATATTAATCACATAGATCGAACATCATACACTGAATATCTCAGATCAAAATTCAGCTGATAACTAGATGCTAGGCTTATTTATCCATCTTCATATACAAGAAAATAAATCATAAAATCAGGAAATGAAAGTTAATGATGATCTTGGATTTAGTAAGTAATTAATGAGAAAATAAAACAATTAAAATTGTATACTTACTACCATAAGGTTAAGAGGACTCATACTTCCTTGATTTACTTTGGTCAAGTAACCCATCTTCAAAATGGAAACATAAACTTTTATTCGCGTTCCAGCAGCCATGGTTGCTCTATCACAACTCTTTTTGCTTGCTACAAAAAAAAACAACAAAAAAAACAAAATGAAGAACTTTAGAAATAACTAATTACTATAAAAGAAAGATAATAATATCAAATCAGTTCATAAGTTCCTTGAAAAAAGAATTGAATCATAAAAAAATAATGTATTAGGATTTTTTTTTCTCATCATCAATCAATAGGTTTACAGTTGAAAGATTCCTAATAACATACCAATTTGAACGTTAATGTCCAGCAATTTTCTTCAGAGTAAAATGAATAGAAATTCAGTAATGTTGAAACTTTTAAATCTAAATAGAATTTTCCTTACATGCTGAGATATCACATGTTGTCAACCACTCACCAAACACTTACCAAGTGGTCACTCTTATCATAATCCGAGAGGCTGTTACAAATGAAAGCAAATGACCTACTGATGAAACATTTGTAAATTCACCAAAAAAATATCAAATCATGACTACATCACAATGATTTGATTTATAATATATGTTTAACAACTAAATACCAAATAAATCATGAACAACCTAACCAATCAAGTAAAAAAACATACGTAACTAGATATTCTTCCAAATTACCAATATAGTTCAATGCATGAATCAGGATCACAATGTTTCATGTATGCAGATTTAATGGATTCAATCTTTTTAATAAATTCCTTCAATAGAATATTCAAACACAACTGAAAAATTACTAAATCTTTTTTTTTTTATGTGAGTATAAATCATTATACTATACATACATTTACAGAGATGTACAAACATATTATCAAGCAAATTGTATACATACTATTAATGACAGCAAGTTGATAACTTATACTCTAAAATTCTTTCAAAGTAGCATTCATTTTAACTGCAGGAATTACTATTTGCAAAAGTTAACAACCAAGTAAGATTCATTGTAATCATTAGGATTAGAACTTGAAATAAATAAGTGAAAATAAATGTGTCAAATAAGTAAAAGTGAGTATGAATAAATAAATAAATAAGTACAAGAAAGTAAAAGTAAGTAAATATAAGTAAAAGTACCAAGGAAAAAGTAAGTAGAGTCAGTGTTAATAAGCAAGTAAAGAGCAACTAGAAGACTTGGGAAATTCGAACAGATTGATCAATCTGTTTATCGGTCAATCAATCCACCAGGAAATAAAGAAAAGCATTTTCTATCAATTTCTTCTGTCTCTGACGAGGTCATTTTGTGTATCAAGTTCTCTAGACTTTGGGGTAGTATATAAAGATGAATGACTAACTCATTTGTGATCTATGAAGAGTTAAGAGGGATAACTGTAAGATAGAATTTTAAACAAGATAGATTTAAGTTGGAAGATAGAAAAATGAAGGTCATTAACTAATTTTATTCTCTGCTTATTTTGTTGAAAAGGTACATTTCAAATGTTCAGCTATGTGAGAGAACTAAACTGTTATCACTTTTTTGTGTGTTTCTTTGTTGGTTTCTGTCAAGCTAAAGCAAATAGATGTATAAAATTTTTTTAATCCTTGCGACGATTCGAACATCCAATCTGGATATAGGCAAGGCAAGTAGCATATCCATCAAGCCAACCTGACAGTTTGAAAATTGGGGAAAATTGAGTTACAAGTTAGCAACCAAACAACGAAGCAGCAAGTGCTGTTTGAACGGTTGTTGCTAATCATAGTTTTATTTGTTTGCCTCCCTTGCCTATCATTGCTTTTGTTTACATCCCAAATGGAGTAATGTAAAGAAATAGAGGCCAGAAGAATGTATGGCATCAATTTATATTTTATCCATACATAACATGAATAAGTCAGTGATTTCTGAGAGATAGTATGGTAGTTGTATGTAAAAGGAGCTCTTTAAGGAGTAATAAGACTTACACTGCAGCTTACAATAGTGAATAAATAGCATATGCACATTAAAAAGCCAATAGACAAAATAGGCTTCAGAGATAGCAAAATACTTCAAACTTATTATCAGAGTCAAACATACACCAATGACCTACTGAGATAAGAAACATAACTTCCTTTACTATTATTCATAATATTAACAAAGTCTGAATATGTGTACAGTTTTTAATAATTTGATTAAGTTTATGGCTGTGTATTTTAATCCAAATCTGTTCCAAATCTATAAAAACAAACCAAACAAATATGAACTCAACCTCTGCTAATCAAAACCAAAGTCTTTACAGCTGGTTTTTCAGGAAATGACGGGAGGAAAATGTTTTTATGTGTGTGTAAAACTGATAACAGTGTCCAAGTAGTTATGGTGGTGTCTAAAGTGGACTTTGTTGACATAGTATTAAAAAGGAAGCTTCTAGAAAGATAGAATCCACTCCCTTTCGGACAAATTTGTGATACTAAAACCAAGAGAGCCAGAGATGTGGCAAGAAGTAGTTTCATGCTGAAACATATCATAAATCATTTTTTTTTTCTCTGCAAGACCAAAGGATCTTTATAGCAAAGAAGTAAACAAGTGTAGCATTTTAAGTAGGCAAATATGCAACCACTTTGTGACAACTTGTTTTTTTGTTTATCTTGGAGGTACAAAAAAATTAGATACAAGAACAAATACTAGATAACAGGGCTTTGATAAGACTAAACTGGTGGATAGAAAAAAGCTCACATGAAAGAAGCCCACACAAAAATCTTCAACAAAAAAAAAAAAAAGTGCCAATTCCTTGCAGAAAAAGCCCACATGGAAAATGCCCCCACAAAAATAGTTTTATTGCATTCAGATAAGGCTCAACATAAATCCAGATTGATATTTCAGAAACCAAAAGCTCTGTTAACAAAACCATTATTTTCATATAGGTGTTTGGGCAAGTATGTTTAACCATTTTTAATGAAATGCAATGGAAGGGAGATAAATTGTGTTATAAGAACGGTCTTATGAAAAACGCTCACAATAAAAACCCACACCAAAATTATTTTTCTACATATAATTTTTTATTGAAATTTATCATTCAACAGAAATTAGTGCAAAATTGAAAAAATTAAATGATTATCTTTTGTTCTTAATCATATGGTGCACCATAAATTCATCTACATTTTAGTTCAAATTTCTGTAAATGGACGAATTCATGGTGAGCAGATTGTAAGGAACAAAAGACATGTTAAATTTCATTTGTGTTCTGATTAATATTGTTTAATCATACTTTTTAATAAAAAAAAAATATATACCTTTCTTGAGCCCTTGTACGTATTTCTAATTTCTATATCTCTAACAAATATACCTTTTACATTTCTTGTGTGCATAAAAAATTACTTTTAACAGGTGCTTTCTGGCATGCATATTCAGTTTATAGATACTTCTAGTAAAATCATTGAATTAAACTGTGTTTTAATGATTGGGAAATGTCAAGTTTAACAAAATTTATGATGCGGAATTTTTGATAAAATTGATTCTTTTTTTCTCATCACATAGGTGAAGCAAATAGTAAATATATGAAACTGACTACTTGATTTCCAAAACTCTGCAAGCAAAGTATTGGCAACATAAGGGCTTGCAGTACACTGGCAACTTCTACTGATCAATGAAAAAAGGCCTGTATCACTATTCATAAAAAGTAGTTAACTTTGGTAAAGAGTGAAATTACCCATATTGACCTTTACTGAGGATAAATAGTTTTAAATTTTCATTAACCCACCCAAAAAAGAAAAAAAAAGAAAAAGGAAAATGGTTAAACATATTTGCCCAAATATCTATTAAAAAATAATGGTCCCATTAACAGAGTTTTTGGTCTCCAAAATATCAACCTGAATCTATATGGTGCTTTATTTAAAAAACAACAGAAAATATTTTTCAAATGGGCTTTTTTCGGTGCACATTTATGACGGTGGGCTTTAATCATGTAACCATTTTTCATGGAACTGACTGAACTGTATCTGACCTTGGATATAAAGAAAAAAGAAGTATTTAAAGAATTATTAATCTTAAAACTTGTAGCTTTTGAGCAATCAATTTTATACACTGTTGATTTTGGCTATAATAAGTGAGTTTATTAATAGCACAATATACTAAGAATAGCCTCTTCGAAATAACTTCTTTTCAACACAAAAAAAACCCCTAGATAGACTGAGAATAAACAAGATGAGAATTTTAGGGAAAAACAATTAATTGGGCGTTTGCATTACTGGCGCCAGTTGAGCTACATTGAAATGGCTACCGTATCAGTTGCAGGTTCAATTCCTGCAGCAGCCCCATTTTCTTTAAATGTTTATTTTATTTACGTTGTCTAGGCCAAGTAATACATTAACAGTGTTATGACAGGAGATCATTTCAAATAAGAGTTTCTATATAATATAATGCAATTTATAATCATATATATATATATATATATATATATATATATATATATATACATGGATACACATCGCATTCTATATACATCGATTATATATTATATATTTAATTTTTTAAGCCTTAATAATCTTACATAAGAAAAAAGATGCATCCACACCCTATATTATAGACTAAAGGGTATTAATGCATTAATGTTTCATATGAAGAGCAAAAGTGACGGAGAGTGATACAATTGGAAGAAATATTCCTTCTGCTACCATTCAAGACAGAAAAATTTTAATTAAATTACTGATTGCAGAATGCCTTTAATTCAACGTACATGTCTAAATAAGGCAAAATCATAAGGTAAAAAAAAATACTGATTACTGATAATCATCAGAAAGAAGTTAATATAACAAAATGATTTTATTTGGATTTTCAGAAACTTTAAAACTGAACAAAAATTTTCCCAGCTGTTAAAAGATCACACTTGAACTTTAACTATAACTTTAATGTAACCAAATTTGTTAACAAAATAGATTGTCACTTGAAATTATGAATTAAATTTCTACATTTTAGAGGTATCTTGATTGAATACCTATTGCCACAATGCACCATTTTGGCTAATTTGAGGGTACAAACAGATGAATAGAATTTGAATTTTATTAGTATATTGATACCAAGGGAATGCCGTTCCATCTCTCAAACATAGTTGAGAAATGCTGTTCCCACAGTGTCGCAGAAGATTCAATATTCATTTACTGAGATGTGCAATTTACCAAGATCTTTAAAATCATGAAAAGGTTGAAAATTAAAAAGAATTTTCTTGAACAAAAATATATCAAAAGATTTGGCAATATTTCGGTAGAGGGCCTATACTGTTTTTTCAGATATTTACGTACTTCCAAACCCTTTTTTTTTTTTTTTAAATGATATGTGACGAAAGTTAAAAAATTGTATAAAGAATTATTTCATTGTAAGAAGTATTTATTCCATTTGTAAAAAAAATTAGCAGAGAATTTTTTAATAATGAAAATCATTAAATCTTTGCCAACCTCCGAAATTTGTACGTGCTATGCGGAACATGAATCGATTAGTTTTGGATCATCAGCCTTTTAGAGTCAATAGTTGAATATGAACCTTCCAAGATTTGCCAGACCTCTTGATCATGGGCGTCACAGAGCCAGTACTCTCTGAATTCGTCTAGCTTGTCACGCCATCTTTCTGTTGGCCACAATTTTCCATATGATCTCTGGCGATCCACATAGTTAGTTGTGATGTCTGCCATTCTTGCAACATGACCAGCCCATTGCCATTTGTGTTTTCTAAAACTAAAAACAATCATTCATAACACAACACATTTCTGACTAGTTCTACTTTTCTTCATCTGTTTCTACTGTTTTTTTTATCATATCTTCTTAGATAAATTTAATGCCTGAAAAATAAATTAACAAATGAAGATTGGAATTGTCTATAAATAAATAATTTACAGTTATTGTGATTTCTGATTTATATAAAAAGCAACTGAAAAATTATGATAAGGATAAATTGTAGTCAAAAATTAAATAGTGATTCATCAACAAAATAAATATAAATAGCTAGAATTAAATTGAAAACATTTAAAAATAGAAATGACGCTGAACTACATGAAACCTGTTTAAACTGCAAGATACCACTTAAATTTTATATACTGTGATTTTTCTTTAGTGTAAATAATAAATAAAAGTATCTAAGACATTTATTTTGGTTTATTTCATAATTCTATCTAATTTTGACCGTCCCAGTAACTTGTATATCTCAGTAAATTATGCATCTCATTGAATTATTATCAGGAAGTTATTATCAGTAAAGTATTGCCGTTGGATCGTTGGTAAATACCTCACAGCACAACATCACTGGTACCAATCCATAATGAACTTCAATAAAATCTCAAATCTTGGGTAGAAAACCATCCTAAAACATAATAGAATTACTCCTTAGCAAAAGAATAATGTAGATATATTTGCATGTGTGTAATGGTATGTACATGTATATTTCAGTAAGGAAGGAAGTCATGTAGCAAAATGTATAGTTTACTTTTGAGAAGAAAACTAAAATTAGAAAAATGTATGGTTCTTCTGATAAAACTATGATTTTTCTCCCACTATAGGTCAAATGGTTGTTAATGTCCTTTTTACTCAATCCTATCTTTAATTTACAGGAGTCATTGTGCGCAATCAATCTGTATTTTAAAAAAAATATCATAATCAAAGTTTTCTCTAATGACAAAAGTGTATCGAAAATTTACACAGAATGAATATACAAGAAATAAAGCTGTCTTTTGGAGTACATTAAATAAATTCATAAATTATATAGGGAGTGGGGATCTCTCTTGCCCATTTCTTCAAGCTTGTGACTGTAAGTACTATCTAATTGATAATGTTTCCACTTGATCATAACTATCAAGCTGTGTTGCACCCTATCAGTCTCGATTTACTAAAAACTTGTAGTACCAAACCTCTAAGTAGAACAATTTCAGAAATCTTCAAATTGATGTACAATCAAATAGATATATTCCATAAAAAAGTGAATTCTACAGTAATCTAAATCTATTCTGGGAAGTAAATAATTCCGTACCACTCATAGTGAAATTAATCAATATGAATGCATAAAAAAAAAAGCTACATCAATTTCCACACATGACTTTAGGACACTATCAACAAAAATTCCACATACAGACCTTATCAATGAACTAAACGATTCAATAGATTTAGCATTTCCAGGCAGTCAAAGCCAATACATATCATAGATTCTAAAGCTTAATGATCAAAAAGTAAAAATAGTGATAAACCTTACTTCATTAAATCTACCTTTGAAAAGTAGTAAATCATCTCATCAGAGAAAGTTTCAAAATATATAACCAAATACTATTACAAAACAGAGGGACCTATGGTTATCAATCCTGCATCATTTTAAGATAAATCTATCCTTACATTGACACGAATACAGATTTATAACATCATTAATTGATGATATTAATAATATAGATAGAGCATATAGATTTCATGCATGTACACGCTTTGATAAGCATTGTTTAGATGATAGGGACAAATCAAGAAATCATTTATAGATGTATATCTGAAAGGACTTGAATCAAAAATCGAATACAAAGGAACATATGCAACGTTTCTCAACTTAGATATAAAAATTGATAATGGGATATATATTTACAAATTGTTGGATAAACACAATGTATTTCCATTACATTTGATTCCAAGGAAAAGTAGAAATATTCCTCAATATATATTTCATGTCTTGTTACTGTTGGAATACCAAAAAAATGGCCAGAACCACACTGCATAAAATCAAACTTCACATACATAAAATAGAGAAACATGGATATAATATACATATGATATATCAATATAATCAATACAATCAATACAAAAAAATTATTACACAACTTCATAAACACCCAAACAAGAACATAAATAAAAACCATATACAAATTTTAGGCAGGTGAAAATGGATAAACATAGGGATACAAACATATACCTATAGCCAGGACGGATGAAGGTGCACATATGTGGGGAAATACCTTAGCAATGATATAAATTGAAAATTGCATAGCGTATGGAAAAACCTATATATCAGGTACTGAGAAACGAATGACACAGCTACATATGTGTTAGAAGAAGAATACCTTAACAATCTTTATTACTGATCCTCTTTATGTAAGGCATAGCCCAATGCTGCAAATAAATGGATGCTTCCTCTATCCTTATGTTTGCTTTACAATTTTTTAGGTAAGTAAATGAGAATTTCTTTGTTGACAATTTTTAATCATCAACTTGGGAAACAGATTGTAGATAAAAAAATCAGTTGATAATATTGTTCACTAAGAAAATCATTTTTAATCTTGGTATAATTATTCTGCATTTTACATGAAATACATGCAAGTGAGCTATCCTAAGATGATAGTTACAAATATGCAAGTTTATAATGTAAATTTCAGTACCCAAAAAACTGCTTGCAGGACATATACTGAAATAGGAACAAGACAAAGCATATCTTTCATAGCCAGGTATTATTAATAATCATAATGTCAGGACATGTAATCATGTACAGTCCATTTTATGGGCAGAGAAAGAAACAGATCACATCATTCATCATATATATTAGCTGAATAAACTGTCCCCAGAACAGGTATCCATCCCAGTAATAAACCGTGACTTACAATGTATCAGAGTTGTATTTTATATTAATGTAGCGCCCCCTATACTTTTGGTTAGTTTAGCTAAGTATCTAAAATGTCACTTCCTTCAACGACCCTCTATAAAAGCCCTGAATGCACATGATCAAACCTGACAGGCCTCTTCTCTTTTCTTCTCTTCTCAACACAAACAAATGTATTAATATTTCCATTCCATGCATTTCATTTACATTTTTCATTTGTGCATTAAATGTATCACTCATTTTTCACATCCAAATATTTGTCTTTTTTCCCCTGTTTAATATCTGTGTCCACACTTGTACTTAATGTGCATGTTTTCTCTTCTTTCCTTCATCAACTTCTCCAGAGATGTTGGTGCGTGGTGCCAGCCACCATAACACATGGAGGCAAAATCCTCTGTCTACAACTACATCTTCTCGCCATATCTAAGCAACAGCTATTATCAACTCTCTCCCACATTAGTTGAGTTCAGTTCACTTCAAATGCAGATTTTTCACCATGATTAAATTTACCAGACACATCATTTTGAATTACTAAAAGAATTGTACATTGATTATATGAATTTACTATTTTTCATCATTCAAAAGTATAAAAGTTTTAACCCAGAGAAAATGTAAGTTTTTTTTGTAACAGAATGGAAATTTTAGTAGTATATTAATAGCAAAGGAATTCTGTTCCTATGGTGTCACAGAATATATGGCCTACCACTGTATAGATGACACATTTTTTTTCCATTTTCATCATCTGACAATAATTCACCAAATTTCTATCTTTCCGTATTTGTAGGAAAATTCAAGAATGGCCATAGCTATAACAACCACATTTTTCAGGTCACTTATAGGACCCCTGAGCAGGTCTTTCACAAGATGGTTCTTGAAAACCCTAACCCCAAAAGAAGTTTGGAGTGTTGGATTCAATTTACAATGTAAGTTTGTGCAAAATTGGTCTATTAATGTACGTCTGACTATATTTATGATTACCTATGATATTTACTATCTTACAATAACTCAGCAAATGTCTGTCAACAAAAATAACACTACCAATTTTCTGTGGTTATTAATGGGACCCCAGAGCAGGTTTTTAGTCAGTTGGTTTGGGGAATTCGCTCCTCAAATCAAGTTTTTAGTTAGGCGATCAATTAGGAATAATAATCTATGCTAAATTGAAATTCAGGCTTAGTCATTTAGACAATTCACTATCTTACTATAATTTACCAAACGAATAAGGAAATATCGGTGACCAATCAGTTAACAGCGCAGTAAATGAACTCAGTGACTTAAGTTTAAACTCAGCCGAAATTGAGAATGACACTAACAGTCTTTGGGAAGGCATGGCTGCCTCATCTCCGGCTAGATATGGTTTAAAACACCATATGGTGAAGTGTGACACCATGGGTGTTTATCACTTCTAAGTCTACTTCACACATTGCAAACTTTGAAGAACTATTCAAGACAGTGATATTTCTGATATGTGCAGCCCTGGCAAAGATGTCTATAGCCATAGCCTGAGTAAGGGCACTACTTTACAAAATTAAATAGTATCTGATTTCTAGATATATATTTCATTAATTTTTTTGACACTGATTAACTTTGCCTGTTAGTTTATTTCACAAAATACCATGGCCATGTTTTTTGCACATCAAAAATAATGTGTAGGTCTATATTTATGACTACAGATAAACCTGGAAAACAATTTCGATCCCACATTAGTTAGGACCAAAAGCCCCATTTAACTAGCTGGAAATCCCAACCATAGAAGGTGACGAAAATCAAATGGAAAATAAATCTGCTGTCTGTTTGGTAGGTCTGAAAAGAAGTACACTCATGCAAAAAACTGCAAAAGTCCTTATATCACGGATATTTATCTGGTTTTATTTGTTACAGTCTTTTTTGGGGAAACAGGGGTACTTCATTACTTTCATATCAACACATCAGATGGAATTTATACCTAAAATACTTTACGGGTATTAGCTGCACGATTACATTACATTGCACAATGCATGACATATTCTTGTATTTGCTAGCTACTACCTAGCCAGGCAAATAAGTCCAAAATCTAACCTAGGCTACTGCTGCCATGATATTCCAACTAAAGCTGGGGCCCTCTTCAAATACTCTTTTTCCTTCTCCTTCTTTTCCTTACTGGTTCTGAACATTTCTCACAGACTAAAGATCTCTCCTTTCCACTGCGAAAATCGTAGTCAATCAAAATTAATGAATCTGTATCCAAACTACTCAACTTTAATGAGGAATCATCGGCTGCTCTCATTTACAGCTTATCTTTGAATCTATCTTTCTGGAAGTGTTTATGTACTTTGAATCACTATAATAGCAACACTGTCTGCATTAATGTTTGGAGAATGATAAGACAAATCTCCATTTTTTCATCTATGACTCCTCTTGTCAATCATGGAAGGATTTTTTTTTTCAAACTAACCCACACTTGACGTGGATACATTTGCTGTTAACATATAAGAAAATTGTATAACACCAATATCCTGATTAGGTTATGAATGCTGATAATGAAAACTACTTTTTCAAAATTGATGTTTTACGTGTAAGATAAGGGGATACAATATCACCACAAGCCTTGAAAGCATTTTCCAGAAAACTAAATGAAAGGAAATAGACAGAGAATATTTAAACCACCTGAGATTTGCCAAGGATGTTTGCATGATATCAGAAGCATAGACAGTATTACAAAACATGTTAACTGATCTAAACAGGGAAAGTAAAAAGGTAAACTTGAAGATGAACAGAACAAAGACAAAAGTAATGTTCAACAATAAAGTCCCCAAAAGAAACATAAGAATAGACAGCAAGACTCTAGAAGAGGTTGGCAAATGCATTTACCTGGGAGAGGTGATAAAATTAGAGAAAGAACATGAAAGCAGAATAAGATAACCCATAACAATTGGCTGGAAATCATTAGGTATGAATAGAGACATATTGAAGAGCAACTTGCCAATATGCTTAAAGCCTTAAGTATACAATGAATGCTTAATACCATCTATGACTTATAGATGTGAAACATGAAAATCGACAAAACAAACTGAGAACCAACTTAGAATCGCACAGAGAGCTATTGAAAGAGCAGTGCCAGGAATGACTCTAAGATAAAGAAAAAGATCAACATGGATCAGAGGAAGAAAAGATAAATCACAAGATAGAGGGATGGGATAGGAAGGTTTTTCATTAAGACATGACAAAGGTTAGAGCAATAGCAGTCATCATGGAAGGAAATGGGAAAAGCCTTTGTCCAGCAGTGAACTTGTGATGACTGATGATGATGATGATGATATTTTCACTTTACAGTTCTTGAATTTTTGGTGTTATTGTCAAATTTGTTTCCATCCATACTAAGATTCCCTCACCAAAAAAACAATGATTTATACACTTAAAATGATGACGTACACAAAAACACATCATGAGTTTGTTAAGTTACTCAATGTCAAACAACAACATCGAAAATGGCAGTGTCAGATTTCTTTGATACATTGCTTTCACAAATTATTTTTCTCTTTCCATACTCAGCCATAACTGCCGAAATTAGAAACTTGAAATTCCATACAATAAGTAGAGAAAATTTTTAAAATTTGGTTCAGGGGCTAAAAAAGTTGAGTTTGACCATGAAGTATCCAGTCTTGTTTTTTTACATATTCTGATGTAGTATGCAGTGAATGGAGGTTTGATGATATGTAGTGCACTCTTAGATAACTTCTAGATAATTTTCTGGACATCTGGATATTTTTGGCCTCAATTTTGTATAATCTTTTAGATAATTTTCTGGAACAAATAGATATTTTGGGATTTTTCTGCCTCAATTTTGAATATAAAAATTTTGAAAAAGTTGAAAGCTGCTCTCTTTGTGTTGATTTAATCATCAAGTAATCATATGTTGGTGACAGTGCGTTTCTCTGATTTCAGAATGTTTACTTCATTTCTCAAATAATTTCTCAATCCTTATAACTCAAAATTGCGTCAACTGGTACAGAAGTTCAGAGTACGTGTGAGGACTTGAATGTGGCACAGAAATTGAAGTCTTTTGAAAAATTGTCCCAAACTATGAATATTTTTAGCAGTTCAGAACTTACAAAACAATTTCAGAATGGCAAACAACTGAAGCTGGACACTTCTTTTAAGCAAACTTCCGCTTGCAAACAGATACCATCTCCTCCAATAATATATATCTTAAAAGATTCTCCAGCTGGGGATTCCTCTTCATCTCTACATGATAGGGTAAACAACTAAAGCTGGATATTCTCTTTTAGTGAATTTTACCGACTTGTTTTGTATATTTCAATAAATTTATATTCTATATTGTATTAAAGCTACTTTTGCATCAAAATATTTGAATTTGAATTTTGAAAGAGTTAGAAAAAAAAATAGTTAAGTATGCCCTTTCCAAGGTAACATCCATTTGAACATACTTTAATACAGGCAAAAAGATGCAAACAAAAATATAGGTACCTCTCCAACTTCATTGGCAGAGGTAAATAGTAGTTATAATCAGATTATACAGTAACAACTATCCTTAGTTATCTCTATATTCAACTATTGTTTATGCTATATTTTTAATATATACCATAAGAAATTTACATACTCATTTTTAAGCAAGAATTAAGCAGAAAGTTTTCTTTAAATTTTTCCTGACACTGAATCCTTTCTCACAGGTGGTACTTGTAAGTCATACTTTTATTTTTCAATAAAAATCAGTTTACTCAAATTTTTCTTCTTCATTCAATGTTAGTTGTCTTTATATGGCCTTCAGCTATGAATAAAAGAGATATGACAGAAAATTTTGAAAATTAAAAATTCAAGACTGAAAGGGTTTGGGGCCTATATCTCTCTCTTCCAAACTCATCCTGTTACAGATGTAAAGATAAAAACTGCACTTGAAAAAAAAAAAACACTTTCCCTTCCTCAACATTACAAGAAATTGATAAGCAGAGAGCTTTCCCTCTGACAATAATCCGATTCCTATATTATTACAATACGCAGACTGGAAATGTTCCATCTAAAGTAGCTTACAGCAAGAGGATCTCAAGTATGAGTTTTATGTGGATTACTCACAGACCTTGAGTTTCATTCAAGTGCCTCATATAAAGTGTACACTAGTTTCATCCTATTAATGTTCATAAATATGCATACAATAACTTGATTTTATTCCAATTTATTGCCATACATTAAAGAATAGGTAATGTGTTGAATAACTATAGCCATCAAAGATGGTGAAAGGGTCTATCTTTTTCATGTGTGTGTGTTTGCTTGCTTGATTTTTTGTTCCACCACTCCTGGCCATACCATTTTGTCTAGACTTGAAAATTGGTATTAGTACTCCATTACATCCTGTTTGGAAAATTTTTGTTTTTCATTCTTGTAAAAAAAGCTTTGGGGATCTTATTCTTGCTGTTTTATTAATAACATCTAGATTCTCCAGATTCTAGACATTTCTTTATGTTTTTCTACTTTATTTCAGATGTTTTCCAGTGGAAAACGCCAGTGATATGAATAAAATTTATTCTGACCATATTCATTCTTTGATCGAATTTTTTACATGATTTCAAATGTTGACGCTACATTTTTCAATTATTGACTGCAATGGCGAGTTAATGTTGGTTGTATATGTGAGAAAAAATTTCAGATCTCACTTCCAGAGTAATTTTATACTCATGAAAATCCACAATATTAAAATCAGTTAGATAACACTAGAAAATTATGATGTTATCTATATCATTATTGACAGTTTACTTATATCTCTATGAATGAATATCATACTACTTTCCAGGGAAATTAATAAATTAAAGAGTTAAATAGCTTTTGAGAAGAAATATACCTTGTTCTATTTTGAGCACAAAGTCATCATTTTCTTACATGAATTTATAACATGGTTTATCAATAATTTCAGAAATTCTGGGATGAAACATTGTCAGTCATTAATGAACTATTTGAACTAGTATCCCCATCTTTGCTGTTTTTAGCTAAATTAATTCAGCCAATCTGAACTCCAGTTTATCTCAAGTGTATAATGCTTCCAATAGCCTTTGAGTTATTCAATCAATTCATTTTTTTCAGAACCGAATGACTCAGAAAGCTTACCAGATGCAACAGAATTCTGAGGCAGGTCAGGGAACACGTTGACTACTATTGCAAAAACAACAACAATGAGGATATTAGTCTAAATAATTTCTGGACTAAAGTTTATCAATACAAACATTTCTAGGTTTTGAACATCTGATATACAGCACTACTCAGGATCATTGGCACCCTTGATTCATTTTTGTATAATCAGTACAATATCTTCAGAAATAAATGGAAATCTACCAAATCTTTTATCATCAGAATATTTCAATAAGTAATTTCACATAAGAATTATTATTTGGTGGATTTCCATTATTTCTGATACAAAAAATTCAAGGGTGCCAATCCTGAGCAGCACAGTACAACAGCTGTTATATCAAACTCTTGTTAGAATAAGTTTTTTCAACTGAATGAAATGAGATCAACATGTACATTATATGAAATAACACAATGATTATATTCAGTAATTACTGTTCACCAATAGGCAAAAATTTCAACTTATTTTATGCAGATCAAAAGTAATATGAACTGAGAAGATATTTACAATTTTGTGTCACTCAGGTTTTATTAGTTACAGCTATGAGGTATACAGTTTATGTAGATCATCATCATCAGTCTTTTAACATCTGTTGTTTGACATAGAGGAGTCTGGCGAATCCTAGGGAAGGTCTATCATGAGCATAACAGAGCCAATACTTTCTAAATTTGTCTAGTTCGTCTCTCCATCTTGTATTCTGCTGGCTCCAGTTACACATGTGATCCATGATCCAGTTGTGATATTCATCGATTGTCTGCCATTCTTGCAACATGACCAGCCCATTACCATTTGAGTTTTCTGATGGATTCTATGAAGTCTCGGACTCCTGTTTTTTCCCCCAGATATATTTTACTTTCTTGTGATTTCTGCATGTGAGGTTGAGCATGATTTTGAATATGAAGAGGAGAACAAAGCATTAAATTGTCTCATCTTCAAATGAATTTCTTCTCATTCCGCAGTTATAAGAAACAGCTCAAACAGTATATAAGATTTGATCTACAATCATATCTTGAACATTTTCATCTTCAGCGAATGTCCAACTGCAACCATATTTTCTGGTACTTTCACTGTGTTTTTATCAATCACTGAATCGATAACTCCTAAATGCCAAGCATAGTTAGTGCTATCTTCTTCAATCCAGGCTACTGCCACATGTTATGGGGCTGATATAAACTATGCAGGAAATCTGTAATCTGTGTGGTATCAGATTTTTTTAATCAGCAGAATAATTTATGCTACTATAATATAGGAAGTATATATAGGAACCTAATTTATGCAGCTCATCTAGGATTACCAAATTTTGATTGTGTCATCCTCGTTTTGATTAAATTGAATTTCAACAAAATTAAAACTAAAAGTTTATTCATTTTATGTAAAATTTCTAAAAAAGACACAAAACTCCGTTGAAAGATGTACAATATAGTACACGACACTTACAGCTGATGAAGACCCCACCAAAAAAATCTTTTAGAATAATCAAATTTGGGCCCCCGTCAACATTATTAGGCCAAAATTTTGTTATAGTCTCTGTGTTCGGTGCATTTATCAAAGTCAGTTCAGATGGATCCATGAGTTTGCTAAAGCCAATACTTGTTATATTAAGGTTTTTTTTATAGAAGGGTTCACTGTATAATTTAGAAGCTGTTTCAACAATGCCAGCAAGTATCTTACATGCAGTGAGTATTCTGATAATTGAAAAAAGAATATTATTTTTCATTGCATAAATAACTGAAATTCATTACTTCTAAATGAATATATTAACTCTTAAATTCATAAACGTCTTGGAACCATTTGTAATTGATAGCAGAACTCTTCAATGAATAGCATAAAAGATAGTGGCACTCTTGAGTGAATTGAATTCTTTGAAAATCCACCAAATGGTCAAAGGGGGATAATTTTAATTGTAAAACTGACTTTCTATTTTTTCTGTATGGATTTTAGAGTTAAAGCAGGTTTATTATTCAAAGCATGCTGTTTTGAGATAAGTTATACAGAAGGAGCATCAGTAATACATAATAAGCTGAATGATTACAATGAAAATGCATTCTACAGTGATTTTTTTACCATCTTGCACATTACATATTAGCCCTGATAAAATTTTTAAAAAACTTTTCGTAAGATTAATAATCTTGTTGAAGTTATGAAAAATGAATACACCAGAAAAATTTGATTGGAAGAAGAATCCCCAAATCTTCATGCTGCACATAAGGGAAGTCGGTAATAAGTAATAGGCTAGATTATGGGGTATTACAACCAAGATTCACAAAAGAGCAAGCATGAAAATTAGGTTTTTCTTTCATGCATTTGTTGTTACAATTGATAAGGAACCATTAACCCTTTTAACACTGACCCCTCACTTGTACAACTCCCTCACACTGACAAACAGAAGCAGGGGCAACCAACACTCAAGGTAACACCACTATGCATTTGAACAGCGAATGTAATTACATCATACAATATATAGACTTGACCGTGTCCGAATAATATACCCAGGTCAGATTAGGGTCGATGGATCTCAATTCCAAGGGGATCAGAACATATCAATGTTTGTAAACAAAATACACATGTCAGCAGCTGCTGAAGTGGCCTCCCGTGTTTATAGTCTTTGCATAGGTAGGTACTAAAACAGCTGCTCGTGTTCAGAGTTAATTATCTAAGAGGTTTTATTCATAAGGTATATTCATTATATCATATATGATTTTAAAAAACAAACTATTCCACAATTATTTAAACAGCAATAATTTCTGTCAAAGGAAAAATGTAGCTTTCAATAAATAAGAGAAGATAGAGCTCAATGGATCATAAATTTTGGTTTATCAAAGAATATAAATAAATAATGTCACTTCCTAATAATAATGAAAATTTGCTTAACCTGTTCCTGAAAATTGCGTTTTGGCTTCAGATATTTCCCTTTAGCTGTTTATGGACTTTATTTCCAAAGAGTTCCATGTTTTGAGAAGTAAAACATACATTTTTAGGACTGAAGAAAAAGTAAGGTTTAGCATTTGAAAATACGAAAGGGTAAAACAGCTATTATTAGCATAGTTTTAGTTATGTGAATAAAGAACCTAAGCAAGGACATATGGTTTAACTACAAGTCAAAACTATCATTTAATATTTTCTTACATTCACTGCATTTATTTTGGTAAGGGGTTCAATTTTGTTCTGAGTATTCATATATTCTAAAAATGTTACATTTTAAAACTATATTCATCATATACTACTCTATGATAAAATTGATAAGTAACTGAAGTTGAAATCATTTCTATTTTTACCAGATGTAGTATAATTAATAATCATTATCATTCATTTTTATAAATACTATTCATCGCCATCTTGGTTTTTAGTTGCTTTTTATCACAACTCTACTCAGAATAGTTTCCGTTTGGTAAAACATTAAAACAAGAACATTAATGTTATCTATGGAAGGATAACAGCACCCAAAATTTTAATTATTTTAGAAACGGGAACACCATTGAATATGTTACGTCAAATCAAGGAAATTGCCTAATTGGCAAAATTTACTTATTTTTTATAGAAACCTTACATAAACTTATAATTATAAAAAATAGTTCTTATCCTTGTTTTGATTAAACAAACTTTTGATCCAATTAAAACTACGCATTTATATTTGGTAAAAAATCAAAACTATGCATTTGTTTATTTTTTGTAGAAATTTTTGATTTCATTTTGATTACATAAACTTTTCATTCTAAAAAAAAAAAAGAAAAAAAAGTCTTTTATATATTTGATTTAATTTAGTTTTGCCAATTTTGCTGAATTAAGGTAACATTATATATATATATATTTATAAACCAAGTAAGAATAAAACAATGAATTTTCAAAATAAAAGATTCCTCTTTTTTTTTCAAGATATTTCTTCTTGATTAATCAATTATATACTTTTCTTTGAATTCTATT